>OY728156.1:150139328-151389328 GCA_963277665.1 Viscum album | reverse complement strand
GCTAGAGCCACCTCTACATGCTCGTATCCAGACTGGGATGTACTTGTTTGATAAACCACTTACTTAGTATTTACCAAACCAAAGGGATGCTTTTATTATACTTAGTCTTTTATCTAAGGCTTTACTAGGGTTTCCTAATCCCAAAAATAACTAAACCTATCCTCTGATACCAACTATGACAACCCTGCTTTTTATTACAACATAAACATGCTTTATTACATAAAACTTCACTTGATACAACAAAGAATATCGAGAGGTTTAGTGTATTTGGGGCTTAGGATCATTACATAAAAACTTTAAACTTGAAATACAACATCTTTATTGAAATCTTCCTTTACATGACCACTACATTCCATCGTACTTAGCATTGCATGGGATAACCTGAGGACATGCATAAGAAAAGGGTGAGCTATAAAGCCCAGTAAGGGAGTACACAATGAATAACATGAGGAGTACAATACATGTTAGGCAATAGGAATATCAATAGAGCATAAGAGAAACATGAACATAAAGTCATGATAAGGCAAGATAATCATAACATGGAAATGTGGCAACAACAGTTAACATTGAATTAGCATGAGCCAAGGCTCATTGCACATGGAGCATGAGTAAACCCTCATTGCACTTGAAGCACGAGTAAACCCTCATTGCACTTGAATTAGCATGAGTAAACACTCATTGCACATGACGTATCATGATACTATACCTTACCCATTGCATTGGAGCGCTATAAAGGGCGCACCCTTCTTAAACATTTCATTTCATGCATAAGTGTGCCACATGGATCATAAAACATGGACTCATAAAACATAATCATTTATTCCACGATAAGGGAATGTGGAATTCATACATGAAACTTTATAATCAGTTAGAAAATGTGCATAAAGGTGTATACCCTTGATGGAGAAATGGGCATGGTATTCACTACACAATGATATTGGCTTAGAAAATCGGTGTGACTTCGGCAGCGTAACAACGTGACATAAGAATTCATAAAAAAAGTTGATGAGAGAGAAAGGGGTTCCTCATCATATTTACATGTAATGGACAGTAAGGAGGTCATATAGATACATTTCCCAACAATTGAAAAGGAATTTAGATTCAAGATACAAAAGTATTGCTTGAATATAGAAGGGGAGAGAAAGGTTCCTTTCGGAATTTCGGCATAGTAACGGGTGTACATGGGAGGAATTTAATGAGAGAGAAAGGGGTCTCCCATCATTAAAACATTAAGAGGGAAGTATGGGAGAGGTGCAAAACCATACCCCAACATTCATAATTGAAATTAAAAGGGCAATACAACTTAAAGAAAATTAACAAAAATGAGAAAGGAAGAAAAAACCCTTACTTGGAAGTGTGCTTCCAAAGGCTAGAGAGAGGCTTGTGAGAGGTTTATTGGGAGATCGTGGCACCTTGAGAGGATTCTAGAGAGAGTAGGGCAGAGTTTGGATGAACTCCAAGGGATTTGAGTGAGGAGGAAGTGAGAGCTTGGGTGGGTTCATATAGGAAAGGTGAGGGAATTCTTTATTATTTAGGTTTGGGACGCCTTATATTAAAATAATCCAAACCACAAACCATAACATGGTATTTGCCCGTGGTTTCTGGAAAAGGAAAGAGGAAAACAATATTTTACAGGTCCAAGGTCCGATCTTATTAAAAAATAAGGGTTGCTTATGTGGAGGTGAGTCACACTCCCATGGAAATTAATTTAAAAAGGAAAAGTGTTGAATAAGTCTTGAGGGCTCCACTAATGCTTTGAAAAGTAAGTCAAACAAACCCAAAAACTCATTATTTTAATGATAAAACAAATATTGGCCGAACATAAGGATTATGGTATTTTATTACATCACCATTGGGTCATTATGATGTCATAAAACAGATTATATATTTAAATGGTATTTAATTTTCACCCAAAAATTTGACTGTCTCAGACAATTATGAAAAATTCACCGTTGGATAATTTCAACGTCCTGATTCCAAAAATAATATTTACTTTATCTAAATAATTTTCTAAATATGTGAATTTTCACTTTGAAAATAAAAAACGACATTTATAAAAAAATTCACGGGTTTTGAGAGAAATGAATTTCAAACCTTAATAAAAATTTTAATTGCATTCATAAAATTATACGATCATTTATATTTAATAATAATAAATTTAATAATAATAATAATATTTTATTAAAATATTATTTAATTCAAAATTCCTTTAATTTAATAAAATATAATTCTTAATTAAATAATAACTAGAAACACCATTTGTACTTTAAAAACTAATTTCAATGTTTCAAAAATGACTAGAAATTATATTCATTATTATATACAAAAATAATGTACATGAACATGGTGCTAATTATTTTTTACATAACCCCTTAAAATAGCCGCATAGGACCTAAGGGTAAGGTGTGCGATGGTGACAGACTCTTGGGGTGGCTCAGATAACATCGCTCGAGTTGTAATTTCAATCAACTTCCACTTTTCCCGTAGACGATCACGTTCGAGCTTGAAAAGATGAAGCTCATCTTGGGCTTGGTCAAGGGCAAAGCCCAAAGACACCACCTCTTTTCCGAGATCTGACAAATGGGCTTCATAAGGGGAAATTCTACAGGATGAGGCCATCGCTTCCGTTGTCTGAGTAGAAATTGGTTCGTTAAAGCCTTATATTTATACTACTTAGATGATCACTGTTCAACGTCTATAAAAGTAACGGTCACAAATCTTAACGTAAAACTAAAGAAGTTGACATCTTATAAAAAAAAATTTCATAAAGAAACATTTAACTGGATCAAGAGGGAGTTTCCATTAATGAAACTTTGGGTCGTTACACACACTGCTTCCATTCGAAAAAACTACACTGCGTGTATAATATCTACACAGCCTGTATGGTGTTATTGTCCAACTGCCTGTGTCTTCTGTGGCATGGCCAACTACTCAGCTTGACTCTACACGGTGTGTTACACCCATACACGACGTGTTCATCACCCCGTTTCCCAGCCACACAGCTAACTCCACACGGCCTGTCCTCGGAAAAGCCTACACGGCATGTCCCAAAGGTACACAGCGTGCTCATGGAGAGGTGACACCGGCCCGTGTTGTTAGTTACATGGCTGAGTCCCCAGGTCACACTACACGGCGTGTCTATAATTGCCACAACATGTTCTGTCAAGGAGTTCACTGACCTGTGTTGTTAGTTACATGGACAGACTCCGGGTCAACACTACACGACGTGTACAAAAAATACAAGGTGTGTTTTACCCAAGCCCTTCCATACCCCGTGTCGCCGCCCAAACGGTTTGTGACATGGGAAGAGACTACACGGCGTGTACTCCAAAAGGATCATTTTTCTTCCCAAACAGAAGAACACACAAGGCGTGTATGAGGTCCTACAGGGCGTATATTCTGGGTTTTCCAGACAGAATGCCTCAGAAACATATCCGGAACCTATAAAATACAGAAAACAACACCTAAGTGTCAAATTCCGACCTATGGGGGCCCATACACCCCACGAACCAAATTTTGACATCTTATTTGTTTTATAACCAAAAACAGTCAATGATCCACCAAATTCCGGTCAACAGGGGACCATAATCCCCAAAAACCAATGTTTTGCGTCCATTATATAAACAATCTCAAACAATAATACCATATCACAAGGTAGGTATTTATCAAGCAGCTATCACAATAGCATGCTTTACTAGCACAACAACTTTCACAACAACATGAAAATTCTAATGCACCTACATGGCATGGAAACTATGCATGGCATGTGATATCTAGCATGTGCCAATATGATGCATGAGACGACATACCCTCATCTAATCGGGTTGCAACTAAATAGGACCCATAGATAAAATATAAACATCACAATCCAAGTGCGTCACCCAACGGTGAAACCATATCAACCGTAAAATTTGCAAAATCAAAAGAATGAAAAATAAGAGGTAGAATGGCTTTTCCCTATACACGGGTTAGCTATGCCCGAGAACATCTTATTACCAACTAACATTCTTCCTAACTCTGACTACGACTCCAAATAGTAAGTCAATGAAAAGAAACCTCTGATACCACTTTGTAACGTCCCGGACCCGGGTGCCACACAACGGGTGCCCCGAGCCCGGTTCGCCACGTGACCTCAAGCACATTTCCCCAAACGCCAGAGGATGCCGACTAGCAGCGAGGGCCTAGGTCTGATAGTGGGGAAACTATGCCCTCATTTTTCAAAGTGTAGCGCATCAGAATACAAAAATAAACATACAACAAACAGCGGAAGCAGTTAACACACACAAATGAAATAAACTATACCAGTGGATATAACCAACAGTATATGAATGATGATGCTACATGTTTCAAATTCTAATAAAACAGTCAGAACATGTTACACATCACTGTGAAACAACCAAAAGAAAAGTACAACAAAACAAGTAAACAACTGGCAGCGGCAACGCGAGCCTAGGCTCGGTCCCATTCCCTCTTACTCCTCAGCAACAGTCAAGTACCTGTATAGGGACTCTTGCCCCTATCTACACCTGCAGCAACGTAATCTGTTTGGGCCGAAAAGCGTGACCCAAACAGGGTGTGAGAAATATATCTCAGTAGGCACCCACCAAAGGCCCGTTCCCAACTGCGTGTAAGCGTGCAACAACAGTGTTCAATAGTAAAATGCAATAAAGTAAGCAGTACTAAATAGTAACTAACTTAACAATTAATTTTCCATTTTATTATTCATTTAATTTATTTAATTTAGTATCGTTCTGTGCTCAACAGCACCACGCCCTCAGGCCAACCATTATCTCGCCCTCAGGCTAATATAGTGAACCATGCCCTCAGGATTATACAATCACACTCTCAGGCTAATATAGTCACGCCCTCAGGCTAATACAATCACTCCATCAGGCTAATACAGTCACACCCTCAGGCTAATACAATCACGCCATCAGGCTAATACAGTCATGCCCTCAGGCTATTACAATCACGCCCTCAGGCTAATACAGTCACACCCTCAGGCTAATACAATCACCCCCTTAGGATAATACAGTCCCGCCCTCAGGCTATTACAATCACGCCATCAGGCTAATACAATCATGCCCTCAGGCTAAACAGGTAACTGGGCCATGGACAACATATCAAAATGCAGTAAACAAGCAATTATTCTCAAGGATACTATTACAATTACTACATTGAAGGCATACCCTCGGGTATCCTGGCCAAACGGCTAAACAGAGAAACACACCCCCGGGGTGGTTTCAGATCCAATCAACGATCCCAAACGGAATTTTATTATGAAAATTTAATTACCTATGCAATTCTAGGCATTAAATATAGCAACATCCTCAGCCACACGACACCCCAACATTGGTTCGTGGCATGAAAACGCACAAAACGCACGATAGTTGGAAAATGAACACAAAGCCACCTACCTTAAACGCCAACGAACGCTATACCCGAATTCCGACTCCAGAAACTCCCAAGAATGACATAGATCTGACGAAGAACAAAACCCATTCAAATGTAAATAACTTACGTTAGGTGAAGAATTGGCAAGAACCAACCAAGGAGGGGAGAGGTCTCACCCGTGCAGTTCCAACGAGATCGTCCATAGCTGAAACAGATTCCAGACGAACGCCCTATGGATCTTCAAAGATCCGACCTCACCCTTTGGCTCCAAAATGGCTCAAGTGCCTCCTCTACCAAATGAGGAGGCTACTGACTGTTTTATTCCGAAAAAACAAAGTACACGGCATGTAATTCAAAGTACACGGCGTGTACTCCTTTCATTTAACTGTTCATTTGGCGGCACCGCCACACTGTTCATCTGCCGACAAGAGTACACGACATGTACTCCCATGTACACGACGTGTACTGCCGCCCAACTGGCGGCGACTCCACCGCCTTACTATTTAAGCCTGCCGACTGACTACACGGCGTGTAAGGTACCACTACACGGCGTGTAGTCGGTTCCTACACCCTTCATCGCTGGCATGGCCACACGCCCCGTGTACTCATCCCAACACGGCCAAAAGTACACGGCGTGTAGTTCCAAAAATTACCATTCTTTCCCATTTTCCATATTTTCTCAAAAACACTCATGGAAAAGAAAAAGGAAGAAGCCCGTACCTCGAAAATAAGAACCGGGTTCTTACAGCACATGTGTTCACACTGCCTTACAGTGGAGAAAGGTTTGTGATCAATAATGATGCATCAAAGAAGGTCATGGTATGTTTTCTCATGAAATATTATATGGTGACAGCTTATTACACACAACAATTGAAAATACCTGATCAAAATTACCCATCTCATGATTTGGAATTATCCATGGTAATCATTGCATTAAAGATATGAAGGTATTATCATTATGGTGAAATCTATGATATTTATATTGATCATAATAGTTTAAATTATATTTTCACAAAAAAGTAATTCACTATTCACCAAAGATGATGGTTGGAGTTGATTATATCATGACTGCTCAATACATTACCACCCTAGGAAGGAGAACAAGTTGGAAGATTCTTTGAGTCTAAAGGACCAATCTAGACTATCCATGATGAGGATCACAAAATATTCAATATTTCGGGATTATTAAATAATGGATATTGAAATTTTAAATAAAGGGTGGAAATTTTATCTTTCTCAAATAGATGTTCAACAATCTATACATGTTCTGATTGAGGATACAAAGAAGGAAGATGTAGATATATAAAAGAAGGTGAGAAATAATCCTGAATTCAACCATGATTATGATGGAATAATAAGGTTCACGAATAGAATTTGTATTCCTCCCATACCAGGGTAAATCAGGTAATTAAGGGTAAGAATAATATTATAAAATTACCATAACACTTGTCTTAATATCATTTTATGATTAGGTTTTGATAAAAATAATACTTGGGAAGAAATAAAATCCATTGGAATCCACTTTAATTATATTAGGACATGTAATTTATTTCATTTAATGAAAAGTTCAATATTTACCCCTAAAATGTTAATAACAAATGTATTTTTAATATAATTTTATACAGAAGATAAATTAGATTATAAATAATCATTTTAAATATAAAATATTTTTATTTATCATGTAAATTTATTTGTAATTTTTAAAAACTAAATATTTACATTAAATTATTATTCTTTGATGATGTGACAATTAATTAAGTGATGAGAAATCAATAAATTAAATTTTATTTAAATTTTAATAAACATAAAAGGACCCAAAAACTTGATAAATTATTTCTGTTGAATTAAACATCGACCATATTTATCCAAGGGTCTAGTTAGTGACCATTTTAATCCCTATAGAAGATATTGTGATACTTATATTATTTTATTTAATGTGAAGTTAATGTTGTCACATTTATAATTTAATAAGTATAACATTTTTAATGTTTTATTTTTTAGAATATAAATTATAACGAATTTATTATTATAAAATATATTAAATTTATCTTTATCATAGTAGTTTATTTTATATATTTATACAAAAAATGAGTTTATTAAATATTTACACCAAATTGAAGTCGTATTTATTTTATTAACAGAGATATCAAATTTATGTTATTAACATTATTAAAAGGAATATAATTTTGGAAAATTAATATGTACAATGAATTTTATTCATTACCTATAGATCTTAAGAATATAATAAAATAGTTTTTTATATGTTAACTTGTATTATTTATTTTTTAAAAAATCAATGAATGGAATAGTGTTATAATTGACATTATTGGTTGTTTATCGAAATATTGTTTTATTAAATTATTTAAAAATCATAAAAAATATTTAAAAAATGTAATAATTATTATATTCATTAAAATTTTATAAGGTATTTATTTATGACCTAAATTACATCCTATAAGTAAATATTGATCTCTTTTAATATTGAAATATGTTTTACAATATTTTAAAATTAAATAGGACAACTAATAGTTAATTAAAATTATAAGGATTAAATTGATATAAAAACTTGTCTTATTTTAATTTTTTTGAGATTAAATACCTATATAATCTCATATTATAAATTTGGATATTTTTTAGGTTTTTTAGAGGATTTAATTTTATTATAAATTAATTTATTTAGAGATCCCAAAAGTGCCCCTCACATAAATTAAAAAATGGAACCTCCCCCCTAACCTATTCACTTGACTTTATGACTTCTAGCATGGGAATACCCCACCCATTTCTCTATTAAACCTTCCTAGTCACATTCTATAAGTTAATTTCTTTCTCAAAGTCCAACTATAGTGTTTTTAGGGGAGATTTTAAGAAATAACGTCGAAGAAGAGGTAATCTCCTATACCAATTATTTCAAACATATTTATTCTTTACTTAATCTTCATGAGTTTATTAATAATAAAGGATTAAATATAGTATAAATTATATACTAATATGTTATTATTATTATGAAACAATCATATTCTAACTTTTATTCATCCTACAAAAAACAAAATCACCACGCATGCGTACGTATGGCTTACCGTATCCACGCCGTGGTGTAATAATTTTTCACCAACACCTTACTTGGATAGATATAATTATGGAAATAATAACTATATATGATTATTATAACATGATATTTATTCTATAATATTATACACCATCTAATTCAATACCATTCAACAATTATGTGAATGATATCATTGCTCGTGCGTACATATGACCTACCATCTCCATGATGTTATGTGATTTATTCTACATGATCTTCATTAAATAATGATTATATAAATAAATTTAATGAAAAAATATGATATATATTATTCTAAAATAATTCTGTAAATGATAAAACTACAACCTATGAAGTGGAAAAAAAAATATGATAAAACATGCGTAAGAAAACAAAGAAGTTAGTACATGATGGATGATTAATAATGTTACAAACAAATAGATGAAAATATGATCATATATGATATAATAAAAATAACTATGATTCTGGAATAATTCAATTACATTATTTAACTCAATATAAAATAGTCTCATATACACCCAACTAAAATTACAACTCATGTATGAGATAATATCATAAATCTCATTTTTATCTAATACTGTTTATACATAAGTACTTAATGGTTTATATTTTTCATCTATGTACATGGTTTATAAAAATTTATAATAAAATATTACACATATTCCTATACTACTTCTTTAAATCCAATTTTACTCATTGGTGAATTTGTTACGAAATGGTATGAAAGGAATCTTTGGTCATTTTCCATTTGAGGTACTTTTTAAATTTTCTAGAAAAAGCATGAGAAGAATGTTTTTTCCCTTATACGACATGAATGGATTTTTACACATTCATAAATCCTTATTTCCAGGAAGTTTATTATAATAGTTTTCCTTATTAATTTCAAATACATCCATTTCTTTAAAAATCCCACATTTTTTTTAAGAAAAGAAAATGTTTTTAAAGAAGAAAATATATTTTCCTCAACAGTTAATTTCATGTATTTTTTGAAAATTATTTTCCATCTAAGATAAAATTAATTAATATGGTTCTATTTATAGTATGATAACCTTTTGTTCCTATGATTTTGTTATGGTTATGATGGTATACTATTAATAAAATCCATTTTTTACATGGATTATGTTATGGTGGAATTCATTATAAGAAAAGAATTTAATTTTTTGGGTTATGCTATGGTGAATGATTTATATTTTTGTGGAACACATAAGAATGATTTAATTATGAGATTTGTGGGACAAATATCTCCCTCCAATGCATCACGTAATGATTTTATCTCATGAGATAAAAAATATTGGAATGGGAAATGATCTCGGTTTGGTATTACAGGGATAGAAAAAGGAGTGACCTCAGTTTAGTAATAGACCATGTCCACAATGATGGACATGGAAAGAAGCCTTGACTAATATAGAATGATTTTCTATTCTTATTTGTATGCCAAATATTCCATGTATTATGTTATGAATTTTGGCAATATGTTCATTGATTCATTATGAACTTTTATGATTTATCCCATAACATGATATAATGATCCTACATATACAGGATATGATTTACAAATGTTATGTTCTTATGTCTTGTGATTATGATATGATTGATATCTCCCTTATTTACCCTTACTGAGAATCTGATTTCACCCTTTCATATATTTTTTCCCCAGGTAATGAAGAAGGTTATTAAATAAGATATATCAAAAAGGGGTTTATATTTGAAGTAATAAGTGGGAGTCAATGTTGATGTATTATGAATTACTTGTTTATGTTTTTTAGTTTCTAAAGACACTATACCTCTATGGTCATTTTGTCACTTCGTTATATTTAGTAATGAATATTCTTCAATTTTAAAGTAATATTTATTTATGTAATGTATGATTCGTTATATTTGGTATTAGAGGAAATATATAGTTAACATTTGGATACTATAATGAGAAAACCTTTGGAAGAACACTAAGGATAGGTCAAAATATATGTTACAATCCTAGTGTTTTAGAAATTATTATGAATAAACTAGGATAAAGCTTAAAGTGTCCTATATTGAACTTTTTATTTTCCTATTATAATTAGTGTTGCTCACACTATGCTTATTAGTTTTTGTCAATGGTTTGATCCATTAGGAAGCACATTAATGCTGAATACAACGTGAAATATAGTGATTTTACTCTTAAGAAACCAAATTTTATGGGAGTTGGAATGAAAAATCTTATAGCTATGATCACACAACTTTCTCAAGCTACAAATCTTAGAGTACTTCCAAATGAACAAAGGAGGGAACAATATTCAATTGAGTCCTTCATGAGGGAGATCCCACCTTACTTCAATGGTTTTTTCTGATCCATTAGTGGTTATACAATGGATCAGTAGCACATAAATGATATTTTCAGTTCTCCGATGTTCAGAACATGATAAATTCATTTTGGTAGTCAATCATTTGGATGACGAATTTTATCAATAGTGGAATCTTATCAATAATATGAGGAAAGAATATGTAATTTAATCTACATAATGGGATGAGTTCAAGAACATATTTTTCAATAATTACATTCATCGTATTCTTCAAAAAAAATATGGAGAAGGCGTTCCATAAGCATTAGTTAAAGGATGATGAATTGGTTGGTACCTACAAATAAAGTTTTAAAAGATATGAAAAGTATGCTTTAAGAATTATTATCCAACCCGAGAGTAAATTTTTGGATTCTTTAAAGTCTTACAACCATGTCTCTAAAGGTAATTATCCATAAGGGAATTCAATAGCTATGAATAAATTGACCAATTTTCCCTCAAGGTTGAGGTAGAGATTGGAGTAACACATCAGTCATATGTGTTTGATAAGTGGAGAAAAATGGAATTCAAGAGAAAATATAACTTCCACACTGAAAAGAAGATGAGTTTTCCATTATTCACAAAGTGTGAAAAGTAATGTGGGGAAATTCTATTAAATGGACTAGTAAATGTAATAAGTGTAGGAGAGAAGGATATAGAGCAGGTGAATGCCGAAGTGAATAGAAGAAGATGTTTTCTAATTTGAATAAGGAAAAGGCTTCACAGAATTCACCAACTACAATTAAATGTTTCAAATTTAAGGAAATGGGGCATTATTCCAATCGATGACCTAATCCATCGATTATTGATGATGATCGATATCGGCAAACTATTAAGTCCGAAGACAATGGAAAGTCACATGTGATCACTATCAGTAATGTTATGTATGATAATTAAGTGGTGAATGCTACACTTACCATCCACTCTAATGTAAAAAATGTTTTATTTTATTATGGATCCAGCCACTCTTTTATTTTTGAAGAATTTTATAAAGGTATAACTATATTACCTCAACAATTAGATTTTGAGTTGTCTATGAAAGCTCCTAATTTAATAATGGTTTCATCGAAAGTTTATAATTCTTCCCTAGTTAATGTTTGTGGGAAAGTACTTCCTGAAAATCATGTGATCCTTCCTATAGTGGAATTTGATGTGATTGTTAGGATGGAATAAATTTCTCTATATAAGTTTCATATAAATTTCCAATGAAGGGAAACCCCTTTACATATTTTGAATCAATCTATGACCATCTATTAGTGTAATAGTGAATATAACGTTCCTGTAGAAATTTAATGTATATTATGTGTCTTGAATCCTATAAATGAAGGTTATCAATCTCAAATTTATAAGGAGAAACTCATCAGTATGAAATATACCTATTTTATGGGAGTTACATGATGTATTTCCAAAAGAATTTGTAGGTCTTCCACCAATTTTTGAGTTTGGGATTTCAATAGAACTCATAATGAGTGCTGTGACTATTTCAAAGAAACCTTATATAATGGACCTAGTTGAGTTGCAAGAATTGAAGATGAAACTCCAAGATAATGTTCACAAGGGATTCATATGCCCAACTACACCACCATGGAGAGAACCTATTATGTTTGTTAAGAATAAAGAAGGATCAATGAGACATTGCATTGATTACCGAGAACTTTACAAGATCACTATCAAGAACCAATACCCGCTTCCCCGCATTAATGACATATTTTTTCAACTATGCTAAACTCAATAATTTTCAAATATTGATCATTATTTTGGATATCATCAGTTAAGGGTCAAGAAATATGATACACTAATGACGAAATTCTGTAAAAGGGATGGACACTATGAATTTATAGTGATTTTTTGTGATACTAATTCCCCCGCTATATTCATGGATTTGATGAATTGATTCTTTAATGACTATCTTTATCAGTTTGTGGTATTATTTTAAAATGATATTATTGTATATTTGTAGAGAAATTAAGAACTTGAAGATCAGTTTAGAATTGTATTGATGACCCTGAGAAAGGATAAGTTTTATGAAAAATTAACCATGTATGAATTTTGGATTCATAATGTTTTATTTTTGGATCACATAATCTCAAAGGACGGGAAATTTGTGGATCTTGAAAAAAAAGATGTTATTTAAAGCTGGTCGAGACTAAAAATGATAAATGAGAGATTATGTTTTCTTGGTTTTTGTGGATATTATCAAAATTTTGGAAATATTTTTCTTGGTTATATAATCCACTATCCAAGTTGACTCGAAAAGGAGTTATGTTCGTGTGGATGGAGGAATGTGAAGAAAATTTCAAAGATCTAAAAATTAGGTTAGCCAATGCACCAATGATCACACTACCTTATAGTGAAGAAAGGATTGTGATCTACAATGATTCATCGAAAAAGGTGTTGGGATGAGTTCTCATGAAAAATTATATGGTTATAGATTATGCCTCTCAAAAATTGAAAATAAATGAGAAGAATTAGCCAACCATTGATTTGGCGTTAGCTCTGATAATAATTTCATTAATGATATGGATGAATTATCTTTTTGGTGAAAGGTATGTTATTTAAACTGATCGTAAATATTTAAAATATATTTTCACACAAAGGAATTAAATATTTACTAAAGAACATGGTTGGAGTTGATTAAAGATTATGAATTCTCAATACATTACCACCCTGGGAATGTAAAGAAGGTGGCATATGTTTTGAGTCAAAAGGTCCATGTTAGCCTATCCAAGACGAGGATCACAAGAGATTCAATATTAATGGATTTACAATGGATGCTTTAAGAACCTGGATCTTATTTTTCAAGTATGTTTTTCGTTCTGGATTTTATTGAGAAAAAGAGGAATTTGTGGAAATTTACAAAGTTCACACTGTGTACTTTATGAGTACACACCGTGTACTCTGTTGCCGTAAGAGGCTGTGTGCTGGCTATGTAATGGCCACACACATGACCATGTTGGGATGACATGGAGGCCACCTAAAGAGGTGTATGGAAATGGTAGGTTCACACCATGTACTTACAAAGTACATGCCTTGTACTTCAAAATTACACACCATGTATTTTATTTTTAATTCATTAAATGGACTAGGGTCGGCTCTAATCGTCAGAAATACCTCCTTCTAGACCAAGTTTATCTGAGAGCATCTGTGTGGCCATGATCTTCCTCTAACCCCCAAATCGAGCATCTGATCTCCAATTCGACCATTGGTGATTGCGTTGGGATCGCCTTGGTATGATCTTCCTTATGCTTGAGCTTTGTTTCTTGTTTCACCCTTGTTTTCAAGTAATCTACGGTTGAAAATTTTAGACATTTTTGAAGATCTACGATGTTCATGGGAGATTAAAGTCTTGTGGTTCACATATAGTTATCTCCTAACACTGAGGTAGGTGGTTTATGCCTTTTGGTAGAATGTCTTTGAGTTATATGTGCAAAATTCCCAATACCCATGAACGAGGTATTGCAGATTTACTATATTAGCCTTGTTGTTTTCCTACTATGATTTTATGCTTTAGTAGATGTTAAATATTTTGTGAATGGGGTTAATTTCAATGCCATGGAGGTGGTTTCCTAGGCATGATCTATTTATGACCATTTGGTCCTGTTTAGTCTGTTAGGTTGCCTTGTTGTTTTTACCTTGCCTAGTTGTAGGATGGTGTGATTTTTATGACATGATGATATGATATAGAATGGTTATCGAAGTAGTTCTTGAGTTTTACTTTGGCTATATTGCATTTCTATTCTCTATTGACTTAGATAGGGCCGTGAGAACCTATTGTTGTTTACTATAGGTGGAATTGACTGAGAGAGCTTCCTCAGAGAGTATTTAATTATACTTGGCTATAAAGGGAATGAAATTAGAGAGCTTCCTTAGAGAGTCTTTATTTATGTTTGACTATAAAGAGAATTGAATGAGAGAGATTCCTCATATAGCCTTTATTTACACCTAATAATAAGGGGAATGATTGAGAGAGATTCCTCTGAGAGACTTTGATCACTTCTGACTATAAGAGGAATTGACTGGGAGAGCTTCCTTAGAGTGTATTTAATGATATTAGACTAGAAGTGGAATTGACTTTGAGTGCTTCCATTGAGAGCCTTTATTATATCCTTGTAATTCTGAACTAGAGGGGTAGACTATGTGTGATTCTCAGAGGGTTTCTTGTGTTACTAGGAAAGACTAGAGGGGATAGGCAGTGTGTACTTCCCAAAGGGTTACATGTTTGTGTTTATATGTTGCGATTAACTTCTTATTTGATATATGAATTTTAATGAATTGAAACTGTGGGTTATTTACGTCTGATTACTTCCATGTTTACAGCATTTACATGCTTATTACCTGCCATATATTCATTGACTATTAGGCACGGATCTTGTGGTGGTTACCTATTGGGATTTAGTCTCACACCCTCTTTGGGCCATGCTTTTGGTCCCAAAAAGATTATATTAGTGCGGGTATTGATAAGGCAATGTTACCTTCGACTTCAGGTACTTGATTTGTTGTGGATCTGGAGAGCGTGGGACCAAGATAAGGCATACAATGATGAGGACTTGTTGATCTATTTTCTTTTTTTTTACTTTGGTTTAGTACTGTGTTTGTATTCCGTCATTGTGATTTTTTGGCTGCTATCCTAGACATATGTATCATGCATCATTAATATATTTATGTTCTCTAGTTTATTACTTCCAGTCTTCCATTGTATTACTCTACCAATGAAGACATAGTTTCCCCACTATCACACCCAAGTCCCTCACTACTAGTCGGCAACCTCTGCAATTCGGGGAAATTCACTTGAGGCCATGTGACTAATCGGGTTCAGGGTGTCTTTGGGAAGATTCTGGAATTGGGACATTAAAGATGGATCTTGAAATTTTAATTAAAGGGGGGAAATCTTATCTTTATCAAATAAATGTAAAACCATCTATACAAGTGATGATTAAGGATGTATAGAAGGAAGATGCAGAGATACAAAATAAGGTGAGAAATGTTCCAGAATTCAACCTTGATTGTTATGGAATAATAATGTTCAGGAATTTTTTTTATTCCTACCATACTATAATTAAAGAAGGAGAGATTGGATGAGGCTCATAGTTATTAATTCTCTATTCATAATTTAAGCACAAATATGTACATGTACCTAAAAGAGTATTTATGGTGGGATAGTATGAAATGATATATTTCCAAATATATCTCTCGGTACTCAGTTTTTCAGTAAGTTAAGGCTTAGTGACAGAAATTTAATGGGATGTTACAACCATTACCCATACTGGAATGTAAATAGGAAAATATAACTATGGACTTTTCGTCAGAATTCCCAAAACATCTAAAGGCCATAATGCTATATGGGTTATAGTTGATCTCTTTACAAATTCATCACAGCTTAATTTTATTATAGTATAATTATATCTTGATACTCATTACATGATATATGTAAAAGAAGATGTAATATTTCATGGAGTACCACTTTTAATTTTATATGCTCAAGAGCTGATATTTAACTCAATTTTATAGACAAGTCTTTTGCAAGCTATGGATACAGACTTATGTTTTAGCACTACATATCATAATCAAATAGATGGTGAGTCTGAGAGGAAAATTCAAACTCTATATGAAATTTTAATATCTATCTCTATGAATTTATAAGGTGGTTGGGATCAACACCTACCTTTAGTGGAATTATTGTACAACAATAACTTTCACTCCAGTATTCAGATGGATCGTTATGAATCCCTATATGAGAAGATGTGAAAAACTCCAACTTTTTGTGATGCATTTTGGGAACTAAAGCTATTATAACTTGATCTTGTTGATGAAATTAAATGAAATGATAGATCTATTCAAAAAAAATATAAGAGAATCTCATAGTTGACAAAAACGTTATGCTGACAATCGATGAAAAGACCTAGAGTTTGAAGTGAGTGAAAAGATGTGTCTATGAATTTCTCCATAGAAGAAATTAATGAGTTTTGGATAGAATGGAAAGCTTATCCTTAGGTATATCAATCCTTTTCAAATTATGGATCATGTTGGGAAGGTAGCTTACTGATTGGTGATTCCACCAAATATCTCTCATGTTTATGATGTGTTCCATGTATCTATCCTAAGAATATACATACCTAATAATTAACATGTTCTAAACCCAAAATTCATACCACTAGAGAAATATCTTTCTTATCATGAACAACCTTTATAGATTCTAGATCATAATGAAAATGTTCTACGAAACAAGACCACTCGCTTGGTTAACGTTATATGGAGGAATCACCAATTTGAGTAATCTATATGGGAACATGATTATTTGACGAGGGAGAGGTATCCCCAACTATTTTTTCCAATATATTAATTTTAAGGGAAAATTTCAGTTTATGGGGTGTAGAATGTAACACCTGGATGTTTTAGTTATATATTTTATTTAAATAATTTTAATTCTTCAATAGCTTGCATTAAATGAAATATTGAGTTTAAACGAACCACGGGATACCCATAGTATATAATGACCTTCATAACCGTGCATTTCGGTTATTGGGAATAAAACTAAAAAAAATTATGAAAATGTATTGTGAATCCATTGGGTACCTATTATTTATGAAAATAATAAATAAATTATATATTTTTATTTTTTGAATAAAGAAATTGGGTGAATTCATATTACTAAATTAAATTAAAGAAATATATATTTTATATATAAAATATTTTTTATATTCATCCAATAGATATTGTTGTCATAGGTTATGAATAAACCTTATATAATGTATACAAACCTATTTATTTAAAGGGAAATTTTACCACCTTTTAATGGAGAACCCTTTTTAAATTAACAGTATAAAAAATTAATAATATTTATATGACAAAAGAAAAAATTTCTTTTGAAGTGGGATACACAAATCTACTTTGGATGAATTTTTAATATTTTTATAATAACATTAAAATTTTTATGAATAGAAAAAATACACTAAAGTTTTAATTGATTTTTTTCATAGAAATAATTAATTTTCATAAATTATAATATTTAATGGTTTTAAAGTATAAATATAATATATTTGTATAATTAAACATAATTTATGTCATTATCATTAATTTTATATTGAATTTAGATTTTAAAATATTTCAATATTTTTCAATGTTTTAACTTTTAAAACTAATTCTCTCTTTTCAAAAATGGGATTAATTTTAAATTAATTACTATAAATTAAATTTTTTGAATTTTGAAAAATGGATTCCATATTTTTAATAATAATGTAAAACTTATTTATATAGATTTATTTTATTTTTGGTCATTATGAATAGTAACTTCGTTAATATTTATTAATTCAGTAATAAGGTAAATTAGGTAATTAAGGGTAAGAATAATATTATAAAATTAACCTGAAACATGGCTTAATATCATTGTATGATTATGTTTCTACATAAATCATCCTTTTGTAGAAATGGTATCCATTGGAATCCAATTGGATGAGATTAGGACATGTAATTTATTTTATTCAATGAAAAGTTAAATATGTATCACAAAAATTTTAATGATAAAATTATTTTTAATATATTTTTATAAAAATAATAAATTAAATTATAAATACTCATTTGAAATCTAAAATGTTTCTATTTATGATTTTAGTTTATTGTTAATAATTAGGAAATAAATAAATACTTTAAAGACTTATACTTTGATGATGTAAAAAATAATTAATTTATGATAAATCAATAAAACAAATTTTATTAAAATGATAATAACCATAAAAGGTCACAAAAACATTACCAAATATTATTAAATTATTATATATCTACCATAATCATCCAAGGGTTGAGTTAGTTACCATTTTTAGCCTTAAAAAATAGACTGTGACACATATATTATTTTACATAAAGCGATGTTAATGTCATAAAATTCATAATTTAATAAGTCTAAAATTTTTATTGTTATATTTTATAAAATATAAATTAGACAGAAAGTATTATTATAAAATATAGTATATTTATATTTATCATGTTATTTTATTTTTTTTATTAAAAAACTAATTATATTAAATATTTATAAAAAATTAATGTAGTTATTATTTTATTAATGGTGATATCAAATAAATGTTATTAAAAATAATCAAATAAATATAATTTGGGATAATTAATATTTCCAATGAATTTTATTTATTACCTTGACCTCTTAATAATATAATAAAATATTTTTTTATAAGTTAACTTCTTTTCTTATTTATTTTTAAAAAAAAACAATGAATTGAATAGTGTAAAAAACAATATTTATTGTTTATCAAAATAATATTTTATTAACTTATTTAAAAATCATAATTTTTTTAAAAAATATATAATAATTATTATATGGTTTATAATTATCAAAGGTATTTATTAATGATATAAATGACATCAAATAGTAAATATTGAAATTTTTTTTAATATTGTAGTATATGTTACCCTTGTTAAAAATTAAATAGAACAACTAATAGTTAATTAAAATGATACTATTTAAATTGATAGAAAATATTATCTAAAATCTACTGGTTGATAAGATTACAAGCCAATATCATCCCATATTCAAAATTGGGACCTTTTTATGGTTTTGGAGGTCATATTATTTTATTATAAATTAAAATTTTTGAAGTTCTCAAATGTGCTTCTCACCTCAATTATAAAAGTGAACCTCCTCCATTAGCTCTTCACTTAAATTTGAGCCTTCAAGATCGAAAATCACCTACTAGATTCCCTTATCATCCTCTCTAGTTACTTTATAACGTTTTGTTTATTATTCATAGACTAACTCTAGTGCTTTTAGAGAAGATTTAGCGGTACCACATCGAAGAAGATATAATCTCCTCTACCGATTCTTTCAAACTTCTTTATTATTCTAATTACTATTCAAGCGTTTATTCATTATAAATTAGTCACTCCAATATGAATAATAAATTAATATATTATTATTATTATTATTATTTTGAAATAAACATATTCTAAATTCTATCTATCTTAGAAAAAATGAAATCACCATGCCCGTGTACGTACGACTTATCATCTCCACACCGTGGTGTAATCTATTTCCACCACAACCTTACTTGGATGTGTATAATGATGGAAATAATAACTATATATTATTTTTATAACATTATATTTATTTTGAAATATTTACACCATCCACTTCAATACTATTCAACAATTATGGGGATGATATCGTTGCTCGTGCGTATGTATGGCCTACCATCTCCATGATGGGATGTGATTCATTCTAGATGATATTCATTAAAGAATTATTATATAAATGAACTGAATAAATAAGTATGATATATATTATACTAATATAATTATCTAAATGATATAACTACAACCTAATAAGAGGAACATGAAATTATCCGAAAAACATGCGTAAGAAAATAAATAAGTTAATACCTAATGGACGAGTAGTAATGTTACTAAAAAACAGTTCATAATATGATCAAATATGATATCATAAAAATGAATATGATTCTGGAATAATTACATGAAATTATTTAAATCAATATATAGGATTATCAGATACATACAAGGAAATTAGACCTCAGGTACATGATAATATCTCAAATATAATTTTTAACTAAGATTATTTACATGTATGTATTTACTAGGGTATATTAATCATCCATTCCAATGTTTTATAAAAATTTATTATAATATATTATTCATATTATTATAATATTTTTTATATACAATTTTAGTCAATGGATAATTTTTTTATGAAAGGGTATGAAAGGAATCTTTTGTTATTTTCCGTACGAAGTACTTTTTGACATTTCCTATAAACCTACGACAAGAATTTTTTTACATATACGACATGAATGTATTTTTAATCTTTCATAAATCATTATTTCTATGAATATTTTATTAAATGTTTTCATTGTTATTTTTAAATAAATTTATTTATTAAAATAATTATGTTGTTTTTTAATAAAAGAAAATGTTTTTGAAGAAGAAATGATTTTTTCCTCAAAAATTAATTTCAAGTGTTTTATCAAAATTATTCTCTGCCTAAGCTGATATTCTTTAATAGGGGTTTATTTGTATTATTCTATCCTTATTGTTTCTTTGGTTTTTTTATTTTAATGATGGAATTTTATTTATGAAATCTATTTGTTTTACATGGATTATATTATGGTGGAATGATGTTTAAAGAAACCCATTTTATTCTTTTGGTTATGATATGATGAATGATTAATGTTTTTGCGGAATATGTAAGAATGATTTCATTATGTGATTTATGGGGCCGATTTGTACCTCCATTTCATTGGTTAAATCTTTATATCTCATGAGATACACCTGTTTGGAATGTGAAATGATCTCAATTTGGTATTACAATGTTGGAATGAGGAGTGAACTCAGTTTAGTAATGGACATTGTCTATCATGATTGTCATGGAAATGAACCTCAGAAAATATGAAATTATTTTCAATGATTATGTGTATATCCCAAGTTCCATGTATTATGTAATGACTTTGAGAATATGTCCATTTATTATTTGTTAACTTTTATGATTTATCTCATAACATGATATCATGATCTTTCATATGCAGGATAAAATTTTGAAATGTTATGTTCTTGTGTCTTGTGATTATGATATGATTGATATATCCATTGTTTACCCTTACTGATCATCTAATCTCACCCATTCATAAGTTTCTTTTCCACATGTCATGAATAAGGGTATTAAACAATATATTTCAAAAAGTGGTCTAGTTATGAAGTAAAAAGTGGGGGACAATGTAGATGTCTTATGAACCAGTTTTTTTATGTTTCCATGTGTCTAAAGACACTATACCTTTACATTTCATTCACGGATTTGTTATATTGGGTAATGAATATTATTAAATTTTAAATTAATATCTTTGTAGGTAATTTATGGGTCATTATATTAATTGTCCATACGAGATATAATTTCCTTATTCTACTATGTCCATGGATTTAGTGAATGTACCACCATCCTTATCAATTGTGTTTTTGATATCTCTTTCTGTACTCTAAAGATTAAAGTTCTATCCTGATCAATTAATGAGTGGATTATCACTAAAGATACATACAATTCAAGATACCTCACCACAAACACAATTTTCATGATTTCCAACATATATCAATGTGTTATGTGAAATGATAAAAATTTATAATAAACTCGAGTAGAGAGACTAATGAAAATGTTTAAAGATAAGAATTTCCAATGACACCAAAAAATGTGGTGTTTCTATTGGAGGGCCCGAACTAATGACCTTATTTACTCAATATCACAAAGTATATATTTTATGAGAAGATGACTCAATGCATATAAGCCTGATCACCTAATAGTAAAAAAAATTGTGTCTCATCAACACGATGTATCTTGACCGTGTAACATTTTTTAAGATTACTGTTATCATATCATGATATTATCTTTATAGTTAGGAACTGATATATCCTTATGATAATATATATAATATGACATAATTACCATAAAAAAGTGCATATATAAGTGATAATACTATCAGGGTAAGAATACATCATGCATTGATAGGACTTATTAGGTTCATGAGCAACACATATAGGGGTGAATTAATGTTATCAATTTTTTATCCAATTATAATATATCTATCCCATTAGAGTTACCTATGAACTATTAGGTTAATGAATATCTTATTCTCTCTTCTTATATTTTATTTTTTATGCAACACATTTGAATGTGAACACAAAAGGAGTATAATAAATGTACAATTTTAACCTATTAAAATCAATGATTAATCCTCATATTGATATGGATTTTATCAAGATTGTACAATGAAATTGTATAAACATTTGGGTTTAATTTTTAGGGAATATCCGTGTACTCATGTTACACATCTCCTCCTTATGTTTGACAGTATCCCATAAAAAAGTGAATCTTTCAAATTATAATTATATAAAATATTCTAAACAATAGAATAGTATTTAATCTTAAGACTCTTTCTTCTGATTCCGTATTCATATTCTACATTAGTAATAGAAAATTAGACCTCATGTATAAACTAATCACAAGAATCATTCTTGTTATTACATATCCATCTTGTACATTAGTAAAAGAAAACTAATCTGGATCTCTACCTCATATATTTCTTTAACCCTTTGAATGTATATGTTATAAGAGTTAATAAGTTCATATTATCTTTGATAATTAAATATTTCCCAAATGTGGTGTTCTCTTAGTTATTTCCTTCCATTACAATCTTCGACCTATAGTATATATATAACTATAGTTATTTTAGTTTAATTTACTTCATTATCGCTTATTCCCCCTTTTCTATATTTACAACACTGCGTAAACACATTATTTTGAGACTCCACTGTTATCAAAATTTAAAAAATCCCTGAGTATTAATTCTTTGTTTCACAATAATGCATGTAGAATCAGTATTCATGATAATTAATAATTTATGGGGGCATTATAAAAATCTACATAAACCAATTATATTAAAAATAATAATGGAATTAGGACATGAAAGACTATAATAACCTTCTTACCTCAAACTTTAAAGCGTTCTTAACTCCTTCTCCTAATTCAAAATCTTATAGAATCACGACTAACAACAACATGATATTTATTACAATGATTATTAGTTTACCCGAAAATATAATGATTTAAATTCACATTCTTTTAGGATGTATCCATATTTATTGTTTTAGAAAAATTCATTTTGTATCACTTTTATATAAGTACTAAGATTTATAAAGTCTTGAAAATTTTTATCGAATTATTACAGAACATAAAATAATTACAATAGGATAAATTATTATGTTTCATGTCTTATGTGCTCACAAAATCGTACATGAAAATCCATTTGTGGTCCTCATAGAGCTTTTAATTACTTCTTATAAACTCTCTATTATTCTATGAACTTCAAAATATCTTCTCCTTGGTTAATATCTATCTTATTAATTTATTATAAACATAAAAAAGATTGTGTATTCATTAACATTAAATGAAAAAAATCACTATTTAACCTCATTTATTAGTAACTATGGAAAAAATATATATCAAATATCATGTTAGTTTGTTTTTTTTCATGGATTTATTATGATATTTGAGACCTCCCATATATATTTTGATATTGAAAATCTATTTTTTATCTTATTTAATGGATTTAAGATATGTTATAATAACATGTTTAGAATGTAATATTTTGTGTAAGGATAAATAAAAACAACATGACTTTATTTCCATATATATAATAAGGTTTTCATTTATGAATAATAGTATATTATTCTATACCTCATATCAATTTTTTTTGGGATGGTTGAATGGTTATAATCCATTACGCTCCATCCCCCTGTTGTGAAATTCTTTAAGGCTTAACAAGATTTTAAGTTCTCATATCTTTACCTACATGTTTGATTATATCATGTGTTATCTCATGCACCACCTTCCAATTCTAACCCACATTGGCTCTATATACATCCTTATATTTACTGACTCATATCTTTGAGCATCGTTGGTTGTCCCTATGATCGCTTGGCTACTTAGGTGGTTGTGTTAAGTATGAGTTGGTCATATTTTTAGTGAAATCATCATAAAATATTTATTCATATATCCTATATTTATATAAATACATACTCACAAACCATAATATATCATTCATATAATATTTTTTCTTTTCTTTTAATACCCTCAACCTATAACGCTCTGTAACTTTAGAACATATTTCTTTTTAATAAATTTGATGTGTTCGATCCATTATGATGCATGAAAAAAAAACTAAAGAGAAAAATTATTTATTAAACTATAAAATTAATTAAAAAATTAGGTATTTTAGTGAAAATGATCAAATAATGTATTTTGTAAAAACTGTAAAATTAACTTAAGGAAATACTATGGATTCTAAAGGGACATTTCTGAACTAGTTTATTGAATTATGATTTTTTTTTGAAAATTTATAAATTTGAGTAATGGTTTATATAATTATTATCAATAAAATTAATGTAATAAAATAAATTAATAAAATATGGAAATAGTTGAGAAATTATAAGGATATTAGTATGAAATTTCTTGGCTAAACAGAAATGTTTTTTGTAAACATTGATTATTTATAAAAGTTTTATTTTAAAAGTTAATTTATTTTATTTTGATAATTAACATTATTGAAAATTATTATTTATGAATTAATAAAATTAATTATCATTGATAAATTTTTTTTCAATTTATTATAAATAAATAAAAAGTCGTGAAGGTAAAAAGGAGATTTTTTTGGAAAATTATTTTTAAGCATGAAATGAGTTTTTGTGATTATAATTTCAATTAATCACTATATAATAATTAATTAAATTAAATATGTTGATAAGATATTAAATAAAATAAATTATCATTCATATAATGGTAGTTACTACCAAATAAATAGGAATAGAAACATTTTCATGAATAGTAATACATTTTTTTTCTCAAAATAGTTTTTATATAGTGCTTGGAAATTAGAAATAATTTATACCACCTATAAGATTTGAATATTGAAAAATGTATTCCTTATTTTGAATTATAATAAGAAATATTAATTCATATTTTCATCTTAATTTTTATCCTTAATGACGAGTTACTATCTTGAAAATATTTCTTCCATAATAAGAGTTTAAAGGGCTAATGATGAGGTTAAACTAAGATATAAGGATTCGATTATTAGTAAAATATTTATAAATATAATTGGTTGAGTTCATATAGATATTATTTAGTCCTATATTATTAAAAAAATTATTTGGATCAACCTTCACCTGAAAATTACTTTATATTGTTTTAAAATTATGAATATAAATAAGGGTGCCACTCCCCACACTTATAAATTGATCCTCATATCCTCTCCTATTCAAACACTTTTAAAATGATATATCCCTCAATAACAAACCAAATATATTTCCATATTTAATGAAATCATCTTATAGGTCTTGATTTCACTAATACCCCATCCGAAACAGTATTAAAGAGTAACCATAGGATGATACTGGGAGAAGAGGTACTCGTCTTAACTGAGTTCTCTAAAGAATATTTATTCTTAAACAAACCCAAAAATATAATATAAAAAAAATTAATATAATTACATTAGTATATTTAATATATTTAAATTTCATTATTTTAATCATAAAACCATTTTCTATCTCCTCTCCATCCAGTAGAAAATGAAAGCACTGACCGTGCTTACATGTGGATTACCTCTTCCAAGAAGCATTGTATTACATTTTTCATTAAACTCTATCATAAATGAATATATAGATTTATTTAATTTTTTTATATATTTATGGTATAATTATTAATTTTTAATGATATTATAATATCTAATTTCATTCCCTCTAATCCTTTGGAAAATGGAAGCATCGCTTATGTGTAAGAATGGAATACCGTCTCTAGGAAGTGATATACTTAATTTTTAATCACCACCACACATGGATCGTAATATCAGTATATTTGAAAAATATATATTATATTTACAAAATAATTAATATTTCTAAATGAAAAATTATTATTTTATATCTTTTTATTCAATTAATTGAAAAATGAAAACATCACCCAATGTATATACACACTATAGACTCCAGGAGCTGATATAGTTAATTTTTCATGATCACCATACATGTTTTTTATAAAATTATATATAATTAATAAATTTAATATTTAGGAAATTAATAATATCATTGAGATTATTAAACCACAAACAAGTTGAAATGAAGAGAATCTTTAAGTTGAAACATTTAAGAAAAACGAAACAGGCAATGACCACAATAATTATTTTAGTTAATAATATTAAAAAAATGTGGGATTTGAAATTATGAATGAATAATATATTGTACAATAAGTATAAAAATTATTATTATATAAAAATATAATATATGTAAATTTATTAAACAGAAGGTTATGGTGCACATGATGTTATTCAGGACTTTATGCAAGGATTTTTGTTGTAATTTTATTTGTAATCATGATTTTTCATGTTTAAATATATATTGGACAACATTTATTATATATATCTATATTAAACCCAATATATTTTTATTATACTATATTTATTTATAGGAATTTAAATTATTATTCCCTTTCCACCACTACAGTACGAAATTTATTGAATGATTTTTTTAACCGATCATATTTATCTTTTTTTATGGGGGGACTTTTTTCAAACATCCATGTTCTTTAAAATGGTTCACGGATTATAATAATTATAATATTTTAAAAATGGTTTATGTCTAACATTCTATAAAAGTGTGAAAAAAAGTTTACCCAGTAAATAAATGTTCCTATCTTCATTTCCATTCATAGTTATAGTTATTTTTGTAAAAGTTTCCATGGTTTTGAAAAGAAAATACTATTCCTATTTTATGGGAATTTTTATTTTTCAAAATATAAAAAATTAAAATGAAGTTTTTTATTACTTTAAAAATAATATTTATAATACTTTTATAAAACTATTTTTCATATTTTTAATAATTAACCATGGAATATTAGGCTTTAAAATTTTTATTCACTAATAATAACATCCATGTTATCTATATGTATGGATTTTGTTTGCATGATGAATAATTATTTTGAGAAAACTATTTCATTTCAATGAGTTTTACTATGATATATTTATGAATGTGTTTATGATCTTGTGGTACACATAGGTATGGTTTTCATTTTGTGATGGTTTGGAATAAATTTTAACATCTCTCTAATTCATTGGTAAACATTGAAATATCATTAGATAATATGAAAATGGAATTAAAGTTTAACATAATAAAATATGGGACCCTATTCACAATGAACGAATTGGGAATGATTAGTGAATCCAATACACAATGGGGAGCTATTTACTATGTTATGATGGTCTATGAAATGATCCTTAATGAATGATATGATTTAATATACTTATGATTTTTTCACACATCAATGAAATTTTTTTATTATTATGTTATGCTCTCCTGGATCATAATATAGTAATAAAGATTCCATTCTCTTTTTAACTGATGTATTTTTTTTACAAAGCCTTATAACATGGCTCAAGATTTATGGTCCATGACTCATTGGGTATGTTGTCATATGTTATGATTATAAGCTCATAACCATATGGATATGTTATTATATATTATGATTTTTTAATTATTTTACACATTTTTACCATTATGGAGCATCTGATCTCACCCTTTCTATTGTTTCCATTTTTACTAGGTCACAAATAAAGGTATAGGATATGTCTAAGAAGGGTAAGGTGAGAATAACATTATAGAAGATACTGGAGACTTTTTATGAATTATATTGATTATCAATTTAATCTTCAAAGTCTTTAATCCTTTATTTTTATAGGTATTGGATTAATTTTTATTCTATTTTGTTTTCAACTAAAATTATGGATGATATATGTTTTGTTATGGTTAGACCACCTCAGTTTGTATAAGAGAATGGTTTAGTTATTTTTGAATATTAAGTTAATATAAACATAAATATAGAACTCTTGAATCCTAGTATGAACTGAATGTGATATAGGATGAACCTAAAGTGTCATAAGACTATAATAAGGATTCATAAATTTGTTCATTTTTTGATTCATTTTCCTTGTGATGGGATTTCTCACTCTTATTATTACTAATTATTTCTCATAGTAACCATTTTCTTTTAGTAAGTTATTTATGATAGAAAAATGAATTTGGGGTGTTGGAAAGTATTATTAGTATTGAAAATATCTTATTTAAGATTAGGTTTATTCATTACATCAAATTATTTAAGGTATATAATACTATTGATTCATATCCTCTATGATTATATGTTTAATTATTAATGAAAAATCATATTGGTATAATTATTATATCTCAAATATATACCTCCTCTTTGATAGATGATTTTATAAACGTGTTTCCTATAAATCTAGTTATTATAAATTTAGTTTAATTTCATGTGATTTTTTATAATGGATTAGATATCTCTATATAGATCCCATATAAATTTTTGAGGAAGGTAAGAGGCGTTTAATATTTTGAATCAAACTATGATCATATATTATTTCATGTATGAAAATGATCTCCGAATGCTAATTATTTCTATTATATCGAACTTAATATGATTTAATGGGGTGAATTCATCTGAAATTGTTGTGAGAAATCCAATATTTAAGATATTCTTTGTATTCATTAATATGATGATGTATTATTTTTATGAATATCTATGTATTCCCTAGAATGATGAATATTTTTTTACATATAACTCATAAATGGTGATACATATTTTTCAAAGACTCCTTATTAAATAAACCCCTTTATATTTTCATAATTGAAGAGTAAAATAATTAAGAATAAAGATAAGGGATTCATTTTTTCATTTTATTTACTATTAGGTGAACCAATTCTTTTAATTAATAATATTATAGGGAAATGAATATTTTCATCAATCATTGAGAATTTAACAAGTTGACTAACATGAAAAAGTATCTTCTATATCATATTGATGACTTATTTGTTCATCTATGAAAATCTCAATACATTCCAATGATTATATTATATCAAGATATTCTTAGTTAAGGTTCAAAAGAGAGGGCATACTAAATTCAATCATACATATGAGGTATTAACTATATGAATTTTTAGATATTACATTTTTACTGATTAATTAACCTCATTCCTTCATGGATTTAATGAATAAAATCTTTCAGTATTTCCTTAATCATTTATGGGTTTTATTTATAAATGATATACTTATATATTAAAAAAGTAATAGATTAATGATTATTTATGTATTTCATTGGAAACCTTTATAAACAAGATTTTTTTCTTTCAAATTTCGAAAGTGTGAATTATGATTAGAGAAAGTATCATTCTTGGATCACTTATTTTTAAGGAAGGGTAAATAATTGGTTCCACTATGATAGAATTTATTGAGAAATGTCCCAGACCAACCATTATGATGAATCTCTAGGGTTTAATTAGCTTATTTGTATATTATTGATTTGTTTTTAAAAATTTATCACATCAATGAAATTAACTTTCCCCATTTACATTTAAGGTATTTAAGCTCATTTGAATCGATGAATCTAAATTGGATTTCAGGGAACTGAATAAAATATGGTTAGTTAACTTTTTCTCATACAAAACACAAATAAATAATTTTTTTAACCTATAATTATTCATCATTGAAGTGATGATTATATGATCATATTCTAAATAGAATGGTTTTAGTGTATACCTCATGATAATTGAAGTTTCATGAGCCAATTTACACTTCTAATGATTTGGAACTGGAAGTGGTAATTCTTGTATTTATAACATGGTGTTATTAACATTATGGTTAAATGTGTAATTTATATAATTAGCATTAAATTGTGAAGTATAGTTTGACATAAAAGTAGTTAAATATGCACCAAATGACATGGTTGTGTTGTATTAAATGTTTTGAATACTCAATACATTACCACCATGGGGAGCCAAACATGGTGGTTGATTAACTGATTTGGAAATATCATGTAATCATATCAATGAAGAGGATTGAAAAAGATCTTTTCCATGTGTATTTTTTAAGTTACACCTTGTAAAAATAAATAAAGGGGATAAATCCTATATTTCTAAAATGAATGTTCGATCATAAATTTATGTAAACATTAAAGAAGGGATAAGGATTATTTAGAGATTAAAAAGAATGAAAGAAATATTCCCAATTTCAAATATAATATTGATGAAATGATCAAGGACACACACTAAGTATGTGTCCTTTCAATACAATAATTAAATAAATATCAGTTAGATGAATTTCATATATTGTCATTCCCTATCAATCTAGAGAGTAAAAAGATGTATAAAGTTCTCAAATAATATTTATAGTTAGAAATAAGAGAAGAGGGATATTGTGGAGTTTGTATCTAAATACCTGGTATGTTTGGATGTTATGTCTATTCATATGTATTTTAATGGGGTGATAAAACAATTACCCATATATATATAGAAATGGGAAAACATCCCCATTATATTTTTCATAGGTATCCCCAGGACATTTTATGTTTATAAAGATATATTTTTTATAGTTGATATCCTCAAAAAGTTAGTTCATTTCATATAAATTAGAGAATATTTCGTTCCAATTATACATTCATTAATTTAAATTAAGAAAGTGGTATGGTTTCATGGAGTACCACACTAAATTGTATCTAATAAATATCCATGGTTTACATCAATGTTTTGGAGGATAATTCAACAAGAATTTAATATAGAGTTGAAATTTATCAATCCACATCATCCTTAAATAAATGGTCAGTCTGAGAGATCTATTAAAACCCTAGAAGATATACTAAAATATTACTCTATGTATTTCGAAGGAGGTTGGGATAAACACCTTCCACTGGTTCAATTATGTTCTAAAACTATTTTTCACTCAAGTATTATGATGGATTATTATGAATACCTATATATAAAGATGTGTAAAAATTTAATATTCTAGAATGATGATAGAGGATGAAACCTATTTAGACCTGTGATAGTTGAGGTAATTCCATATAATGTTAGATCCATTCAATATCGTATCATGGAAGATCAGAGATGACCAAAAAGTTGTCCCAATATCCAAAAATTGATCTATGTTTTCCTACTATATAGAATGTATTATCACTTTTGTTCCCATAAAATAAGTTTATTATATTTGCAATGAAATGGAAGTTAATCCCCCAATACATTGGTCACTTTAGTATTTCTGATGTAGTAGGTATGGTAGCTTATGTCTTGATTAATCCATCGATCCTCTCCCTTATTCATGAGGATTTCCATGTATCACTTCCGAGTAAGGATATATTTGATCCTCAACACATACTAAACCTGTAAACAATACCAAATTATCATGATATTTATTATGAGGAACATCCTATATAAATCATGGATCATAGAGATAAAATTTTATTTAACAATACCACTCACCTACATAAGGTTCTCTAGTGGAATAATAAATTTAATGAATTTATATGGGAACCTGAGGAGGTAATGAGGATTAATTATAGTCATTTTTTCATTATAGTAAATAAATTTAAGGTGAGAAGTTATTACATCGGAATAGAATGTAATTTCCTATAATTTTAGAATGTACTCCCCAAATAAATTTGATGTGTTCAATAGCTTGTGATGAACACAACACCTAAAATAAGTGAATAATTATGTATTAAAATATAAATTTAAATAAATTATTAGTTAATTAAATTAAATTAATAAAATTTATTTCTTTTTAATAATAGTATAATTCACCTAAGGAAATACCAATAATTCTACACAGATTGTTGTGAACAGTTTTGTAGAATTGTGATTTTTTTAAATTTAATACATTTGAATAATATTCTCAATAAATATTATTCATAAATTAAATTAATAAAATAAATTCATTAAAATAATTAAATAATTTAGAAATAATAAGGATGACATTATATTAATTCATATCTAAATATAAATGATTTTTAGAAAACATTGTTGTATTTATATATATAGTTTTAAACAAATGTTAGTTTATATTAATATAAGTATCAAATTATAAAAAATTATTTTTAACAATTTATATTAATTAATTATAATTCGTATATTTTTCATAAATTAATTATAAATAAATTTAAAATCATATTAATGTAAACATTGATATTTTTTAGAAAACTGTCCTTATATGCACAATGTTTTTTAATATTAATAAACTCAATTAGTCACTATTGGTGAATATTTTTTTAAAAAATAAAAAATAATATTCTAAAGAAAATAAATTAACATTTACTTAATGGTTTTTACAGACATGGAATGAGATTAAAATAATTTTTACTCTCAAAAATACATATTTTCAAAAATGGGTTTTAGGAATTTTTTTCATGGATATTTAAATTAATTTATGAATCCTATATTAATGGAACCTTGAAAAATATAATACATGTTTTGAATAATAATAATAAATATTAGTTAATAAATTTATCTTAATTATTATCAATGATGAGTAGTTACCATGGTAAAAATTATGTCACCCAATAATGGTTAAAATAGTAAATGAGGGGTTGAACTAAAAGATATGAATTCAATTATCACTATAACTTATATAAATATTATTTTTTGAGTGTATATATACCATAAATTATCCTTAATTATATATTTGGATATTTAGTTACATTTCTCAGGAAAATTACTTTAATGTATTTTGAGACATTGAACATTTACAGGAGTGATAATCCCCTCAATTATTAAAGGGAACCACTTCTGATTACTTATTCACACACATTGAAAAATCTATATCAATCAACATCTACCCAAATATCATCCAAATATCCTCATGAAATCCTACAGTTCCTAGTTTCACCCAAATATCATCCTAAAAATCTTTAATATGTATCCCAAGAAAGATACTCAATGAAGAGTTAATCATCTTAACAGAGTTCTTTAAATTTTATTTTTTCTTAAACCTCTATCATATCATAAATAAATGTTATAATATAATTAATTTAGTATATTTAATATATTAATTTATTTTTATTTTATTTTTAAAACCATTTATTATTTACATTCCTTCCCATGGAAAATTAGAGTATCACTCACGTGTATGTGCAAGCTATCACCTCCCCGAAGTGGTGTATTTAACATTTAATTACCACCTATCATGGATGATTATTTATATATACTTAATGAATATATATTATTATTGTGAAATAATTATGATTATATAAATATATAAAAAATCTTATTTTCTTTGATCTCATTCGTTGTAAAATGGAAGTGTTTCTTGTGTCTACGTATGAACTACAATCTCCAAGAAGTGATATACTTCATTTGTCTTTATCACCTCATGTGGAAGGTTATATTGATTTATTTTAAAAAATAAATATAATATTTATGATAAAATAATTATATTTAAAATTAAAAATATTATTTACCTTCATTTTTTCCCATTTATCAAAAAATGAAAGCATCACATGTGAAAAATACCACATTAATGAAGTGATACAATTCATTTTTCATCACCACCTTACATGTATTTTTATAAGTGTGTATATAATTAATAAATATGTTAATTATTAAATGAATAATATTATATATATGGTGAATCTACTTCCAAATATTATGGACCATAATATCTAAATTGAAACATGCATGAAAAAAGAAATATTTATAACCCAAAATAATAATTTTAGAGAATAATTTTTAATTAATGGGTCATTGAAAATTATAAATGAATAAAATATTATAACATAATTATGAATACAGTTCTTATTTAAATGTATATTAAATATAAATATATCATATATATAGGTTAGATCATCCATGATGTAATTCAAGACTTTAGGTAACAATTAATTTTGTAATCTCATTTGTAATTGGGAATTTTCATGATTATTTCGATTAAAAAAATTATATACTCTCTATAAATATCTCATAAACCACAAATATATTAATCTATTCTATTTATTTCTAGGGTTTTCTAATATTCACTTAATTTATCCTTTTTTTTGTAATCAAAATACTAATAGAATATTCTTTAGAAAAACTGAACTTGTTTATCCTTTTTGGTTAGGAATATTTTTCTTCCATATTTATACTCTTTAAAATGCTTCATAAATGTTCTTTTCTATAGTCAAAATATTTTTTAGAAATAATTATCAACTATATTTTACATTATTTTAAATGGTTTAAAATAGAATCTTTGTAATTTTTTTGTATATATTATATGGGACATTTTTTAAAAAAGTGTGAAAAGAATATTTTTTCTAACAATTACAAAATTAATGGATTTTCCCACTATAATGGATGTTTTTTTGTTAAAGATATTAATTTACTTGATTCCATTGTTTTAAAAAAGAATATATTATTCCCATTATTATAAGAATGTTTAGTTTTAAAAAGATACCAAATGAAAAGGACGATGTCTATTATTTTTCGAAGCATATATTAAATTATTTTATACAAATATTTTTCATATATGTTAATATACTTCAAGGTATATTATTACTAAATCAATATATTCTATAATAATTCTATCCATGTTATTTGTATGTATTGATTATAATTATGTGATGTAAAGAAATTATGAAAATCATTTCATTTCCATGGGTTATGTTATGGTGAAATTAGTATTGTTTATTTGATCTTTGGGAACACATATATTTGGTTGTTATAATATTATGGGTGGTCTTATAATTATATATCCATATAATGAATTTGGTAATGATTTTTATCTTAATAGATAATAGGAAATAGGAATAGGGAGCGAACCCAATGAAATATTAGACTCTATCCCCCATTAATAAAAAGGAAATGGGGAGGGTACATAATCTACTATACAACTATGTCCCTAATGTTATGACGGTATTGCTACTAAGCCTTGACAAATGAAATGGTTTTATATGATTATTATAATTCTAATCTCCTACAAAATGTTCTTATCATTATGGTATGGTCTCATGGAATATGATTGTCATATCCATGAATTCATTTAAAAGTATTTTTCATTTAATTACTATTCTTGATTTGTTTTGGGGGTTTACCATGTAGTTTTGGCGGAAAGGGTGTGTTTTCATGATTTTGTCCAAACTTTGAGCCCGTTTCAGATTTTAAAAAAAAATTAATTTTAATAACTCCTTTATTTTTCAACATTTTACACACATTAAACTTCCCAATTATAATCTCTAGGTATTTTAAAACCACCATATCCATTTGTAACTCATAGGAATCCATAATCATGATGGATTTCGGTTTTATATTACGGTATTCTGTCATCCCGTAAGCCCATTTCCTACATTTAAAAATTAATTCATTAATATATCAATATATTTTATCATTTTTTCAGGGATTCCAACTCTTACCCTAGACCACTTATCCAAGGTGTACCCCTATTCTCATTTCCACCTATTCGGAGCTCGTATTCATCGTGAATTAGGGAGAAACTACTATGGATTTCTCAAATCATCCAGATTTGAAGAGGTAACTTGTTTCTTTCATAACTCCTACATTTTCTTAATCTTTTCCCTCTATTTTAGTTCTCAATTGACCTAATAATCTTTATTTGAACCTCAATTTCATTTTTTCTATTTGGAAATTCATCTACTAGGGTATTTGGGGTGTTTTATTCAAAATATCTAAAGTAAGTGGGTTTTGTTCCTTCATTATCCCATTTTCTTAGGGTCTTCTTTTTCCATAGGGTTTCATCCATATTTTTAGGAAGTTTCCCTTGTAAAGAAACTAAATATTCGTACCTAGTATTTTTATTTAATTTTTTGGTCTAATATTCGGGATTTAGGTTGGTTTTGACCACCTTGTGGGGTGGCGGTGGGGAGGTTAATGTTTTGCACAATGTTTTGGTGTTTTTACACAAAATAGAGGTGATTCCATGTGTAAGAAATTATTGATGATTTATATTTCATGATTTATTAATTCATCATGTTCCTAATATGTTTTTCGTGATGCGAAATTCATTTTGAGCAGCATTAGTTAAACATTTAGTATTAAAGGTACATTTCTTCTTGAAGTTGTGTATTTATCAAATGTAACTCATGTGATATATTTTTTGGAAGTTTTATATAATATTAATTAATTCATTATTTATTGAATGGGGTGGCCAATTTTTCTCTGGTAATTCTTTAGTGCGATTTGGGAATCTAAAGGGGGTAATTGAATGGGTTTAATGTGAATTTTTTATACTTCTTGAAAGTGTTTTACGAAAATTGTAAATGGGTTATTGAGTTACAAAAAGTGTGAAAAGGAAGTTTATGTATAGTTTGTGTAGGTGTATGCTTTTAAAATGGTATATTTTGTTTCTAAGGGACTATTATGTGATCTTTATTATCTTGGAAACGTTTTATAAAATTTCTTAAAGGAATTATCGAATTGTGAAATAGATATGAAACCTGTTGCGGGCTTTTTTGGAGTGAATATAATTTCAAAATGAATTTTAATGAAAAGGGGGAGTATGTGACATGTGTGTGAGATTTTTTGGTTTTTCTTTGACTTGGATGTTTTATTTTCATGTGAAAATTGTGTTTCATGGATAATGGAACTTGTTTGAGCACAAAAGGGAATACCTGGGTATCTAGGTTGGTGGATGTGTACTGGTATGCTAGTGATCCTATGGGGTTTGGCCCATGTTTCACGTAGCAAGTTTGGTGATGAAAACAATAATAAAAGTTAATTATGATGATTTTGGGGTACCACTAGGTTATGGGTATGCTTCCTCATAGTGGATCATGTGAATAAGAAAAGATATTGTGATTGTTAATTTCACCAAGATATAAGGTACCTCAGACCCACAACGATCTAGTTCCTAGGGTTGTTTCCCGTTGCTAGTTTGAATTGGATATTTTATGACTACTGTTGGCATATGGTGTGTTTGGTTGAAAAAAGTTAGTATATTGAGCTTTTTATTTAAATGTGTCGATTATTTAAAATATCCCACTTGATAACTTTATTTATTTAAAGTCGTATCTCTTTGAAATTCATATTAGCATTTCCTATTTATGAAAATATGAAAACTGTTCATCTTTGAATGTTTATCACATGGAATATGTTTTTTGTGGCATCCTACTAGGATTAGTCTCACACCCTACTTACAAATTCAGGTGTCAGTAGACTTGTTAATATCTGTTGTAGGTTTGGGTAATGCTCTTAGAACTGTTGGTCTTTGTTTCTAGCGGTCCTTAATGGTGTGGTATTATGGAGATGTCTTGAGGGTGATTTCCCCTGCCTTTATAGGTTCTTGGGTTATCCATTTTGGGTTTCTTCATTTGTTATGGACTTTTAGAATTGTTTTAAATTATGTAATTCAATTCTGATTTTTTGTAGAAGATGGTTTGTTTTGAAATATCCATATTTGTTATATTGAATTTTTTTTGTTGTTTTATGTTTATAAACATGGGTAAATAGTTCCCAAATTCCATTTTATGATTCCTAGGTACTTGAGTCATCCCATGGGGATTGAGATTTTCCATTGGTCCTTGACACAAATTAGGTCGGGTGCTAGTTTTGATGTTGATGAGATATCATTCGTGACAAAATGACATCTAAGGGATAGGTTCACTCTTTGGGTCATGTTATTTGGCGAGGTTTCAGGATAGTCTGAAGCTAGTATTTTTAGGACTTAACATTACAATTATGGGTAGTGTGTCTAGACAGCACACCTTGTGACCTGATTCAAGTCACCAGGGTATGTCACGATTTATCTTAGTCCTTTCTTTTTCTTGGTTTGATGATGACTTGGAGAAATGAAAAGAGAGTTGGGATAATGGTCTCAGTGACCTCACAGGGCCTGGAAATCCATGTGGAGTTGGGGATATTTCCCAAGAACACTCTTTGTGACAGTGAATTTATTAGCATATTTACATCCACCATATGTACACATCACCCAACCAAACTAATTTCCTCTCGTATTGTCTTATGTCTCATAGTATTGGAATCTTGAAACATGGTTTTAAATAAAAAATGACTTGATTTAAGAAATTTAAAATTTTATGAAACGATATTTCAGTAATGCGGATGTGTCTTGATTTCTAAAATGGTAGAACTGAATTTTCAGAATTTTTTTGAAATGGAAAATGCTGTGTTTACCCCTCTTTTGAAAGAATGGTCAATTTTAAAGTCTTTTATGAAAAAGTGTTTCCAATAGAGTTTTCTAATCTATTGAATGGTGTTTTAATGGGATGAAATGTTTTAGAGGTCATGTGTGGAGTTTGAAAATGTATTTTGATTTGGTAACTAGAGATCATTTGAAAGGTTTTATGAAATTTTGTAATCTTGTTTTAAAATGAGAAGAGTTTTGTTCCTAATTTAATATGGATTTATGAAATGGGGGTTTTCATGAAACTAGATGTGTTTAGAAATGGGTTGAAATGTCTTGTTAATAATGTACATGGATTGAAAGTGAATTTTATTTAATTATTGGTGATATTTTGAAATGTTTTGTAAGACCTAGATTGGGTTTTGATTTTGTGGATACCGATCTTGCGAAAAAGTAAGTATCAATTGATTTTTTGGGTTTTGAAAAGTGGAAGGAAATTTTGATTAAACATTTAGAATTTCCATGAGTGACCACATGCATGGGATTACATGGGATGATGGATGGTTAATGACATGTCTGGATGTGTGTCAGGATGTATATGAGGAGGGTTCCGGTGTGGAATGAAAACATGCATGTGTGATTCCCATGGGGTACCATTGGCGGATATGCTAGCTTATGATCTATTTATTTTCAAATGGATGATTTTAAAATAAAACTAGATGTCTTGATTACTAGTTCGGGATGGTGTGTCTTATGTGTTTTTTGTAAATGTTGTTGGTGTGGGATGTTTTGAGTCCGAGAACCCCTCTAGTTTAAACAATGTTATGTGTTTGTGTTTGGTTGATAAGATGGGTTGAAGGGCTGGATGGTGGTCCCTTCAGAGAAATGTTTTTGATTCCCTTATAGGGGATCCAGTCACATGTTCAGTTATGGTTTATGATACCTTTTTCCAAATTAAATAGATTGGTTGGGTCCTTGGGTTCTCTCATTGGATAAGTTACACCCGCATTAAGTGTTAATGCATGACAAAAGTGTGGCCCATGGTGATTCTTCATTGGATGATCCTCTAGTTGATCAATATAAAGAATCATTTTCTCGAGCATTGGAGATTGAGTCTACACCAATTTTTTCTTGGTTTTTCGGACCCCCGTGTAGTGGGAGAGTTCTCATGGAAGGTTTAAAGAGGCCTTAGTTTCGTAAGTTACCTGATTTTTTGAAGGTGAATGTAGTCTTGGGTTATTAGTGTGGATGTTGTCTAAGAGGGCCTCTCGGTACTTCATAGTCTCTTCGAAGCAGGGGTTCATGTTAAACCATCAACATATGAAATCTGGTCATGAGAGGATGTTATGGCCAGTTTCTAGAATAATGTGATATTTGGGGACTGGGAATAAGGTCCCATTCAATGTATTGTTTCTACTAGTTTCAATGGTCATGTTTGGTTATTCCTTTTTTGTCATGTTCTTGATTGAATATAAAGGTGAAGCTATACAATCATTTACGGGTCTTAGTTTTGTCTGAAGTGTGTCTACTTTTGGGAAATTCCTACATCCTTTGATTAGAGGAAGGTGTTTCCATATATCATTTATCCTTTCCATTTCACATCCCAACAAACAAGCGGTGATGTGTGTGTGTCTTCTAAGCACTTTCTTCATTGAAATGTTAGGTTAGGGTAAAGTGAGTTTGGAATGTGTTATTTCTTAGTGAACCCATCTGGGACCATGGTATAGTTTTCATGGAACCAAAAGAAGAAGTTCCATTCGGGGGGTTTCTAAAGCCTAACTACAAGGATAAAGAAGCTTCATTAATTTTAGATCCTGCATTAGGTCCCTAAGTTAAGCAGGTGAATAGTCATGGAAATCCTAGGGTTGTTAAAACCTTTGGTCAAATTCATATCCTCAGTATAAAAGATGTGAATAGTTTAAATTTCTTTTGTCATTTCTTTGCTCCAGTTGTTCCTATTATGTGGAAAGAGGTGGGAGTACCTTTTTATCCTGTTATATTTTATGTTCATTCATTTACCCTTGGGATCTCTTTAATATTTTGGAGAAATGTTTAAAATTTGGGATAGGCAGGTTGAAGTGCATGGTATTCACATGGTTAGTAGTAAACATGTGCCAACCCAGGGAACCGTGTGATAAGAGATAATATATACCTCATGGTCTCTGCATGGTCGTGTGCCTCTTCCCATGTAACTATGAGAGGCTTCCAGTTTGGATAGAATGCTCTGCACGATTAGTGCATGGTTTCCCAAACTGTGAGGTCGTGCTAACTCATTAAATGTTTTGGTTGTTTCATGTTGGGTGGTTTTGGTCGGTTAATATGGGTTGTCGTTATGGTGGGGATAAACTCTATGAGTCTCATGTATGTTCTTTGTGAAAAGACTAATGAAATTTCACCCCTTATAATGGGTGTCTGTTCGGGCCTCCCTATGTTAGTGTCCCGATTCTATCTCGAAAAAAATGAGTTTCCTCTTATGGTGGGGAGTCACGTTGTGTCTCCCCATATTAGTAACATGGTTTTTTCCCTTGTGTTGGTATATAAATAGGTATTACCATTTGGATTTATTTAACCACCAACATAATCCTTGAGTAAACATTGGGATTGGAATGCTCCCAATAGTTTTATTAAAGGAATACTACAGTGACCTTGTTCATTTTCATTGTTCGTTCCATGTAAGTTTCATGAGTCTTTTTCGGATAGTGTATGAGATGTTCGGTTTTGGGATGTAGTTTGAATGTGCTTGATAGTTTCAGGAATTGGTGAATTTTTTGGTTGGTGAGATAATATCTTCTTTGATTGATCAATTAGAGGTGTTTTGGCCTTTTGGGGGCAGGTGAAACATTACAAAGGAGTCCATTTTGGCCTTTTGGTTGGGTTTGGTTTTTTTTGGCCTTGCTGTGGCTTTTGGAGGTCAGAAAGTTTTATGGTGGGGAGAATTGTCACAAACATTACTTCCTTTAATGTAACTTTACATTTAATTACTTTTCATGATTTGTTGGTGGGGGTTTCTATGTAGTTTTGAAGGAAAGGGTGTTTTTTCAAGATTTGGGCCAAACTGTGAACCATTTTCATGTTTTAAAAAAACTTGTTTTTTAAAAGTCCTTCAGTTTTCAATATTTCACACCCATTACACTTCAAAATTGGAATACCTTAGTATATTAAAACCACCATATCCATTTTACTTCATAAGAATCCAAAATCATGAAGGATTTGTGTTTTATATTAGGGTATTAGGCCATCCTATAATCCCATTTCCTGATTTTAAAAATATTAATTATTTAATATATCATTGAATTTTAAAATTGATTTGGTGATTCCAACTATTATCCAAGTCCTCTAAGACAAGGTGCACCCCCATTCTATTTTCCCCCTCTTTGGAGCTCGTATTCATCGCGAATTAGGGAAAAACATCTCTGGATTTCTCAAATTGTCCATATTTAAATAGGTAACTTGTTTGTTTAATAACTCCTTCAATTTTTACTTTTTGTCTTCCATTTCAGTTCTCACTTGACCTAATCATCCTTATTCTATAATGACATTACTGTTTTCCTATTTGTAAATTAAACTACTTGTGTATTTGTTGTGGATTATTCAAGATATCTCATGTAAGCGGGTTTTCTTCTTTCCTTCTCCCATTTTCATAGGGTTTCTTCCTTTTTCATAGGGTTTCATCCATATTTTCTTGAAGTTACTCTTGTCTAGAAACCAGGTCATAGTTAAAATGGTTTCTCTTTGAGTTTCTTGGTCTAGTATTGGGGTTTTTGGTTGGTTTTCTCTCCCTTGTGGTGCGGTGGTGGCACGGTTGATGTTTCACACAAAGATTTGGTGTTTTGACAAAAAAGGTAGGTGATTCCATGTCTAAGAAATTATTTATGAATTATCTTGCTTGGTTTATTAATTTATTATGTTCATAGTATGTTTTTAATATTGATAAAGTCATTTTTGATATCATTAGTTAAGCATTTAGTGTTAAAGTTACATTTTTCCTTTAATTTGTGTATTTTTGAAATGTAACCCTTGTGATATATTTTGTGGTAGTTTTATCAAATATGAAATTGATTCATTAGTTGTTTAAATTGGTTGAAAATTCTGGTTTGTTAATTATCTTGTGAGATTTTTTCCTCAACATGGGGGTTTTTAATGGGTTTTATGTGCAAAACCTTGGTATACTTTATGAATGTTTATTATGAAACATGTATATGGGTTATTGAGTTAAAAAAGTGTGAAAAGGATGTTTATGTGCTATTTAGGTGGGTGTATGTTTTGAAAATGGACTATTGTTTTTGAAAGGGATTTTATGTGATATTTAACTTCTTAGAAACGTTTTATAAAATTTCTTAAAGGATTTATCGAATTGTGAATGAGATGTGAAACATATTGCAGGATCTTTTGGAGTGAGTATAATTTCAAAATGAATTTGAATGAAAAGGGGGATTATATGACATGTGTGTAGGATGTTTGGTGTGTGTTTAAATTTCAAGTGGTATTTTCATGGGAAAATTTTATTCCAATTATTATAGAACTTGTTTGAGAACAAAAGTGAAAACTCGGGTGTCTAGATGGGAGGACGTGTACTCGTATGCTAGTGATCCCATTGGGTTTGGCCCCTGTTTCATGTAGAAAGTTTGACAATGAAAAAACTAACTGAATCTTTAAGATGATGATGTTGGGGGGACCAAAATGCTATGGGTATTCTCTGTACAAGTAGCTTGTGTGCACAAGAAGAGATTATGTGATGGTTACCTTCACCAAGATATGAGGTACATGGGACCACAATGAGGTAGTGTCTTGTGTTGTTTCCCATTGCAAGTTTTCATTGGATATTTTATTATTACCGTCATCATATGGTTTTTTGTATGTAAACAAATTTAGTATATTTTTAATTTTATTTAAATGGGTTGATTCTTTAAAATATCCCCTTGAAAATTGTTGTGATTTAAAGTTCCATCTCTTTGAAATCTTTATTAGCATTTCATGTTTTTAAAAACATTCCATATTTTCATCATTGAATGTTTATCACATGGAATATATTTTAGGTGGAATTATAATGGGAATAGGATCACACCCTACTTATACCTTTGGGTGTAAGTAGACTTAGTAATGTTTGTTGCAGGTTTGGGTAAAGCTCTTAGAACTGTTGTTTTGGGTTTCAATAGGTCCTTCGTGGTGCGGTATTATGGAGATGGCATAAGGGTGATTCCACCTTTCCATGAGGTGGTTCTTGGGATATACATTTTGGGTTTATTCATTTGTTATTGTCTTTGATAATTGTTTTAAATTATATAATTCAATTATGAATTTTTTTAAGAGTTTTTATTTTGAAAATACATATTTGATAAATTTGAATTGTTTGTTGTCTCATGTTTATAAACATGGGTCAATCATTCTCAAATTCCATTTTGTGATACTCAGACACTTTTTTAGTCTGTGGGGATTGGGAATGCCCTTTGGTCCTTGCCATAAGATTGTTCAGGTGTCAGTTTTGTTGGCGACCAGATCTGGTTCATGACAATGATTGATTATAGATAATTCCATAATATTTCGACTAATTAATTCTGTTATGACAAAGCCTTATGTGATGACCCTTTATTTGTGGACTATGAATTTTTGGGAATGTTTTTTCACGTTATGATCATTCTCACACACTTGATATTATCTTATGCTCATATATGAAATTATATTGATCTCACGTATGTTTACCTTAACTACGCATCTATGCTCACCATTTCTAATGTTCCAATTTTTCTAATGTTTTAAAGAATGGGATTAAGTATGATATATATATATATATATATATCAGAAAAACACTATGAGGGACATTGAAGATCTATCATGAATTATGATTATTATGTATCTAGTCTCCAAATATACGAAACCATTAATGTTCCAAGGTATGAATTATAATTTCATCTATTAAGCTTTTATTTAAAATGATGGATTATATATGTATGTTATGCCTGGGTCACCACACCAACAACATACATATGATTCCAAAATATTGTTTTACATTCCAAAAATATAAGCTTAAGGAGGGTAATTCACAAATACCTTCATCGTATATTTAATAGAATCAACATTAAAAATTATACATGGAACATAAATACATCAAACAATATTTTCCTTTATTATTAATAGATATTCAAGACATCAATGGTAGGGTATATTCCCTTGTAATATAAATCAAGGACTAAAAATTCAAAATTTAACTTCAAATACTGCCTTTAATCTTTCTTCAATTTATAGAAATTTCAAATCTTATTTGGAACTCTTCTTCCCAAAAAAAATTTGGACACTTCATACAACTTCCATGATACTTATTATTCATCAACATATTGACATAAAACTCCATTAATATGTTATTCTTGTTGAAAATAAATACAACACGCACTATATGGGAACAATAAACTCCCCCTTTATATTTTTTTATCAATAGTAACTAAAATTATATGCCAATATAGGTAAATCATTTATCACTTATTCACTTTTCCATCTCTTCCCAATAATCATCAACATTTCATTTTTCATTTTCTTATCACCCCTTATTGAATATAAATACAATATGTATGAGATGTGATGGTATCATTTCATATTCATGAAATGTGAAATCAACCATTTCACTATAGGCTTTTGTACTTTATACGTAGAGGGTTTGATTTAGACATCAAATCGGTATAGGATAAAACAATACTGTACCAAATAAAATGAAACATTCAATGATTTTCTTAGGAGTAGTTCAACTATTTTTAGGATGAAGCAATAGAGATCAAATGATAAAAATATTTTTTAATTTAATTTCAACTTGACTTATCACACTCGCATAGACACATGTTAAAAAATTCATGTAGAATTTTTATTTATTAAATTATTCAAATAATCCTAAAATCATCTTCAAACATTCACTTTTATGTCATTAATTAATATGATTTATCCCCTCAATGATAGGATATAATTATTTTAACCACATATGAGACAATAAGAAATAATATCTTTTAATAATGATACCATTTCTCAATCTTTTTATATATTTATATTTATATAACTTTTATAATATATAAGAGCTTCTTTATGTCTTTTTAACATGTATTCTATACAAGAGGACACTCCACTTCTATTGATTAAGACTATTTCACTTATTTAAGATTATATAATGTAGGAATGATGTTAATATCAGAATATTATAATTTATTTAGTGTTTTTAATATTCTTACCAACAATATCAGGGTTTATATTTTCAGAATATGTTTTTACTATATCAATAGAGAGATCATTGTGAGATGTAATATGAATATTATTTTTCTGGGTTGATTTCATTCCCTTCATCCCAGATTCTCCAAATGATAAAAGTATCCACCTTTAATTACTTATGTTATAAGCACATATGTTCAAAAACAAAATTAATAATAAGTTGAAATATTTTATTTATCAATGTGGACAACAAAGTTGAGAGGATTTTATAAACGTGGTTTCTCTATTATTCATTCTTCAACATCTCTTTTCTAGTCTATTTTAGATTTGGGTGGCATGGAATTATCCTCTTCTTAATATTCATTATATGGGATAATTCCCTTATTTTTGGAAATAAATACACGATTATCACATTCTAAAATTTAAATATAATTTTAAAATACTTATCGGGATGAAAGTATAGTTAAGAAATATTTTGTAGTGTGTCCAGCCTTATTACACCACCCACAATTCCCTTCTTTAAGTATTGGGTTTTCATATGCTAATATCCTCTCATGATATTCAAAATATTTATATAGATATTATCATTTCCATTTATTACATAATTTTATTTTTGATTATTCAAACTTTATCTCCATTTCCAATTTTAGTTGTAATATAGACCATACACTCAACAGGTATATAGGTATCCCTTTTAGAATCTTCACATAGATTTTTGAGAGTGATTTTAATTGAACATGAACCTTTTATAATAGAAATAATATTAAATTTACTGATTTTTATTTGAACTAATTTATTTTTTTCTCTCCATGTATTTCTCAAAAATATTCATATAAAAAATCTTTGAAAAATTCTCATCTGAATCTTCCATAAGATACATTACCATATTTTACTTACTTACAATCATAATTCTACGTGGTGTCTTCTTTAAATTTTTAGAAAAAATATTTTCAAATGATTGGGAAAGAATTTATTATTCAGGTGATGACACTAATTTGAATTTCAATAGTGATATTTAAGAATTTAATTTTTTTTAAAAATAATATTTTTTCCATACAATTATGGATTTTGAAAACTAATTAGCTTACTTATCATTGGGGTATAGATACATTGAAATTAATAAATTGTTATATATTTCCGAAAGTACAATGAACTATGATGAAATATTTTGTAACACCATTAATTCCCTAAAAATATTTTTTCTTTTTATGAGCTATAATTTTTAATGAATTTTCATATCTAAAAACATGTTGTTTTTTGGCACTCACCTACATTGGTAGTTTGCTCATAGAGAACTAGTATTCATAATTATTGTTCACTAAATCATTTAAATTTTTATATTATTCTATAATTTCTCTTAATCCATTTTTATATTGATTTTACTTTGAAATAAAAAAATTTTAACAAAAAAATATTTAACACATTCTTTACAAATTTAAATGGATGGTACATTTTCTTTGAAGGCTTATTAAGAATGATCATTTGATGATATCAATTTGTTTTTTTTTTCACATATTTGAACTCTCTAAACCTTATAATATCCCTTGGAAACATATTTGGGACATTCTTTTCTTTGACCAACTTCTTGTGAATACATATCATGAGTCGTTACCAGATTTTCAAATTTAATCTCAAGATCAAGATTACTCATACTGAGAATATTATTATTATCCTCAATCACATTTATTCTATCTTCACATTACTTATTAAATGTTTCAACATATTCATTGGTAATTTTTTCATTATATTATTATAATGGGTCATGCTCGTTGATTAATTAACCTCTAATTGTGCATCCTTGACATCAAGTTTAGTTATTGATTTTCATCCAATTCATATATATTCTATACATGAGTCCTTTTGATATGATATTTCTCTAGAAAATATTTAATCCATTTACTTTAAAAATTCAATAATCTCTATTGAAGATATTTATTTACATATTTTAAGGATCCAATCTTTTCAAAGAGATTTTTACACATAAGAAACATATCAATCATGAGCTTCTAAATATTTTTTTACTCTTCCTTATTTTGAGTAATTATTTTTGAATGCTTTATAAAATAGAAAAAATAGTATAGCCTAATTCTATTGGGAATGTATACAACATATTTGTTAATTCATCAACTGCTAAATCTATTGACATTTGATCCCTCTTACTAGTGCTTGGATCTTATTTGGGATAGTTTAAGAAATAAATTTTAGATACCTCATGATCACCTAAATTCCATGATTTATCTAAGGTATAAGGATATTCTATTAAATTGGTGGTAGACTCAACCAACAACTCTTCCCCGTCAAGTAAATATTTTTCGTCATTATTGATGAAAAAATGGAAACATAGAAACATATTATTCTTGGAATCATAGGGATGTTTTCTTCACATTATCTTCTCTTTATTATTCGTTGTTATCAAAGTATTGGTACAAATTGAATTCTAATATGATGGAATTTTATATACAAAAAATAATAATTTGATTACAAATATACAAAGGGGCTGATATCTTCAAAAGAGAAAAAAATTATAAAATAGATAATACAGTCAATGGTGAATCATGATTAGTGACCAATTCAGATGACTAGTTAGGGATACAAAGAAGACTCACAAGGGGTTTGAATCAGTGTTAGTGATTTTTATCCTATTTAATTCTTTTTATCCATTTCTATTTACCTCTACACTATTTTGTATATGAATATATTTTTCTCTCATATTACATTATCTTTTTCAAACAACACATCTAAATTCACAAACACAAGTACAAAAGAATAGTTATATGGTTTACGCTTGAAAAAGGAATGGTTAATCCTTGGAATGATATGAAGTTCATCATGATAATATGACCCACTAGTATCAATGATTACGAACAATGAGATTTAAATAAACTTATATTGATGTTATACTTATAATGACTAGTATTGCATTCATCCTAAACTCATGTGTATCCATCATACTAAAAATATATGAAACATTTCAAAAAACCAATGAGTCATTAACCAATCTTGACAGCTTTAAAGTTGTTTACATACTATCATTGTCTTATTATATTATTCTATTACTTGAATATCTTCTTTCAAGTAAACCCTTATTACTTATATATAAAAATATTCCATATAAATTATACTTCTTTATAGTAATAAATCTGAATGTTGATACTCTTTCTTTTTCTCTTAGAAAGATTTATGTCTCATCAATCTTCTTTGAACTAAACTATGCAAAACTCTTTATTCATAATCCCTATTTATATTATAATTTAGTGAAAATAGAAACCATTGGATCTCTTCCTAAAATCATTATTCAACTATCTAAATTTATGTGATATAAGATTTAGGATTTTTCTCTTACCATCGACACTTAAATCTTTTTCAATCTGGGTAAAGTATTGGTTCTCTCATTCACTTATTTTATTTGACTTATAATATATATATATATTTGTGTGTGTTTAGTTAATTTAATATTTTTTACTCAATTATTCCTTATTCATCCTTTTATATATTGAAAAACCCACATGAAAATATTATTTTGAATCTCAATAATTTTAAAAATTTCAAAAATATATAATTATTTTGTCTTTATTTCGCAAGAATGTGTGAAGAATATGGTAATTTCAAATGTATCATATCCTATTAAACCTCCATAGAAAACTCTTGTATTAAAAATATTATCTATATTAGTGTATGTAATACTATCATGGTCTTCTTTCTTTAAAATACTAATCGTTAATGGAACATTATTCTTCTATATAACCTTTTGGAATATAGGCTAACAGTGCCATTTTATTTATTAAAATTAATACTAGTTTTCATAACATCATCAATTTTAAATTTATATTATTTTACAATAATCAAATCCGCATTTTTCTAAAAAAATAATTTAAAAAAAGATATTTATTAATATATAAAAAGTTATACACAATTTTATCAAAGTCTTATGGAATATAAAATTCCAGATTTTTTTTATGTTTCCTGAAAAAAATTGGAAATAAGTCTCGGTAAAAAAATTGAAATATGCAGTAGAAAGGCAGTAGAGGCCTTAACACATCTTACATAAATTAAAATGAGGCATAATTTATACTTCCTTCTCCTGTCATTGACATGAATAATTGACATATAAAACGTAGAAAGGGATCTATCCCATTTCACTTAATATAATGCAAAAGGTGGGGTAGGTGATGTTGCCTTTTTCCTAAAGTAAAGGTGAAACCCAGCATCGATATTGTCGTTTTTTGCTGAAGGGCCTATAAAAAAGAACCCCACATTCCTTACATGAATTTACCCTCTTATCACTTGTTTCCAATCTCTCTCTCACTCTATAATAAGCATGGTAGTTCTTCTTTCACGCATGTTGGTTTCGGTGGCCTAAAAGGAGTTCTGATTTTTGACAATCACCCTTTATAGTTGTTTTTGGTATATATTTCAAAGCTATTTATTTAATTAATTGATTTTTTTAGTTTTTTCTAAATATTTTACTCATTTTAATATATTATTTAGTTATATATAGTTTATAAAAAATATTTTTTATTAGTAATAATTATGTATAAATTAACTAATGAATAATTTATGATTAAATAACGATTACATAATGAATAGATCATAATAATTAACTGATGCATGTCATAAGATTAAGTAATGATTAAGGAATAATTAAGTAAGTATTAAGTAATGTTTAACTAATAATTAAATAATGGATATTGAATAATTAAATAATTATTAATATTTATTAATTAATGATTAAATATTGATTTGCTGATGGTTAATGAATTTTTATCTAATGACTAAAAAATTTATAAGTAATGGTTAAATAATTATTAAAAAATGTTGAACTAATGATTAAATAAATATTAACTAATGATTATAGAATGATTAAACAATTATTATCCAATTATAACCTAATTATTAAGTAAAATTTCACTAATGATTAACTAATGGTTATATTTTATTAACTAATGATTAATTTATAATTAACTAATGATTAAAAATGATTATATATTGATTAAAGAATGAATAATTAAAAATTAACTATTTATTACATAATGATTAACTAATTATTAAATAATGAATAATAAATGATTAAATAACCGTTAAATATTTATTAATTAATGATTAAAGAATGATTAACTAATGATTAAAGAATGAATAAAAAATTATTAAGGATTTATTAGCTAATGAATAAAGAATGATTAAATAATGATTAAATAATGATTAACTAATGATTAACTAACGATTACATAATGATTAACTAATGATTAACAAGTAATTAAATAATCATTAAAAAACTCTTAATGAATAATTAAATAATGATTAACTACTTATTAACTAGTGATTAACTAAGGGTTAACTAGTGATTAAATATTGATTATATAATGATTAACCAATGATTAACTAATGATTACGTAATGTTTAACTAATGAATAACTAATGATTAAGTAATTATTAAGCAATTATTAATTAATTATTAAATAATGACTATGTAATACATAACTAATGATTAAATAATTTTTAAAGAATTATTAATTAGTCATTAAAGAATGATTAACTAATGATAATATAATTATTAACTAATGAGTATGTAATGATAAAAGATTGATTAAAAAAGATTAATCGATGATTAAATAATTATTAAATAATGATTATGCAATGAATTACTAATCATTAAAGAATGACTGACTACTGGAAAAAGAATGATTAAATAGTTATTCACGATTGATTAAAGTGTAATTAATATAGGATTAATTAATTATTAACGAATTATTAACTAATAATTAATTAATGATTAGATATTGATTAAATTTGTATTGAAATATAGTAAACATAGGATGAAAGATGATAAATTGGATAACAAAGATGCTTAATTGTAGAAATTATTTGTTACACTTATGATTTAGATGATTCATACATTATTTCACGCCTTGTTTCTTACTCCGGATGGATATGTTTTAGATGAATCACATTATATTTATAAACCATTGAACATACCTTTAGGAAAGTTAAATTTTTTATTAAATAACATTAGTATTGTATTTTAGGATATAAAAAAAATTTCAAAAATTTTAGAAGAATAAGGATTATGTGGTTATCTATGAAATCAAATCTCTTCTTTGATACTCAAGTTACCCATCCAGGATTCATGTATCACTGAGAGGGGGAGGGGTGAATGAGTGATATCTTTTCATTTTAATTTTCCATTAAAATGAAACCACCTTAGTCCCCTATTAGTTATCTCATTACCTACTGAACAAAACCCAAACACACACCCATATTAACATAAGAATTTATAATGCTAACTACTCAATGAGAGTAGCTTGTCCTTGGTACGGTACAAATACAATCTTGTACCACACAATCCAATAATGATATAATACATTAATGTTAAATAAAATGATTAAGATATTCCATTTCACTCGTGTAGTACTTGGTAGATAATCCTCAAGTGTGTGTGCGACTTCTTATCGAAAAATAGTGTAATGAAATATCTTTCTGCTTCTTAAAAGACATTTGAAAATATGATATTTGAAAAAAAAACTCTTCTATTTACAACCCAAAAGCTAATAGGAACTACCTAGAAATTATTATTATTATTATTATTTTTCACCAATCATATCTTTATCCACTTGAAATCACTTATCACTTAATTTGGGTTCTTAAATCTTCAGTTCGTAGAGCTCCTTAGAAAAGATCCTTCGCAAATCTCCGAGCTTCACAGAGGACTCTAGTTCACAGAGATCACTAGTTCATAGATCTCAGTAGATTGTAGATCTCACTATTTCACAGAGAATAGATTGGACTTTGTGAATTTCAATTCTTTTCCAAAGCTCAACGGCACACCGTGAAGCTCCTTTCATTCGTAGAACATCCTTCCTTCAAAGAGGTTGCTTTATCTCTAATCCTTCTTCGAAATTCGAGAGCTCTAAAATACTCATTAAGTATATCATTAATTATCAAAGGGTTTGTGTAATATTTATATGAATTTCAGACTAACTGTAGAAACATCCATCCACCTCAGAGCCACATCAACACTAAATTACAGAGCTCTGAAATTTCCGTCAAAAAGCACACTGTTCCACGAAGCACCATGGCTATTTTCTAGATTCGCAAAACTCTATGTAATTTCAATGTGTTCCATAAAATAATTTTCAATGTCATGATTCTCCTCCTTCCTTTTAACCAGAAAAATTCTCCACTGACAATGCCATTCCCCACTAGAACACTCTTTTATAAAGCTCTTAACCTGTCACATTCATGAAGCTCATCGTAGTCGTAGAGAACACCGCCAACTTTCTCTGTTCCTCTACAAAACACTCTTAATAAAGAATATCTTCATGAAACTTATTCCATTTCCATATTTTGAAGAGATATTCAAGGAAATTCACTATTTTTAATTCTATCAAAACTTTAATTTTGGACCTCCAAAATATAGAAAACCCTCGAAAAATACATCAACTTAGACACCTGCTTCTACAAGACCAAACATGATGATAAACTTCATCATTTCTCCCCCTTCCCTTCATAAATCATTCATCCCAAGTTCTCCAAATTACATATGTTCTTTGTGAAATAAATACTTTAAAATAATTGTGAAATTTACCTTGGAAATTATTTTAACATTCCTGTCTTTCCTCACTAACATATACAAAGTGAATTGATTTCCATTCTTCTAAAAATTTCTTTACAACAAAAGAAAATACTTCATATATCAAAAAACTTCATCAGCCAACTTAGTGCCAACAATATCCCCCTTTGGAATTTTTATCCCATCCAATATTAATAAATCACTGAACATTGAAACCTCCCGAAATGGGTCACGTATCAACAATTCTAAGCCTACACGGGCTACCTCATTATAGGAAATAATAATTATTGACCGAAATACCATGCTATGAAAAAGTAGTGACTATGAAACCACATTGTATCAGATTTCCACCTCATCCATCTTCACTTCATCAAAATTCATGGAATAAAAAAATTCTATTTCCTACAACCACTCTACAACCATTCTACAACCTTTCTAACAAACAATTATAATAGTTCAGACACATACATTTTGAATTCCCAGCCTACCCACATCTTCCCCTTTATGAATGCCTCCATAAGGATTTATTTATGACAATTACCCCCCTTGAAAACACTATCCAAAGGTAACATGAGATCAGGGATAGAAACACATACCATAACCTTGATGAGAAGGAGGTTGGAAACCCATTTTCAACATCAATTATGAAAATGGTTCCTTTAGTAATGGTTTTGTGAATATATCATCAACTTGTTCTGATGTAGGAATTTACTACAACTTTAACTCATTTTTATCAACATGCTATATGATGAATTGGTACTTTATATCAATATTTTTTGAATGATAAAGTTATACCCGATTCTATGTAAGATTTATTTCACATTTATTTTTGAAACCCAAGAGAAAAGGTAGATTTACTTCATCAAGTAGATATTCCAAATTAGTCATCATCCAACTAACACAACTATTACCCAGAATGAAAAATCCAATAGATGTAGATCCTTGGTCATCAACGTTTCCTTCCCAATAGGAATATGAATACCAAAATAGATCAATATTATTTGATCAATAAAACATTATTCCAGAGATTCTCATGACTTTGATATATATATTTTAATTAATTTTCTAGAAATAAAATGTTATTCTTTAGGAGTTCCCTGAAATCATACACATAAGGTAACAATAAAGGCTCTATCAGGTCATAAGGCAGTCCAATATAAACGACTTCCAATAAACATTCAAAACTCTTTTTTGTTAACGTCCTTACCTTCTTCGTCTTTGGGAAAATTGATTTTCACTGAAATTGGTGTGGAAACTAGTTTCTAATTTTCAATGCCAAACTTCTTTAGAAGTTCTTTAGCATACTTTTCTTGAGATAGAAAAATGTGGTTCTTCTTCTGTGAAATTTTCATCCCAAGAAATTATTTTCTTTCTCCTTGCATGGACATCTCAAACAACTTCTTAATATTCAAAGAAAATCAATTACAATATCATTCGTCATTCTCATGCAATATAATATCATCGACATAAACAATTTTGATCAGAGAGAACTCCTTAAATTATTTTATGTAAATATTGTTTTCAACTATTCCTTTCTTGAAAATCATTTTGGTCAAACAACTATCCAATTTTTAATATCATTCTATTGGTGCTTTTTTATCCCATACAAAGCCTTATTCAACTTGAAGACATATGTTTCATCTTTCCAATAATAAATTTATAAGGTTGATCAATGTAAACTTCCTCATTAAGACCACTATTCAATAATGATAATTTTATAACTATTTGAATGATGTTGTATCCTTATTGTGAAGCAATAAAAAGATATATTATGATTGTATCTATCCTTTTTACTAGAGACAATGTTTCATAAAAATAAATGCCTTCAATTTCTGAAAAACCCTTTTCAAACCCTTCTTACTTTGTTTCTTGTCAGTTCACCATCTTCATTTATCTTTTTTTAGAAAACCCACTTTGTATCAATAATGTTCTTGTTGTATGGCTTGGGTACAGGCTCCCAAGTATCATTCTTCCCTATCTGATAAATCTCTTAATTCATATCTTGAACCCATTATGGATGCTCAAATTCTTTAGTCACATCATTTGATTTAACTTTCAAAGCGAGATATGTGTGTGTGATATAATTTGTTGTTTTGTTGTTTGAACCTTATGATGTTGATATCCAATAATTTTATGTGCCTCTTATTTCTTCATCCTTGGATGATCTGTTTGAATTTAATCCTCATCACTTGAGATTTCTGAGTTTGATTGCTCTTCTTGACTAGGATTAACACAGTCTGTGGCATTATCGGGATTGTTAACAAAATCTTCTCTATCCTGCTCGACTTCCACATCATCATATGACTGCTTTTCATTATCAACATTTTCAACAGATATCAAATTTTTAGAATCAATAGTACTTCATCTTTCATTATGGATCCATCTATATCATCTTCCTTCTGGATAATAGCCAAGAAAAATTCAATCATCTCCTCTTTTATCAAACATTCCAATGTTTCCACCTTTCTTCTTTATAATGCATGGACTCCCAAAATCTCATAAGTGATTCAGAAATGGAGTTTTTCACAGAAAATATCATATGGATTCATATCTAAATTTGGCATGTAGAAACATTGGTTCCATATATACATATTAATACGTATGTATTACCTCCAATTGTAATGAGATAGACCATGTTCAAGTAATGTAGTTTTCCCCATTTCTACCAAACTCCTATTCTTTCTTTCAGTAATCCCATTTTGTTGAGGTGTGTATGGTAAACTAAACTCATGTCTAATTCCATGATTGTCATGATAATTTTCAAATTATTGATTCTTGTATTCACCACCATTGTCGGTTCTCAACATCTTCACTGAATACTCACATTCCTTCTCACATTTCCTTCTAAAAGTTTTAAAAAATTTCATATCATCTAACTTATGCTTCCTATACATAAAACATGTAATGTGAGTAAAATCATCAATGAAAGTGATGATGTGCATATATCCATTTATTTAGTTTTTGCTCATTGTCCCACATATATTAGAGTAGATAAGTTCCAGATGCCGTTTTGAATAAATGTCAACTTTCTTGTGCCCCATATTCATGATCTACCCTTTTTTACAAACAGTTGAACAACAATATATTCTTATTCATCAATCAGGAACATCTCAAACATTGTAATGTGTTGATACTATTCTCATGTTTCTTTGACACACATGTCACAGTATTTTATGCCACAACAGATTTTCATCCAAAAAATCCTATGTAACAATGGTTCTAAACATCACCAACATGGAATAAGATTTCTTTTGTATATTGTCCTTGGGTAACTACCTATCAATTATCTTCTTTTTTTCACAACAAATCCACCATTTTCTGAAGTTGACTTTGTTTTCCTCATCACAAAATTGTGACACACTTATTAGGATGTGTTTTATCTCTTCAATATATTGTTATTTTCGGGATTTCATCTTCACTTTTCCAATGATAGTTGATCCAACAGTTTTGATCATTAGAGATTTATCATTTCAATATTTTATTGTTCCTTATTTGAAATCTTTCAAATTATTTAACAACATTATGTATCCTATCATATGATAAGAACAACCCTATCAAGTATCTAGGCTCATTCTCCTTTTATAGCTTTCAAATCAGTTTCAACAACAAGTGCTTTCTATTTATCATTTTCTTCAACATTCTGTTTTGCTTCCTAGAATTTCTTATCCATGTCAATGTGTTCTATCCAAACAACCAAGAACTATTTCTTTTCGGACCTAGAAGATCTGTCTTTCTTTAGACTTTAAAATCTCAACCTTATAAGAGTTTTTAAATTTTTTTTGTTCTGATAACACAATCAGACAACCCTTGGAAATATTTCTAGGTCGATCACATCTTTCAAAGATATTTTCTAGTGGTCAGATCATATTCTCATCTTTTACACCAACCTTCTCAGATATCATATAGAAAATCTTTTTATATTTTTTCATTTGAAAATATTCACTCCTCCTCAATCCTTGTCTTTCAATGCTTGTCTAGTATTAGTAATGTTGTTGGTTGAACCAACAGATATTTTCTATGTGTTTGAATCCACCAAAATAGCATTAGTATACATATAATGAATATTTCCCTTTGAATCATCTATACCGATTGGAGTTGTGAATAGGCCTCTCAAAAATATTCATACCGAAACTCTAATGACCATCAACCGTTATATTTTCAATTAAAACTTTATTCGTCATCTTATATTTCTATTCAGAATTACCAGAACCAGAAGTAGTACAAATCGTTTTGGACTTAGGATTTTTTAATGCTTCTGATTTTTCAGTATTTCTATCTTTGACCACATATGTAGCCTTTATGGAACTGTTAATATATGAAACAATTCCATATTTCTTTTCAACCAATGAAGGTAACTTTTTTTATCCTTATTATGTTCATTATTAGAAAACCTTTCAGTAACTTTTGTAACATTGTTTTTGAACCTTGTGTTCCTTTCCACAACTTTATAAATTTTATGTTGGACAAGTTCCAACTCAACTTCTTCTATCTTCAGATTTACTTCTAGATAGGAAATATGATTATTTTCACACTCATGGGAATTATTCAGATTATCAATCTCATTTTCAAATTCTTCATTCTCATTAGGGAAACCTTCTTGGTCATTTAATGAACTTTTTTCATTTTTCAATTTCATGTTTTTTTCTCAAGTTTTCTGATCTTTCTCAAACATTATTTTAGCTCCTCTTTCAGATACTGTTCAAGTTTAGTTTCTTCTTTTTCATAACTACTACTCTCATAATCATTATTATTCACTATTCCAAAAAAGGTACTCTCTCTAGCTTTCTTAGAAACAGATTTTTCAGATTCAGTCTCGTTATCATCATCTTCATTATTTTTGGACAAAAACATCCTCTTTTTAATTTGAATAACTTTATATCATTACCTTTGTAATTATATTTATCTTTGCACCCTGTTTCATCCATGATCTTCTTGGTCTTCTATCTTATTCATTACTATCTTAATCTTTCCATTTTTAGGGTAATTAAAAACAAAGTGTCAAACACCTCCGTATTAATAAAATATTAAAGGGAGCTTCCCTTTTTATTTCCATGTTCCTATTTTCACATTTTTAGAAAGAAAGGATAATATTTCATCAACATTTTGACGTACCATGTCTTTAGAGTTAGATTCACTAACTTCATCTTAAACAAGAATTTTCTTTGACTTCTCTTTCTTTACAACCATGAAAGACATTTCTCCATCAAAATTTTCTTTAATCTTTATAGTCTTCTCCCTTATCATTTCATAAGTGATGAGAGTGATATAAAATCATCCATAGATAGTATTTCAGGGTCTCTATCTTTTACTGATAAAACTTTCGTATCAAATGTTTCAGGCATAATTCTTAAGATCATTTGAACAACTGTAGAATACAAAAAAATTTCATTAATACATTTTATTGTACTTACAAAGTCATTTATCCTAGTAATGTAGTACCTAATAGATTCATACTCACCCATTATTAATTCATCATACTTCAGACTCTAGATTTGAAGTTTTTCCCTCATCACCTTTTTATTTCCATTATTGATGTTTTTTAATATGTCCCAAATTCCATTCGTTGTAGTGACACCATTCACTAGAAAAAACTCAATCTTATAAAGAGATGAGATTAATTCTTATTTAGATTTTCCATCATTCTTAGGATTCTTCTTATCAGTATGAGTAAGACGAATCTTTTCATCAATAGTAGGAAATACATCTGTTGTGGTTTAAAGAACTTCATATCCAAGAGTGATAAGATAATGCATTATTCTATCTTTCCAGATATGATAATTCTTCTCATAAAATACCAGAATCCCCTTACTACTCATATAATTCAAATTCTCCATAAAAATTTCCCTTTAAAACATAACGAAAGAATAAACCAAGGGAACCTCCCTCTAATAGAAATTGTAGTTACCCAGTCAGGATCTAAGTATCAATTAGAGGGTGGTGAATCGGTGAAATATTTTCATTTTATATTTCCTTTAAAATGATACCACCTTCGTCTCCGTTTAAGGACCCCCTTCCATATTAAACACAATCCAAACACACCTCCACAGCAGTACAATAATTTACAAGGTTCACTACCCAATGAGAATATCTAGTCCTTCGTATGGTACTGAGATAATCTTGTACAAAAAAATCCACTGAAGAGATGATCCTTTAATATGGAATACAAAAAAGTAGGATATTCCCTTTCACTCATGAAGTACATGGGAGATAATTATCAACTGTGTTTGCACACTCTTAGCACAAATAGGGTAATGCAATATCTCTGTTCTTCTTGAAAAACATTCACAAATCTGATATTCGAAAACAAATATTCTCTTTCATATTCCTATGCTGATTGGAACTACTGGGACTTCATAAAATTACTTATTCCTATAACCCAGTAATATATTGATCCACATTAAATCACTTCTACCTTAATTTGGGTACTCAAATCAACATCTTGTAGAGCTCATTCATAGAGCTCATTCATGAAGCTCCCAGCTTTGTAGATCACTCTAGTTTGTAGAGCTCTCTAGTACACAGATCTCACTAGAGAGAATAGCTCACTATTTTTCTAATGATAGATTGGTCTTTGCAATGTTCATTTCATTCACATATCTCAATGGATCACTGTAAAGCACCTTTCATTCGTGGATCTCACTGCCTTCGTAGATCTCTCTTTCTCCAAGAACCTTCTTCAAAATTAAAGAGCTCTAAAATTATCTTTAACTACTTATTCACTTCTCGAAGAGATTGAGGCCTATTTATAGGAATTTCAAATCGACTCTAGAACCTTCCAACCACCATAGTTCAACATCATCACCAATTCAAATAGATCATATATTATTTCTGAAAAGAACTCTATTCAGAAAATCCCCATGGATAATTTCCATATTCACAAAGGTCTTTGTAATTTCAAATCATTATGTCAAATCCATTTCACTATCACGATTCTCCTTCTTACTTTTCTTTACTACAATTATCCACTCGCATTAATTTTTCCCCTATAATGATCTCTTGCAAAGCTCTTAACCTTTCCCATTCGTAAATCTCATAGTAGTTTTAGAGAACACTATCAAAATTATTTTTTCCTCTGTGAAACACTCTTCATACATCTAATCTTTGAAAAACCCGTTACCTTTCCATATTTTGATGATATCTTCAAGGAAAATTACTTTTTATAATTCTATCCAAACTTTAATTTTGGACCCCCAAAATTGGGAAAACACTGGAAAACTGCGTCATCTTAGACACCAACTTCTAAAAGACCAACCATTCTGACTGACAAAATATTTTCTACCCCTTTCCTTCATAATGCTTACATCACATGTTCTATGAACTACTAATGATCTTTTTGAAATACAGACCAGTAAAGGATCGTCATATTTTCTGGGTAATGTATTCTGACTTTCCTCTCTTTCCTCACCCACTTATACAAATTGAAGTGATTTTCTTTCTTCTAAAACATCCATGAAAAAAAATACATTGTGCATCCAAAAACATAATCATCCAATATAGACCAACAATATACCCCTTTATATTTTTTTCAACCAAGATTAATAAATCACAGAACATTGAAACTTCATGAAATGGGTTACATATCAACAATTCTAAGCCTACGTGAGCTAACTCATTGTACGAAGCAGTAGTTTTTGGTTGCAAGACCATACTTTCCAGAAGTAGGGAATATGAAACCACATCGGATCAGATTTCATCCTCATCCTTCTTTACTTCATCAAAATTTTTGGAATTAAAAAATTGTTTCCTACAACTACTCTACAACCATTCCAACAAATAGTTAGAATCGTTCACACACTTACATGTTGAATTCACATATTACCCAAATCCTCCCCTTTATTAATGCCTACATACAGATAGATTTATGGTAATTCTACCCCTTGAAAACACCATCCAAAGGCAATATGATATAGGGGATAGATACACATACCTCAACCCTAATGAGAAGGAGGTTGGACACCCATATTCAACCTCAATTTTTAAAAATTATTAAATTGATAAAGGCTTTGTTAATATATCATTAACTTGTTCTAATAAAGGAACTCACTACATCATTAAAAAATTATACTCCACATGCTCTTTGATTATGTGGTACTTAATATCAATATGTTTTGAATGAGAATGTTTTACCAGATTCTGTGTAATATTGATATCACATTGATTGTAACAACCCAAGAGAAAAGGTAGATTTACTTCAACAAGTAGATCTTCCAACTGAGTCTTCATCCACATTAGTTGGGAAAAAGCTTGATTAGAAGAAACATACCCATACTTAACTTTTCTAAGAGTTACTAAATTCTATTTCTTTGTATGCCAACTAAAAAAACTATTCCCCAGAAAGAAAACTCCACCAGATGTAGATCTTTTTTCATTAATGATTCCTACCCAATCAGAATCTGAATACCCCAAAAGATCAATATTCTTTCAGACATAATAACCAATTCCATAGTTTTTATTCCTTTTATATATCTTAATTTCTTTTTCATGCAATAAAATTTAATTCTTTATAAGAACTGTAAATCATTCACATAATATAACAACATATAATATTTCAGGTCTTCATGTTGTCCAATATAATAGACTTCCAATCAGCTTTCAAAACTCATTCTGGTCATCTTCTTTACCATCTCCATCTTTAGACAACATGGTTCCCACATCAATTTTTTGGGAAACATGTTTTTAATTTTCTATGCCAAACTTCTTATGATGTTTTTTAGCATATTTTCCTTGAGACTGAAAAATGTTATTATTATTCTGTGAAATGTGAAACCTAAGAATGTTTTTCATTTCTCCCAGCATGGAAATCTCAGACAACTTCTTCATCTCCTTGTAAAATATTTCACATGATCATTCATAATTCCCATCAAATATAATGTCCTCGACATAAATAATTATGATTAGAGAGAACTCATGAAATTCTTTTATGTAAATATTTTTACCAACTCTTCCTTTCTTGAAATTCATTTTCCTTGAGCAAGTATCCAATTTTGAATACCATTCCCTTGATGCGTGTTTTATCCCATACAAAGCATTCTACAAGATACACACATAAGTTTAATCTTTTCCAAAAAAAATTCCACAAGGTTGATCAATGTAAACATCCTCATCAAGATCACCATTCATGTATATGGATATTACATCCATTTGAAATATGTTGTAGGATCATTGTGCAACAATAGAAAGAAAGATTCCGATTGATTTTATCCTTAACACTGGAGAAAAGGTTTCATCAAAATTAATGTCTTCAATTTTTGAATACCATTTGCAAACCAATATTTCATTGTTTCTTATCACTTCACCATATTCATTCATCTTGTTTCGGACAAACCCACTTTGTACCAATATTGTTCTTGTTGTCTAAAATGGGTAAAAGATCCAAAACATTGTTCTTATCTATCAAATAATTCTCTTCATTCATAGCTTGAATCCACTATGGATGCTAAAATTCATCATTAACATCATTCATTTCAACTTTATAATAGAGATAAGTGGGTGTGATAACATTCATTGTTCTTCTTTTTTGAACTATAGTACCCCTGGTTTGAGGTGTGGAGCCCTTTTTATGCCTTTTTATGTGTTTAAATTGCATTATATGAGTTGGGAAGAGGTTGTGAGAGTTTGGAATGGGTTTGAAAGAGTTTTGTGGTTTATCTTAGGGTGCACGGTTTGATCATGGTTAGTGGAAACCATGCGGGTACTCCAAGAAATCATGCAAGGGGAGCCAGTAGGCTTCGCATGACCTACACACGATTTTCCAAACCATGTAGATTCTTGGTCTTGAGGCAGTAGCGTGCACATGGTTTGTGTAAGGTTTTCCAAACCCTGCGGACTAACCATGCGACCACTTAAATTTGGGGGTTTTAAGTCGGGGATCCCTCAGGATTGACCTAAATCACTCCCATCTTCTTCCCACTCGAGCCTCACTCAGGTTTTTTGGTTTTCAGGGGTTAGAAGGGTTCTCCCACTCGGTTTGGAAGCACTTCGAAGGGTTTTCAAGGTGTATTGAAGGTGTTTTGTCCTTGGTAAGTCTCTCTTCTTAGTTTCCTTGTGTTTTACTCTAGATCTACATCCCTCTCTTTCTTCGTTTTCTAGATATACACTTTTTGTGTGTAGATATAGGGTTGTGGTTGCCTTGGATGATGATTTTGAGGCTTATAAATATTAGGGAAGGAGATCTAGAGAGGTTTATGTGGTGTGTTCACCGGATTTGAGGTGCGGTTTCTTGAGGGTCAATTTCTCATGAACCCTAAAGGTATATGGCTTCTCTCTTGACCCCACTAGGTTATTACTAGTGGTTTCTTGTTATAATTAATTTTTTTTCTGAAAATTAATTGTGTCATGATGTGAGAAATTTATTGGAAATCCCTTGGGTGATGTTTTGGGGATTTTTGGGAAAATGGGGTTTTGTGATGAAATGCTATTGTTGTGGATTTTAAAATGGAGATTTCAAAATGGGTTGCAGAGATTGATTTTGGAAAACGTTTGATGAAAATGGTTTTCAGTAAAGATTTTTTTTTGAAATGTTGTTTTTCATGGAAAATTGTTTTTAATAAATGGATGATTTATTAAAGTGTATTGGTATGCGATGGAATAGGTTGATTACATGTTGTTGTGACATTGATGGGTTATGTTCTTGGTTGTGATTGATTGGAATGTTGCGTTGAAGTGGCAAGAAGTACCACTATAAAAAGTGGATGGATTGTAGATGGGAAGTGCCACTAGGTGTGATTGGGTGGACGAGTTGGATAGATGCTCCACCGTTTGGTTGTTTTAGTTGTTTTGTTGTGCATTGCATGCAAGGTGGAAATTGTTGTGCTAATGTGTACATGATGATATGCCTTGTGGCATGTTTTTTTGGATTTCCCTTGGTTTCTTGGTTTGAGTGTTTTTGGCTTATGGTAATGGTCACACTTGTGATTATTTTGTATAAACTGTTTTATATAAATGTTCTAACAGTTTTATCCTAGTGGTGTGTGTAGGGAAGTCATTTGGGGAAATCTTATTGAGTTTTAGTACTCATCACCTACTTTGGAACTTTGGTGTCTTTTCAGATATTGTGTACTATGATGCGGGCAAAGGTAAGGTACCATCCTCCTCAAGGGGTGTATTTTAATGTCTCGGTGGAATGTGGAGCTTGGAGCTTTGTGTAGAGCTATGGTGGTATCATGGCACGTGGTTCCTTATTGTTAGGTCTTTTTCATAGTATTCTGATATTGTGTTGTTGTTTTGGTTTTGGGATGTATTGTGGAAAAACTTGGTTGTATTTTGGGAATTCATGTTGGAATGATTTATTAACATGCATCATATAGTGGTTTTTAGTGGATGGTTTGATTGGTTTTGTATTAAAGGGGAAATTATTCCCCAATTTGTTCTTGAATATCTCGACATTTATTGCCAGCCTTTGGCTCTGTGTTAACGTCACTTAAGGATATGTAACCCTCACCACCTCCCCAATCCAATGAGGTAGGGGAGGGGTGTTATAGGTAGTATCAACTTTTTTTGTCCTTTGGAGTTGATTCTAAGATTTGGGGTTGACATTCTTTGTGGTATATTCCTTATGTCGGGATGGTAGCAAGGATTAAGATTGTCAGAACATGGAATTTATAGTATAAAATGATGTAACTAACCCTTTTATGATGAACATCAAGATACCAGAGAGTTGGGTACATAGGTGTTTGAAGACACTTATAGTCATTGGATATCTCATTGTTGTGGGTGTAGCCAATGACATGAGCATGGAATGCATTGTAAAAATGACTTCCCACCAGGATTCATATTTAATTGGGGTATAATGATTTATGGTGTGATATGAATGTGTGGCTTTTGAAAAATATGAATTCGGTTTCAAAACAGATGGATTTGAAACATGGAAACTGGTGGTATTTTGAAAATGGTTTGGCCTTCAAAAAAAAAATGGTGAAACATGGGAAATGTGAACTTGTGGAAAGCCTTGTGGTGATAGTGCTATGTAATGTGATTTGAAATATGAATTCTTGATGTCTATGGAAGTGAGAATCATGGGTGTTTGATTTCTATTTATAGAAATGACAGTGGGTAGGTGTCATAGAGACCAACCAGAGGAGGTTGCTGAGAATGTGTTAGCACAAGAGCCTCAGGTGAACTAGTAGTTAGTGAAAACTATAGGGAAAGCTTTCTACGTTGTGGAAAGTGGAAATAAATTAGATGAACCAAGGAATGTGGATCATGCGGTTCAGTTTCTAAAGCTGAATACACCCATCTTTAGGGGTGATTTAGAGCCAAAGAGGGCATAAGCCTGGTTGAATAGAATGAACAAGATCTTCGAGTTCATGGGAATGCAGGTAGAATTGTAAGTGAAGTTGGACATGTATATGTTGGAAGATCATTCCATTTAGTGGTGGGAGTTGGTAGTCCAAGTGGGGACGAACCAGGGTATGACGTGGAAAGTCATTGAGGAATTTTTTAATAAAACATTGAACCCACATATGTTCAGAATACAGTGCACGACTGATTTCTTCAGTTGGAAGCAAGAGAATATGTCCGTGATGGAGTATGTAGCTAAGATTATAAACTACGTGTGGTATTCAGCCGAGGTGGATGGTAGCACGTTGTTGAAGGCTTGGATCTTTGAACTGGGGTTAAGAAAAGAAATCCATTCAAAGATATCAGTAATGTGTATAGATGATTACACATAGATAGTGAATAGAGCCTCAGTGGATAAGTGGGATGTTTTGGGCGCTCTAGGTGGAGGAAGCATGGTGGTACCCATGGAGAATAGTGGGAAATCTAATGCTGTATTAAAGAGGTGGAGGGACACTTATTCCCAGGGTGGGAGTATGGCACATAATCCAATGGTAGGATCGGTGAATCTTCCTTTGAAACCCCAGAGAAAACCAGGATATTTTTTGTGTGGATCGTCAAGCCACATCAAGTGGGATTGTGTGAAACAACCTCGAGCAAGTCATAATTGTAAGAAGATGGGAAATCTACAGTGTTATTTTCAGAATGCTCCAATTTTGGGTGCGCGTGAAACTCCTCAGGGATCACAGATGTTGTAGGCTTCTATAGGACGGGGGCAGCAGCATACCCCTCGGTAGTAGAGTAATGTGTCTCATGGTGATTCTTAGAATACCACGACACCTCAGCAGAGCAATAAAGAGCACGACGTGGAAGGAAAACATGTGTTTAGAGCTGAGAAGGTTGAGGTGGATGATCTGTCGGGACCATCCATGGTGCGAGGTACTATTATTTTAAATATTACCTTGATATAAGTGCAGTTTGATATGGGTGCTTCACAATCTCTTATTGTTTCATGTGTTGTTGATCTATTGGGTTTAAGGGTATAAATCATGCCCCCGGTTTTAAAACATCAATCTTTTCTATGTTGAAGAGAGTGTCAACCCTTCTCGTTAAGATAATGTTGTATCATTTTGGGTGAGGTTAAGCTAATGTGTAATTTCTGAGTGCTTGAGATGGATGGGTATGATGTAATCATGGAAATGGATTGGTTGGTGGAATATAAGTCTCACATCGACTGTGATGCGCGAATAGTTGCTTTTACGACAGATGATGGCGTTAGACATCTCTTTAGAGGAGAGAGGCATGAAAGGCAGGGTGCAACGGGTTTGTTGGCACCAGTAGTGGTCACTTTATCATATCAGTTGGTAGTGTTGTCATTAGAATCGGTAGAGGGTGTTTAACAGAGTGTTCTTCCAGCAGTGGTGGATCAGTTCATGGATTTTTTTCTTGAAGAATTCATTGGGTTACCTCTTGTAAGAGAAGTGGAGTTTTTGTTTGATCTCCTTCTAGGGACCAATCCATTCTCACTTCCATCTTTCTAGATGGAACTGACTGAATTGCGGGAATTGAAAGTCCAGTTGGAAGACTTATAAAACAAAGGGTTTATCTGGCCTAGAATGTCTCCATGGGATGTTCCAGTGTTTTTTGTGAAATAGGTGTATGGAACATTGAGGCTATGTTTTGATTATCGTAGAATTAACCATGTTACGATAAGGAAAAGATATCCACTCCCATGAATTGTTGATTTTTTCGACCAGTTGATAGGAGCCCAGTGGTTACCCAAGATCGACCAGAGGTCGGGATGTCATCAATTGTCGGTGAGGAAGAGTGGAGTTCCTAAAACAGCTTTAATAGTTAGATATAGTCATTATGAATATGTGGTTATTCCCTTTGGTCTAATTAATGTGCCATCGATATTAATTGCATTGATGAATCAGCTATTTCATAGATATCTCGATTCATTTATGGTTGTGTTTGTAGATTATATTCTAGTGTATTCAACGTCAAGGGTGGAGCATGAGTATCAGTTGGAGATAGTGCTAGGAATATTGAGGGATCATCGATTGTATTCCAAATTGTTAAAGTGTGACTTTTTGATACCATAAGTACATTTTCTTGGCCATGTGATTTCTTAAAGGGGTGTTTCAGTGGATCAGGAAAAGGTAGAGGTTGTTATCTCATGGAAACCACTAAATAATGTGTTTGAGGTAAGGGGTTCCCTTAGTCTAGCTAGGTATTATATGCATTTTGTTTGTGATTTTTCACATTTGGCTTCACCGATTATAGCTTTGACAAGAAAGAAAGTTCCATTCCAATTGATTGAACAGTGTCAGAAGTGTTTCGAAGAGCTAAAGGGTTTCCTTACACTAGCACCAATCTCAGTTTTTCCAGAACCAGGAAAAGGGTACAGGGTGTATTGCGATGCATCGGGATCAAGGTTGGGGTGCGTTCTCATACAAGGGAATCATGTGGTTTCTTATGGCTCACGACAGTTGAAGGTGAATGAGAATAATTACCCAACTCATGATTTGGAATTGGCAGTAGTGGTCCATGCTTTGAATGTGTGGCGTCATTATCTATTCGGTGAGAAATTCATGATATATACATATCATAAGAGTTTGAAACACATTTTCTCACAAAGGTCTTTGAACTTGTGGAAATGGATATGGATGGAATATCTAGAGATGTTTGATTTTGACTTCATGTACACACCAGGTAAGGGAAATTTCGTGGGGGGATTCATTATGTATAAAATCATTTTCTTAGGTGGTAAAACATGCATTGGAAAAGTTGTAGTTGATTTCGGTTATAGCTGGAATGCAGTTAGAATGTGAGGACCATGGCGATAGAGCGGTCTTCTATCCGGTTTTGTTGATTCCTGACATGGCTGGCCTAGTTAAAGAGGCGAAGATATCTGATTCTGAGTGTGTGACCATGAGGTTAAGACTCAATTGTGGGGGGAACATAGAGGGTTGGAAATATAATAGAGATTCAGTTTTGTGTTTTCAAAATCAGATGGTTGTACCAGTTTCATATCAGGAGGATCGTCTCTGGGCGTATCATCATTCCAAGTGGGATATTCATTCTGGAATTCAGAAAATGTATAAAGCGTTGAAATTTCACTTCTGGTGGGCTGGTATGAAAATAAGCGTGGATGAGTTTGTTTCGAGATGCTTGACTTGTCAGTAGGTCAAGGCAAAGCATCAGAGTCCAGCAAGAATGCTGTAATATTTACCAAACCCTGTTTGGAATTTGGAGAAAATAGTGATGGATTTTGTCTAAGGTATTACAAGAACATTCAGAAATCATAATTCCATTTTGGTGATAGTGTATCGGTTAATGAAGTCGGTCCATTTCATCCCAATTCGTGAATCTAAAACGGTGGAGAATCTGTCCAAAATCTATATCTGGGAGGTGGTAAATAGGAATGGTGTTCTAGTTTTGATTGTATCAGATAAAGATCTTAGGTTTATATCTCATTTTTGGAAATCCTTGCAGTTATCCCTTGAAACACATTTGATGATGAACATGGCATATCACCCTCAGACGAATGGTCAATCCAAGAAGATGATACAAACATTAGAGGATATGTTGTGGGCTTGTGTCCTAGATTTTGGTGGATCGTGGGAGGAGTAATTGTCATTGGATGAGTTCTCAAACAATAACAGTTATCAGGCATCCATATATATGGATCTTTTTGAAGCGTTGTATGGGAGGCCGTGTCATTCTCCACTATGTTGGGTGGAAATGGGTGAGACCTCAATGGTTGGAATGATCCTTGTCTAGGAGGCTATGAAGAAGATCAAGTTGATCATGAAGATAATGGAGATAGATCAGAATCTTCAGAAATCGTATGCGGATCATCGTCGACGACTGTTGTCGTTTGAGGTGAGTGATCATGTTTTCTTAAGGATTACTCTTAGGTTGGGACATCACTGGTGTGGAAAGTAGGGAAAGTTATCTCCAAGGTATATTGGACCTTTTGAGATTCTTGAGCAGGGTGGTGATGTGGATTATCGTTTGTCTTTTCCACCTAGGTCAAGTGTAGTGCACAATTTGTTTCATGTGTCGCAGTTGAAAAAGTATTAGCCGGATTGTGACCATGTGACTCGATGGGATCATGTTTAGCTAGAACCGGATGCTTCATTGGTGCACATGCTAGTCTGAATTAAGGATAGGAAATAGAAAGTCTTTTGAGGAAAAAGAATAAGTTTTGTTCCTCTTTTGTGGAAACATGGTCATATTCAAGAGGAGACTTGGGAGCAGGAGAAAGAAATGGTCGAGCAGTGGCCCGAGCTCTTTCAGCAATGGGCAGGTTCACTATATTCCGAGGATGGAATGTCCAATGGTGAGGAGAATGTTGTATCCCCAGTTTGAGGTATGTATATTTTTTTATGCATTTTTATGTGTTTAATTTGCATGATATGAGTTGGTAAGAGGATGGGAGAGATTGGAATGGGTTTGAAAGAGTTTGGAGGTTTTTCTTGGGGCGCACAGTTTGAGCATGGTTAGGGGAAACCATGAGGCTGCTCTAGGAAACCATTCAGGGGGAGGATGTAGGCTTTTCACGACCTACACACGTTTGAAAAACCGTGCTAGGCAACCATGCAGAAGCTGTCTCTCGAGGCAGTAGCGTGCAGAACGTTAGCGCATAGTTTTCCAAATCGTGTGGACTAACCGTATGGTCACTTGGGGTTTTTATGTCCGAGATCCCTCGGGCTTGACCTAAATCACTCCAATCTTCCTCCCACATGAGCGTCACTCATGTTTTTCAGTTCTTAGGGGTTGGAAGGGTTCTCCCACTCGGTTTGGAAGAATTTCAAAGTGGTTTCAATGTGCATTCAAGGCGGTTTCTCCTGGGTAAGTCTCTCCTCATGTTTTCCTTGTGTTTTCCTCAAGATCTACATCCCTATTTTTCAATGTTTTCAAGATCTAAAATTTTTGTGTTTGGATCTAGGGTTTTGGTTTCCTTGTATGATGATTTTAAGGCTTATTAATGTTAGGGCAGGGGATCTAGAGAGGTTTTGGTGGTAAGTTCACCAAATTTGAGGCACGGTTGCTTGTGGGTCGATTTCTCGGAAACCCTATAGGTAGGTGGCTTCTCTCTTGACCGCACTTGGTTAGAACTAGTGGTTTTTGTTTACAATTAATTTGTTGTGCAGAAAAATAATTTTGTCTTGATGTGCGAAATTGATTGGAAATCCATTGGGTGATGTTTTGGGGATTTTTGGGAAGAAGGGAGTTTTGTGATGAAATTCTATTGTTGTAGATTTTTAAATGGATATTTTAAGATGGATTGATGAGATTGTTTTGGGAAAATGGTTGATAAAAACGGTTTTCAATAAAGATGATGTTTTATTGAAATGTGGTTTTCCATGGAAAATGGTTTTCAATAATTAGATGATTTATTGAAGTGGATTGGTATGCGATGGAATTGGTTGATTGCATGTTGTTGTGACATTGGTGGGTTATGTGCTTGGTTGTGAATGATTGGAAATTTTTATGGAAGTGGAAAATGTACCACTATAAAAAGGGGATTGATAGTGGAAAGAAGGGCCACAATCAAAGGATAAATGGACAAGAAGTTCCAGTAGGTGTGAATGGATTAACGGGTTGGACGAAAGCTCCAACTTTTGGTTGTTTTGGTTGTTTTGTTGTGCATTGCTTGCAAGTTGGAATTTTTTTTGCTAATGTGTACATGATGATATGTCTTGTGGAATGTTTTTTTGTCTTTCTCTTGGTTTCTTGGTTTGGGTGAGATGGCTTGGTAAGGGTGTGTTTGTCTTATGTTAATGGTCGCACTTCTGATTATTTTATATAAACTGTTTTATATAAATGGTATAATTGTTTTATCCTAGTGGTGTGTGTAGGGAAGTCATTTTGGTAAAACCTACTGAGTTTTAGTACTCACCCCCTACTTTGGTACATTGGTGTCTTTGTAGATGTTGTGTACCATGACGTGGGAACATGTAAGGTATCATCCTCTTCTAGGGGTGCATTGTGATTTCTTGGTGGAGCTTAGAGATTGGTGGAGAGATGTGGTGGTATCATGGAATGTGGTGCCATGTTGTTTGGTCTTCCGCATAACACTATGATATTGTGTTGGTTTTTTGGTTTTGGGTTGTTTTGTGGAACAACATGGTTGTATTTTGGGAATTTATGTTGGAATGTTTTATTAACATGCATCATATAGTAGTGGTTAGTGGATGGTTTGGTTTATTTTGTCTTAAGGGAAAATCGTTCCCAAATTTGTTCTTGAATCCCTCGACATTTATCGCCAGCCTTTGGCACCTTGGGAACATCTCTTAAGGCCAAGTAACCCTCACCGCCTCCTCAAGCCAATGAGGTAGGGATGAGGTTTTACATGAACCCTCTAATGTTTATCTCCAATAATGTTATGAGCCTCGACTTATTCCCTTAGCCTAGGAAGATCTGTTTGAATTTCCTCCTCATCAATTGAGTTTGATGAGTCTGATTCCTATTCTTGAATTGGATTAATACCATCTGCAGCATTATCAGTATTGTTTACAAAATCTTCTCTATACTACTCAACTTTCACATTAGAATACGAATAATTTTCTTTCTAGAAATTTTTAACAACTCTCATATCTATAGAATCAATAATACTTATTTCTTATTTGTTGAGACATCTATACCCTCTTCTTTCTGAAGTATATCTAAGAAAAATTTCATCATCTCCCCATTCCTCAAACATTCCAATTTTTCAACCTTTATTATTTATAATTCATGGACTCCCAAAAACTCTAAAGTATTTCAGAAATGGAGTTTTTATATTGAATATTTCATATTGAATCTTTTCTGAATTTGGCCTATACAAACATCAATTCTGTATATACGCAACATTACTCATGACTTTCCTCCAATTGTAAAGAGAGAGACCATGTTCCAGAAAAAACATTCTCCCCATGTCCACCAAAATCCTATTCTTTCTTTTAGCAACCCCATTTTGTTGAGGTGTGTATTGTGAACTGAACTTATTTCGAATTCCATGCTTCTACAAATAATTTTAAAATTCTTTATTCTTGTATTCACCACCATTGTTGGTTCTCAAATTCTTGACTGAACACTCACACTCCTTCTTATTTTTCTTCTGAAAATTTTAAACATTTTCAGAGCATCTAACCTATACCTCATATACATAACACATGTAGTGCGAGTAAAAAATTTTAATGCAAGTAAAATAATAAATGAAACTGATGATGTACTTATTTTCATTTGTTTATTTTTTATTCATTGACCCAAATATTTTAGAGTATATAAGTTTCAAATGCCTTTTGGAACAAATTCCATCTTTTTTATGCACCATATTTATGATCTTCTCTTTTTTGAAAATAGTGAAACACCAACCTCTTCTTATTGATAAACCTGGAGCATATTGACCACTATATCATGTAGATAATCTAATCATGTTTCTTTGAAACATGTGTCCCATCCTTTTATGATACAACTTATATTCATCCACCAAACCCATGTAACCATAGTTCTGAACTTCACCAACTATGAACAGGTTTCTTTTTCTATGTTGGCCTCTTGTAACTACCTATACATCATCTTCATTTTTCAAAAAAATATTCATCTTTTGTAGAGATGACTTTTTTTCCTCTTCATAGAGTTTTTACACACTAATCAGGTTGTTCTTTATCCCATAAACATATAGTGTTTTCCTGGATTTCATCTTTTCTTTTCCAATAATGACTGATCCAACACCTTTGATCCTTAGAGATTCATCGTTTCTAAATGTCACCATTCCTTCTTTGAAATCTTTTACATTATTTTACAACATTAAGTCTCCTATCATATGAGAAGAACAAAAAATATCTAGGATCCAAGGTTGTTCTACTTTCATATATTTCAAAGAGGTTTCAACAACAAGAGATTTATGTTCATCATTTTCTTCCACTTTTTGATGTTCTTCCTCCAATTTTCTAGTGAAGTCAATGTGTTATATCTAGACAACCAAGCACTATTTCTTTCAAGACATAGTTGATCTGTCTTTCTTATCCTTTAAAATCTATATCTTTTGAGAAAATTTAAAAAACATTTCTAATTCCAGTAACAGAAATTGAGAACTCCTATAAAGATGTTCAGTTCGATCACATCTTTCATAGATAGTTTATAGTAGTTGGAACATATTCTCAAAATTTACACCAACCTTCTCAAATATCTTTTGGACTTTATTTTCTGATTTTTTATTTTGAAATGTTTGGCTCAACCTCAATCCTTTTCATTCAAAACATGAGGAATAATAGTAATGTTGTTGGTTAAACCAACACATATTTTCCATGTGTTTGAATCCACCCAAATACCAGCAGTATCCAAAGAATGAAAAATTCCCTATGAAACATCCATACTGACTGGAGTTGTGAACATGATTCTTAACAATCTTCTTACCATAAATCTGATGATTATTGACCTTCATATTTTCAATTGTAAGTTTCTTCTTCAGCTTATATTTCTGTTAAGACATACGAGAACTGGAAGTTGTAGAAATATTTATGGACTATGAATTTTTATATGCTTTTGATTTTTTTGTATTCCTCACTTTAACCACATACATAGCCTTTCTAAAATTGTTCTAAGAAGAACCAGTTCCCTGTTTATTTTATACCATTGAAGGAAACTTTTGATGATTTATCTTAAGTTCATTCTTAGTATAAATTTCACCAATTTCTATAACAATTTTTTTAAAACATATATTACTTTTCTCATATTTAATAAGATTATGTTGGAAAAGTTACCAATCAACTTCTTTTTTCTTTAGATTTTCATTCAGATGATCATTACGATTCTCTTCACTCTTAAGAGAATTTTTCAGATCATCAATCTACTTTTGAAAATTTTATTTCTCATTAGGAAAACCATATTAGTCATTTAATAAAGTGCTTTCATTTGTAAATTTCTTATTTTCCTTCTCATGACTTCCGATATTTCTCAAACATTCCTTCAACTCTTATTTCATATACTTTTCAAGTTGAGTATCTTCTTCTTTGGAACAACTGCTCTTATAATCTCCATTATTCACTATTGCAAAATAGGTACTCTCTCCAGCTTTTTCAGCAATAGATTTTTCTGATTCAGTCTTGCAATAAACATCTTATTAATTTTTTTGACAAAAAAATTCTTCTTTTTTATATGAAGAACTTTTTTTCATTACCTCATTTAGAATATTTATCTTTGTCACCCAGTTTCTTTTATGAACTTCTTGGTCTTCAGTCTTCTTAATCATTGTCTACATCTTTCTCTTTTTTAGGGAAATTATCCACAAAGTGTCCAAAATATCTATATTAAAATCATTTCAAATGGAGTTTCCCTTTGTATTTACCTATTCCTATTTTCCCACTTTTATAAAATAAGGATAAAATTTTATCAAAATTTTTACATACCTCATTGTCAGAGTCGGATTCACCAACATCATCTTGAAAAAAAAATTCTTTGACTTCTATTTATTTGTGGCCTTGAAAGACATTTATCTATATGATATTTCTTTAATCTTCATAGTATTTTGCACTATCATTTCTTAAGTGATGAGAGTTCTATGTAAATCATCCATAGATAATGTTTTTGGGTCTCTGTCTTCTGGTGATGAACTATTAGCATCAAAGTTGTGGGGAAGAATTCTCAAGATATTTTTAACAACTGTAGAATCCTTCAACATTTCATAAAGACATCATATTGTACTAACAATAACATTTGTCCTTGTAATGAGGTCCATAATATATACATGCTCACCTAAATTTAAGTATTCATAATTGGGCCCTTGAATTTGATGTTTTGTCTTATTCACTTTTATATTTCCTTCATATATGTTTTTTAGTTTGTCCTAGATTCATTTGGCTATAGAGAATCTTTTCACACTTAAAAATTCACTATCAGAAAGAGATGAGAGTAATTCATTTCTAGTTCTCCCATAACTCTCAAGATTCTTCTTATCAGTTTGAGTAAGAGGAACATTGTCATCAATAGAAGGAAATCCATCTATTGTAGGTTCATGAATTTTATATCCAAGAGACATAATATAAGGCACCATTAATTTTTTTCTAATATGATAATTTTTCCCATCAACTATCAAAATCATCTTACTATTTTCATACTTGATATTCTCCTTTACCATTTCTCTTCAAAACATCAGGAATGAATAAATGAAGGAAACCTTCCTATAATACCAATTGATGTTAAAAAGTCAGGATCCAAGTATCCCTAAGAGGTGGACGGGGTAAATCGGTGATATATTTTCTTTTTATGTTTCCTTTAAAATGAAAGAACCTTCATCTCATGTTATGGATCTCCCTCCCTATTTAACACAATCCAACCACCCACCTATAGGAATACAATAATTTATAAGGTTCACTACCCAATGAGTGTAGCCAGTCCTTAGTATGGTACGAGGATAATCATGTACCACACAATCCACTAAAGAGATAATCATTTATTATAGAATATAAGGAGTATGATATTCTCTTTCAATCATATTGTACTTTGGAGATTATCCTTATGTGTGTGTGAACCCTCTTACCACCAATAGGGTAATTCAATATCTCTATGCTTCTTGAAAAAGTTTCAAAAATCTATTCTTTGAAATCAAATATTCTCTTTTCTATCTAGAAGCTAATAGGAACTACCTATACTTTGTAATAATATTTATTCCTATACCCCATTCATATCTTGATCCCCTTGAATGCACTTCCCACTTAAATTGGGTAGTCAAATCTTCAGCTCCAGATCTTCTACACAGAGCACCTTCACGAAGCTCCCAACTTTGCAGACCACTATAGTTCGTAGAGATCTCTAGTTTATAGATATCACTAGATAGATGAGATCACAATTTCAATAATCACAGATTTTCGTTTTTAAAGTTAAATTATTTCTAAAATCTTAACATCTCTTCATGAAGGTCTTTTCCATCGCGGAGCGTACTGCCTTTGCGGAGATTACTGCCTTCGTAGAGCTCACCTTCTCCGCAAGCCTTCTTCATAATTTTAGATCTCTAAAATTATTGTTAAGTATATATTCAACTATAAATGGGTTTGATTCATTTATATAGTCATTTCATACTTACTCTATAACCTTCCAATCACCTCATCACCACATCAACACCAAATCATAGATCTATGAAAATTACACCGAAAATCACTCTTTTCCATGAAGCACCATGGCTATTTTCCATATTCACAAAGCTCTTCATAATTGTAAAGCATTTTGTCAAATCTTTTGCACTTCCATGATGATCCTTCTTCCTTTGTGTTGCTACAATGCTTCACTCACAACGCCCTTCTTTTCTACAACGCCCTCTTGCAATGCTCTTCACCTCTATCATTTGCGAATCTCGTCGTAGTCATAGAGAACACCGTCATGTATCTTTGTTCCTCTATGAAAAACTATTAAAAAGCCTATATCCACAAAACTCATTCCCTTTCCATATTTTGATGATATATTTAAGGAAATCCAAATTTCACAATTCTATCCAAATTCCAAATTTTGGACCCCAAAAATTTTGCGAACACTATAAAACTACACCTTCATAGACACTTTCTTTTGAAAGACCAACCATGATGATTGAAAACATCTTTTCTCCCCCATTCCATCATAAATATTGCATCACATGTTCTCCTAACTACTTATGATTTTTGAGAATTACAGACCAAAAAAGTATCATCAAATTTACTAAGGAAGGTATTTCAACATTCTTGTTGTCCCTCACCCACTTATACAAAGTGATGTGATTTACATTCTTCTAAAACTACCTTGAAAACAGAAAACATTACATAGTGCATTAAAAAACATAATCCATCAACTTGGTCCCAATAGATACTGTAAGTGGATGTGGCTTTGGCACAGATGTACATTGGGGTAAAACCCAAAAACACCACATTAAGATAGACCCAATCAGGAACTGGCGCATGGAAACATGAATTACTACACACCTGGTTTTATACTCCCAATTAATATTTGTTAGATGATTCAATTTTTCATTATAATGTACTGAAATACCATTAGGAATTATAAATGTTGTACTATGAAACATTAGTGTTATAATTTAGGATATTATAAGACATTCTAAAATTTTAGTATCTTAAAGATTATATGGTTAACCCCCATTATCAACAGTACTCATAGATTTTTTTTAAAATGAGGTAAAAAGAAGATAAAACATCAAATCAATTTATTTATCCATAATAAAATAAAAATTATGATCATATAATGCGAAATGGAAAAGTGAAAATTTATAAAATGGAACATGAATGATTCAAAATAGAAAATAAATACCTTAGAGTTTTTCAATAGAACATAATTTGTTTAATAAGAGTCTCAGTTTAGAAGTGAATTAAAATGTAAATTATTTTCATGTTGTGGTTTAATAACATCTTAATTACATCCTCTCAATAACTCCTCTGTGAGAGAAAAACACCCCATAAATGAAATATATCTCCATAATACCCTAGGGTAAATAATCATAAATCATAGTATGGATACAATAAATTCATTTTTAACATAAGGGGAAGAACAAATAGACAGAAGGGAGAAAGTAATGCACATTGAATCACCATAAAAATGAACTAAAACCCTTCCATTTAAACAGAGGTCAATATATAAGAGAGTTGGAGAAAACATTAGTGCAGGTTTTCACATGGGAGTCTTAAAAGTGGAAGATCAATATAATATATATGGGTAAAATATTATTTTCCCTTTTTAAAATGGAATTTACTAGGCCTCATGGTTTAGCAACAAGGTGTTCAAAATTGTGCACCAATATTTCAACCTCCACTACCCAAGTCCACAAACCCTGCATTGTTTGGATGAAAAGTTTACCAAAAAATGTTATAAATTTATAAAACACCTCTAAATTAATATTATTGTTTTTTATTGTATTTTTAAACCATAATAAAATAGTGTTATGGTCCCTCAAATAAAACAAAATCATAGATTTACCCCCACACAGTTTCCCCAAAACAATGTCGTAACAATGTGTTGGTGTAAAATAATTTCCAATCATTAAAAAATCTTCTCAAATATCCTTAGACTATATTGAGCACTTGATAATCCTTCATGAACACAATCCATGTCTAAAAATTTCACCATGAGATGCTCTATCCCTCATAATTTTATTCGAATTCATAATTTTTAAAATAACCCATCTTAATAATGTTCTAAAATTAAAATTCCCATTATATTTTATAAGTCATAATAAGTGGGGTTTTACAAATAACCAACTATATATCTTCTAATTCTCGAGAATATTTTGTTTTCCTATGATCATGGATCATAATATACATCGATGATTAACTCACTACCATAGGTTGTGTTTAATCTCCAAACTCCCAATAGACCTCCACTATAAAAATCTAAACACCAAACCCAACACAATGGAATTTCTCCAAAAAAACCCCCAATTAAATCCTCACAAAATTCCAATCACATCACAAGAAAATCTATTAATTAATTTTCCAACTAATCACATATGATTCCAAATAGGTCTCTAGTCGTAAAACCTCTGGATGATTTATTTCAAAAATTATCAGCATCACCCACCAATGTAACACCACATCACTATGACACCACACTATTACTCCTTAAAACCTAGAGGCATCAATTAAGCATCTGAACACCTACAAAAATTATTATCATGACTCTAAGTGTAATTTCACAATCAGATCCTTAGCCATCCATCCAATCATCAATCTATACCCACATGAATCAGTGCATCAATAATGTATCTCACTCTCAAATCAAATAAAATTCATTAAGATTATATCTCTACATGGGAACATTCGAATTCTACACATGAATCACCAATTAGTTTTGTCCACTCACTAGAACCCTTATATTATTTCAACCATCCATCGACCGGTTCTATAGTACTTATGACCCTACATGAGGGTTATACACCTATAACTCATTGATACTACCCACCATAGGAGTATCGTCATCATCACCCTAGTGAATTACAATTACAGATATCATCCATCCATACCACATATATTATCAAGAATAAATATTATATGTAACCAACCTTCTATTACGTAAGTACTAAAATAGACCACCAATTATCCAACACCAGAATAGTTCCAAACATCACCCAACAATACTTATAATAATGAATAATTGATGATTTATTTATCCCAAGACTAATAGTGATACTCACCATAAGACTCCACTCAAATGTTCCAATTATTCCTAGTGGTACTCCCCACTACTGGAATCACCCATTAAAAAAATCATGTAGTACAACCTGTGAAATCGTCAAAATGAACATAAATGGTTTAAATACTTGAACTCAACATCTCATATATGGAAACATGATACCAATGTCCATATCCATTAATGAGTATTACACATATATCTATCTCAAAAAAATGTGGTATACCCACCAAAAACATAAAAACATACACCATTCACCCTCACCCAATAACATAAAATCTAGAAAACTACTCTACATAGGCACCAACCTCTCACTATACACTACACCAACCAATCCAAAAACACCCCACCAACCTCATTTTGTGGTTTCCAATAAAAAATTCATATGATCCAAAAACACTATTCATGAATCTTAGTTACTCTCAACCATAACATAAACATATCAACAAACATATCTCTCAATGGTATTAGTTTGATACTTTAAAAACCTTCTCGTAACATTTCACATGCACTAAAACTCACACATGTTTTCAATACACCCAATAGAATCCAAGGGTTTTCACTAAAAATAAAATCCCAAAATCCATGGAATATCTAGTTACTTCCTCAAAAATTGATCCTCTTTTAAGAATTCATTTTGAAATAAAATTTTAGAAACCACATAAAATCTAGTTTCCAAAATAATTTTCCTACAGTTTTATCAAAACTAGATAATTCGAAACAATTTCAAAAACATCAAATCTATGAACCATTTCAAGTAAAAAAATATCAAAACCATTCCATTCACACCTCATGAAGCCACATGAGTTTTTATTCCATTAAAGGGTTCTTAAAAACCTAAATTTCTCAAAAAGCGTATCCTTATATTGGAAAAACATAAACAATAACCATCAATCAAACAATCTCCTCAAATTAATATTAATGTAATCAACACTTATAATTTATTCGATAAAATTAAAATTATATTCAATTAATAATATGTTTGGATGAGGAAACATGACCAATAATATTACCTATTGGTGTTTGTGTCATGCCCTAACCATGTAACTATCATGATTCATGAATAAATCATTGGTTCCCCGCTATTCCTTGTGACCCATATCGAGTCTCACCCATCCCTCTTGGTATTCTCAATTCAATACGATATATCAATCACCCTAGACTGCATAGTCCCAACTTTATAATTCCTCTAGAATCTGGGATTACAACCTATGCCACAATGTCCATGAATATGCTCGGTATACCTCTAGAGTCCTAAAAACCATTATTAATTTTTTATCTAACACTTTACCATCCAAAAACATGATTTGATGCCACTTTTTACCTCTTGATGTAGTAATCCTGAATAAAACATGTGCGGGGGTCTCTAAGAAAATTTATGTTCACCTCCACATTCTTCATAGGTGTCTATATAGCAATGAGGGACTGAAATAGACTTTGTGGGAATAAAACCTCTAATATAAGGTCAGATGGTCATTCCTGGATCTAGTAAAAATTTAACAAGAATTTTTTGTATAACAAACACCCCAAAAAACTATAGACATAAAACTGGGATCAAAATAGGGCCCCTATAGTCTAAAATAGAAAGTAGTAAATATATCTATATGATATAGTAGTACATAACAGGGTAGAAAAAGATAAAATTGAAATTATAATATAAATACACAATATCACACGATCCAGTAAATACTGAATAATTACTAAAATTAAATTGTCCTCTATCCCAAATCACATCATCATAATACAAAAACCATGACCTCCATAACATTTTTGACATATACCTAGTTCCTAGGTCTGATTAATACCTATTCCCTAATATAAAAAATGTAGCTACACACACATACATTAAAACTCATTCCATGTATGTGGGTAGGGGTGAGTCACATAACCTAGTAAATGTCCCCAATGCCTCAACAATGTTGAGTGATGTTCTGATCAAGTGTATGTGCAAGATATGTATATATATATATATATAAAGTTATTTCATGGAAATGTGTCACATACACTAGGAAACATAACATGAAATTAAATCAAACATTACAATTATTTAGTTGTCATATAAACCACCTAAAACCCTGATCATACCTACTTTTATAAATGTCAGAGTGTCTCTGGACATGTAACAATAATAAAAAACGGGGAAAAGTCTTAAACCAAAACTAGTACATTCGTATCAAATCTGATTCATCAATTGTTAGGTTTTCCATAAGAAAACGTAACCACTCGAGTAAAATATACCCATCCTCAGAACATGTGGATCACCTAGGAGAAATATTCCCATCCCTTTAAAATATAATCCACCCGGGGTAACTACACCAATCCTCAAAACATGAGAATCAACTAGGGTAAATATACCCATCCCTAGAACATATAATGCACATAGTGAAATTATAGAAATCCCCAAAATCATAATAAATATAACACACCCATGGGGTCACATCAGTTATCTGAAACCCTATACCAGGTCCTTATTACCCGAGGATCATATCCCACCACTAGTGCCTAAGAATAAATTCATAATTCACTCATACATATAAATAAAACACATATACTTGTGGTATATAGTTCTACTTGGAACTAAATATCACATGAACCCATATAATTACACCATAGAACCCCAATTTTATATATAAATAAACATTCATAGGGAACCCTATCTTCCCAAAAACTCACTAATCACTCCCTCAAAGAATAACAGCCAATAAACAAAAATATATATTAAAAACACACCTTAGAACAGTATATTCCCATAACATTCCATCACATAACACATGGTTTTTCCAACCACCCAAACTTGTCTCATGTAATTATGGTTGGCCTATTCTGTATTATACCTATCATTGCCACTAGGACCACATACGTCATGCATAAATGATTTGGATTCTAACGTGACACCTAAAATCATTATTAATTTTATCTCACACCATTATTATAAAGTTGTATCCAGTTTCTAGGGAACCGCGTAAGATCCCTAGTCAAAATCATAGAATTGATAGTTTAAAAGGCTTCCCAAATAAAATTTCCATCTCTCCATCTTATCTTGTTATTCCATGCATAACATCCCTTAAATATCATTAGGATTATTTAAAATTATCTACACCCAATAATTGGATTACACACATCAACCTGGACAACCCTAGGCATTGATAACAGCACATAACATCATCAAAGATCACATGAAACCATTAGTTATCATGAAAAAGAACTCAAAATTCGATCACTGCCACTATGTGAAATATAGAAAAAAGTTAATAAAATAGGGAATCATCCACATTAGGTAAACCATTCAAAAATGATCTCAATCCAATCCCCTAAGGATATCCTTTAGAAACCATGTCATGTATCCATTTAAAATATATTTCAAAAAGTAAACACATATCATTTTACTAATGTTAGGACCTTACAAAAAATCCATCAATGAATTCTTTAAAAACCTCAAAAAAATTGAAATACCATTCCAAATACCTTTTCTCAGCTCACCCATTTCCAATTAAATTTCCATTTAAGACAAACCCATTTTTATAACACATTCTATAAAGTAATCATATTATCATTTTGAAATGATTCATGACACCAGTTAATCCAAAAAAAGATAACAAAAACTCATTCAACCATGGTCCCACCATAGAGCCATTTGAAAATTAATGAAATAGATTTTTACTATTATACTAACATGATGCTAACCCAAATTTATGGTCGAAAACTAAAATCCATGCATTGTATAGTTAGATAATACTAGTGATGAAACATGAATATAAAATCACCAATTAATCCAAAGACTCAATAATTTCAGGTCCACATAACTCAATAGAATCCATTTTCTAATAATTCATAGACTGACCATCATTTTTTATGATCTTAAAATCTAAAACATTAACATGGACTCCACTCCCAAGATTGAAATCATAAATATTTATTTATATCATTTTGTAATTAATGAATTTCCAAGGAACATGTTCCACCACTGATAAGGGAGGGTTGAATCAATGACGACTTTTTAAAAATTTAATTATTTTTAAATAATCCTCTCTTAATTTATTAGAATATGGGATAAGCTTATGATTTCTCAACCTATCCCATGTGTAGAAAAAATAAATAGAAAAAGAAGAAAATATTTGTACAAGGTTCAGTCACAAAGTGAGTATAATACTTATTTTGATTGGTTGGACAACCAAATCATGAATTATCCACAATAATCAGAAGAGGTTACAACAAAAAAATCTTAAAAATCATAGATTCACACTATAATTTCTAGGTTACCACTAGAACAATAGATTCACACTTCCAGAAACAAAAGTGAACACCAAAAACATAAGAAATGATCACTTCTGAAAGTTTTCTTCTCCTAAAATTGTTGATGAATATCTTTATGGAGTTCCTTAAAGATAATTTGATTAACAAATAATAACTTCTTTATGAATTTTTATAGGATATAGATTTATTCTAGTACGTTGTATTCTTACTCGCAATCATTAGAACTTCTCCCTATACAAATGAACCATACAATATTTTTATTAGTATTACCTTCTAAAATAATTGATAATTTTTAATAGTGGTATGTATGGTGAATGGGATGCATGAGTGTCTTGAAACATCATCCTTTATATTTCAAAAAAGGTACACATGATCTATTCACATCATTCATGTATGTTCTTCATGTGACCAAACCATTATCTGCTAGTTCCTCAATGAGACATAGGTTTTGCGAATGTAATCTCTCAAAATTACATTTGTGTATGTAAGAATTTTTTTATACATGAATTTCTTATTTTCTATTTTTAAATGTCTCACATGGTCTTATTTTCCATCATTATAATGAACATGTGAGTGAAATATTTTTATTAGATCTCTCATTATTGTTTTCAGTATAATAACTCCCAAACATGACTTGGTTGATATTGGCAACTCTCATATTATTTTTATTCCATAGAAAAAAACTTAATAAATGCTCGAGGATCTTGGCATATATCATGTATTTAGAAACACTAAAACTCTCATCCTCATTACATAATTATGAGGTTATCATATTTAAATACAATAATTAATATTTCAATTTAAATATCTTGAATTTCAATGTAATTATTCTCAATATATTTAAAAGCCCACTGCTTTTATCGATATGAACTTCCCACAAAATAAAAAATAAACTTTTAAATCAAAAAGTCGAAGTAAAGCTCCTCATAAAATCAGATATGAGATTTTCATATCAAAACTCATATATAAAAATTTCTTAAATGAAACCCTTACATAAAAAAGGATCTATGGATTCCCTCCATCATTCAGATATGTATGATAGAAAAGTATGTTGAAAATTTTTAGGCGCTTCTCCTAGTGAAAATAATTATGTTCTCTGACTCCCATATATAAAAAATTAGCTATGTGAAATCCTTACATCGCAAAATTCATATGTGATCTTATTTAGCATTCAACTATATGAACACTCACTTATTGCTCTTGGATACATGGGTTAAATGTGTATGTGGATTCCTTATCAAAACAACTACATATCGATAATGTGTATGTGAGTGAATTGGGTATCTGGTTCACTTCAAAAAAGGAATACGTATAGAAATGCATATATGGATTCCTAATTTCATAAGATACATAGGAAACACAATCCCTTGGAACTATTTTCCTATAATAAAGATTAATTGTATACATTTTATATCTTAACCTAACATTTGCATCAAATCTAGAATTATCAAGGGAAAAAAACTCCATCTAGGCTTCTGAAAGACATTCACAGAAGTCTGTGTGTGCATGAATCTATGATATTCCTTTGTTCATGATTCTCATCTATACAGTAGGATTCAAGTGAATATTTTCATCATCGGATAACTCTTTGACCAAGAACATATAAAAAACCAATCCAATACACATATTCAAATAAAAATATTATATTCTAATATTATTTCATAAACATCCTCAAATTCCTTCATTTCATTTTGTATAGGCTCCTTTAACATGTTGTAAACATTTTTCAAAACAAAAATATCCTTATACACATCTCTTTCACATTAAAATATAAATTCAATAAATCATCACATTGTAAACAGAGATAATTTTCCAAGTGTGAAATCTTAATTCGTTACATCAATCCATATTAATTTTCCAAGAATCAACACTTCATCCACCAAAACATATATACTTATTGACAAAACATTAAACGTAAGATCAGTAATTAGTTATAAAATTTTATTTATTTAATTATACCAATTATAATAAAACTGAAACATTAAAACAAAAGTTTATAATTTATTAACAATGAACCAAATAACATGACCACTGTTAAATCATGAACAAACACAACCAAAGTTTCCATGGATCACTTGAGGCACCATCCTGGGAAAAATCCTTGACACAAAACGCCATTTAAATGATAAATTTAATTAAATTTAATAAAAAAACTAAATTTATTAGTGGTGTAATATACCTTAATGAGAATAATTAAAGGTTGCTCAATTACATCCTCTAGAGAACCATTTTAGGATCAAAATAAAAAATTTCCATGAAGTGAGATGATTTCCATTATTCTCTAATGTATATCATTATAAACATTAATCCATAGAAAAATTAATCAATGAAATCAAGATGGGAATACCACAGTTAAATAAGGGAGGAATCAGTATGCCTTGAATCTCCATAAAAAGGCATAAAAACAACCCCATTTGAAGGGTGGTCAAGGTATAATTTATTTGGAGATTCCATCAGTCCATGCATACATTCTTTTGGAGGAAAGGTGGTAAGAGACATAAAATCTTGAGTTGAGAGTTATTTTACACTATTTTAATGAAATTTGATAGGCTACACTATTTTCTAAACCGTGTGTTAACAACTATACAATCACTACCGAAGGATACTCACCCTCTTAAATTTAGCTACATGACTCACCTATCCATATGATAGATCTTGAAAACACCTCTACAATCATATTTAATATTTGACATGGCTTTTCTAAAATAGTTTACAAAATGTGCTCTATAACACTGAGCAATACCAAGCCACATGGTTACTATATTCAATTTCTTCTAATCATATGGTAACCTTAAATAAAGGAAAAAATCATTCCAAACTTCAAAAATTAATCCAAAATAACACTAGACTATACTAAGTGACTAAGGAACATCCAAAGCCTTAATCCATATCCAGAAAATATCACATCAAGATGCTCAAAATCAGATGCTTTCAATCTAATTTCCAATTCTAAAAAATGACCCATGATATGGAAAATTTAAAATTATATTTTTTTATTGAATTATATCACTCATAATATGACAAAAACTATCTTTAATAAAATTTATTTAATGATTAATTACATAATTTTTCATGTAATATAACCCAGAATATTGAGATTCCAAGTGTCTTTAGGAAATTAGGTACATAACATAACATCATAAAATTGGGATACAACAACATTATTGAAAACATACTTAACAAGATCTTTAAATTCCATCATTCTTCTAAAATGGAAAGGGATATCCATGGGACATATATAATAATGGTATGAGTTATAAATCTCTGTAAGAGAATAAACAAATCATTAAATGATGGAAGTATTAAATGTTGGTCAATAAGAAATTCAATGGGATATAAATATGGTTAGAATCATAATCTTTAACAACGAGGCATGATAAAAAATGATAGAAAAAAAATTTAACATCATAATATACAATCAACATTAAACAAGGAATTATAAGCATAAGTTTTAATACCCGAATATTCTGAGAAAGAATTTTATCGAATTAATTTAGGATTTTTTTAATTTCATGATGCAAAGAAAATACTTTTTATATATCAAATCACAATGTATGGATTTAATTATATACAATACCAAATTAATCATACACTAAATAAACTTTAATGTTTATCTTTCTCTACACAGAACACTGAGTTTATTTTAAACAGGACTGACTTTCCTCGATTCCTTTCCTAACACACAAGAATGAGTTTTACCAAACAAGAATATATTATTAAAATATTATTATTTAAAACTTTAAAAGATAACCTAGACAATAAGATAGTGAATATGAATAATATTAACTAACTTATTAAAACATATGGTTTTCAAAAGTAAAAAATTAATTCATCAGTAATAATGAACCAATTGAATATAATATAAATATTTTTATAGAAAACTATTTTTATGATCCTAAAGCTATTTTATCCTAATAATTAAAATTATTTAAAATTAGTGAGTGATATTAATGTAATATACATATATATATCGATAAAATATATTTTTATATTCATCGAATAGATTCGATAGGCATAAGATAAGAACAACCCAAATTTTATACATAAATATCTATATTTTTATTAAGGTATAGTTACCACCTTTTGATGGAGAACCTAATTTAAATATAAAATTTGGGTATTTTATAATTTTTATATTTTTAAATAAAAATTAATTTTTAAATAAAAATATAAAAAATAGGATATTGTGAAATTTCATTATTTTTCTGTGAAGTTTGATATTTTAATGAATATTGAAAAATACTAAAATTTAATCAAAACTGCTATTTAATCTAATTTATTATTAAGGATAACATAAATTTTTTATTTATTTGAAAGATTAATTAGATCAAAATTTTATCAATTTATCCAATATAGATCATTTTAATAAATTTCACATTTAAATTGGTTATAAAAATCTTGCAAACTTTTCAACATTTTACTTTAAAAACCTGCTTTATCGTCCCGTCTGTGGGATTAAATTTAAATTAATTTATTACACTATTGTGATTGGAATTGGGAAATATGGATTCCAAATTTTACATGAGAATAAAATATAATTTCTTAATAACATAGTTTTTTCAAATATATTTTTTAAGTTATTTAATAATAATTACAATGATTATGATTAAATTAAGCTTAACAATGGACTAAACCTTCTACATAATGCCTAATATGAAAAAGAAGAATTTACTACAACCATTATACAACCATATTTACGAAATAACCTCCATTTTATATAATTTTTACCATTATTTGATCCACATTAAATAAAAAAATGTGGGTGGGGTTTCCCTTTTCCAAAATATTACAAGAGTGTCACTCCTCCTCCACTATAAAAGGCCACCTATCCTACCACTTCTACACACCTCTAAATCCACTTAATTTTAGACATGATGTAAAATAATAACTCTAAAACATCTCCCCATTCCACTTTTAATCCTCCCTCGTTTTATAAATAAATCCAAGAAGTCCTTCATTGAAAACCAAAAGGAGTTTCCCAAAAAATAGGTAACATCCTCCCTCAAGCTCGTTTATCTTATTTTCATTATCCATCCCCTATACTTTAATTATTACATTATTATAAAAAATACAATTATATTAAATATACTGAGATTTTTTATGATAATATTTCAACCTACACATACATAAAATTCCATCTAATGGATAATGAACAAACTGTTTATGTGTAAGGAGAACTACAACCTCACAAAATGATGATTGTTCATACTTAATTTACCGCCTCTCCGGGTGAAAATTATTATGTAAAATTTATTTTTTATATTATATTTTCAATTTATTTAATCCACTTCAAATATTTTATATCACATATATTTATACATTTCATCTTGTGTAAATGCGATAATTTCAGTTGAGGAAGTGTGGACTACCGCACCATCAAAGTGATATGATTCTTTCAAGCACTACATGCAATTTATTAAGGAAATTTATGTTAAATTATATGATATATATTATATAATCATGATACACAAATAATTATAGATATAAATATATATACTTATATGTAATTTACTCTCTTTATTCCAATACGACAATAAAACATAAACAACATACATGCGTACATACAACCTACTATCTCAATGAATGGTGTATTCATGTTTTTTACTTATGAATAATATAGATTATTATAATACATTAATAATTAATATACATGATATTTATCTCAAGGTTTAAATTTTTTAAATCATGATATATTTATAAGGAAGAAGGATATAAAAAATTAAGACACATGCGATGGAAAAAGTAGATATTACTCGAAGTGAAACCTTAATATAGAATTGTTAAAAAATGGGTAATATAAGGTCATAATAAAACCATATTAGTAATTATATATAAGAATATGATTATTTGAAATATATATAATAAAATTAAATTTATTATACAGTTATCTTGTATGAGTATGAAGAGAGTCAATACACAAGGTAAAGGAATTTCATCTCACTATTTATTTCCATGAGATACATGTCATATTCATCACTCACTTATTTTATGTTGTGTATATACTAACCATGAATTTATTATATGGCTCTTGTACTTAAACATATGTGTATTTACATAACCATTTTATGATCTTTCTATCATGGGGTTTATGTTTCAAAAGTTACCAGATCAGTAGTGTAATTGTTTCCAAATTTTCCTTCTTCAAGACATAGGCCATGTTATACACTGATGTTTTTATATGAGGTGTATAAAATGGAATTAAAATGTTATATAATGAATCTAATTATTTTAATGATATTATATTCTCCATTTAATCTCACTTTCCTTCATGGATAGTATTACTCAAGTTTACCATGTGGTAATTGTTTATTGAAAAAATCTAATCGTTTATCGAGAATATTTATGATCATGTTTTGGTTGATGAAATATTATGATATATATTTCAAGAACAATAATGAATTTTCTTCTCCTGGGTTAGTATTTATGAGTTCATGTATTATTAAAATATTTCCACTCTATAATACTTAATATAATTAAGAATGTTTTTTAAGAAAATATGACTTTACCTCTCTCTTTGGTCAAAAATCTGTGTTATTTCAAAACCATGATTTCCAAAATAAGAGTTCAAAAATATTATTATAATATCTCATGATTATTAAAAGGTATTTTTACCCATTTTTTCTTTGACCAATGTTTTAAATGAAATATTCTTGTCACTTTCCAAACAAAGATTTTTTATAACCTTTTTACCGTGAAAAATAAATGTTATTTTTAACTCGTACAACATGTACAGATTTATCCACCATCATTTATTTGAGTATTACATTTCATGCTTAAAATGGTAATTTTTAAGAAATATTTTTCAATATCTATTTTCAATGAAATGGTTTTCAAAAAAATTTCAAGCTTTATTTATATGTTTTCAAGGAAAATGGGATTCAAGCTAATCTAATTTTTTTAAAAGGAAAAAAGGATTTCATAATGTTTTCAGTGATTCCATTATAAGTTATCATGTTTATTTTAATGAATATTGTTTTAAAAAGGTTTTATGTTTTAATAATAATTTTTCAAATGAGAAAGGATAATTTCATCATGATGTGTTTTAAAAATATATTTCAAAATTATTTCCCACAAAAGATAACATACTTTTTTTGTCACTCATGAATTTATTGGGTAATGATTCAATGTTTCCATTTATATTATTTCTCTAAATACTTTATGGTTTATGGAATTATGTTTTCAAATATTTTTCTCTTTCACATGTTGTATTTTTAGAAATAATTCTTATTTTCATATTTTATTCTTTAATTAATTTTTTATGAAACATGTATACTTTCCACAGGTTAATATATTATTACATTTTTATAATATCCATTTCATTTCATCGATTATGATATGATTGTTTATAATATTGTGTCACATGTATGTGTGGGTTAATTTTGAGATGGGTGGGACTTATATATATCTCTAATTCATTGGGTAAAATATTTATATCTCATGAGATATAAAAATATGGTATTGGGAGTTAACCATGACTACTATGATGGAATTGAGAGCTAACGATGACCACCAAGATGGTATGAGGAGTGAAATGATGCCAATAATAAAGACATGAGAATGAACCTTGACTACTAATATGATATTAGGATTTATCCCATACTTATAATATGGTCTGGGAAGCAATGACTTGGCTAATAAAGAAATCATATTATATGATTATGTATTTTCCATTATTCAACGTCATATTACTAAGTTATACTTTAATGGATCATGATCTTCAATTTTTTATGACTCATGTCTTATTAATTACCAAAATTTAAGTCATGATTCATATTTATAATCTATGATATGTAGTGTATGATCTTATATTTACATGATCATTCTCTCATACCCTTATGCTCATATTTATGCTTACATTTCTCCCTTTGTTTCCCTCACTGAGCATCTAAGGTCACCCTTTTTATGTTTCCTTCCCTAGTTTTTGAAGATATGTATTAAGTGTGTTTTTTCTAAGAATGGTGATAGTTAAGATAAACCTTTTTAGAGATAATGTATCTCACTTATGTACCAGTGTTCATGTTTACATGTTTTTAATGGCACTAGACTAATAGGTTATTTGGGTGTATGTTTTTTGGTAATGTTTTAAGTATTCCACAAAAGTGATGCAGTGTCTTTTTACATTAAGACTGAGTGGTTATAGTTGATATTAGAGTAAAGGATTATTTATCCTTTGGAAAGTAGGATAATAAATCCATAGAGAGAACTCTATGATCTAAGGATATGTCTAAGCATAAGGGAATGTATATGAAAATGTATTTAGACTTTTGTAAAGGATAGAGTTAGTGGTTTCCAGGAAATAAATTCCTATATGGATACAACAAGTGGATGTGGCTCTGTAACAAATGTACCTAGGAGTAAAAAATCAGAAAAAGTGTCGTAGTTTTATCTCTGGGTATCCTAGTACAAAATATAGGCCTTACTATGATCCTAGTTTGACACTCCTAGGGGATATGCTATGGAAATTCACAAATTCTTCACAAACCATCAAAACAGATAAAATGGAATAAGACTATTAATAACCATGTATAAAAAAAGGTGTATTTAATTAAACATTTGGTGTCATGATTTATACATTCTATATGTAAATTTTCATGATTATGAGGTTTTATTATATTATATGTGTTTCTCACCGTATTATTTATAGTTTTAGTCAATGTAGAGAACTAGAAGGAACATAGTTAACATTGAATGTTTTATATTTGGAAAGTATGGGAATAATGAAAATTTATTTTCTATGGATAAATATCATAAATAGAATCAGAAATGTGGTGTGATTATTGTTTATAATTTTGAAGATAAAGAGAGCACAAATGACATGCGAAAGATATGTGATGTTCTTCCTTTAATATTTTCATGAAACATAATATTAATTATTAGATTGTGGTCGAGGGACCTTAGGACATGATTCCTATATAATATTCTACAAAAGAGGTATTAAATAATAAGTTAATGAAGATGGAGTAATGGATTAAGAATAAAGTTGGTTGAATGAATTATTTATGTTTTGTAATTCAAATACGATGTTATATGAATATTGAAATATATATGTATTTTTATTATAAGTTTTCATTAAGGATTGAAAAGGATATTTTTAATCATGATTTCATGGATATGTGATATTTTTATTAAGGTATGGTAACCCTGAAATAATTCTTGATGTTGAGATAATGATCATTGGATAAATATATAATGGATTTGAATAACTAAATTAGATAGTACGGATTACCATAGATATGCAACTAATTATTGACAATGTGGCATATGTCATCAAGGATTAAATTACAACTTATTGGATTTAAAGAATGTATCCAATAATCATTGGAATAATGAAGCAATCATGTTTTCATAAAGGATTTATGGTAATTATTTTTATTACCATGTTTCAAGGGAATATATTATGAAGTTATTGACATGTTTTAAATGTTACATCCCTGATATAATTTTTGATATACAGGGGATCAATGTTATGGTGATTTTGTGACCTCCTATCTAATGTTTTGGATTTTCATCTTTCGAAAGGGTTATTTGGTTAACCATTTATTGAAAGATTAAGTAAAATTTTAGATTATGTTTGTGTGAATAAAGTATTATCTCACCACATGAGGATTTATTAATATTGGATAACCTATTATAAAAACAAGATTTTGATGATAACTGACAACAAGTGGGATGGAATATAACAGAACTCATGATATATTAGTGCTTTAGGAATGAAAACATCACTTTCTATTATAAATAAAGAGGTGATGTGGATCAAGGAACAAGAAAGGATGAGGTCTTCCTGGAATCATATAAGTATATCCTTTCATTAAAATACTTAAAATTTAGGAAAATGATCTAGAAATAAAATGTTGTCATGATACCTTAATTTTGTTGAATTGATTTCCTTTTAAATAATCATAAATTTATGACTCTATGGAACTAAACTTTTCATTTATCATTCTCTTGTATGTGATTTATGGCCTCAATAACTCCCTATTAAAATTTATGTTTTTCCAATAAGTCCATGTTTTCACTTCCCACCTAATTTTTCTTATGTGGAAGCCTAGTTATGTGATAATTTGGGTAAAAACTATGTTTACAACATTATTTTTTTTTAAAAAATTTATTGTTCATATTTATGATTTTTATTTATAAGAATGGTCCTTTATAGAATTAAACCTTTGATAACTCATATTAAGTTCAATATTGAAAATAATTTTATGGTGGTATAATGTAATACCCCTATATTTTGTGAAATATGTTTTTCTAATCAATTTAATCTTTTAATTTCATGAAATAATGAAAATAATTGTATATATAAAAGAAATAATTTTGGATTTTATTATATGAAGTACCAATTTAATCATGCACAACATGCAAAATAAAAGTTATCTTTATCTACATAGAACACTATGGTTACCTTAAATAAGACTGACGTTCCTCGATAACTTGTGTAGCAGGAAAGGCTGAGTTTTACCAAAAATATATATATTATCAAAATATTATTAGTATATATATTAAAACTAAACCTATAAGTAAAGTTAGAGATTATGATTTATATTAACTAACTTTTGAAAAGCTATGTTTTACTCACGATTAAATCTAATTCATTAGTTACAATGATCCAATTGAATATAAAGGGAATATTTTTATAGAAACCTATTTTTATGCCCCCAAAGCTGTTTCATCATAATAAATAAAATTAATTATTGTTAGTGTTTTTTATTAATGGATTATATATATAATTTTCAATAAAATATCTTTTATATTCATCTAAGAACAATCCTAATTTTACACATTAAAACCTATATTTTTTTAAGGTACTTTTATCACCTTTTGATGGAAAACGTAATATAAATAAAAATTTGGGCACTTTTTATAAATGTATATGTCAAAATAAACATAATTTTTGAAATATAAACATAAAAATTAGGTTATAGAGATTTTTTTGTATATTTCTAGGAAGTTTCATATTTTAATAAATAGTAAAAAATATAGAAATTTAACTCAAATCAACATTTTCATCTACATTATTTATAAGAATAAATTATATTTACAATTTATTTTTATGTTTATTTAGATAAATTTTTTAACAATTTATCCAATTTAGGTCATCGGAATACATTTCACATTGAAATTGGTTACAATGACCAAGAAAAAGTTTGACCATTTTTAATTTGAAAACTCACTTTGTCGACCCGTTCGCACGATTACATTTAAATTAATTTATACCACTTTTTTTTTTGAATTTGAAAAAAATGTGTTCTGTATTATTAATCAGAATAATATATATTTTATAAAAATATAATCTTTGTTTTTAACAAAAATAACGAAGGTAAATAAAATTAATTACATCCATTAAGATTAAATTAATCATAACAAGGGACTAAACATTGAACTTAAGGACGAATATGACCTATAAACGTGTCCAAATTCTATTTTATGGCCATATTAATACAATGAACATAATTTTCAATAAATTGTACTATTATTGGATCCACATACAAAAAAACTTTGGAGGGGTTTTCCTTTTCCAAAATATTACAAGAGTGACACTCCTCCTCCATTATAAAAGTCGTTATCTCTTCCCACATCGATACACCACTCAATACACATAAGTTCAGCCCATATATTCCCAAATAGCTCCTCAAAATACCTAAATTACTCCTTAAAGACTTCCTTTGGTCATTAAGCAATCCAAGTATCTCCTTTGGTGAAAACCAAATGGAGTTAAGCAAAGAAAAGAAAACATCCTTCCTCGAGCTCCTTTATCTTATTTTCATTCTCCATCCCCTCCACTCAATTTATTACATTCATATAATACAACACCATTATCCTCAATATACTGAGATTTTTTTATTTTAATAGTTTTTCCTACACATACACACAGTTCCATATAATGGGTAACAAACATACTATTTATGTGTAAGGTGAACTACCACCTCACAAAATGATAATTGTTCATTCTTCCTTTACCACCTCTCATGGTAGAAATTATGATGGAAACTATATTTTTATAAAATCTGTATAATATTTATAATTTAATTAAGCTTTTTTAATTATTTTAAAAGAAATATCTTTATATGTTTCGTCTTGTGTAAATATGATAATTTCATTTGTGGAAGTGTGGGCTACCGCCCCCTCAAAACAATGTGATCCATTCACACACTACATGGAATGTATTATGGACGTGGTTAGTGAAATTATATGATATAATAATGATACTTGAATAATTATATATATATATAAATATATTGATATATACTTATATATAATTTACTCTCTTTCTTCCAATACGACAATAAAACAGAAACAATGTTCTTGCGTACGTACAACCTACCGTCTCCAGGGATGGTGAATTCCATTTTGCACTTCTACATCATAGATATTATTTTAATTAAAATATAATTAATACACATGATATTTATATCATGGTTTATATTATTTAAATCATGATATATGTATAATGACCAAATATATAACAAATTAAGATACATGCGATGAACAAAGAAGATATTACTCAAAGTGAAACATTAACATAGAATTGTTAACAAGAAGGTAATATAAAGTCATAATAAAACTATATATGGTATTATATATAAGAATATTATTTGTTAAAATATTTATAAAAAATTTACCATTATTATACTAGAATCATGTATGAATACGAAGAGTTTCAAGACACAAGGTAAGGGAATTTCATTTGACTCTTTATTCCCATGAGATACATGCCTTATTCACCGCTTGAATATTTTGTGTGGTGTATATACTTCCCTTGAATTTATTAAATTAATATTATAATTAAATATATTTAAATTTACATATTTATGTTACGATCTTTCTATCATGGGTTTTATGTTTCAATAGTTACCAAATCAGTAGAGTAAATTTTTCACAATTTTTCTTCATTGAGACAAAATTCATGTTATGCACCTATGTCTTAATATGAGGTGTATAAACAGCCATTGAAATATTATATCATGAATCTTCTTCATTTCATGATATTTTAAGTTCTATGTAATCTCATTTTCCTACTTGGATAGTATGATTCAACGATTCTATATGGTAAGGATTTATTGAAACAATCTCACTATTTATCGATATTGTTTATTATCATGTTTGTATTGATGAAATATTATGATACATATTTCAATAAAACTCATAAATTTTCTTATCCAATGTTTAGTATTGATTTTTTCATTTATTATTACTATTTAATAGTCTTTGGTAATTATGATAATAAAAAAATTAATAAAATATTACTTTAACTCTCTCTTAAAATGGAAATCTATATTCTTTCAAAACTGTGGTTTCTAAAAAGGGATTATGAGAATATTTTAGTAATATCCTATTATCATTAAAAAATATTTTAATCATTTTTTCCTTTAACCAACATTTTCAAATGAATATTTTTTTTTCTTTCCGAATAAGTAATTTTTTCCATCTTTTTTACCTTGCAAAAGGTATGTTCCTTTTACATGATACGAAACATAAATATTTACCCACCAAAATTTATTTAAATCATAAATTAAATTTTTAAAAGGTAAATTTTTTATAAATTTTTTATAAATTTTATATTCAAATAAATAGTTTTCAAATGGTTTTCAAGCTTCTTTTATAACTTTTCATGGAAAATGGATTTTAAATGTTTTTCCATCTCCTCTACATGTTTTAAAAGGAAAAAGGCTTTCAAAATGTTTTAAATGATTAATTTATAAGTTTTCATTTTTATTTTCATGAAAATGTATTTCAAAATGTTTTAATCTTTAATAGAAAAAATCAAAGGAGAAAGGAAAATTTCCACATAAAGTGTTTTTAAAAGATCTTTTAAAATTATTTATCATCTAAGATAACATTCATTTGTATTACTCATACCTTTTTGGGGAAATAATTCTATTTTCCCATTCATAATATTTATCTAATTGTTTTAAATTTTATGGAATGAATTTTAAAAAATCTGTTTCTCATTCACATGTTATATTCTTATGAAACCCAATTCATTTAATTGGTAACGATTTTATGAAATTATTATTAAACCTGTCTCTTTTCCATTGCTTAATATATGATTACATATTTATGACACCCATTTCATTTTGTGGGTTATGATATTATTGTTTATAATATAGTGTCACATGTATGTATGATTTGATTTTTAGATGGGTGGGACCTTTATCTCCCTCAAATGAATTTGGTGAATATTTATATCTAATGAGATAGACTAGTATGGTCTTGGGAGTGAACTTTGAGTAGTAAGATGTAAATGGGAGTGCACCATGAATACCGAGATAATATGAGGAGTGAAATCATTCTAGCTACTAAGATAAACATAAAAGTGAACCATAACTTTCAAGATGTTATGGGTATTGATCACATACAACTAATATGATCTTGGAAGCAATGATTTTTCAACTATGGAAATCATAATATATGATTTTGTGTTTTCCAAAATTCTATGTCGTATTCCTATGTTTCCATTTATTGTATATTCATTTCACATCCTTATGAATCAAGCCTTATGAGGTGCCAATATTTATGTCATGATTCCAATTTATGATATTTGTAATGCACAGTATGATCTTATATTTATATGGTCATGTTCTCATACCCTTATTCTCCTCTTTATTCTTACATGTCTCCCTTGTTTTCCATTACTGAGCATATGATCTCACCCCATATTATGTTTTCTTCCACGGGTTATGAAGATATGTATTACGTATGATGTTACTAATAGGGGTTCTAGTGAAGAATAACCTAGTTGTAGATAATATAGCTCACTTATGTGTCAATGTTCATGTTTCATGTTTCCAAAGGAACTAGACTAATACCATCATTGGGCTTCTATTTTTTTCAATGGTTTAAGTTTTCTGAAAAAGTAATGTAATGTCTATTTACATTAAGAATAAGTCATTATATAATTCATGGTTAACCGCCAATAGATCATAACATAACATTTTTTAGACTACCTCCCATACACTATACATCGAATATATTTTGTCTATAAAATTACCCAATGCATTAGAGAGCAATATGGACACACCCATCATAATCATATCATGTATATTCAAAAGTGTGCCACATATATAATATAACATAAGAAAATATTTTTTAATGTCAAAACATTTATCAAAGGTGAAGACAATTAATTTTTTATTCTAATTCTTATAAACAAACCTAAATATGATTCCTAAATAATCCAGGAAGGTCTTGGTTATGTTTGGAGATTTTTCGGAGCATGGAGCCCCCAAATGGGAAGAAAATACTAGGCCACACGATTAGGAGAAACCATTCCAACCAGCCCACATGGCTTCCCTAAACCGTGATGTTAAAGACAGTGGTGTGTAGGGGGCCATACAGTTTGTATAAAACCATGTGATCCTAGGAACACAATCATGCTATTTTATAGATATTATTGGATAGTGTTTTGGGCATGGTTTTCGCGTGGTTAGATATATAATGAACCTAGATTTGCGATGTTCCCAATTAAAGAAATAACAGGTGAATGGGTGGTCCACAGGTTGGGTGACCGTGCATCCAAACCATAAACCCTTTTTTTGGGTGAAATTTATATTCTACCTATATTTAATGATTTTAAATCCACCATTAATTTTCCTTCTTCCATCCAGCAGGATTCTCTTCCTCATCCACACATGAAGCTCATTCTTCCTCCTCCACAGGGTTTGTGCTATATCATCCATCTGGAATCCAAATACATCAACATAATATGTAATAGAAATCGCTTAGTAAGCTCCTCCTTCCTCTTGCCTCTATTTCATGGTTCCTCTTCCATCTGCTATGCTATTTACATGCAATAGATTTTTCCCTATTTTTAGGGAATTAAATGAAGCCTTTAATTTATTCTATTTTAGTCTGTTTCAATCATAAATAATGAATGAATGGATCTCTAATACATTGAGGTTTTTGGTATAGTTCTTTCATTCTATTATTGTCACTTTTTAAATGAATCATCTTTGTAATTCTCATTAGACACTTCTCATGATGATTCAAATGAGTTTAATAAATTAATTAAATTGGTTCTCCATGTTCATTGTGACCCTTCTATATGTAGAAAACAAACTATAGGGTGTTCACCTTGTCTTTTTCCACCCCTTTGGGTGTGCCCACCTGAATGAGTTATTCCTAATGCCTTGAATGGTTAATTTTCATGTGAGTGATGCTCATTTTCTAAATGCTTCAAGCCCTCAAATTGAATTAGAATAAATGGTTGGATATATGATGGGTAATTGGTTCCTCACACTTTATAATTCAAATTAATAATTCTTAAAGCTTCACCTTAGATTCCACATGTCGTATATTCAATTCCTCATGCATGTTGTTTGAGTTCCATGATTTATTCCATATGTCATTGATTTACTTACATTCTATGAAAATTCCTTATGCCTTTGATTCTATAATATGTGTTATGATTATTGCATGTTTCATAGTGATCTTACCTTAGTTATTTGAGCAAATGTTTGTGCATAAGTCCTTATTCTATGTTTAATGGATTGCGTTGTACCATTTTGATAGCTTGTGATCGTGAGTAATTTCCATGAATTATTGATGACATGTGATTAAATATGCCATGCCTTATGATACATACATGGTTTCTATGCTAAAATGCTGTGGTTCGGGATAGAACACAGGTCATAACTTAAGGATGTTGTGGATGGAATCACCATGATTGGTTGGATCTACTTGAAGTGTCGGGAGTGATAATTTTTCTTTCCTATATGGGCTCCCTAGAAGGTTTTATTTATAATTGTGGGTGACACTGATTCCCTATGGGATTGAATGAGGATAGAATCATGGGAATGATGGATATGTCATGCCCCAAGTGATAAAAAATCCCATATTTGATATACATGGTATGGACTTAGAGTTATCTGTGCCATGAGTGAGAAAAGGGATGCCTATATAGGTTTCCATAGATGGATTCGGTGGATATGGTATTATCAGATAAACCTTTAACAACCCTTAGTATTCTATTAGATCCCTTTTTATGTACTCAGGAGTCTACCCATGGATTTAACGTTCTATCTTCTTGATATATATGTGTTTTTTCTTCTTTATGTTGGAGGATACTTATATAATTACATGTAAATGAGACCGCAATCCAAAGAACATGCTTTGGGGTATTCCTTCCTCAGTTTATTTTTTAAAATGGTCCTTTTTATACATATTATAACGTGAAAATATTCCTCTTTTATGACATTTTTTTAAGGCCATGGCATGTGTTATTGGTTGTCTGTCTATTTAAAAACCTGAACCAAGGTGATTATTATTTAAATTATTTAGTGTTCTACATTTATTAATATAGAACTCTATCAAATATTTATTGCATGAAATGGATTGTTCTAAACACCATGGGTGTAGGCCTACTGAGATTGTAACTGACACCCTGCTTGGGCTGCCTTTAACACCTAAGCAGATTTTTTGATCACATGTATGGATAATGGGAAGTGTGCGAATTTTGATGCATGTCCGGTTTAAATATTTAGGATGGATATTGGGGGATGTGGACCGATCCTATGCTTGAGATGCTTGTGCTAGCAGTTTTTCCTTTTTTTATAATTTTCCATAATTTAGTATATGATCCTATCACCTTTTCCCTTGTATAATTATTTTTTTAGAGCATAATCATCATCATTATATCTATTATTATTACTAAAATTTTTCCTCTTATTTATCTCTCTTTCATGGTCTATTAATATTATTATACTGTTTCCACTACACAATGATTCTTTTTTTTATTTTTCTATTTCTTTTTCTATTATTTACTGATGTGCATACTCTTACCTATAAGGGAATAATATCATCACAAACACACCCTAGTCCCTCACTGCTAGTCAGCAGCCTCTGGCATTCTAGGAGGTGCGCTTGAGGCCTTGTGGCCACCTTCTTAAGGCATAGTTGAGTGACAATTGGGGTGGGACACAACAAAGTGGTATCATATATTTTTTATTTCCATTTTTTATTACTATTTGGATATAGAAAGGAGTCTAGGACATTGAAATTTGGAAATGTACCTATGCTAGGACATAGCTAACCCCTGTATAGGAGAAACCCAAATTACATGGGATAGGAAATTATAGTTATTGATTACGCCATTTATAATAAATACAACTTTATAGTTGAGTGACACACTTATTTTATGCTGTTATCATGTTGGTATTACTAAAATGATGATTTATATTACTCCATATAGATGAGATAAGGTAATATTAAAAGCATTCATTATACTAGGAACAATAGGACTGAAATGTATTATATTATGTCATGCCATATCTAATTTCAGCATGAATCACTTGTATTCATGTGATTTTGGTTGTGACATGTTCAGTTGACCCATATAGTGCCTATTTGTTATATATAAACATAGTAAGGGTCCAACACTACATGGAGGAACTTGTTATAATTTGGATTAAGAGGAAAACCAATTTTAGTTTATAAGGTGTATAACCCTTTTAAAATTAGAATTTTGATCCACCTAATTAAACCAATTTAAAAGGGGATTAGATGTATACATGAGTTGAAATGAAAACCACCATTAAAATGAAAAGGTCATTATACTTGAGAATTACGAGGGCTTGGTCTGGGACTAACCATAGTAATGGGAAGTAGGATATGATTCTCATGTTCTAAAGTGGTTCTTTTATATTTTTATAACATCTAATCATGTATCTAGGAGTAGGATGTTGGTTCTATTGTGTTTATTGGAGGACTCCTACCTTCCCTTTATTACCATATCCCTTAACTTCTTTTTGTACCTATTATAAATCTTGTCTCAGGAGTGCCCTTGAAAATTTTAGAGTCATTCCCCCATTATGTCATCATGTTGTACACCAAGAGTGTGCTGATGAGAATAATCAAGAGGTGGAAGGATGAGAGCCAATCATGATAACTCCATTATTTCCACCTGAGGTGCCTCATATTGATCTTCCACTAGGAACAAATGCTCAGTATCGAGACAGTTTTCTCTAGTTTTTGTTGTTTATTTAGGTTTCTCCCCGGCCTACCCAAACTATGGAAAAATTGACTCAAGACATTCATAATAAACATCTCCCCACCTTATTGGGGGATGGTGGACTTCAATCTGTTGAGTCATGGTTAGAAACCATGATATTATCTTTTACCATCTTGAGATGCCTCCAGAGTAGAGGGTAACGATCGCTAGCTACATGATATATGACTCCGCTAAGCGCTGGTCGGATGTCATATCTCAAGATGAACATTATAGATATATGGTCTAGAAACAATTATATATTGAATTTTATGATCATTTCATCCCACAAACTCTAAGAGTTGATCACACTAGTGATTTAATGCATCTTCAACAAGGAAATATGATCGTGCATGAGTATTATGCACATTACACAAAGATATAGGTTTTTGTTCCATCTCTAACCATTGATAAGTTAATGACTGTGAGGTCTTTTGAGGATTGGATTGGGTATTTTGTACAATCATAGGTGAATATCTTTTGGTTGAAGACTATTATAGAGATAGTGAACCAAACCCTAATCATGAAACAACATCTTAGATACACTAAAAAAATGACCTAGTGCAGTTCAATTTTTTGGTGGAGAGATGTTTTTTCTTATATTATGTATTGTCGTTTTGATAGTGCACATGGGGGTGGTTCTAGACAAGTTACATGCACTGAATCCATAGGGTTTCACCAGTGTGGAAGGCCATACTATAAAAATCCAAAGTGCACGATGAACCCCATCGAGTTCCAATATTACGACATGATGGGTCACCTTTAGTGCTTCTTTTGTTCTTTTCCTCCAGAATCTAGTGATATGGGATCTATACTGACACCTTTATCAAGTATAGTATTTTTGAATCCATGTCAGCATAAGAGTTTTTATTCTATTGAATAATCATATTGAGATGTTAGTGGTCATGGTCGAGGTAGATAGGCCCTCCAGTTTAAGTGTCAAAAGAGTGGATTTTCTCAGGAATGATAGGTAGTATTTGAGGGTCTCGAATGGGTCCATATTTATATAGTGTATCCTACACCCAAGGGGTAGATTCCAAGGACATCTATAATATGAGTTACTATTATGGTAGCCTCTACTTTAGTTTCTACCCTTTTGATTTAGGTTCGTCAAACTATTTTATATCTATTGTGGTTGTGGAGAGTCTTGTCCTTTCAATTGAGTAATTCTATGGTGTCATGTATCCCAACACGTCATTAGGGGCCAGAACAGAGGGAATGACCTAATTTTAGGATTTTCCCCATGAAATAAGTGGGTTTCATTTCATCTATATTTTTTTCTCCCTTGAGATGATTGGCTTTGACATCATTCTCGAAATGGATTTGCTTAGGAATTATAATCCTCAAGTGTATTTTTATCACCCTCGAGTGTCCTTCACATAACCTGATGGAAGAATGTATATATACAAGGGAGAATCAGATAACTAGTAATGCCAAGCTGGAACTAAACATAATTGGATAAGTAGAATGATAGTTCAATTAGTGAGTCTCTTTATGAGGGAGTGTAGAATGAAGTTAGCAGAATTCCCTCCTATAGTGGATCTATTAAAGGATAAAATCCTTGAAAAATTCATCATATTACCTCTTGTGATAGAGGTATAGATCACCATAGATCTAGTGCCAACTGTGGGACTAGTGTCCATTACTACATATAGGATAAAACCTAAAAATATATAGGAACTAAAAAACAGATTGAAGACGTTAAGGATAATGGTTTTCTTTTATACAACACATCGCCTTGGGGTTCACCAATTATTTTTTCCAAGAAGACAGATGGTACCCTCAAGTTGTTCCTAGATTTTCTCGTATTGAACCATATTATGGTGAAGAATCAGTATCCCTTGACTCAAATAGAATAACTCTTCAACTAGACCTGAGGAGCAAGTGTTTTCGAAGATAAATTTTATTTTATGCTAATATCAAGTATGTGTGAGGCCTACAGACATACAATGTATAAAATTTCCAGAGATGGTATGACTTATATGAGTATATGTTCATGTAGTTCAGTCTGAAGAATAGATCCATAGTCTTCATGGCTTTGATGAATTAGGTTTTCCACAAATATCATGATTTTTTATGGTAGTCTTTGTAGATGACAACTTAGTGTAGGCGTGCCCTAGACGTGACCATGCCAACAATCTTGAGATCATGTTGAGTACACTGCACAAGCTATATGGTAAGCTCAGTAAATGTCACTTTTAGATAAAAAGGTTTTCTTCTTGGGTCATTTCATATCTGAGGTCGATGCAACAGTTGACCCAGAGAAGGTGAGAATCATGGTTTCCTAGGAGTGGCCCAATAATTTGTTCGACATATGCAACTTCTTAGGGATGATTGGCTATTACAAGTAATTAATTAAATAATTCTCCCACATAGAAGCTCCTCTTAAAAAATTGACTAGGAATTGTGTGATGTTTCTATGGTTCAAATCTTCTATGACATCTTTTCAATAGTTAAAGGAAATACTTACCTTAGCACCAATGATAATTATTATAGAGACAATAATATGTTATATAGTCTGTGGTGATGCTTCATGAATTGGGAATGGTTCGATTCTGATGTAATGATATTGAGTCGTGGCATATGGTTCTTGTCAGCTGAGGTTGCATGGTTGGAATTTTCTGATACATGATCTTGATATTGTAGTCGTGGTTTATCCTCTATGATATTGGAGTCACTACCTATTGGGTGAGAAATTAATAGTCTACATGGATCATAAATGTCTTAATTACATCTACGCACAGTGAGACATGAATCTTAGGTAGTGGAGGAGGGTGGAATAAATAAAATTGTTCTACTTTGAGCTTTCTTACACTCCTAGGAATGGAAATATAGTTGATGATTTATTGATCTAGAAAACTAAAATGCAATCCATAAAGGAGGACAGAATTGAGTAGTAGCTGATGCCTCTATTTCCTGAGATTAACATGGAGGTTCATGAACAACATGGGAAGATAGTTATAAAATATATAGGGGTGGAATATTATCTTATGGAGCATGGAAGGATGCAACTATTATCATCATCTAAGGCCCTCATTTTGAGGGATAACATCACTGGATAGAACCTGCCTCCATGTTGGGTTGTTGATGGTAGAGAGACTCTACTAATTTGTGGTCATGTATAATCTATTTATGTAAGAGAGGATTTTATGTGGTAATCACCTTAATCTATTTGGGAACTCCACCCAAGTATTAACAATATGTACCAGTATATATACCATTGGTATTGGTGTCAAAGTATAAAGAGGTAGATAGTAGGCTTCATAACTCGGTGCTCCACCTGTCAACAGGTGAAGGCAGAGAACGAGTGACCTAATAGAAATCTATAGCCTATCCTTATTCATAAGTGGAAATGGAATGAAATAATAATAGACATTGTTAAAGTATTAATGATATCACCTTGAGGTAACAATGTAGTATGGGTGATTGTGGGTAGGATATCCAAGGATTCAAACATTATACTGGCCCAGGAGACCTTCTCTATCAATGAGTTAAGAAGGCTTTACATCTGAGAGATTGTGTGTCTTTACGGTGTTACCCTTTCTATAATATCGAAGTGAGATTCCCATTTTACTTCACGGTTTTGGAAAGGGTTAAAAAAGGAACTGGGTCCACTGGTTCTCTTGACTATGACATATCACCAACAGATTGATAGGAAGTCTAATCAGAACATACATGTGTTAGAGGATATGTTATGTGATTGTTTCCTTGATTTTAGAGGTTCATGGTAGAGGAATATTCCTATGGTTGAGTTTTACAAAAAAAAAATCAGGAGACAACTCATATGGCTCCATATGAGGCCCTCTAGGGTAGACCATTTCGTTCACCTCTGTGCTGTCGAGTGGCAAGTGAGGCATCTCTACTGGGACCTCATCTCATTCAGGAGACTCCCGAGCTAGTCCAGGTAGTTCATAAACATATGGATATGAATCAGACTAGGAAGAAGACTTATATTTATTGTCATTATATACCTCTAGATTTCAACATGGAACAATAGGTATTTCTCTTGGTATCACCTAAATTGGGTCACAGATGAATGAAAAATCCGGTAATGTTATCACCTCAATATGTTGGGACATTTGGCATAGTGGAGAGAGTCAGACCGGTATTCTATCAGTTGTTATTACCTTAGAGTGATCATGCCATGCATGATATCTCCATGTATCATATCTTCAGTAGTATCACGACAAGAAGTCTTATTCATTCGGCCCCAAGGATATTGATATAGAGGAGGTTTTGTCCTTTGAGAATCATGTGGTATTTATCATTAATCAGTGCAAGAAGGCTCTCTGAGGTATGTCAGTTCCTCTAGTTCAGGTTCTATGGCTACAAAAATATGTATAGGAAAATACAAGATAGTGGGAGGTAGATGTACATGTGAATTGGATATAACTATTCTAAAATAAAATTCTATTACCCTCAAAACGGAAACCCATGGATAAGTTGTCTTAATTATGGGAGGTTGTAATGTATCAAAATTTATCAAAGGTACAGACCATAATTTGTTTTGTTTTAATTATTTTACAAATCCCTATTAATGTTTTATAAACAAGTTTCTGAGTTCACATGTGAGTTTGGGGCTTGTTCAGATCCTAGATCATTGAAAAGGGAAGAAAAGACTATGTTACATTGTTTTTGGAGAAATCATCCAACTGAGCCCACACAGTTTCCCTAAACCATGTGGTTGTAGATAATAGAGTGTATGGGGATTCATGTTTTGTCTAAAATCTTGAAACCCCAAGATAATGGTTAGGCAGTGTTGCATACATTCTTGGACAGTGGTTTTTTCATATTTTTTGCATGGTTAGATTAAATGGTGGCCTAATCATATGATGTGTCCCCTTGAAGCAGAAACTGGAACATGATTGGCACATGGTTTGTTCAACCATGTGGTCAAACCATGCATCATTTTTTATGGGTGAAATGTTTATTGTAACCCTATTTAATGATTTAAATCCACCATTTCTTTTCTGTCTTCCATCCAGTGGGTTTCTCTTCCTTTTCCATGTAGGGAACTCTTTCTTCCTCCTCCATAGGGTTTATGCTACATCCTCCATCCAGCATCTAAATATTTCACCATAAAAAGAAATGGAAATCCCTTGGTAATAACCTCCTTCCTCTTACATCTATTTCACATTTCCTCTTCCACCAGCTATGTTATTTACGTGAAATGGTATTTTCCTTATTTCTAAGGCATTTTATGAATCCTTCAATTTATTACTTTCTAATTTGATTCAAGTTTCAATAATGGATGATTAGAGAACTATTACATTGAGGTAAGTTTTATAGGTATTTTACACTCTTGTCACAACTTTTAAAATGATATACCATTATAATGCTTGACAGACCCTTCTGAAGATGCTTTAAATGACTATAATAAATTAATTAAATTGGTTCCCAATGTCGATTATGACCCTAACATACAGAGAAACCCAACCATGGGGTGTTCTCCTTGTCTTTAGACTCCCCTTTGGTTGTGACCACATAAATTATTTATTTCCCATGATTTGAATGGTTAATTTTCATGTATGTGTTTCTCCTTTTCTAAATAATTTTTGACCTTAAATTGAATTAGAATAAATGGTTGGCCATAAGATGGTTCATTGATTCCTCTCACTTTATAATTTGAATTACTTTTTCTTAATGCTTCACCATTGATTCCACATGTTGTATATTCAATTTTTCATGCAAGTTATTTGAGTTTCATGCTTTATGCCTTATGTCATTTCTTTTATTACATGTTATGTAAATTCCTTATTCCTATTCTAGTATTTAATTGCTTACGATTATTTCTTGTTTCCTAGTGATTATGAATTGGACATTTGAGATTATGTTTCTTTTTAATGACTTATTCCATCTTTGATGGCATTAGATTTATCATTTGGATAGCTTGTTAGCATGATTTATTTCCATGCCTTATTGAAGAAATCTGATTAAATATGTTATAACTTTTGATATGTTCTTGGTTTTTATGCTACATTGCTATGGTCCTGGAGATAACATGGGTCCCATTGTGAGGAAACCATAGATAGACTCACCGTGATCAGTTGGATCTACTTAACGCAATGGGAGCAATACTTTGGATTTCCAGGTACAAGATATGTAGGTGGTTTTATTTATACTCATGAGTGACACCGGTTCCATAGGGTAGAAACCAAGGATGAATCTGTGGGAAATATGGATACACCATGCCCTATGTGATACCCACTCTCCTATGTGTGATACTTGGTACGGAATTGGATTTCCCCATATCAATAGTGATACAAGGGATTCCTATATGGGTTGTCCTTGATGGAATCATTTTCATTGGTTCTATCAAAGACACCTATAGAGACCCTTCATATTCTATTACATCTCCTTGGATGGGTCCGAGACTCCATCTATGGATTTTACAAGATGACATCATGTGTTATATGTGTTGTTTTTTATTTGTGTTTTAATATACATTTATAATAACATGTAAATGATACCCCAATCCAAAGAAAAATCTTGGGGGTATTCCTTCCTTAGTTTATTTGTTACAATAGCCCTTGTATACATATTATGACTTGCACATGTACCTATTTTTCATACTTCCATCTTAGGACGAAGCACGTGGTATTGATCAGGTGTCCATTAATGAACCTGTACTGAGGTTTTTTTATTTAGAATTTTTATTTCTATACATTTATTATTATAGAACATTTCAAAATATTTACTTCACAAAATGGATTTTCCTAGACACCATGGTTGGAGGCCTACTGATATTGTATCGTGCACCCCTCTTGGGCCACCCTTAGAACCCAAGAAGATTTTATGAATGTAGGTATGGATAAAGGGAATCATATTGGTTATGATTAATGAATTATTTACAAAATTGGAATAAATATTATTGGAATAGGACCGATCTTATGCTCAAGATTCATTTCATAGAAGTTGATTCATTTTTTAAACTTTTTACAGGATGTAGTATATGCTTGTGTCCCCTATTCCCCTAAGAACTCATTTTTTTATAGAATCGTCACCATCACTGTATATATTTTTTACTCATCTTTTTCCATTTATTTATCTCTCTTGCATGTTGTATTATTTTTATTATGTTTCTTTTTCTTCTATCAGATTCTTGTTTATGATTCTTCCATTTATTTTCTATCATTTACCAATGTACATAATCTGATATATGGGGGAATAGTCTCCCAATAGACACACCCTAGGCCCTCACTACTAGTCAGCATCCTCAAGCATTTTGGGAGGCATGTTGCAGTCTCGTAGTCACCGTATTGGGGAATAGTTGAGTGAAAACATAGTCGGGGCACTAAATATTTAGTCAAATTTAATCCCAAGATCATGGATTGTGATATAAATATATGTAAGTCCCTAATAAATGATGTATAGGTACAATTAGGTGAATACCCTTGAGTATAAATGGGTATGGGTAAACACATCCCAAATGATTGGCATGGAAAGTCACAGTACAATTTCAGCAACATAATAGGGGAACATAAAGGTTCATTGGAGGGCTTAATGAGAGTGAAAGGGGAATATCATAACTTGGAAATCATAAGGTGAATAAAATATTTATTCAAGAATATAATACAACATGAGAAATTGGGAATTAAAATGAATAAGACAAAAAAACATCTTGAATAAAGGTTTGGCATGGAAAAATCATAGGGAAATTTCAGTAGCATAATAGGGGTGCATAATGAATAATGGGAGGGATAAATGAGAGTGAAATTTAACATCCATACCCTCCAAATTATATTGAGAAGAAGGTGGAATTTTTTCTTTGCATTAATTTGCATACCCAAGATATCAAAGGCTGCAATAAATTCTAGGGTATTCAATATAGTTAGGGGATGATTTTCCCTTTTAAAATAAAAAACATAACCAATAATACTATAACCAAAGGAATTCAATATAATGCATGATAACAATTCAATTAACCTTGAAAAAGTACCAAAATTGTATAGTATGAAAACTATACCATGAAAAAATGCGCTACATGATCCAACTCCACAATCTATTCACAGGGATCACTAAGAATTACTAGAAAAGTGTGATTCCTTACATTTTAACTATTTCTCAATAAAAAATATCAGCAAATGCACTACTATTCGAAAGTAGGGGTGTGTAATGAAACTCATTAGGCTTTCCCCAAATTACATACCTAATCACACCACTATGATAGAATATATCAGCACATTTATAAAAAAACATTATATAAAACCATTTTAAATAGTTTATATAATAATATTAAACAAAGTTCACTCCAAAACAGTTTCTAAGGAAAACAACCGAACAATTCGTTAAACCATTTCATATTTCTTTTTTGGCATACCAATTCCATGATTCACACACACATACTCAAACATGTATGCATCACTGACAATTCCATAATAATGAAATGTTTCTAATTCATCCAATAAGTATTCACTAAGTGACAAATATCCTTTTTCCGAATGACGCTTGCATCATAACTAGAGTCATGTACTTGTATATCCCAATAGTACTCTCCCCTTATTCAGGTTCACGTCAAAAGCACGATCTCACATAACTATGTATTCCAAAACCATTCAAAAACAACCATTTCAATATATCTTTCAATAAAATGTCATTTTCATTGAAAAAATTTACACAAAATATTTTTCCAAGAATCATAGAATTCCATATTTTAAAATCATCATTTTAAAAATTTTATGCAAAACACTTTTCACAAAAACCAGTTTCAATGAAACCACAATCCATCACTAAAGAGGGTATATACCACGATTTTCACATCAATTTTAAAACAAATTTCATGAAATTATATCAATTTTAAATTAATATTTCAATTTATAATAAGAGGATTAGATATAGAAGCCACTTACCTCAGGAATTATGAAAAAATTGAAGAATGAAACTAATTCATCAACAAAACTGGGTTGAATCTCCAAAAACCAGCTTTAGATATCTTACCCTAACAATAATAAAACCATATTTAATCATGATTCGTATAAAACATCATAAATATATACCCATAATAATAGATCTATGATTTTGAGAGAGGGATAGATATATGGAATGTTTATATAAGAAAAACTACTATAAGCAAAGACATACCAAGGGAATCAGGCTTCAACGAATCAAGACTTTCCTGCAAATTTCTTCTTGTTGAAAGGGGTCATACTCCACAACCCTAATAAAAATTAAATATGTAATTATAGTTTAAAATATTGAAAAAATGGAGGCTTATATGTGAAAATGAGCGAGAAACACATTTTTAGAATCTCATTTTTAAACTGTGCATGTGTAGTCACACAATTGGGAAAACCATGCGCTAACCATGCTCCGGCCTCTGCCTAAAAGAGAACCCTACACAACTTTTCCACACAGTCAAACAAATCACGAACCAAACATTATGAATAACTATATCCCACATTACATGGTTACTCATAAGTGGCCACATAGTTTGGGAGAATCATGCACCTAACTATACATCTTCCCAGAATCCCATGTCTCACTGTGCATAGTTTCATGTTGGAGTCACACAGTTTCCACTAATCATGGTCAAACCATGCACCTTAATAAAATCCCCAAAACATTTCAAATGTCCTCCAAACACTCCAAAACATCACCCAAACACTTTTCCTAATTAAAATACATAAATAAAAGGGTTAATTAATTGAAACCTATTGTGATACATTCTCCCAAAAATTAGACTTTATATCCTCAAAAAGTCAAAAAAAAATCATTTCCCTAAAATAATTCTGGCCGTTGCTTGATCATTCCCTTCCACAGTTCCCAATTTTCTTCCTGAATCCAGACATGTTTTAACAAAACCCACACTAGAGAGATGGTTCTCTTATGAAATAATTTCTCTTTCATGTCCACAATCCATATGGGATCATGCACTAATAAATAAAACACCTCTATCTCCCTGTGATCCCATTGAATCACATTGTCTGGATCAGGATGATACTTTTTCAAATGAGAAACATGAAACAAATTATTCACTACACTGAACCATAGGGGAAAATAAAACTTATATTCCTCTACACAAACCCATTAATGTATCTGAAAAATGGTATTTTTATTAGGAAGATGACTTTATCATCTTCCTAGAATGATGATGCCCAATCCCTGGAGATATTATCAAGAACACGTGATTACTCACCTTGAATGAAAATATCCATAAAAGATGATCAATATATGGCTTCTGATGACTCTGGTCAATTTTCATTCTTTTCATGATCAACAAAATCTTCTCTATTGTATCTTGGACAAGGTTTGGACCCACTAATGAGGCCTCACCTATTTCCACCCAACGAAGTAGATAATGACAAGGATACCTATAAAATGATTTAAAAGGATCCATATGAATTAAGGATTTATAACATTTTCTATATGATAACTCTACTAATATTATGTTGTCCTCCCATGAGCCACCAAAACCCATTACACAAGCACTCATCATGTATTCCAATGTCTATATCATCCTTTCAGATTTTCCATCCAACTAAGGATGATACATCATACTCATGGTGAACTAAGTATCAAGGGATTTCTTTATGGACTTCCAGAAACGAGACCTAAAGATCATATATCTGTTTGATAATTTCAAAACTTGTATTCAATGCCTCTTTAACACGTCTCATATATTGGTTTTAGACAAGTCCTATACTATATGAGATTCTTGAATAGGGATGAAATTGGATGAATTTTCGATTTCATCAACTATCACCCAAATGGATTCACCTTTTTGAACTGTTCTTGGGAGACCTATCAAAAAAATCCGTGGCTATATGCTCCCATTTTCATATAGGAATCAATAAAGAATGAAAAATACCTTTTGGCCACTAATGATTTATCTTATCCTACTAACAAATTAAGAATTTCAAAACAAACTCATCGACCTTCCTTTTCAAGACAACCCATGAAAACTATGCTTTTAATTCCATTTATATCTTCTATATTCTTAGATGAATTGATTGTCTCTAATTATGGTAATAATAAATAATTTAAACATGGAAAGCCATTGGTATGACTATCAGAGTTAAAAAAACTAAACTCCCATCTAGACTCCATCCCTCAATGGTTTCCCCACCATAGAGTTTTGACCACATATCAACACATTCTGAATCCGATGATTGTGCCTCTTTAAGTATCTAAACCAAGTAATAATCCAATTAAATTTGAAAGAAAACTATTGTAGATCCTTGGTCTTCACAATCCATGTGCATGTCATCTATCACCAATACCAACTTCAATTTGTCTAAAGCCTCTTTTTCCAACTAAGCATTTGACATTCCACTTAATTCACCTTCCACCAAATTTTCTTTACCCAATGTATGCATCATGTTAAATTTAAACATTTGGAGATATTCCATACATCTTCATTGTATCTTATTCAAGGCCATCTATGAGAAAATGTTTTTCAATAACTTATGATCCATATTCACTGTAAATTTATCAACAAATAGAGAGTGATGCATAGTATTCAATGCATGGACCATGGAATATAACTCCAAATCGTGTGTTAGGTGGTTCTTCTTATGAAACCATGACTGACTTGAGCCATAAGAAACCACATGATCTCTTTGATTGAGAAAAAATACCAACCCAAATCCCAAATCATCATAATATGTGACATAACCATTTCCTGATTCTGAAAAGATCAAGATTGGTGTTGTTGTAATGATAACATTAAGATCTTGAAAACACTAACAAAATTATTCATCCCATTAAAATAAAATAGTTTTCATTTTCAATGTTGTCGTAGATGAATTTAGTCATGATAAATCATGAAAAAATGTCGATAATAACCCACTAATCCAAGGAAACTATGTATCTCAATGAAAGTCTCTGGTGGTTTCCAAGAGATAACCGCTTTTATCTTTTATGGATCCATAAAAAACTTATATAAGAAATTAAATGGCCATGTAAATATACATATTGTAACCCAAAAACATACTTTGGTAGTTTTTAATACCTACAATGATCCCTCAAGATTCCCAACATTGTAGCCAAGTGTTTCTCGTGCTCATCCCTTATTCATGAGTACACCAATATGTCATCCAAAAACACCACCTTTAATGAATCTAGATATATCTCAAATATCTGACTCATCAATTCCATAAATATTTTTTCTCCATTCATAAGATGAAAAAGAATTACTAGATTCTCATTATGGTCATATCTACTTCTAAAAGTTGTCTTTATAATATCCTCCTTCTGATATCACAATTGGTGACATCCAGATCACAATTCAATTTGTATAGAACTGATAGGTTCCACTTAATTGAAAAATTATATAATCAATGCGTAGAATTGGATACGATTCTTTATTTTAACTTGGTTAATATTACGATAATTGGAACACAACTGAAGAGTTCCATCTACCTTTTTAAAAAACAAGATCGGTGCTACCAACAGAGATGTGCTAGGTTGATTGAACCATTTTTTCCATATTTTCTAAATACACTTTTATTTAGATTAATTATATTACTTCCAAATGATAATATGAAAGTGAAATTGTATTGGTCACAAAATTGAGATCAATCTTAAACTCCACTTCCATTTTTTGTGGAAACCCTGATAAATTCTTTGGAAAGTCATTGGGAAATTGATCAATGATTAATGTAAAGATACTATTCTATATTTCATACATCTATTCCAAATTAAAAAATATCAAATTGTAAGATATCATTCCAACTATTAGTTCCTACAAGATCATTTCACCTTTCTTTATATTATGGTCTCCATTAAAGAGATACTTGATGCCATCCTAAATTATAAAACTAACACTTTAGATGTATCAACCGATGTGAGAATTGAACATATTAACAAATAAAAACCTAATATTTTATCATATACATATATCTCCAACACTAATAAATCCCATATCAACCCAACTCCATCAATATTTATAAATCATTATTTATACATAAAGCCTTGGCATTCCATTTTACCATGAGGAGTTTTTAGTTTAAATATAGATTGCATCATATCAAAATTTAGCCACAGAAGGTTAAAAAAACATGAAGAAATAAAATAATGGTATGAACCTGTATCATAGAATTCATGCATAAGGTTATAATTTTATAGAATTGTTCCTATCACCATCGGTGGACCAGATTGATCATCCATAATAACTTTCTCAACTCTATAACATTTCTTACTTGCTGCACTTTTTTCTTTATTTCCCTATAGAGATTGACCATCATGAGGATTTAGGGAATTCATAGTATCACCATGGTTATCTTGGTTTCATTGATGAAAATTATTTTTCTTCCCTTGTCCCATCAATGAATATGAAATCTACAATACATTAGAAGTGTCCTGAAAACCTGACCTCGGAGCACTGTGACAATAGCACTAAAGATTCCCCATATAATTGAAATTTAACAAGCTCTATGTGGTTGTGTACACTCTCATATCATGTGGTTAAAAAAATACATTGAAAACATCAATTTTTTCTCTTGGATAATAGAGGAATATTCACTAATCTATTTTTTTTGATTCAGAGTCATCCACATATCCTGTAAATAGGTGTCCCTCTTCCACTTTCCCCCAACATTAGAGTTCCTACCATTCTTTATGGGTATAAACATTATCCATCCACTCATAGCTTTTGAGATATCCCTTTGTGCCACTTTCTCTCTATTACCATTCCTATATAGTTCTTTATACATAGTTCAATAATCATTGAGAGAATTTCCTACCTCATCCTAGATTTCAAAATCTGTGTCTTCAAGGATGAAGTGGAATCAAAATTTTGGAGAAAAGATGACTAAATTCATTAATTTTTCCTCATACTATATCACTAATAGGGACTCATACTTCAAGCTAAAAAAGATGGTCTTTCTTGAAATCTTGAACATATGAGGATATAATTTGATGTTGAAGAATTCATCTAAATCCACCCAAACAAGTTCTTTGTATAAATTTCCCAGAACTATTATATCCCACATTTTTTGTGAAAGATACTCAAGAATATGTTTCACCAACTTGAATTTAAGATATTGTAGTGTTCTATGGAAATTTAATATTTGATTCATTATGTTCAACTGCACCTCTATCTTCTCTGGTTTCGAATCACCCCTAAATTTTGGTGGAATCTCCTTCTAGAACTGGATAGAATGGTAAGATTTCCTTGGTTTATCCTACTTGTTACCTATTACAACAATATGAAAGTCTTGGCCAATAATTTGAATTAGTTGTTGGTTTAATTGTGGCTCAGGTGCTAAAAAAATTCTCAGCATCTTCATCTGGTTGTTTTATACAATGCCTAGTAGGTTCCATTTTTTATAAACACAAAAAATGCCAAAAGTCTCACTCTATATTAACTGAACAGTTATCTATTTCATATTATACCACATCACATATCACAACATTACTTTATAAAACAGAACATTTTCATGTTCAACCATTTCTAAAAATTTCACCATGCTTTTTAAAATCAACCCATTTTCAAAATACTTATATCATGCCATTTTAAAATTTTGACACATCAAAAAAAAATTCAACACTTTTCAAAAATCAACAATTTTCACAAAATCATATATCATTATTCAAAAATAAATATACACTCCTCATGGTATTTCATTTCTAAAATGAATTTCATTCTCATCCCATTGGCTAAACCATTGGTAATGAGATTACAAATCCCATAAGTGTCTCTAAAAGAGTTATGTACAAAACTCCCTTGTAACTTGAAGATTAGCAGAAAAAGGTTAGATATGACATTTTATGCTCTCTATTTCATTTCCTGACAATCCAACTCCTTTGTACATCCCAAATCAAGGAATACCTAGAATTATTGACAACTCTAAGACTAACTAAATCATACCATTTGTCCCAAAACATATTAGGACCGACCAAGATTGGTACCACTTGATCCACAAAGATATTTCGATCGAACAAGACTGTTAAAACTTGTAACATCTCGACCCACCTCATTTTCTTAACAAGGATTTGGAAAGTTACTTGGCATTAATAGACATAACCAAGATACCAAATGATAGAAATAAATATTGAATGCTTCAATATAGTTGGGGAATGATTTTTTATTTTAAAATAAAAAAACACAACCAATCATACCATCAACAATAGACCACAATATGATAGAAGAAAACAATGTAATACAAGTATAATAAATACCCCAGGAAAAAAATACCAAAACTAAACAATGACCAAAATCAGAGTAACAGATTAGAAGACTAAATCTAAAAAACTCAAAGACTCCAAAGACACAACTCCACATGTCCCAACATGCTCCATGATCCAACTCCATAATCAATTCATTTGTATTACGAAGCACCTCTAAAGAAGTAGGATACCTTACCATTACCTCTGTATCGATAAAAAAATATCTACAAAAGTAACAAATTTCTAATGTAGGGGTGAGTAATGAAACTCAATAGGTTTTCCACAAATGACTTCCCTAATCACACCACTAGTATATAACATGTTAGAACATTAATATAAAACAATTTATATAAAATCATTTTAGATATTTTATATAAAAATATAAAGCATTTTAAAATCCAAAACCTTTTAATGAAAAAAACAAAAAAAAATCTATAAACTATTTCATATCCCCTTTTTGACTTACCCATTCCATGAGTGAATCTTATTTTTATCTTGATTTTTCAAATAAGTCACTTTTTGGGTTATTGAGAACCGAACAAGCAATGAGAACATAAGTGGGTTAGGTTTGGAACCACGTCAAAGTCCAGAACCACCCAAAAGAGAAACCAAACAACAACCAAAACCACTTCGAGGCAATTTGAGAACCAGTATACTAACACAAGTCATTGGTAGACCGGGAAAAGAACCTTGTCCATGACCGAATCTTCCCAAAAAAACACTTTAGTATGTATAACCTACAAAACAGCACTCAAAAAGTTCTATCATCACCATGCCCACCTGCACAATCCAAAGAATCATGGAATCAGTCAAACCCAACCAAATTGGGGTTGTCCATGATGGTGCATGATGAAATGGTAGAGGGAACCAAGGAAATGCATAACCATCCTGGTGAAGAACTCCTCAACTTATGCAGTAGCTACAAACTTGACACAGGTTGAACCGCTGGAATCCGTGAAAGCACCAACGTGCATCCCAAACTATGGATACCAAAGTAAACCCTAGGAGACAATCCTGTGCATCAGAAGAGCCGACCCAACATCGAATCAGATGAGAACAAACTCCAAAGATCAAAACAGATATGGGAATAGGGGGAACTATAACACAAAGCACAATCATGAACGAAACTAGATGGATCTGAACACCGAACAAGGAACGGAGCCTCCGACATCACTTCCATGGGAGACACTTCATGCCACACACATAATATCTAGGGGCCAAAGGGCGCACGATGACATCGGCCTCGTGGTGGCGGGATCAAGGAGAGGCACAATCAATAGAGGACAACACTATCAAGGAAGAGTCTCAGTGATCAATATCGGGATTCATGCTTTAATGAACATGTGGGGTTGATGTTTCCAAAGGGATCCAAGACAGAACACCAATGCAAGACGTTGGATCAGACACGCAAGTGGGAAACTGAACGAAGCATAGAGAGGGTGAAACCGAAACCATGAAATCACAAAACCATGTTTTCCAAAACCATGAAAAAAAACCATTTCAATCCTTTTCCATAAAAAAATAATTTTATTGAAAACCATTCCACAAAAATATTTTCCAAGAATCAAACAAATCCACATTTTTAAATCATCATTTTAAAATTTATAAACAAAACACTTTTCGCAACAAACAATTTCCACAGAACCAGAAACCAACACCAAAGAGGGTTTCTAGAATGATTTTAGCATAAATTTCACAACCAATTGAATTAAATTTAATAAATGTTAAACTAGTCATTATTGTTCTATGAATAGTAGTAGAGAGTGAAGATACCTACCTTGGTAATTCTGTGAAAACAAATAAAGATATTGATTCTTTAATAAAACCATATTGAATCACAAAAAAATATCCTTATATTAATTTCCCTAACATTGAAATAGAAATATATAATTATTATTGTCATAAAGTATCATAGATCTATCCCCAACAAACTATATATAGTATTTCAAGAGAGAAAAGGAAAGTATATCTAAGAAAAACTACCATAAACAAAGACTTTCCAAGGGAATCAGGCTTCAATGCACTAAGAAATGCCTTCAGATTGCTTCTATTTTGATGGTATGAGACTCTAAAACCTCTAGGAGGAATAAAAATGAAATTTGGGTTGAAAATAGTGACAAATGAGAGGATTATATGTGAAAATTAGTGAGATAGATTTTTTAGGATCTCGCTTTTAAACCGTACACTATTAGTCACATAGTTAAGAAAAACTATGAACTAACCATGAACAAAATTTTCCTCAAGGATCACCTCACACGGTTGTTACACATGGTTTGAAAAATTATGGAAGAACCATGAAGGATCATTTAGTTCCACTTCACATGGTTACTCTTAAGTGGTCATATAGTTTAGGAAAACGTTGCATCTAACTGTGCACCTGACTGAAAGTCCATGTCTCACTGTACACAATTTCTATAAGAGTTTCATGGTTTCCACTATCCATGATAAAACATTGAAAATTTAAAAAAACCCAAAAACATTCAAAAATTCCTCAAAACTCTCCCAAACAAACCCAAACACTTTACATACTTAAAATACATAAAGAATGGGTTACATAATTGAAATTAGGGGTGTTACAAGAAAGGTGTCTTTAATCACTTGGAAATCATAAGGTAAGTATGATGGATGTGTAACACCATATACTAATAATATTAATTATAATATAAATGGAATTACATAAATAATGTTCTTGGATAAAGATAAAAAGGAGAGGATCCCTTACCTTGAGAGGGTGTTTCCAAAAGCATGGTAGGAGCTTCTTCTGAGGTTGGAGGCACCATGAGAGGATTCTTGTGAGGTAAGGGAAGATTAAGGACTTTATATAAGGTTTTTGAGTGAATATAAATGGGATCATGGGCGGGTTTATATAGGAAAAGAGAGGGGAGTTTCTTATTATTTCATAAACATAGGTTTCAGACTCTATATAATAAAGTAACAAAAATCACAAACCATAACATGGTTTTTCCCATTTTTTATGAAAATTATTAGTGTATTTTATTATTTCACAAGGCCATGAAGTTATAACATAAAATACCACCCTTGGTGATGTGTAATTGATTCATTTATAAAAAAAGAGATGTTTTTAAAACCTTAAAATATAATATAGGTTTTTGAGGATTCATAAAGGGTTTATAAAATTAACCAAATAACCACAAATAAACATCAAATTAAATTTTAAACATATATTTGGTCATTTATTTCCTCTATGATGCATATTGCATAACTTTTGGGCCATTATGATGTTATAATACACACCATTATTTATACTAATTTTAATTTTTACCTGAAAATTCAACTCTCAAAAAATTAAGAAAAATTTACTATTGGATAATTTTGAAATTCTTATTGCCTAAATAATATTTATTTTATCAAAATAATTCTCCAAATAAGAAAAATTAATATACTAAATTTAAATCCCCATTTATTGAATAATACATTTCTTGACAATAACTGTTTTGTAACACTTATAAATAATATATTTTCACATTGTAAAATAATAATATTATTATAATTTTATATATAATAATTAATAATATTATTTGATTAGAATATTTTGTATTTTCTAAAATCATTAATTCAACAATATTATTGTCTTAATTAAAATTTCATTTTGCCAAAAAATACAACTTCTATTTTATCTTATCAAAATTTAATTATGATCAAAATAATTTATTAATAATGTATAAAGGAACCCCAATAAGGAATAAATATAATCATTATTTTATTAAAATTAAATATAAATACTCATAATTTTAAGGATGAGATACATAGATCTTTATTACACTAGAAAACACCATAAGGGTATGGTGTGTGATAGTGAGATTTTCATAGGGTTGTTCAACAAACATGGTTCAGGTCATTATCTCAATAATCTTGAACTTCTACCGTAAAAGATTCCATTTAGGATTTAGTTATTGAATATTGAATTGATATTGTTCAGGGGAAAATACTTGATATTTTATCACCCTTGGATGATCCGATAATAGGGATTCATAGGATATGATCCTACTAATCAAGGTTGTTTCTTAACTCTTCTATATCAATTGTATTTATCATAAAAATTAATATATATTAATCATAAGATCATTTTCCGATGGATATATTATCAAATTTTATTTTTTAAGAATATTTGAATTTCAATGGTATATAATAAAATAATTGAATGTTTTTTCTATATAAAAATACATAATAGAGAATCTATTTTTTTAAAAAAGGGAATTTCATTCTTAAAGGTTCGGGTCATTTCATTATACACTGCTTAAATAATTTCACCCTTGAAATTGTTATTCCATAATCCAAAAAATGATGTTATTTATGTTTAAAAACCTCCTTTGGTTCCCATCCTAGTCTGTTATACTTTTTGTTCCTCAATATCACATTAACTAGGTGCATTATCATATTTAATAGAATTTTATCTCCAGCATCCAAGATCCTTAATGTATACTCCTCATATGAAAGATCATTCTCTAGTGGTACCACCTATAAATTTAGTAAATTTTAGGGATATTTTATATACTTCCTTAAGAGGTATGCATGGAATATATCATGTACTTGATATAGGGTTTGGTCGGAGTGCTAGTCGAGAAGTCATGGCTATGATCCAGTTGAGAACATCAAATGGGTAAATGTATCTTGGATTGAGCCTACCCTTCTTCCCAAATATCAAGACTCTATTCCATGGATATAATTACAGGAATACCATATCTCAATCCTCAAACTCTAGGTCTCGTTGATGATTATTAAGATAGTTATTTTTTTGACCCGAAGTAGCCTTGATGTGCGGTTGAATGGTATTGACCTTTTCCACAATTTCCTCAACCATTTCATGACTGAGTGGTTTATGTTCAAAACATTATCCTAGAATGCAAGGGTTCTGCAACTCTTCCCATCTAGATATTTATAGGGATCAATTTGGATTCTTTAGTGGAAGCTATTATTATATGAGAGCCTGGATAAAGGAATATGTTGATATCATCCTCCTTTGAATTCCATCAAGCATAGTCTCAACATGTATTAAAATGTCTAAATAGTCCAATCATATTGGCCATCGGTTTCCAGGTGATAATCTATACTAAATTTCTACTAATTATTTAGATCATGTTGTTTAATCTTCCAAAACATATAGGTAAATCTTGGATTTCGATCATATACAACTGATAGTAGTGTTCCATGCAGCCTCAATACTTCTCTAATTTATATCCTTCCAAGTTGATCAAGTTATAAGTCCTCTCAAATTAAAATAAAGGGAGAAGTATTTGAAAGATGATCAACCAAAACCCATATTTAAATATTTCGTCTTTATGCCTTTAGAATACCTGTGAAAAAGCCTGTGGTTATGTTTTCCCATTTCCTTGTAGGTATGGGTAATGGTTACATTATCCCCTTGGAATTTTACCTCTCATTCGTCACTTTATGGAATACAATACCCCTTGATATATATTCAATGATAACCTTATTCATATTTTCTCACCAATAGTGATATTGGAGATATCGATACATCTTCATGCTCCAAAGATGCATGGAGAAGGTTAAGCTATGTACCTCATCAAACAACTCATTCTTTAACATAGGATATGATGGTACACATAGTCATGAACCAAATCATATAAATAATTCTACAATAATTTGGGAAAAAAATATTTCTATTTTCGTATAGATTCAAACTTATTCTTAATTTCCATATCATCTCAATGAACATCCTTTAACTTATCCAATAGGGATGGATGATCAATAATTTGTTAATGTATTGATGATGATCATTCATTTATGATTCTCATGTCCATCCTCTTCAATAATAAGAATATTAGATCATTCTCAATTCTCATTAGTGACAAGGTTGAAGGATCCTTTCAATATATAATTTTTTTACTTTATTTTCTTTCCCATGATGGTAGTGTATTGAGTTGTCATAGTGCATAATTAGTTCTTACCATCCTTGTTGGTGCATAATAAAGTATTTCTATGTTAATATATACTTGAGGCCCTTACGATCCATATATATTTTTCAATACTCCCCATATAGATAATGCCCCCATATTTTCAACATGAAGATCATTGAATCCAACTCTACATCATGCATTCGATTTTATTTGTTCATAAACTTCCAACTACAACGAGGAATAGGATATCACTTTTTTATTAAGCATCAGTACACAACCAAATCACTTTTGATATGAATTTTTATTGATCACAAGTCCTTCCCTACTTGTGGTTAATGAGAGCATATGTGTAGTGATTAGCCATTACATTTTATCGTAAATCCTTTCCTCATATTCATTATTATAAACAAACTTGACTCCTTTACGAATTATCTAATTTAGGGAGGTTAACAATAATGACAATTTTATCCAAAATTGATGATAATACCCATATAATACAAAGAAAATATATATTTCCATCATAGAGGATGGCCTTTTACACCCTTAAAATGTATCTATTTTTAAAGGATCCATAGATACCCCTTTTATAATGATGACATGCCCCAGGAAAGTTAATTTCTCCAACAAAAAATCAAATTTATTGTACTTTTTATACATATTGCCTTTCTACAAGGTCCTCAGTAAAGTATTCAAATGCTCCTCATATTCCTCCTTCCTATTGTAGAAGATAAGAATATCATCAATAAATATTAACATAATTTTTTCAAGGTAATCCCTAAAGACACTATTCAACAAATACATAATGTTTTATGGAGCATTAATAAGTCTAAATGTAATTATTATAAACTCATCATGTCTGTACCTTATAAGAAAACTAGTATTGGGGACATCCACACTCTTCACCTTTACTTAATAATATCTCAACCAAAGATATATCTTAGAGAAATGATGGGATCTACATAGTTTATTGATCTAGTCATAAATACATTGTATTTGATACTTGTAATTTATTATGATATTTTTGATATTAGGATAATTGTTGTAGAGGAGCATTGACCAATCCTTCTTCCTGATGAACAGGACTAGTGCACCATATGGTGAAGCACTTAGTCATTTAAACTGTTACATCCCATGTAAATAAAGAATAAAAAATTTTCATATTTATTAATATTTATGAATTAAATATTAATTTTACTTTAAATTGAGTTCTATGTTTGATAGCGTACCAGATACACAAAAAAGAGTTTCTTTGAAATCTTACGTTGCACACTAGTAATAAAATAATATTATTTTAAATGGTAGTTATCACATGGCTGTTGTTTTGGTGGGAATGAATAGAAATAACTAAAATATGATTATATATGTTTGTTAAATGTTTTTACATTTATCAAATAATGGATAAAGGCTTAAAATAAGAAAATAATTAAATTTTAGGCATGGATACTCTAATATTCACTAAAGGTTGACTTATCGCCTTTTCATGGAGAACCTTCTTTAAATATAGTTTTGGTCACTCTTATACTTTCAATTGGACCAAATAAAACTCTCCTTTAGAAGCAAGACATCAAAATTTACTTTGTGTACATTTTTTGTATTTTTCCGATAAATTTCATTTTTTAATGAATAGTGAAAAATGTTGTATTTTAATTCAAAACCCCCTTTTAATCTAATTTATTTATATGATTAGATTATCTTTTGAATTGGTTTTAAAGTTAAATTAGAATATAGTTTTACCATTTAAAACAATAGTGGTTGCTGGAATTAATTTCACTTTGAAATCAGACTTAAACTTGTGTCAATATTTTGATACTTTTTGTTTCATAAAAAAACGCTATTTGTTTTGACAGTGGGAATTAATTATTATATTAATTAATGCAACTTATTTGTTTTAAATTTTTTAAAATATATATCTTTTTTTTAATTTGTAATATCAAATATTTCTTAAGGTGATTTTTTGGTATTTTTCTGAAAAACATCAATTTTTGATGAATAGTGAAACCACTAAGTGGTACTTAAAGAAACTGATTTTTCGTTTAAATGAAATTTTACCACCTTTGTGTTTTGAATTTCAAAAATCCGACATACATGGTTTTCATTAGGAAGTAAAATGTGGTTTAATGGGATTAAAATAATTTTTGGGTGAATAGTAACTTTTATGTTTATTAATTGCAATTAGAGGTAATTAGTGTAGTTTAAGGTAAAAATAATATTTTAATAATATTAAATGACCTAGAAACATGTCCTACCCTCATTTTATGTGTCATTTCCGACCAAGAAAATCCATGGGTCATCTTGGGGACCCCATGGAGCCACTTTGGTAGGAAAATGACATTAAAAACTTTTTATTTAATGTTAAAATTAAAATGTCACAAACATGAGTTGTTTTACTAAAACAATTTTTAAATGAGGTTATACAAGTCATATTTTTTACTATAAATATTCATTAGAAATATAAAAAGATTTCCTACGTCATGATATTTGTTTTTTAATTTTTAGCCATTAAATAAATTAAATTAGTTATGACACCATGATGATGCAGCGATTACCTCATTATTTAACGATTTAAATAAAATGAAAATATAATGTAAAATCTAAGACCTACACATGTCAAAAACCTATTGGATGGTGGTATTTATAATCTTATCACCTTATCCTCTAAATATATAATTTTGGGACCCTTTTAATCCTAAAATAATTTTATAATAAAGTATCTTTTTCAAACTTTCCAAGAGTGCCTCTCCTCTCCTTTTAAAAAAGGCCCCCACCTCTACCTCCGTACCCACACCTCTCAACCCTTTGGATCGGAAACTATCTTCTCTTTTTGTCTCTCCACATCCCTCTATTACTCCTAGAATCCTCACTTTGGGAATAAGTCTTCCCAAGGAAGCCTTTAAGCTCAAATCTAAGAGAGTTACCCGATTTTAATGTAATGTCTTCACTTGTGTTCTTTTGATTTATTTTGCTTCTCCAACCCCATAAACTCTTTTTAATCATTTATTTTGTAACAACTCCAGTATCTTCAATATACTCGGATGTTTTTATAATAATCATTCAAGCTACACTTACACACACCTACATTTAATGGTTAACGAACATACTGTTTCTGTGGATGGCGAATTTCTGCCTCACGAAATGATGATTTTTCAATATTCTTCTAACACCATCAAAGGTGGCCATTAAAATGTCACTATATTTATATATTATATATAATATTTTTATGTTTTCCTTAAGTGTTTTTATTTTTCATTTATGGCATACCTTTATGGATTCCATTATGGGTATACGTGATATCTTCATTTTAGGAAGTGCGGATTACCGCCCCCTCAAAGTGATTTGATTCGTTAATGCCATATGTGGGATGTATAAAGGATGGATTTAAAGTTATTATATATTATGTTATACTGGAATTATAATATAACATTATATCATTATTATTTCTTTCCATTAAAGTATGTGATAGAAATGAAAGTAGCGTTCATTAATACGTACGGCTTACCATCTCCATGAATGGTGCATTTCATTTCTTATCCCCAAATGTAATGTAATATTATAAGTACATATATATAATGGATATATATGATGTATCTTACATCAAAATTATTAATATAATTCTATAATTTAAATATACATATCTCTTATTTAGTTTTAATTCCATTAATATGACATAGAAATGAAAGTAGCGTTCATGCGTACGTACGGCTTACCATCTCCATGAATGGTGCATTTAATTTCTTACCTCTTAATGATTATATAATATTATAAATCCATGTATATGCTGGATATATATGATATATATGATATCCAAATCCTAAATATCATTCTGGATATAATGAACCTTTGACCACACGAACAACATGTAATTGTAAGAAGTCCACTTTCGACGTAAGAACCAAATATCGACAAAACAAACATTATTAAATTAAATGATTACATAATGTTTATAACATGGTAATAAGTGATATAAATGTAATAATGAACTTGAAAAATGTTCTTAAGCAAGTATAAATTAACTCAAGTTTATTATTCAGGAAGTTAAAGAACGATCAAGTAAAGTCGGACCCGAGGTAAGGGAGCTTCTTAACCGAATTTCCATTCATTGGGTCAATCTCCTACTTTTAAATAATGTCATGATATTATTATGTCCTATCTTGTATTTGTACTTTTTTATGTGTAATTAAAGTGAATACACATAATAGATCTATTTTATTTAAAAAATGATCTTTTTAATGGACTTCGTCTCAATCTCCTTTCATTGAGGCATATTTCGTTTTATACACAACTTTCTTTAATATGGTGTATAAACCCCTTTGAATTTTACTTTTATACAAAAGGAATCTTTTTATACGAAGCGTTTTACTAAACGAAAAAAGGAATGTTTCTTTTAACATACGCGGTGACAACGACCTTTTCCACCACCGCGAGTATTATTTGGTCTTTGGCTTCGTCAAAAAGCCGTAATGTTTTTTTTTAAATGAAATAAATATCATATACTATTTTATGTATTTTGGTATTGAAAAGGGTTTTTATAATGGATTTGCTATGTTAATATATTTAAGTGATATATTGTGATCAAAGTGTGGAACTGTTTTCTTTACATTATATTTGTTTTATGTCTTATGATTTTATAATGGTACATGGAAATTTGACAGGTGGTTATGTGATAAACCATATGACGCGTGGTTCCGTGAATACCAGGACGGGTCTTTACGTTATAACCTCCAATGCATTGGGTATGGAAGTCGGCCATATGGCTATTCCATTGAGTGATATGTTTGGAAGTCGACCATATAGTTATTCCATTTAAGTATGATTATGTCCCAAGTTACTTTTATATGTTATGTGATCTTTATATGGGTTTTATGGTAATCTTTTGGTTAAAAAGGGGTAAGTAATGATCTTTTATTCAGTAAAGAGTTTTTACTTCTTCATAAAGGTGAAAAGTATTACTTTGATAAAGTATACATGGTTTACTTGTTTTTTTGATAAACTAACAGTTTTCACTCTTTGTGTATCCCTTACTAACCTTTTTATGCTCACCCCAAGTTTTTTGAAATGTTTTTCCCAGGACTTAAGGTGGAATATGGTCAAGGATGGGATCAAGGGAAAGTCATGCTATATAAAAAATGGAACTAGACATGTTTCTTTTTAATATTTTTATTCTATGGAAACTTAGTAGAAGTGTCTAATTTTTAATCTTTTAATATGTAATAGTTATGTCCTAATTCTCTAAAACTCTAAACCTGAAAAGATCCTCAATGTGAATTATTAATTTAATTCAATATTATGTAATGTTTAAGGTCGGGGCCTTATAGTTGGTATCATAGGTCGGTTTAGACAACATTAGGAGTTAGAAAATTGTTAAATTATAAATTAATTTATGGTATGACGGAAATGATATAGCATTTAAAGATTACCATGTTGCTTCGCCTAAGATATTTCTGTGTTCAGAATGGTTTTTCGCAGAGGATACAAGGAAGCTATGTTGGGACGACATCAAGAAGAAGACAACCTTCCAAATCAGAAACCTAAGATGGTTGGAATTGGAACTAAACAGTTTGTTGCAGTGATGTCATAGTTGACTCAGGCTATAAATGGTGGTGGTATCCATGCATGAGATCATCCAGATAAACCTTAGAGGAACATGTTAGTGTTAGAACATTTCATGAGGCAACATCCCCCACCATTCATAGGATCATCTGACCCCGCGCAAGCTGAAGTGTGGATTAAAGCACTGGAGAAGATTTTTGATGTCATAGGGTGTTCAGAACATCAAAAGGTTAGTCTTGATGTTTACGGTTTTGAAGGTGAAGCTGATCAGTGGTGGTCGATGGTGAAAAATATAAGGGATAGTGATGAGATTGATGATCTTCACTGGGACGAATTCAAAGGTATGTTTCTTGAGAAATATTTTCCTAATGTGGTTCGTCTTAGGATGGAAAAACAGTTCCTAGAATTGAGGCAGGAGGATGACTCAGTAGCTGCTAATGTAGCAAAGTTCACTCGATTGGCAAGGTATGCTCCAAACATCATACGAGATCTTGATAGTAAAATAAACCGTTTTTACTCAGGGTTAAAGCCAAAGTATCGAAGGGATTTAGCTTCTCGTGAGTTCAAAAGTTATGAAAAACTTGTTCGATGTGTGGAGAAGGTGGAAATGGAGTTTGCTGATGATCATGTGTTCTTTGAAAAACAACAGAATAAGAGGTCCAGTTGGCAGGAAAATGGGAAGAATTCATCAAAGAAGCATGGAGGTAAGGAAACCAAATATCCATCCTGTGAGAAGTGTGGTAAAATGCATCCTAGAGAATGTTTATCCACGTCTGGAAAGTGCTTTCGGTGTTGTAAATCTAGTCATATTGCTCGCAACTGTAAGGAAGATGATCAAGAAGGCAATGAAAATCTAGTGGTAAGATATTTTAAGTGTAATGAAATGGTTAATTATGAAAATGAGTATCTAATGAAGAACTCAACTGGGGAAATGATGCCAGACTACAAGTAGAAAGGGGTGGTGAAATCCTTTGCAACTGCATCAACAGATGTTGGGCCATCAAATGAAGTAGTATCAGGTACACTATTTGTTTGTTCAGATTATGCCAATGTGTTGTTTGATTCCGGGTCTACACATTATTTTATCTCTAAGAAGTTTTCTAGTAAATTGGAAATTCCATCTCAAGATATGAATCCTGAACTAATGGTAAAAACACCCGGAGGAAACGTTGAGACAAAAAGTAATTATAAGAACCTTCCTATCCTTGTGTGCAGAAAGAATCTACCTGCAAACCTTATTGTTTTGCCTCTAGTAGTGTTTGATGTTATTTTGGGGATGGATTGGCTTTCTGTTTATCATGCTAATGTTGACTGTAGAGCTAAAATGGTCTCTTTCCAGAATGATTTTCAGTTTTTGTACAATAATGATTCCTTGATTTTGATAACATATCATGAAGTTGAGAAACTATAAAAAGATGGAAATGAATGTTACCTTTCACGTATTGTTGAAAATAAAGGAATTGTTTAGATTAATGATGTGCCAGTGGTAAATGAGTATCTTGATGTTTTTTCTGATGAGTTTCCTGGTATTATTCCTGATCGGGAAGTTGAATTTACTATTGACTTAGTTCCTGATTCTAATCCAATTTCAAAACCCCCGTACGAATGGCTCAAGTTGAAATTTTAGAGTTAAAGAATCAATTGCAGGATTTATTAGATAAAGATTTCTTTCGACCTAGCACATCACCATGGGGTGCTCCTGTCTTGTTGGTTAAAAAGAAATATGGATCAATGAGACTTTGCATTGATTATAAAGCCTTGAATAATATTACTGTTAAAAACAAGTATCCATTTCCTCATATCGCTGATTTGTTTGATCAGCACCAGGGAGCTCAGTATTTTTCAATGATTGACTTGAGGTCGGGGTACCATCAGTTGAATGTAAAATAAGCAGACGTTCCGAAGTCTGCGTTCCGTACTAGATATGGCCATTATGAATTTGTAGTTATGCCTTTTGGGTTAATCAATGAACCTGCTGTATTCATGGACCTTATGAATAGAATTTTCCATGAGTTCTTGGATAAGTTTGTGGTTGTTTTCATTGATGATATTTTGGTGTTTTCTAAAATTATAGAAGATCATGAAAGTCATTTAAGGGTTATCTTGCAATCCTTAAAAGAAAAGAAACTGTATGGAAACTTTAGCAAGTGTGAGTTTTGGTTACAAAAAATTTCTTTCCTTGGTCACATTGTTTCAAAAGATGGCATAACTGTTGATCCTTCTAAAACAAAAGTTGTTGAAGAATGGGCAAGACCCACAAACGTAACCGAGATCCGTAGTTTCCCTGGTTTGGCAGGTTACTACCGAAGGTTGGTTGACATTTTTTCACAGTTATCTAGTCCAATGACTAAGCTAACTCGGAAGGGTGTTAAGTTTATCTGGACAAAAGAATGTGATGATTATTTTCAGGAATTGAAAAGAAGATTGGTGAATGGTCTAGTTTTGGCACTTCCTTCTAAGAATGGTGAGTTTGTTATATACAGTGATGCTTCGTTGAAGGGTCTTGGTTATGTCCTTATGTAGAATGATCAGGTAATAACTTATGCTTTATGCCAGTTGAAAATTCATGAGGTAAATTACCCTACACGTGATTTGGAATTAGCTGATGTAGTTTTCACTTTAAAATTTTGGAGGCATCATTTGTATGGAGTAAAGTGTGAAATATATATCGATCAGAAAAGTTTAAAGTATATATTTACTCAGAATGAATAGAACATGAGACAGAGGATATGGATAGAATTAATCAAGGATTATTATTGTACAATTCATTACCATCCAAGGAAAGCAAATAAAATGGCTAATGCTTTGAGTCGAAAAAGTAATGCTTTATTAAAAATTCTACGTTTGGAACGAGATCCTTTGGTTTTTGATTTGATGAACATTGGAATAGAAGTTGTTGGTGCAGGATGGACTTCTGTTTTCTCTCAGGTATCCGTGAAATATTCTCTATCAGACAGAATTAAGCAAGCACAAAAGCAAGACAATGAGTTGCAGAAAAACGTAGATCTGGTTCAGAAGGGTAAGTTGTATGAATTCAACATTGATAATGATTGTGTTTTTAGATTTTTTGAAGATATTGTGTGTGACTTGTGATTCACATTTGAAGAGAGAGTTGTTATGTGAATCTCATAGTTCTCCATTTTCAGTTCATCCTGGCAGTACTAAGATGTACAGAGATCTACCGGAGTATTACTGGTGGGATGGAATGAAAAGAGATATTGCTGATTTTACTGTGAAGTGTTTGACTTGTCAGCAGTTTAAAGAAGAGCGGCAGTCACCGAAATGGATTCTTCAGCCTCTACCAGTGCCAGAGTGGAAATGGGAAAATATATCCATGGACTTTGTTGTGGGATTACCGGAGACATCTAATAGTAATAATGTAATCTGTGTTATTGTTGATCGATTGACTAAATCTGCTCATTTCCTTTCTATAAGAGATACTTTTTCCCTAGATCAACATTACCATTTGTATCTTCAAGAGATAATCAGGTTACATGGAGTTCCCCTCTCCATTGTATCTGATCGTGATCCCAGGATTACTTCTAACTTTTTGAAAGGCCTTCAGAAGTCGTTGGGTACTGAATTAAAATTTAGTAAAACTTTTAATCCGCAACCAGATGGACAGTCAGAACGAACAATTCAAACATTAGAGGATATTCTTCATTCTTGTTCGATGGATTATCATGGAAGTTGGGACCAAAATCATTCTTTGGTCGAGTTTTCTTATAATAACAGTTTTCATTCCAGTATACAGATGGCACCATTTGAGGCATTATATGGGAAGTGGTGTCGAATGCCAGCTTTTTGGGATGAAGTAGGTGAAAGGAAGCTGATGGGACCAGAATTGGTTGAAGAGATGGCAAAAAAACTTCAGTTGATTCAGAAACACATGAGAACAGCTCAGAACAGACAGAAAAGTTATGCGGATAACCGGAGGAAGGATCTATCTTTTGAGGTAGGTGATCATGTTTTTCTCAAGGTTTCTCCATGGAAAAGAGTGATGCGATTTGATAAGAAAGGAAAGATGAGTCCAAGGTTCATTGGACCATATGAAATTCTGGATAGTGTTGGATCAGTTGCATACAGATTGGCATTACCTCCAAGTTTAACTCAGGTACACAATGTTTTTCATGTTTCGATGTTGAGAAAGTATATGCCAGATCCAGCTCATGTTTTGATCCCAAAGGTAGTTCATTTGGAAGAGAATCTCTCTTATAAAGAATAACCAATCCAGATTCATTACTGAAGAGAGAAAGTGTTGAGAAATAAGTTAATTCACCAGGTAAAGTTTTTGTGGAAAAACCATATGGTTAAAGAGGCAACATGGGATTCTGAAAATGCTTTGTGGGATAAATTCCCCCACTTATTTTGATAAGTGAATAAAATTTCGAGGAAGAAATTCCCAAAAGGGGGGAAGGATGTAACATCACAGATAAAGAAAGAATACAACATTTTCATATTTATTAATATTTATGAATTAAATATTAATTTTACTTTAAAGGGGTTGCTATGTTCGATAGCATACCCGATATGCAACAAAGAGTTTCTTTGAAATCTTACGTTGCACACTACTAATAAAATAAAATTATTTTAAATGGTAGTTAAAACGTGGCCGTTGTATTGGTGGGAATTAATATAAATAACTAAAATATGATTATATATGTTTGTTAAATGTTTTTACTTTTATCCAATAATGGATAAAGGCTTAAAATAATAAAAGAATTCAATTTTAGGCATAGATACTCTAATATTCACTAAAGGTCGACTTATCGCCTTTTCATGGAGAACCTTCTTTTAATATAGTTTTGGTCACTCTTATACTTTCTATTGGACCAAATAAAACTCTCCTTTAGAATCTGGACATCAAAATTTACTTTGTGTAGATTTTTGGTATTTATCCGATAAAGTATATTTTTAATGAATAGTGAAAAATGTTGTATTTTAACTCAAAACCTATTTTTTAATCTAATTTATTTATATAATTATATTATCTTTTGAATTGGTTTTAAAATTAAATTAGAATATATTTTCACCATTTAATCCAATAGTGGTCGCTGGAATTGATTTCACTTTGAAATCGGACTTAAACTAGTGTCAATCTTTGATACTTTTTGTTTAATAAAAACGCGCTATTTGTTTTGATAGTGGGAATTAATTATTAAAATAATTAATGCAACTTATATGTTTTAAAATTTGTAAAATATAAATCATTTTTGAATTCGGAATATCTAATATTGCTTAGGGTGAATTTTTGGTATTTTTCTGAAAAACATCAATTTTTGATGAATAGTGAAACCACTATGTGGTACTTAAAAAATGATTTTTTGTTTAAATGAAATTTTACCACCTTCGTGTTTTGAATTTCCAAAATTCGACATACATGGTTTTCATTAGGAAGTAAAATTTGGTTCAAGGGGATTAGAATAATTTTTTGGTGAATAGTAACTTTTATGTTTATTAATCGCAATTAGAGGTAATTTGTGTAGTTTAAGGTAAAAATAATGTTTCAATAATATGAAATGACCTAGACACATGTCCTACCCTCATTGTATGTGTCATGGACGACCAAGACAATCCATGGGTCATCTTGGGGACCCCATGGAGCCACTTTGGTAGGAAAATGACATTAAAAACTTTTTATTTAATGTTAAAATTAAAATGTCACAAACATGAGTTGTTTTACAAAAACAATTTTTAAATGGGGATATACAAATAATATTTTTGACTATAAATATTTATTAGAAAGCTAAAAATATTTCCTACATCATGATTTTTTTAATTTTTATACATTAAAGAAATTAAAGAATTTATGACACCATGATGATGCATCGATTACCTCATTATTTAATTTAATTTTTATTTATTTATTTAAGAACTAAACATGTCAAAAACTTATTGGATGGGTTTATTTAGAACTCTTATCACCTTATCCTCTAAATATATAATTGTGGGACTCTTTTTATACGAAAATAATTTTATAATAAAGTATCTTTTCTTAACATTCCAAGAGTTCCCCTCCTCTTCTCTTATAAAAGGCCCCCACCTCTACCTCCTTACCCACACCTCTCAAGCCTTTGGTTCGGCCAAGCTCTGCTCTTTTTGTCCTTCCAAATCCCTCTCTTACTCCTAGAAGCCTCACTTTGGGCAGTATTCTTCCCGAGGAAGCCTTTGAGCTCAAATATAAGAGAGTAACCCAATTTTAAGGTAATGTCTTCACTTGTGTTCTTTTGTTTTATTTTGCTTCTCCAACCCCCTAAAATCTTTTTATTCATTTATTTTGTAACAACACCAGTATATTAAATATACTAGGATGTTGTTATAAGAATAATTCGATCTACACTTACACATACCTACATCTAATGGTTAAAGAACATACTGTTTCTGTGGATGGAGGATTTCTGCCTCACGAAACGATGATTGTTCAATATTCTTCTAACACCTTCAAAGGTGGCCATTAAGATGTCACTATATTTATATATGATATATAATATGTTTATTTTTTCCTTGAGCTTCTGTATTTTTCATTTATGGCATATCTTTATGGCTTCCATTATGGGTATAGGCGATATCTTCATTTTAGGAAGTGCGGACTACCGCCCCCTCAAAGTGATTTGATTCGTTAATGCCATATGTGGGACGTATAAAGGATGGATTTAAAGTTATTATATATGATGTTATACTGGAATTATAATATACCTTTATATCATTATTATTTCTTTCCATTAATGTATGAGATAGAAATGAAAGGAGCATTCATGCGTACGTACAGCTTACCGTCTCCATGAACGATGCATTTCATTTCTTATCCCCAAATGTTATGTACTATTATAAGTACATATATATAATGGATATATATGATGTATGTTACATATAAATGATTAATATAATTATGGAATTTAAATATAAATATCTCTTATTTAGTTTTAATTCCATTAATATGACATAGAAATGAAAGTAGTGTTCATACGTACGTACGGCTTACCGTCTCCATAAACAGTGCATTTCATTTATTACCTCTAAATGATTATGTAATATTAAAAATACATGTATATTCAGGATATATATGATATATATGATATCCAAATCATGAATATCATTCTGGATATAATGAACCTTTGACCACACAAACAACATGTAATTGTAAGAAGTCCACTTTCGACTTAAGAACCAAATATCGACAAAACAAACATTATTAACTTAAATGATTAAATAATGTTTATAACATGGTAATAAGTGATATAAAAGTAATAATGAACTTGAAAAAGGTTCTTAAGAAAGTAGAAATTAACTCAAGAATATTATTCAGGGCATTAAAGAACGACCGAGTCAAGTCGGACCCGAGGTAAGGGAACTTTTTAACCCAATTTCCATTCTTTGGGTCAATCTCCTACATTCAAATTACGTCATGATATTATTATGTCCTATCTTGTATTTGTAATTTTTTTTATGTGTAATTATAGTGAATACACATAATATATCTATTTTATTTAAAAAATGATTTTTGTAAGGGACTTCGTCTCAATCTCCTTTCATTGAGGCATATTTCATTTTATACACAACTTTCTTTTATACGGTGTTTAAACTCCTTTGACTTTTACTTTTATACAAAAGTAATCTTTTTCTACGAAGCGTTTTACTAAACGACAAAAAGGAATGTTTCTTTTAACGTATGCGGTGACAATAAACTTTTCTACCGCGACGAGTATTATTTGGTCTTTGGCTTCCCCCACAAGCCGTGATGTTTTTTTTAAAATGAAATAAATACCATATACTGTTTTTTGTATTTTGGTATTGAAAATTGTTTTTATAATGGATTTGTTATGTCAATATATTTAAGTGATATATTGTGATCAAAGTTTGGAGATGTTTTCTTTCCATTATATTTGTTTTATGTCTTATGATTTTATAATGGTACATGAATATTTGACGGGTGGTTACGTGATAAACCATATGACGGGTGGTGCCTTGAATACCAGGATGAGTGGTTACGTTATAACCTCCAATGCATTGGGTATGGAAGTCGGCCGTATGGCTATTCCATTAAGTGATATTTGTGGAAGTGGACCGTATGGTTATTCCATTTAAGTATGATTATGTCCCAAGATACCTTTATATGTTATGTGATCTTTATATGGGTTTTAGGGTAATCTTTTGGTTACAAAAGGGTAAGTAATGATCTTTTATTTAGTGAAGAGTTTTTAATTCTTCATAAAGGTGAAAAGTATTACTTTGATGATGTATACATGGTTTACTTGTTGTTTTGATAAACTAACAGTTTTCATTCTTTGTGTATCCCTTACTGAGATTTTTATGCTCACCCCATGTTTATTGAAATTTTTTTCACAGGACATAATGTGGAATAGGGTCAAGGATGGGATCAAGGGAAAGTCATGCTATATAAAACATGGAACTAGACATGTTTCTTTTTAAGAGTTTTTATTCTATGGAAACTTATAGATGTGTCTACTTTGTTAACTTTTGAGATGTAATAGTTATTTCCTAATTATCTAAAACTCTAAACCTAAAAAGATCCTCATTGTTAATTATTCATTTAATTCAATATTAAGTAAGGTTTAAGGCCAGGGCCTTATATAAACTCAGTATTAAAATTATCTTATAGTTGTTTCTTCATCTCCTCGAGTTCAATAAAAAACATTCTATATAGTGTATTGGATATTGAAAAATCTCCAAGTATATGTGTAACGCCCCGACCCCAGTTACCCAGAGTCGGTGCCTTATTACATATCATTGGAATGATCTTAAATGATCAAGTCTCGAAAGATCAATTAGTTTAGTAGCCTTGGAAACAAAAGATATATTCATAAGTCTTACATTAAATCATAAATTGAAAAAATACATCAACATCTTGTTTCCATAGACCACACTAATATTCCCCCATACTATCCCTGTAGGTCATTCATAAAATACCTCTTCACATCCTGTGAAAAATAAAACATAGAAAGGGGTGAGCTCAGATTCTCAGTAAGGATAACAATATAGCGACAACTTTCATAAATAAGTATAAACATTTAAGGCAATGTATAACTAAAACAAAAGCCTTTTAAACTTTTAATTCAGCATAATAGGGAAAAGATAAAATGAAATAATTCCATTTACTTATTCACATGGATATTCTACTAGTTGAATAATCACATGAAATATCAATAACCACTTTCATAATAATGGAATGCACAATGCCAGAATATAATAACCACATAGTCAAGGCCTTTTTCCAAGACTACAAATTAGATTTTTTCAAGCCCTTGTTCCAAGACACTACTTTGTCTCATGATACCTACTGATGCATCGAGGAGCTATAGCAGGATCCACCCGTCACTTACTAAGACCAATGCATTCCTCATATGAAAAGGTTTAAACATAATATAAACATTCGTATTAAAAATAGCATACAAAATGTCAATACTTTATCCATAAACTATGAATTGTATGAAAATAACACATCCACATTCAAACATATAACAAAACCTTCAATACAATATGGAAGTTTTGTATCATAAAAAATCAACTTCAAATAATCATAAAATCCATCAAAGGATGTTGACATAGATAAAACCAAAACCTTTTTTTTTTGGGAAATATCTCTTTCTATTTTGAAATCATTTAAGAGTCAAATAATTATAAATAAAAAAATTATTTAGATAATATTCTTATAATATTGTAAGGGAAGCTTCGATGATGTTATAACAGCATAAAATAGCCACAACCGCCATATAAGTTAAAAAAACATTCTTACCTTAATTTTGTCGAAAATCATAAAAAGGACCCTGTTTGGAAAATGACGTATAGATTCCTTTAAAAAAGTACAAGGAAAAATAAGTGTATAAATGACTGAACCCATAGTCAAGTAAATAGTAAAATGTTTTGAAATACATTTTTAGGAAAACACGGATGTGGTTGATAAAGAGGTCCTAGTAGATAACAACATATAAACAAACTTGAATAATGAAGAGGTTGTAGAATTAAACCTTACATTGATCATTTCCTTGGTAGAGGGTATATTATCCTCCTTTATAATAGATAATCACTATTATTAATTTATAAAATAATCATATAAATAAATACGATATCATATATGATCTTTTAAAATTGCATTGTTAATAATATTTTAGTATTATCTGCGTTTCGGGTGTTAACTTACTCATTTTCATTTATATGATTTGTAAAGTATATAATTTTTATTATGGATAGGATGTATCTTATTCATACTATGTATGATATTAATCCATTAAGCAATATTTTTAATCATCAAATGGAAATTAGTCTTGAATGGATACGATGGGGAATGAATCGCATCACGTTCGTGGAGATGGTAGTCCGTACGTATGCACAAGCGACAATATCAGTATTTTTATATTAAAATCTTATATAATTTGATGGTATATCATATATAAATAATAATTATAATGTTATATTTATGTATTATATCATTTATACTCATTATTATCCCCATCCAAATGATGAAATGTTTGAATGACAAACTATACCATGACGTGGAGACGGTAAGCCGTACGTATGCACGTGTGGTGACCTTTTCATTTATAGGATGGATAAAATAACTAACATGGTTGTACCATTTTTATAATAACATCATAGTATATAGAATATACTTTATTTATTATTTTATAATGGAAACAATAAAAAAATAAGAAGTGGAAGATGAAAAGAACTTGAAATAGGGTGGTGAAATTATTACCTCTTCTTCGGTTGTTTCCTTTTGAGTTGATCAAAACGGCTAATTAAGTAGGCTTTATGACCAAAGTAAGGCCTCTAGAATTATGTTAGGGAAGTTGGGAGGACAATTGGGCCGGTTTTGGCCGATCCAAATGGCTTTGAATGTGTGAAATTGAGGGAAGGAAAAATGCCCTTTTATAAGAGGGGTGAGGGGCACCTTAGGAAAAACTTAATATATTATTTAATAATAAATTCCTATTCGGTTTATAATGGTTACAATGTGATTTATTTATATGATAAGGTGGGTATTGGTCGAAATAATCTCAACCAATAAGTTTTATACAAGTTTAGGTTACCATTTTAACATTATCTTTTAGATTTAACTCTTAGTTAAATAGTTTAAATTTTACCGTGTCTTCTTGTACTCTTACCCTATATGGTTAATAATATTAATATAATCTTCAAAAATAACTCCATGTGGTCATTAATGATATACCTATATTTATATATGTCCTTTGGCCAAGCCTTATATTTTTAGGAATATTATATCATTTAATAATATAATATTTGTTTTAAAAACTCTTTTATGTCAATTTTGACACTATTTGGAAATTGATTTTTGTGAAAATCATAAAAGAATGATTACTTCGAAAAAAGTTAATTAAATAAATCCTAACATGTCATATTAACCTATACAATTAGTTTAATTCATAAAAAGTCTCAAATTATATTTATTTGGGTACTTATAATATCAATTATTTCAATCATTCATTAATAAGGTAATTACTGCATCATCATTGTGTCATAAATAATATACATTATTTAATGTCTAAAAATTATAAATAAAATACCATTATTTAGGAAATATTTTTATCTTTATAATTATTATTTATAGTAGAATTTATCTTATGAATAAACCTATATTAAATATGGGTTAGTTATTTAAACATGAATTTAACACTTTTAACCCTTCTATAAATTAAATAATAATAAATGTTCTAATCTAATCCATGTTAGCATAAAGGATCATATTTTATTCCTAAAGTTGTTTTTGGTATTATTAAACTTATCCAATAGAATTAATACATGTGTTATGGTAATTATAATATCATTTTACCCTTAATTACCCTATTAAATTTTTACCATGGTAAATAAAAATCAAAAGTTACTATTCATCAAAAATTATTTTCATCTTATTGAACCACATTTTACTTACTGAGCTAAATCATGTCTCTCGAGTTTTAGAAATTCAATTCATAGAAGCAGTGGAATTATGTTTTATGCAAATTTGAAAAATCTCCTAGGAGGTGGGTAAAACACAGTAAAAAGTTTAATAAACTTTTATATAACTAAAATTAATATAAAATGACTCCAATGAATTACATTGAACTTATATATGTATTATGTAACTATTTTGAACTAAATTAAATTTTAATAGAATAAATAATTATTTAAATAAAAAGTCGTTTTTAACCAATAACTTAGTGTTTTTCACTATTCATCAAAAATTGAATGTTTTTTAAAAAACAAAAAAATTCACCATAAGTTAATTTTGATATTTCAAAATCAAAAATGAATTTATTTTTGAATGATAAAATTTATAAAATTTCAAAGAGTGGGTATTAATATTCAGAATGGCTAGTTCGATTGGTTGTGGTGTGTTAGAACTCGAAGTTGCGTACAACACACGCTACTGTATTATTCAAAGAGAAGCGTTCTGTGGAAACTTGGGGTGTTACATTCTCCCCTTATTAAAATAATTTAATCCTCAAAATTTATATAGTATTACTGCGTAAAAATTCTTATGTGGTTCTTCATCATAAGTTCTTCGGGCTCCCACGTTGCCTCTTCAATCTTATGGTTTCTCCATAGAACATTTACCAGAAGACTCATCCAGTATCTCATCACTTGTTCTCTTGTATCAAGAACATTGACAGGCTCTTCACAATAAGACAGATCGGGTTCCAATTCAATTTCCTCATAGGTGAGTACCTGAGTTGGTTTAGGCATGTATTCTCTCAAAAGTGATATGTAGAACACATCATGAACTTTGGATAGATTTGGCAGCATTGCCAAAGGGTAAGCTATAGTCCCAATTCGTTCTATAATTTCGAATGATCTGATGTACCTGGGACTCAATTTACCTTTCTTACTAAAACGTATTACTCCCTTCCATGGAGATACCTTCACGAAAACATGACCACCGACTTGGAATTCCAAATCATTCCTTCGGTTATCGGCATAACTCTTCTTCCTACTTTGAGATGCTTTGATGTGGGCCTGGATTACCTTCACCTTTTCCATCATTTCCTCCACATGTTATGGGCCTAGAAGTTTTCTTTCACCAACATCATCCCAATAGGTTGGTGTGTGACATCGCTTTCCATATAACGTTTCATATGGGGCCATCTGAATACTTGAATTGAAGCTATTGTTATAGGAAAATTCTACTAGAGGTAAATATTGATCCCATATATCATGAATGTCTGTGATCAAGACCTCAACATGACTTCTAAGGTTTGAGTAGTCCGTTCTTATTGTCCATCCGTTTGAGGTTGGTAGGAAGTTCTCAAAAGAAGTTCAGTATCAAGGGATTTCTAGAGAACTTTCCAGAATCTTGATGTGAAACAAGGATCACGATATGAAAAAATCGATAGTGGTACTCCATGAAGGCTTACAACTTCATCAATATATAGTTCTGATAGACGTTCAATCGGTAAATCCTCTCTTATAGTAGGAAAATGTGTTGAAATGGTTAGACGACCAACAATAACCCGTATTGTGTCATTCCTTCTTGGAGTCTTTGGTAGTCCCATGACAAAGTCCATCGTAATATTATCCCATTTCCACTCAGTTATATGAATAGGTTACATGACTCCTCCAGACTGTTGCCTTCTAGCTTTCACTTATTGACAAACAATACATCTCGACAAAAAATCCGCAATCTCCTTCTTCATGTTGTCCCACCAAAAATATTCTTTCAAATCTCTATACATCATAGTGATACCAGGGTGAATAGAGAAATTAGAACTATGAGCATCCTCCAACAATTCCCTTTTTAGATCAGGTATATTGGGAACACAAAGTCTCTTTCCAAGTTTCAAAATTCCATCTTCATACACAAATTCACTCACTCTCCCATCATTCACATCATTAATCTTCTTTTGAAAATCTTCATCATTGGTCTTATAAGTCTTTATAATTTCTAGTAAATATGGTTTAGAAACCATTTGAAAAAGTATTGATGTTTCACCTTCCATGGTGATTTCCATATCCATGTTTAATAGATCCATGAAAATAATATCCCTTTCAACTCTCATCTTGTTCAAAACTCCATGATATTTTCTTCTCAAAGCATCTGCCACCTTATTTTCCTTCCATGGGTGGTAGTGTATCATGAAATAGTAATCCTTGAGTAGTTCAAGCCATCCCCTTTGCCTCATGTTGATTTCTTTCTATGAGTAAATATACATCAAACTCTTGTGATCAGTATATATCTCACATTTTTCACCATAGAGAGAGTGTCTCCAAATCATCAAAGCAATGATTATAGCTGCTAACTCAAGATCATGAGTGGGATAGTTTTTCTCATGATTTTTTTGCTATCGTGGTGCATAGGCAATAACCCTGTCATTCTGTATTAGGACAAAACCATGTCCTGCCTTTGAAGAATCACTATAAATAACAAACCCACTACTCCATGATGGTAGATTAAATATAGTATCATTGAATAATCTTCTCTTGAATTTTTCAAAAAAATATTCACACTCTTTTGTCCAAACAAATTTGACCCCTTTACATGTGAGCTTTGTTAATGGGTTAGCCAATTAGGCAAACTTTTAGACGAAACATCGATAACAACCCACTAAACCAATAATACTGTGTACCTCAGTTATACTCACCGGGGCTGGCCATTCTTGGATCGCTCTTGTGTTAGAAGGATCAACGAAGATTCCATCCTTAGAGAAAATATGACCATGAAAAGAAATCTCTTGAAGACAGAACTCACACATGCTAAACAACCCATATAATTCGTGTCTTATAAGTGACTTCAGAATCATGCAAAAGTGATTTTCATGATCTTCATAGATTTTGTTGTATACCAAGATATCATCATAAAATACCTCTATGAATTTATCAAGATATTCCTTGAAAACTCTATTCATTCGGTCCATGATGACAGAGGGTGAATTAGTCAATACAAAAGTAATTACTGTAAACTCGTAATGCCCGTATCTGTTTCGGAATTCCATCTTCAGAATGTCCTCCTTCTTCACACACAACTGATGATATCCATATCAAAGTTCAATCTTTGAAATGTATTGAGCTCCATGTAGTTGGTCGAATAAATCATCAATGCAAGGTGGGGGATGTATTTTACTTATTGTTATAGCATTGATATCCCTGTAGTCAATTCACAACCTCATAGATCCATCTTTCTTCTTCACAAAGTGAATAGGGTCTCCCCATTGAGAAACACTAGGGTGAATAAATCACTTATTACTCAATTCCTCTAGTTGTTTCTTCAGTTCCACTAATTCTACTGTGTCCATTCTATAAGGGGTCTTCGATATGGGCCTGGATCCAGGAATTAAATCAATGGAAAACTCAATTTCTCATTTTGGAGGATTTCCAAGTAAATCTTCTAGAAACACATCAACATATACATTCACAATAGCAACATATTCTTTTTTAACATTTCATTCTTCACCCACAATTATTTCCTTCTCTTCCTCCCCAATAATTGAAATTTTATGAGCTATTGGGGGTGGATCTAGAAAAGAATTAGGTGGTGACGATTATGCTCTAAAGATAAGGTGTTATTTATCATCATCATTAGATATAGTAACCCCTTTCTTCTTAGAATAAAATTTTTCATCATCGTCCGATATCCAATCCATACTAAGTATTTTATCAAATTCAATCATGGTTATGAATAAGAGATCATCAGATAAATAACATTTATTTGCATTAATGGGAACTGATTGAAAAAACTTTGTAGCAATGATACTTCCCTTAAGAGTACTGACTAACAACTCCCTTGTTAGATCAAATTAGAAATATCTAATTTTCTTAGAAAACTGGGAATATATGAAACAATGCGATGATCTAGAATCAAATAAAGCATTGGATAAACATGAGGAAACCATTAAATTACCTGCCACGATGTATTTTAGAGCTTCAACCTCAGCAGTAGTGATAACATAAGCTTGTACTTGATCCCTTTGCCTCTTATGAGGTATGTTCCCCTGATGCTTAGGACATTCATTTTCATAATTCCACCTTTCTCTATAATTTTTGCATTCAACATCGACAGACTCTTTCTTCCCCTTCTAATCACGAGCTTGGTGGACTTTTTCACCACACTTGTAACAAAATCCCATTCCCTTCAAAAAAGTACCAGGGTGTTTCCTCCCACATTTATTGTAGGATGGATATTCATCTTTTCCCTTCTTCCCCTTATTTCCACTTCCAGAGTGTTCAGCAGATCTCTTCTTCTCTTACTTTGAATTAATGTCATAAGACATAGAGATTTCTTTTTCTATATTGATAGCACATGAGACAATATCTTCATATAATGAGAAGGATTCTGAGACCAATGCTTGATGAAGAAATGGTTTTAACCCATCAAAGAAATGGTAAATCTTACTTCTTGGGTTACGTATATAATCTGCAGCATGCCTCGCTAACCTTGTAAAGTTAGCTTCATACTTTGCGACATTATCATCCTCCTTTTCCTTAGACTATAAAATTATCGATCCATATATGTTGGATGGTCATGAGGAAAGTATTTTTCTAAGAAAATTTCTTTAAACTCTTTCCATTCCATATTGGATACTTATTCATCTTATTTTGTGTTTTGAATCAATGACCACCATTGATCAGCATCTCCCGTGAGGCGGTAAACTGCCAGGACAACTTTTTCCCTTTTTCTACTCCGTACGGTGTGGAATAGTTTTTCTAAGGAGTTTATCAATTGCTCATATACTAATGGATTTGTACCCCAATCGAATGTTAGCGGTTGTGGCCTTATGAAGTGATCTAACATTGATCCCCTATGTTGCGGATAAGGGTGCTCCATACGAGTAATGGTATTATTCATAACCTAAGTGAGTTGTCCCAATATAGTGATAAGCCAATCAGCACGAGTTTTATCACCAGCTCTACTATAATTATCTTGAGCAGGAGGGAAATCCGTACATGGAGTGCCTTCATTAATATGGTTTCCATTCCTTCCACTAAGCACCATTTCTATACAATTGCATACACTAGATTAGTTTACGAATCGAAATGCATAATTCCAAACTTATAAAATACTTAACATAAATTGAGTAGTTTTATGGATATAATCCATAATAATAAAAATGTTTTCTTTGAGTATGTATATACTCATAAATCCTTCATAATGGTTTTTAATGAAATCATTAATTATCCTAGGTAGATCCCCCGAGAGTGTCGTAACCAAGAGTGCAGCAAGGCCCGTTGTCATGTACCTGGATACCCCGGGTCAAGCTAGAAACTTCTTGTCAGAGTTTTCACTCATAGTTACACTTGTTCCAGAGCCACCTCTACCTGCTCGTATCCAGACAAGGATTTATTGCTTAGAAAATACACAAATTCTACACTTTACCAAAATTATAGGATGTTCTTATATACTAATCCTCAAGTCTATCTCAGGGCTATGTGATCTAATCAGAGTTTATCTAAATCTATCTTCAAAGGATAGTACTAAACTACCTCTCATACCAACTGTAATGCCGTGACCCCAGTTACCTAGAGTCGGCGCATTGTTACATATCATTGGAATGATCACAAAAGATCAAGTCTCGAAGGATCGATTAGTTTAGTATCTTTATAAACACTATATATATTCATAAGTCTTACATTACATTATAAATGGAAAAACTACGACATCATCTTGTCTCCATAGACCACACTCATATCCCCTCATACTATCCTTATAAGTCATTCATGAAATACTTCTTCACATCCTATGAAAAATAAAATATATAAAGGGGTGAGATCAGATGCTCAGTAAGTATAACAATATAGCGTAAACTTTAATAAATAAGTATAAACATTTATGGCAATGTATAACTAAAACAAAATCCTTTTAAACTTGTACTTAAACATAATATGGAAATGATAAAATGAAATAATTACATTTACTTATTCACATCAATATTCTACAAGTCGAACAATCACATGCAATACCAATAACCACTTTCATAATAATGGAATACATAATTCCAAACTATCATAACCACATAGTCAAGGACTTGTGCCAAGAATAAAAATAAGATTTTTTCAAGGCCTTATACAAAGATAGTAGTTTGTCTCATGATACCTACTGATGCATCGAGGTGCTATAGCGGGCTCCACCCGTCACTTACTAAGTCCAATTCATTCCTCATATGAAAAGGTTTAAACATAACATAAACATTCATATTAAAACTAGCATACAAAATGTCAATACTGTATCCATAAACTATGAATTGTATAAAAATAACACATCCATAGTCAAACATATCACAAAACCTTCAATAAAATATGGATTTTTTATATCATAATAAATGAACTTCAAATAAGCTCAAAATCCATCAACGGATGTTGATATAGATGAAATAAAAACAATTTTTAGAGAAATATCTCATTCTATTTGGAATTTATTTAAGAGTCACATAATTATAAAGAAAAAAATAATTTTGAAAAATATTCCTATAAGCTTGTAAGTGAATATTTGACGATGTTATAATGGTAGAAAATAGCCGCACCCACCGTATAAGTTAAAAAAACATTCTTACCTTTGTTTTGTCGAAAAGGTTAAAAAGGACCTTGTTTGGAAAATGACGGAAAGATTCATTTCAAAACATATAAGGTAAAATAAGGGTATAAATGACTTTAACCCATAGTCATGTAAATAGTAAAAATGTTTTGAAATACATTTTTAGGTAAACATGGATGTGGATGATAAATAGGTCCCAGTAGATAACTACATATAAACAAACTTGAATAATGAATAGGTTGTAGAATTAACCCTTACCTTGTACGTTTCCTTAGAAGATGGTAGTTTAACCTCCTGTGTAATAGATAATCACTATTATTAATTTATACAAGAATCATATAAATAAATATGGTATCATATATAATCTTTTAAAATTGCATTGTTAATAATATTTTATTGTTATCGTCGTTTCGGGTGTTAACTTACTCATTTTCTTTTATATGCTTTGTTACGTAAGTAATGTTTATTATGGATAGGATGTATCTTATTAATATTAAAAATGATATTAAGCCATTAAAAATAATTTTTAATCATCCAATGAAAATTATTATAGAATGGAAACGATGAGGAATGAATCTCATCGCGTTCGTGGAGACGGTAGTCCATACATACGCACGATCAACAATATCCTTATTTTGATATTAAAATATTATATAATTGGATGGTATATAATATATAAATAATCATTATAATGTTATATTAATTATTTATATTAATTATACTCATTATTATATCCATCCAAATGATGAAATGTTCTAATAACAAACTACACCACGATGTGGAGACGGTAAGCCGTACGTATGCACGTGCAGTTACCTTTTCATTTATAGGATGGATAAAATAACTAATATGGTAGTAAATTTTTTACAATAACATCACAGTATATATAAGATACTGGAGTTATTATTTTAGAATGGAAACAACAAATAAAGAAGAATAAGTGGAAGAAGAAAATAACTTGAAAGAGGGTGGTGAAATTATTACCTCTTCTTCAGGTGTTTCTTGTGAGTTGATCAAAAGGGCTCATTAGGTTGGATTTCTGACCAAAGTAAGGCCTCTAGGTTTAAATGAGTGATTTTTTGAGGATAATTGGCCAGGGGTTGGATTATCCTACACCCCAATGGATTCATCTTATTTTTTCTTGAGGGAAAAATATCTCTCCATGTTAGGTCGAATAGTGAAAGAATTTTTTTTTAAAAAAATATTTTCTATAATTCCTCCCATATTATCACATCAATATATTCCTCACCCTTTTGTATTCTTGATCAATGTCTACCACGTATCAGATTATACATTCATATGATAAATATTCCATGTATCCTTATCTTTTCGAGGGCATTGAATGATAGAGAAGATCTTATCAATGGATTTAATCCATTTTTCTACTATTAAGGGATCTTCTGATCCACTGAATGTCAAATTCCCTTGTCATATAAAGGTCACAATTGTAGCTTTTTCATTCATGGAGAGATTTCAGTGCTCATCCTGAATAATTTTCCTATTCATAACCTAATTAAATAGAAAAATTATCATCATGATGTTTGTAATTTCTACTCCCATTGGGTTTAGACTCATGTTTGGGAAGTCATTACATCGCCCCTCACATTAGTTTTCAAACTGGTTTCTCCTATTTCTAACTATTTACTAGAATAAATAGAAAACTAGGGATGAGTAATTTAAAACTATTAACCACTTAAATGGGAAACTATTAACGTTAAAGGGATAAATCATAAATGACATATGTTCCTTAACCTATGAATTTCTAGGATTCAATCTATGTTATCCATGATCTATTTCCTAAAATAAAATATTATAGGAATTTTTTTCCTTGATAATGGTTTATAATAATCCTATGAGTTTAGAAAATAATATCCACTAGGAGTGTAAAATTTGGTATATATCAAGGATTATTTTCATCCACCAGTTCTTGAATGATTCATGATTAATATTGTCTTTTGGGGGTCGTTACACCTAGGCACCTCTATGCGAGAGACACATCTGCTTATAGTATACATACGGAGATGTATTTTCATAGAATCCACTTACTCTATAATTCAGCCATGTTTTAGTGATTATTTGCGATGTTCAATCTTATCTATATGGATTTTTGTAGAATTCTCTCCTCATAATCCCAAAAATGAGTAGACTTTCTTTTGATACCAACTGTGATAATAATTGTCCTAAATACAGTTTATTTAAAAATTTATTACCTAAAGATTCACTTAATACATCCTAGAAGATCAAGAGGTATAGTTTCTTTGGTAGATTATATACTTAACATAACATCATAAAATTTGGATACAATGACTTTATTGAAAACTTCCTTAACATGCCCTAAAAATATTCACTACTCTTATAAAACTACATGGTATAACCTAGGTATATATATCCAAATGGGGTGAAATATTATGGAAATTAAAGGGATAAACAAATAATGTCATAATGAAATTATTACATGTTTGTTAATAGGAATTTCAATAGAAAATAAAGGGGTGATAATCATAATCTTGAATAATGAGTTACCATATAACAAGATAACTTAAAGGAAACATGAGAATGTGGAAGCAACATTAAAAATGACATCATAAGCATAATTTAAGATTAAGCACCAATAAATAATAACATAATGTGGTTAGGATAATATCCCATGTACCATACATTGAATATCATGAGACTAAAACAATACCCAATGTATTGGAGCAGTATATGGGTGTAGCCATCATAATCATATCATGCACATACATAAGTGTTCTACATAAATCATATAACATAAAAACATATTTCATGAAATTTAATCCCATAATTAATGATTTTTGGGTAAAATAAATGGATGTCCCCAATAAATGAAGTATAAATATACCTAGTGGAATAATCTTGAGTGTAAATGGGTATGGGTATACACAACACATCTGCATGGAATAGAAAATCGTAGGACAATTTCCCCAGCATGATGACGGAAGATAAAGGTTTTTTGGAATGATTAATGAGAGTGAAAGGGGTATATCATCACTTTTAAATAATAAGGAAAATAATAGGTATATTTAATATCATTATCCAACATGAAAAATTATGAATTATGTTTAATAAGATAAAAAATGTTCTTGAATAAAATTTTATCATGGAAAAATAACTTGATAATTTTAGCATCATAATGGGGGTGCATAATGAATCATGGGATGGATTAATGATTGTGAAAGGTATCTCTCATAACATGAAAATCATATGTTCTGTAATAGTGATGTAGAAAATAATATCCGATCAATATTAATTGGATGAAAAAAGGCATTACATAAAAAAGAGCTTGAAAAAAGTGGAGAAGGAGAGGATCCCTTACCTACAAAGGGTGTTTCCAAAAGCTTGGTAGGAGATTCTTGATAGCATGGTGGAACCTTCGGAGGACTGTAGTTAGGAAAGGGAAGAGTAATTACACTCTCCATGATTTTTTACTGAAGGAAAATGCAATCTTCGGTGGTTTTAAATTGAAAAGCAAAGGGGGACTTTTTATTATTTCCTAAACATATATTTTTGACTCTATATGATAAAGTAATAATAACCACAAACATTACCATAGTTATAATCCATGGTTTCTACCAAATTTTATTGGTTTTCATTATTTTATATGTTCATGAAACAATAATATTAACATAATACTCTTGTTAATGTGGAAGTATTTCATATTTACAAATAATAGATTTTATAACTTTAAAATATAATATAGGTTTTGGAGGATTTATAAAGGGTTTATAAAATTAATAAAATATCCTTAAATAGACATTATTTAATGGGTAAACGAATATTTAGTTGTGAATACCTTTGATGGAACAAATTAAATCAATTTAGTATTATTATTATGTCACAATACACATCATATTTTTAAATCATTTTTAGTTTTTACAAACAATTTGACCATCTCATAAAATTTTGTAAAAATATCAATTGGATAATTATATATTGATGATTCTAGAAATATTATTTATTTTACAAAATAATTATCCAAATATGATAATATACGCATTTAAATTTAAAACATTATTTATTTAAATAATTGTTTTTTGATAATAAAAGTTTTATAACCTTTATAAAAATTACATTTTCACATTGTAAAATTATATTACTATTTATATTTAATAATAATAAATAATTAAAATATAAATTATTTCAAAAATTCAAAAAATCATCAAAATTAATTTCTTAATTGAAATTTCATATTTCTTAAAAATTGTATTAGTGTTTTATAATATCAAAATTTAATTTTTATCAAAATCATCATTTAATTATTTATAAATTAAAAACAATAATGATTAAAAATAATTAATACTATATTGAAAAGAATATATATATATATATATTCATACTATTATGGTAAAGATACATATCCTTTTATTACACCAGAAAATGCCCTTAGGGTAATGAGTGTGATGATTATATTTTCATGGGGTGGTTTAGCAAATATGGTTTTGGTCTTGATATCAATATGCTTGAACATATCCCTTAAAAGGTCTCACTCATGTTTTAGTTGTCAAATGTAATCTTGTTCTTGGTCAATGGAAAATATAATAGATGTTATCTAAATTGTAATCTCTAATAAATGTGCTTTATATGGTACTATCATACTTTTCGAGGTAACTGATTCATTCATCTCTATCAATTGAAATTTTAATAACCCTTGATATGTATTAATCATAAGATCACTATTTAATGGATATGTTATAAATGTTTATGTTTTCTAACTACCTTTTATATACCATAAGATATAACCATATTATTTCATTTGATTTCTATAACGATAATAAAAAATATGTCATTTATTCATTCAAAAAGATAATTTCATTTATAAAATTTTGGGTCATTACACATAAAAGAGTGGGTTTTTTAGTTAAGGCTAGATCTAGAAACAAACATGAAGCCAAGGGAATTTAAAAAATCTTAATAATATTCATTATAGAGGAATGGTAGGTTGATTTTTTTTAATTCTAGAGAGGAATAATATATAATGAATATTATTTGAGTAGTTAATATTTAATTTAATTTGAAATTAAAGTGCATGTCAGTGAAATAATGTTATTATTATTATTTTGACATTTGGTTCCACAAGGTATAAAATAAATATTAAATGGTACTTGTGAAAATATTTTTTTTCTAAACCCTAGTTTTATTTAAACCCAATTATATTATTTTTCCACAGAACCAATTCATTTTTTGTTGTGTACAATGACAGCTGGATAGTTTCCTATCAAGCCCTAGAGAGATACCTCTCTAATAATGTTACCAGGAATGGAGAATGATCTTCCTCCAAATCCCACTCTTGAGTCTATATATATTAAGGATAACACTTTAATGTAGATTCTCATGGCGATCAAAGGCGAATGACAAAAGTTATAGGATCTATAGTGCTAGCACCCAAAGAATCCTATAGTCATGTTTAGAGATTTCTAGAACATGTGTGGATCACCACTAGGGGAAATATGTTCTTTATTCCTACAATGAAATGGAGTTATAACCCAAATATGTTGTCAGATCCATCAATGAAGAAATAATTAAATCAAGGTAATTCTTTAGTTGATTAAATTAATTATAAATAATATTTAATGATTCTGCACTAGGTTATGATGTTTTATCCCTTTTTGGTTTTGTTTGATTAAATTCCATTAATTATAGTGTTTATCATCATTTAAAATCTCAAAATAATCATTGATCATGAAAACAAAGTTGGGCATGAACCATCACACATATCCTCTACACCAAGAACACACATCTATATGATACAACAAGATGGGTTTTAAACACCAAATGATGTTAACAAGGTATGTATGTTTCAACAATATATTTTTGGATTGAATAAAACATCTAAATTATAAAAAGAATTGTTTTAATGAATACATAAAATAATTTGGTTTTATAACGATCAAATGTGAGTCATGTTTCTAGAAGAATTATAATGTTAGTTAGTTCATCTTCATAGTAGTATGTGTTGATAATATGACATATTAGTCTTACAGTCATTTATGGACTATAGGAACCATTACTTCTCTATGAAGTACATGGGTGTAGAAACCCAAATTCTTGAGATCACGATCATTCTTGTGACATCTAAGTTACTTCTAGGGATAATTCAAATTACATACAGTGGCCAAATATAGAAAAGATTCAGTATTGAAAAATCAAATAGGGGATATGTTATAGTATCACATGGTATGCGTATTTCTATTAAATGTTCCTTTAATAACAAAAAATAGATATGATGGTTAAGATTACTTATTTTTCATCGATAGGTTCCATCTAGTATGTTTTGTTATTTTCCACGATAAATGTTTCCTACTCTTTAAGAATCATGGAAATATATAAAATAATTTTGGGTGAACATCACTGGATTGTTGTTAAGGATATACTTATGTATCTATGGAATAATAAGTATTTTTTCCTAGTATGTGAAGGATATAAAATGCTAGTCATCATGGTATATAGAAATTATACTTTAAAAATCGATCATAATATTTTGAATTCACATTCAGGATATGCCTTCAGTCTTAAGGGATGAGTTGTGAGATGGAAGAGTTCAATGTAGCTAATTGTATATGATTTTATAATGTAATCTTAGTATATTATGGTTTTGATGCAAAAAAATTAAGTAATTCAGATACGCAACTTCATACAAGGGATTCATGTTTTGCCAGGTAGTATAGATGTAAATAAATTGTATTATGAAAATATTTTATCATTGGTTCTCACAAAGTATCCAAACTCACATCAACAAAAAAATCACTTACTTTGGACTTCTCACCTCATAAGTGATTTTTATCAAAGGGGTGAGGTTTTGGTGAGTATATTTTATAAAAAAATAATATTGTTTACCCCTTGAGTAAAGTGTTATCTTAGAATAAGTATGAACATCATATGAGTTCTAGAAGACTGAAAGTGGTTAGTAGTAGGGTCTAATTGACTGGGAGTCTGTTATAGATTTTTCCCTTGAAACAACATTTATGTAATTTTTTATTTCATGTATTTATAGTTTTAAAATATTAATAATGTTTATATAACATCATTACTATTCTTCAATTTGATATTATATGTGATAATTTCTTAAGGGATCCAGTCAAACTAAATGATTATAGTAGTTATCCACTATTACGTTAATCTAGAAGTGATATGATAGTATTCTTAAATATTTGTTCTATTGACAGATGATAATGTCTGACATGAAATAGATGATACAGAATATCGAGGATTAGGTGATCATAAGACATTGACACTTCTTTATATTATGTTCATCCTTGATAATATCTAATAAAATGAGATTACAAGAAGATGACCCTCTAGAAGGAAATCCACAATTATATGTGTCATTGGATATTACTATTTGAAGAAATTTATAATAGTCCATAGAATTTAAAATAATTATTAATTCATATAATGATCCATGTAGTCTGATATATTGATGAAAACTATGATGACAAATTCTCATGGTGAGGTAGGTTGCATTTGGGGTTTCATGGATGATATTTCATTAGTTAATAATGTGAGGAATTAATTTTCATTTTTATTATTTAATAGAACATGGTATCTCAATCCATTTGATTAGAAAAGAACTACCTGATTAAGTCCATGTCCATGGTGTTTTATCAAGAAAATTCATTTACTAATACTCAATGAAAAAGACACTGATCACAATGTTTGATCACGTAAGTGGAAAACATTATTTATTAGAGATATTGAGTTAAAATGATTACATTACACATTATACAATTATAGGAGGATAAATGTCATTATAACATTTACTTCTTTATTTATTGTTTTCTTATCACTTTTTTTGATGTTAACTATGGAATTTAGATAGTTCAGGATAATGTTACTAAGAAAGAGACCTAGAGTGTCAAAATTTAAGTACATTAAAATCCTTAATCATATTCTATATGGACATAAGTTATTAAATAAATATTATCTCTATACATGGTTTAATATTTACTAATGTTTTGTTTACTGGAGAATTTAAATGTGATATAAATATTTAGTAAAAATATATTAATTATTTGAGTGAATATAATGTTTATTTATTTATCAGAAAAAAGTAGTGATATTTATTTATTAAAATAAATAGTCAAAATTCGTGTTTTGAAAAATATTTAGGAGTATTAGAAATCCAATTTCAATGGGCAAGTGATAAATAACATATTAAATATTATTTGAAGAAATAATAATTCATTTATTTAAGCAAAATATAATTTATTTATCCATTATTTTATCGCATATCATGAAAGTAATAATAATAATAATAATATCTTGGCACGAGGTTCACTATAGATTAAGATAATGTAAGGTCTTATATCGAATTATTTATTCTATAACCCTTGGTATATGAATACTTAGTTATTTAATTTGGTAACTGTATCATGGAAAAGATAATTTGTGTGAATGAAAAATTCTAGAGAGAGTCCTCAGAATCCATATATTTCTTTTCTCATATAAATCCCTTAAGAACAGGTAGTGATCTCCCTCCTCAACCCTCTAAAGACTAGAGTGAATAAGAAAAATAATTCTCCTTTTTTCGATTGTTATGGAGATCAAAGAAGAAGGAAGTAAGCATTATGATTTTCTTAGATTGAACCCATGGATTTCTACAGCATCATTTAGAGGTTTGTTTTGTATGTTAGGTTCACTGCAAGAGGTATTCTACCCTTGAACCGTCTAATGAAATGATAGTATGACTAGAATTTTTCATTTGCTTCATCAACTAAGATAGAATTTCAATACAAGGAAATTATTTATTTATATAATTTATTTATAAATTAAATGATTTGATCTCATCTTGTAAATTTGGGGGGTTAAATGCGTCTAATTTTTAGTATAAATCTTAAGAAGTTCATGAATTTCCATTATTAGTCCCATGCCCGATAACTTTTGCAGCACCCCAGAAACATCATATATCACAATAATATTATATTTAAATTATGTAATATCATATTTGTGTTATAGTGATATTATATAATATAAATATAATTTTATGTAACATGAAAATAACATGAATTAAATATCATATAACTCTATAACATAGTTAAATTGTAAATATAAAATTATTATTTATTTCTAATTTTACTAATAGTGGGAGGATAATATTTGTTATTTTCAATAGCTATTATTTTTTACAAATTATAATTAATTGTTAATTATTATTATGATAAATTATTATCAATTATTACTCATTATTTACTAACTATTAGTACATCATTATAAATTATCTTTAATAATTCAATAATTACTATTAATTTTTATTATTACATTTTAGTTATTACTTATTATATGTTTTATTTATTATTAATTAACAATAAAGATGATATTTTTTTTTGTTTTGAAGAGACGGTCCTGACCATGCCTTAAAAGTGCGAAACTCCTCCCCTATAACTAAACTTTCTATGGATGGTATGAAAAAGTAACATTCTAGTGGAGTGAAGTCAAAATCCAAGTATGGTAAAAATAACAGTTCTATTCTGGAATTGTCACCAACTGGCCAACCCATCCACTGATCTACTTTAAAAACATTCTTTTCAAAACACATCCACTAAATGATTTGAATTTTTTAACCTATGCCTTACTCAAACTCGTTCATAGGTATTAATTTTAAGGCCTCTAGTTATTCTATTTTTTTTGATAAATAACTACACCACTGGAGAGTAAATCCTTTGGATAATTGTGTCCAATAAGGTGATAGGCTTCACAGCTAAGAAGATCAGTCAACAAATGTTGAGTTGTGAAGATAGTTTTAGAGGTATCATTATTATTATTATTATTTACTATTTCTTGAATAATTATCATTATTAGAGTAATATATTAATGGTTATTGAAAATCTAAATAAATATATCCATGGTCCCTCACAAATCATAGGGGAATTTAGTTTTCTTATTGTAGCACATGAAAGGACCGAGAAGAAGGAATTAACTATTTTCATCATGAATTTCAGAGATTTAATTGACTCAAATTAATTATTAGATGTTTTTGTTCATGGAGAAATATACACCTAATATTTTAAATCTCTTAATAGAGTCCTCAAAAAAAATATAGAAATGAACATTGATACTTTTTATGCCTTATATGAATGACCTGAAGTCCAATATCAAACCATTAAAAATGTTATCTTTGATCACCAACCCTTCCATACTACCATATATAATAAGAATGAAATGGGTTTATTCCTTTTTATATTCAATAATTCTTGGGTGAAGTATCCAGACTATAGAAACATTATTCGGGAAGTATGGTCTAGCTTTGAATATTATAATGGTCTTTATGCATGCATAATGAAACTAAGGATCTTGAGGATAATTATTTGAGTTTGGAGAATGTAATATTTTAGTACAATTAATAGTGAGATATATATCTTAGGAAAATATCATAATCACCTAGAAACCAACAATTAGGATTATTTCCAATTATCTATCTTTAATAGAGAAAGTGATTTGTCTTTTAAATTTAATGATAGAATGAATCCTAAGGAACCTATATTGAAAGAAAATTTTAGGGTAAAATTGATGTAGGAGGGGGATAGGAATTAATCTTTTTTATGACATCTAGAGAAATAGTAAGTCTAAAAATATTGTCTCCAACATGAAAATTGGAAATGATGTAATCTCTAGGAAGAAATGGATTAGTGAACACATAGTGGGCTCTTGATGATTTGGACAACAACATGCTCATTCAAATGCCTGACATAGATGTGGTTATGTCAATACTATTTTTTCCAAACCCTTCAAATGCACTAAAACCCAATGTTTACACCAACTCATTCATCCATGAATTATTGGATATCATGGATAATTATTAGTTAAAATGGTTCATACTTTCTTAAAAAATTGAATTTTTATTAAAGGGGTAAACTCTTAGTTAATTTACCATTGCCTAATATTGAATCTATTGACTCCCATTTCTTATTAAGACCTATGGGTATTTTATGTAGTGGAAATAATATTATTAGTAAAGTTATATCCACTATAATCTTAATATTTATTAAGAAGGTGGTCTCAAAAAATTTCTATGGCTTTGTCCATGGGAGGAAAATATAGGATTTTCGGGTCAAAACCACATATCGCATTAATCTACTAAATAAAACTAAAAAGAGTAGTATAATTTCATTTAATATGGATATTAGAAAATCTTTCTACACTACTAACTTGGAGTGTAATATTTGAATTTCTTCACACTTTTGGGTTCATGGAATCATCCTCTGAATAGAAAATAAAATTCTTCAACTATGACAGGAGGTCTATCCTTGTGAATGGAACTCCAAAAGGATTCTTTCCTTTTTATGATAGGGTTATGAAAGGTGAACAACGTTCTATTTGTTTTTATGTGTTTTTTGAGAATAAAATCAATCAAGCATCAGTCAATTTTTTTGAAATGTTTATCAGAAAGCTTGTAGGGCCCCTCCATCATTTGGTTGTGGGGAAAGGTGGCAGAGGACATGTCGCCATTCAGAAAAATTAATAAATTATACATGTTTTTATATTTGTAAATATATAAGTCTGTATATTGTGAAATATATATTGTGTTTATTTTATTTTATTTAGAATTATGTCATGAATATTTGAAGTGAAAATGTTGTGTTTTAAGCAATAAATTTTGCGACATGTAAATTATCTTATTCTTATTTTATTTATGATTTTTTTATTTTAAATTATGTTTTTTTCAATTATGTTTTTGGATGTATGTTTACTTTCTAATATAACTAATCTAGTCATTTTTATTCCATTTTTTCTTGTTAAAAAACACAAATATACGATTTTTATTATATATTTTATTTATATAAAGTCTTCTATTTTTCATTATTACATAAGTATAATAATTTTATTAATAATAAATAAGTAAATAAATATATTTTTTATATAATTACTATATTATTTTAATTTAATATTTCAATTCATTTATTTCAATTAAAATGATAAGAACATGGGGATATTTAAAAATAAAAAATTGTCTATTCATTATTCCCTAATTAAATCAAGTTCATATCAAGTTATCATAATATTATATTATGTTATGGTAAAACATAATTTTAAATGATGTCGTATAATGAAAAGTGTTTCTTGAATAAAGAACATGTGAACTATGGATTTTTTATATATCCACCATTTCTTTAGGACTAGTGGTGCTCATAGATCGACATCATTTTTATCCTCTTCATGGATTTTATTATGTAATGTTAATCCATTTTTGGATTTTTTTTTAAATCAATCAATTCTATAGAATTATAATATACCTGTAAATGCTGGAGCTCAAGTAAAAAGTATTCATTTTATCGGGGTTCAATATCTAGGGTTTTTTTGAATCTATAATGTTCCTGCATCGTCAATATTTTATAGAAAAGTGATTTTAGTATCATAATATATTATTGTTTTAAACCATTACAATTGTATTTATAATCATTTTTTACATTCCTTTAATTTTCAGTTATTTATTATATTTATGAAATTATTTTTATTTTTAACAACTTTTTAGATGCTTATGCTATTTTTAATGTTTTTTCCTATTATTTTCATAGTTTATATTTTATAATATTTTAATGTTACAAACTTGAATTTTAATACGTTTTATTATGTTTCATGTAGTACACTTTGAATTCTTATGGAATATAAAATGTAACTAAAATATAAATGAAAATTAAAATAGTGGCTAAACGTGTAAAAAAATATTAATCGTAAAAAAATTCTTAATATTAATAGATAGAAAACATATAAATGAATGAGTAAAGTCAATGTATATGGTGATTTTCGAACCCAGATGGTGGTGTGAGAATGGGATGACCATATCAAGGTCGTCGATATCTATGTTAAGGTGGAGTATGATGACCTCGAGAGGGCTGATCCTTGGCTGTTAGAACCTTGACTGTCAGATACTCTGTCTTTGTCTCAATGGAAGGAGGTGTCAATTGGATGTCATCTTGTGCACATGATCCTTCTCCCACTAGGGTAGTATAAGATCCTTCCATAATCACATGGGGGAAATGAACATCTTGTGATGGATATGGAAAAAAAAATTAGTCTTGTTAAATGACCACTGATAGAAGATCAGATAATCTGTACATGGAAAAAACTGTAAATATCGTTCCATTACGTATAGATCCCATGCCATCTAATGAACATCATATACTAGCTAAGGGTGGACTCCTAGAGGGATGACCTCAACATGTGGAAAATGTGAGCCCTCAATTGCAACATGACACGGTCTACATCATCATCTCCATGGCTCCTTGATATTAATAGTTGATGGAAGATGATCCTAATCAAGAACCTACACTCCTTGGGCATGAATGTCATATCTCTTGGATTAATGATTGAAGATAATATCATGAACCACATGATAATTTGGCATTAGCCTCTGCGCTGCATCACAGATCGCTTATAGGATAACAACCTCCTCCTCCTCTAGATCAGACAGATGGATAATCTATTGTACCCGAGTATGCTGTAAAGAGATTAAAAATGAATTAGAAAATAGGATAATAAAATAATGGACATTTATTTACTTACCACATCCTAAATCACTTTGTCCTGTTGAGTAAGATATTGTATAGAGTTCAGTCTATAACATGTCTCATACTCAACCTACTCTGAAATATGGAATCACATCATACGAAAACCTTCTATATGAAGTGATTCTCATCTTCCCCAGAGTTCGAGATACTAGGAATGTCATTTTCACCAGTCAACATCTTATCTCCCCATCAACTCCACAGAATGAAGCTTCTGTAACTATCTCGGTGGAAATGGAATGCTCTAAACATAGCCGAACTGTCACATGACTCTATCAATCTAGTGACACACAAAAATATATAAGTTAATGAGTGGCACTGAATTCATAGAATCATGAAGTCCAACATTGTAGTATGTAGATAAATGGTCCAATAAATCCCAATGTGGAAACAATGAAATCTGAAACAACATGTGATATTCCTAAAATAACTTACTAATAACTAAAAATGATGATATTATGATATTTTTTGTCATTAAAATATTGTATGTACTTACCTCATCGTGTAGGAGATTGTCCAACATGAGATGGTGTGAACCCAAATGGTGTGTCAGAGTGATGAAAAATCCATTTTTCTGACTCCACCTATAAAATACCACATATAAAGTGATAACTAATAAGAAATTAAATTCAATAGATCTTAGTGGCTTCAAAAACCAATAGAGAAGAGTGATCATATCGGTATCTATGAGGAGCATCATAAACATATCTATAGGATTTTGCTGACCCACATCATCAAGGGAGAGGGAAGGGATGTGCTCTCATACCCACATATGAATAAGGATGAAACATCCCCCAAGATTTGTTCGTTTTAAGTGTAATCCCATTCAGAATGCTCTATAAGTGTAATCCACGCCTGAAAATCCCCAACTGTATGTCTTAACCTTATCAAAATCATCCAGTATCCCTAGATACATCATGTACAAATGAATACTTGAGTGATCATTATAGAGTGTCCCTCCAATGATCTGTACGATAAATGTATGCGCATGATGCATGACAGACTGGACATCAGCATAATTAGGTAAATGTGCAATGAGAATCTCATGCCACCTCATAGATATCGACTCGCCATCTATAGAAGCATCATCAGCCAAAATCACGATGCATAGTAATCTCTGTACAATCTCAGACCAGTCTATATGGGTGGGTCCAATAACTTCATCCCCTTAGATAAGAATATTGATTAGGATTTCCACATCCTAAAGGGTGATTGTCATCTCTCCCCCAGGCTGGTGGAATGTGTGTGTGTTTGGTCTCCACCTTTATAGGAGGGCAGCAAGTATGTGGTGATCAATGAATGTGAAATCAGATACCACAATTTTGTAGAATCCATCATGGTGAGAAATGATTGTGAAATCAGATACCACAATTTCACATAGGGTTACAAAATCAAATGTTCTAACCAATGTTGTCGGTTTTGTACTATAAGAATACCCTTTTCAGTTTGAATAACCCCATCATTGCAGTAGACACATGAAAACATGACTCTCTACGTCAAAAATGTTTTTTGATCATGATTCTGATAGTGTAAATAATATTGTCAATGAGGGTTGAATATATAATTTTTATGATATATAAATTTTATAATTCCTTTCTATATCCTAAAATATGATACTAATGTTTTTTATGTAAAAGTTTATTTGAAAATAAGTCCAATTTTTTTAGGAAACCGAGGTAAAAAAGAAGATAAAACCTCAAATCAGTTTATTTATCCATGATAAAATTCAAAATATGACAATATAAAGTGAAATTGACAAAAAATAACTCATTAAAAAACACAAGAATGTTTTACATTAAATAATAAATACCTTGTCATTTTTCAACAGAACAGAGTTTGGATGATATGAGTTTAAATTCAAAGGTGAATTAAAATCTATCTTATTTTCAAGTGGTAGCTTAATGACATATTTCAAATGGATGTACTTAACTTTTGAATTTTCAAAAGCTTTTGAACTTCTAATGAAATCATCATCATATGGGGAGGTTTTTCATTAGAAGGCCAAACGCGTTTGAAAAATAAAATTTTAAGTACATATCATTAGATGATATCATTAAGCTTCCAGTTGAAAATAATCTAGATTTTCCATCACTTCTGAAGTCAAACTCATCTAATCAAAACATTTTTCTATTGAAAAATTTCAAGGCATTTATTGTCTATTTTAAAGAATTCATGCTTAATTAAATGAGTTTTTCCTTTTTCATTTCACTTTATAAGATCATAATATTCATTTTATCATGGATAAATAGACCCATATTATGTTTTAAATTCCTTTATACCTCGGATTCCAAAATATTCTAATAATATTATTGGCAATGATGGTTGACTGTATAATATTTATAATAATGAAAATTTTGAACACATTTTTTTATCATAAAATTTGATACTAATGTTTTATAGTATAATTTTTAATCTTTATAATGTTAATTAAATAGTCTAAAAAGGGAAAATTAATCATCTAAAACATATCCTCCAAGAGTGTCAAATCAGTTGTGCAGTAAGGCTCATTGTCTTTCACCTGTTCCCGATCTTGTCTAGCTCATTGCGGTGCTTTCAGGTCTTACCCTTAGGTACATCTGTGTCAGAGCCACATTCCCTTGGAGTATCCAGATAGGGATTTTATTGCTTAGATAACTACATAATATTAATGAAACTAACAATTTTTAATGTTTTTAATTATTAGAACATTTATATCCATTGTTGAACGTTTTCCTAAAAGATGACTATAATGTTCTATAATTTAATTTCTTCCTTTCCTAAAGGGATGTTCAATGGTTTCTAAATAGAGTGTGATTCATCTAAAACAAATCCATCAACCTTGAAAAAACAAACATGAAATAAGGGATGAATCATCTAAATTGCCAGGGTAACAAATCATGTCTTCAGTTAAGACTCTGTGTCATCCAGTTTTCTAGGTTTTATCTTATGTAAATTCTATGTTAATAAAAATTAAAAATTGTTTAATCATTCCTTAATCATTCATTAATCATTTTTTAGTCATTATTTAATCATTAGTTAATCATTATTTTATCATCCATTAATCATTACTTAATCATTCTTTAATGACGTTCAAACGAACCTCCGAATCATTCTTTAATCATTCCCTTTTATTAGTTAATCACTCTTTAATCATTCCTTAATCCCAATTTAACAAATAATTAATCATTATGTAATCATTACCTAATCAATACTTAATCATTTTTTAATCATTATTTGTTAATTACAAAATCCTTAGTTAATCAATTTTCAATAAATCTTTAATAATTCCCCAATCATTACTTAATCATTACTTAATCATTTCTTAATCATTCTTTAATCACTAGTTAATAATTATTTAATAATGTTTTATCATTATATAATATTTTCTTAAAAATTAAATAATCGGTAGTTAATAATTATTTAATAATTCCTTAATAATTGGTTAATCATTCCTTAATCAATCCGTTATTAGTAGTTAATCATTATTTAGTCAATCTTTAATCAATATTTAATCATTCCTTAATAATTACTTAATCATCAGTTGATAATTAGTTAATCATTAGTTAATCATTCCTTAATTATTCATTAATTATTATTTAATCATCAATTAATCATTTCTTAATCATTTCATAATAATGCTTTAACCATTACTTAATACTTAGCTTATCATTAAGAAATCATTCATTGATCATTAGTTAAATAATATATAATCAGTACATATTAATTCTTTAAACATTAGTTAATCATTCGTTAATCATTATTTATTCATTAGAAAATAATTAGTTAAAAACTACTTAATCCTTAATTAATTATGCCTCAATAATTTGTTAATCATATGATATTCGTTATTTAATTATTATTGGCTAATCATTAAATGAAATCTTTTTTTATTTTTAGGTAATTCATTAGTTAATACTTAATCATTACTAATAATAACTATTATTTGAAATCTATATATAACTAACTAAACAAATAAATAAATATAATATTTAGAACTAACTAATGACAAGTCACATAAATAAATAAATAACATTAAATTAAATAATATAAAATACCTTTAAGATATGCTACACAAAAAATCATAACTTATTCTAAGCCACTAGAACCACAACGCACAAAGACACCTTCTTTTATAGAGAGAGGGAGTGGAATTTATAGAGGAGTGGATTTTGAAGTTAGGAGGTGGGGTGCCCTTTTATACAAATATAAGGGAAATGTTGTAGGGTGGTGACACCTTTTTCTTTTACGTTAGGCAAAAGGCGGACAATCTCTTGCTACATTTTTTTATTATTTTAGGGGGAAAATGGCAGGTCCCAGCCACATTTTTCATGTCATTGTTATGGGTCAATGATAATGAAAGGTGGAACACGCACATCCACCATTCAATAAATCGGGAAGACTACACACCCCTTGATGGTTTTCAGATACAATTTTAAAATAAAACTATATTTAGTTAAAAAATCCTAAAACTCGGAAAAAAAATCTTCTTTCGGATGCTTTATTTAGAATTTTTAAGGCTATCTTAGTAGATCTATTTTAAAATTTGTTGATTAGGGACTTCTTAAGAGTATCCAGGCTAGAGGTAGTTTACAAGATTCTACTTACTAATTCAATATTGATGTTCTAATAATAATCTACCAAAGGGAGATTAAAAAAATTATTATCAATCAATGAAAATTTAGACTACTATGGGCAGATTTATGGGCAACATATAAGATATCCTAAATGTCTCATCCTTTATAGTCAAACTGATAGCTTGTTATTTTAACTATAAAAATTAAATTTATAATTTCCTACTCTCACTAAAACAATAGTGAGTAGGACTGGACCCAAGTGAATGGTGTGAGTTGTACTAAGGTCTTATTCTGAACATAGTCTACTATAAATAGGGACCTGATTGTAGCTGAAATGATGACAGATAGTTGAGAGTGAAATGGCGGTTTTATCATTAATGAAATTTTAACATAACTAAGTTTTGGAGCAGGAGCATACCTAAGATAACATGGGATATCCTATAGTAAGACATTCCCGAAAGACAATTCACCTGTAAAAATGAATCAACTAGGCATGCAAACCCAACCATAAGAAAATAATACTACCTCTATTGAGAATTATAATAATTACTGAATTTAAACAATATGTATGATGAGAGATAACCTTTATACAACTTTGAAAAATGACTAATCATGATCATCCAAAGAATTCATCATCATTAAACCATAAATATCTATATTCTCTTATTCATATATCTCAATTAGTAGATGTATTAATGAGGTATAAATGATTCCAAATAGCTTTGAGAGAGGTATTCAATTGTTGTTGCATCAACCACGAACATGACTGAAATAATACAAAAATCCTAAGAAAGATGAATTGCATCTATGAAGGAATGGATCACGTATATAAAACTAATCAACAAAGTAAAACAACTATAATTCCCTAAACACATTAAGCACAGTTCATGTTCATAAATAATGGAAAACATAAGGCAAATGATGCAAAATATTAGTAATAAATAATATAAGGAAGAAATAATCCTCCTATAATGAGGTTGGATCCCAATCTCCTATCTACCTCATCCTATCCTTCTATCTTCAACATAACATGTTCCTCCCAAATTCTTCTCTCCATCAGAGGTAGGTCTAATAACCTGTTGATCGATTCCCATAGGAATGTCCCAAAATAACATTTTAAAAGGAGTCATTCCACTAAATGTTTCACATAGAATTGAAATTTACATGACCTCATGCTCCTATTTCATGCCAAATTTATATGATCCTACACATATAATATCATATAGATTACTCCAAAGACATGTCGACCATTTTCTAAGCCTAGCAGCTTGGTAAGCCTAGGCAATTCTCATTTTCAGCAAGTAAAAATCATTATTGATGATTCAATGTTCTGGCCTTGAGAACTCCGAGAATCCGGAAATCAAATTATTTCAGAATAATCTTTTCCTATTAATAGAAACATTTGTTCTAGGATCCATATACAATGATTAGGGTTTTAAAGGCTCCCAGCCTCACTGGAATGAGATTTAAAGCATTGAGCTAATTTGAATTGACCACTTGGGATCCCCTTGTGACCCCCAATACTAACCATGGGTCTTCTTATTAAATCATATGCTCCATGTATACACTGAGTAAATTCATAAATAAAATGGTGTGCACCAATTTTATTCTTCATGATTGAAGGATTTTAGAACAACAAGGCCCCACCATCATCTTATTTAGATGAACCAACAGAAAAATATGAACAGGAAAACAATGTCAGCGTTCTCTGTATCGTCTGGATTTCATAGGTCCTCAATATCAATTTTTGAGTGAGTTATAGATTCAACCATTGGAATGAGGACAATGTTTTAAACGTAGAAATCCTCAAGGATTCATCACTCGGGCTATAGTTCGTCTTCAGGTCAGGTTTTGGTCTCACAGATTAATTTATTCTTAGTCTTGGATCACCTCCTTAAAGCTGGGATGATTTGGATTAGATCTTCATCATCGTTAATCTAGATTCCATGGTTTAAGGGTCAAATCGGCATCTTCTACATGCCTTAATAATGGATTCAATATGGCAGATGCAGCTCACTCTAATACATCAACTTAGCTTTGGAAATCATCTCGATCTCCAGCCTACAACATCGAGATCTCTAATAGAATGAAAAACATGGTTGCAAATCTCCAACTTCTAGGCTTGAAATCTTCATATGAACCAAAAGTCCATCAATGTAATTGAAACACTATTATATTCCCTTCAATTATTTTTCAAACATCTTATATGTAAATATATTGGAAAATTCATTTGAGGGTCTCTATAAACAAAACAAAATGCGAAAATTTATCTGATACAGAATAAAATGAGTACACAAATATAAATGCAAATATGTGGTATAATATTCCATAGATACTAATATCTCAACATATTTGATTAAAAATTGTTACAACAAATAATTTTTAAAATAAGAAAATGGAACATTAAAGAAACTAAACCCAACACCTGGATCATTAAAGTATTTTCAAAAATAGTTTTTAATACTAATTATAAACAAATGAATAAAATAATTTATCCAAAAAGGTATGAAAATAAAACCAAGAATTTTGTTAATAATTAAGAACCAAAACACATGTTCTTATTATAATATTTAATGTTTATAATTTTAAAAATAAATCATCAATTATCAATTATTCACTTTTATTCTCATTTAGACACAAAAAAAGCATCACAATATCAATAAAGGATGTGGAAAATAAGAATTAATTTTAGGTCACCTAAATTTCTCCAGCACATAAACTATTTATTTTCTTAAAGAAATTAACCATGATAATTAAATGAATGAAAATAAATCTCAATATTGAAAAAACATAAAGTGTAAGAACAAATTGGCATTCAAATGTATCTTACCCTATGAAATATCATAAGTTGAAAATATGTTTCTCCATATAAAAACATTTATTTAGCCATAAATTGGATTTATAGTTACAAATATAATTGTGATTCAAAAATTTTAAAATCCTTGAACAAATTACACTTTTAATTTAAGTAAACATCCTAGCTTCCATTTTTCTATAACATGAACAAATGCACAACATTAGAAATTGATATTTATGCACAAAATTTTCAACTCAATAAATAAAAATTTCATAGGGATTATGAGTTCACATCATTTCTCATTTAAATGCATGGTTAATGAGTTTAAAGTACAATAAAAAATGTCAAAACCAATTTATTTTGTAAATAATTATCATAAAGATTAACTGAAAAGAAGGAAATTAGAGAAAAAAATAAATTATATTACAATATAGAATCTAAAGATGAATATAACATGTTAACAACATGAAGGGAAAAATATTTATCAAACTTGAGAAAACATTTCACCCACTAATTAATTAAATTAGAGATTGAAAATAAAGAAATTTTGAAAAAAATTACTATGAGGTTTTTTACTGTCAAATACAATATAATATAGTTTTGAACATTTTTATACCCCTCCACTATTAAAAAAATTGTTCCAAATATTAAATTTAATGGTAGATAAAACAATTTGAAACAAATCATATATTCAAATTTTATCTACAATTTTGTTGCAAGAAACCATGTTCACGATATACGATATAGTTAAAAAATATTTTTTCACACCTTGTAAATCAAAAAAAAAATCAAATCCTTCACAAGGTTTCTATAGTTAACTATGGAATTGTTTTTGTGTGCAACAGTAAAATTTCCAAAAATAGGCATGCTAAAAATTTGAATACAAAAAGGATTTTTATAAGAATTAAGAATAATCATGAAAGGGATAATTTTATATAAGATCCTCAAAACAATAAGGATACCTAGTAGCATGTTTTTCTACTAATTTTAGAATATAGTGGCATTTTAAAGTCAATGTTCAATTATTTATGCCATCAAAATAGGAAGAAACAATTTTTTGAGCATGTTAACGACCAGAGAGAGTATATATTTAAAATATTATTAATAAAAAAGTCATTAATATTCAAAATTTATCAAAGAATAAAAAAAATGATTTTAGGGTGCTAATACATGATTTCAAATTGTTTCAAAATTATTTATGACAAAATAGATTAAATAAAGGATTAACACCCATTAGATTTCAGACTGATGTAAAAAACAATTGGATTGAAAAATTTAAGAGGCCCACCCACACATAATATCAAACACCGTAGATAACGTAAAACCAATTTTTAAAATCACCTCAACCATTGTGGTAATATACCATAGTTTAAACCAGCATTAACTATTAAACTCAGAATATGAGAAAATTGAATGAGTATCTCCCTTAAGCATTAGAACTTCATATCCTTATTAGAAAACCCCATGATCACATTATTCAAACACATAAAATACATCTTGGTCTCTTCATTTAAAAAACATAGCCTAATATAATATATTTATCATTAGATCAAAATATTCAAAGTCGGAAATTATTGAACTATATGATAATGTGAGAGTATGTAATAGTGAATTTTCCACGATTTGGATGATTAATTATGATCATATGGATAAAAATATGATTTATCTAAGAAATAAATTGGGGATTTTATTCAAAATAAACAAAATAAAAATAAATTTATTTAATCATCTATTTCCACCCATGTAAAACTAATTAATAATTTTATAACCAGAGTTTCCTAATAAATTATCACAATTAATTTGAGGGCGTGTTTTCCTAAGTATGAACGAAAAAATTAGAGTTTCCCATTTATTTAAAAGTGATCATTGAGTTCTATGGGCTCTAAAATTTTTGAGGAAGACTATAAATTCCTTAATAGCTACAAAATACCCTAGAAAGAACCCTTTGATTCTACAGAAAAGCATGCCATCTGATTCTGGAATTTTCTAGAACTAATAGATTTTAATATTTTTTAAATGGAAATAAATTTATTAGGTTCTTATAATGGTGTGTCCAAATTTTGATAGTTCTCTAATACATTTGAGATCACATTAAAATAAGAATCAATGCTGATAATGATAGAGTTCAAAAATTCTATTCCAATAAGAGGTTATTTAATTTCAGTTTGAAAATAATTAAGTTCAATTTCAGAAACATTTAAATCCTTCTCCTCTTTTAAATAAACTTTATATTAATGTTTAAGTGCCAATATTTATAGATCAACTTCAAAGAGATTAAAAATAGAATTGGATGGATTATAAATTTTCACTTAAATTTTTGGATTTTAAAATTTTCTCATCACTCATTTCCATTACAAAAAGTCTTGTTCCTTATCCTAAAAGCATGTAATGAGCCATAGAATCAAGTTCGAACTCGATAGTTTCATCCTCCAAGGAAAAAGTGATATCGTTGGAGTGCTCCAATTCAAATTGATAGGGAAATATTTTCCATTAATCATTAATAAAATCAGAATCAAGAAATTTTAGAATAATATAATCTCCAAAAAAATGATTAATACTACTTATAATGTTTTTTTCCATCCCATTAGAGGAATCGATGGAGGGAGGACTATGAAAAAATTGACCCAATATAACACTTTTATCAAAAAGGCCACTTTCACCCTTTTTATCAACATCCATTAGACAATTTATTAGATTCAATCAATCAAAATAGGGAAAGTTAGTTCTTAATTTAGTTCCAAAAATTTTAGAATATAAAATTCCTAATTTAATGTTATCATCCCCAAAATCCACAACCACAAATTATCTTTATTTAGTCAATTTTTTAGATATACATATTGAATGGATTTCAAAAGTTAAATCCTCATTTTTAGAATTTTACATCAATTTGATCTAACACACCCTAAAAAATCATAAAAAATTATGTCTTTTGAAGTTTAGACCGGAAGTAAGAAATATGGAATTCCTGTTATAATTCTTATTCTTCCTCAGAATATTCCAATTCACACTCCCATATAGTGTCCTAAAATTTATGAGAGGTGTTTTGTTCATTTATTTAGTTCATCATCATTTAAATTTTTCTTCAATGAATTCAAAGACTACAATTTAGCGGGGTGTTGTTCAAATTTTTTTTATTTCCCACTTTAATGTTCTTCCTCAAAATAATTCAATTCACCTTTATCATTAGTAACTTAATATTGTTATTTTTTATTAATTTTTTTAATGTTCCAACGTTTCGGTATTTACTTTTGTCATTATAAAATCATGGGTTTTTTTTTCATATTAATCAAATTTAGAAATCATGTTTAATATCATTTGTTCCATTTTTGATAGAAATTTGGTATCAATCTCATAATAGTATAATTTTTATTCACATTGGTAAAGTTATTATGGTTTATTAACAGCACAATACCAAGCAATATTCTCATAATAAACACACAAAAAATGGTTATGTTGATCCCATTCCAAAAAATAATCAATGTTTTATTGAAAAACAAATACTAACACATAAGTAATCGATTCAATAAAATGCCACAAATATAGTAACAAAAAGTGATATAAGAATGTAAATACATAAAACACAACACAAAAGAGTAAATTTTTAAATTTTAGTGAAATATAAAAAAGTTAAAGCATCAAATATATATAATATTTTATTTTTTTTAGTTTTTTAAACCCTAAAAAACTCAACAAGAACCTTCCTCAGTTATGAAACCAGATTTTAATATCTTGTAATTCAAACTGTCAAAATTAAATTTATAATTTCAATGTATCACTTGAATAGTGGTGAGAAGGTTCAAACTCAAGGGAAGGGGGTGAGTTACACTAAGGGGTTATTTTGTACCTAATCAACTATAAATAAAGACACGATTTTGGATGAAATGATGAGAGATGTATGAAAATGGAATGATGGTTGTAGTATTAAGTATGTTAGAACCTAAACTAATCTAAGGAGAAGGATAATTCCTTTGATATCAAGGGAGGACTAGTAGGTAAAACTTTTAATATAGGTTACTCACCATAAAAATGATTGAATTAAATATCAAAATTAAACTATAAAAAAATACTAAAACCTATATTGATAATTATAGAAACTATTGAATTTATCCACAAACTCTAGCAATACATTACCATCCAGATGCAATGAAAAAATAGTGATCATGGTCATCCAACCCATTCACTATAATTAAACCATAAATATTCATCATCTCCTATTCATACTACTCAATCGGTAGTTGTATTACATAGGTAAAAATGGCTTCAAATGTCCATGAGAGAGGTTTTTTACCATAGTTACATCAACTAAGAATAATAATGAAATAAAATAAAAGGGACATGAATGATGAATTGTAGATAAGTAGAAAATGATTATATACATGAACCTGATTAACAAACTGAGATAATTTTATTTCCCTCATGAAATTATGTATAGTTAATGCACATAAACAAATAAAAACACAAGCCAAATGATATAGAATTTATGTAAAAATTAAATGAACAAACGATACTCATCTACAAATATTTGATCCCTCCTAAAAATCTTTCTCAAGCTCTCCTTCTCCTTGAATCGTAGCTTGTGACTCCCAAATCCAGCTCTTCTCCCAAGATTGGCCCAAGAATATATTGATCAATCCCGATCATATGTCATGAATTATCATTTTTTAAGAAGTCAATCCACCAACATATCTTTTTTAAATTCCCTATTCGATCATCACTGTTTCTAGATCATCACACATCATTGAGAAATTTTATTTTAGTCATATCACTACTATTGTATTTTTTGAAAAACTAATTCAATCACATCTTTGAATTTCTCATGAAATTAAATACTACATGAAGCATTAATTTCACAATGACATATTGCTCCTCTTTCATTAAAAATCCAATGTGACATTGGGGAAAGACAATAAGATATGAATGGGAAACCAAACACCAAAGAAATAATGTAGCATTAATAAATTTCTATCCCTTTAAACAAGCTTGCAAAGATTATGCAGATGTATAATGAGAAAATATGTGTGATGAAAAAATCATTGTTGATTCCATAAATTTTTAATGTGGAAAACCAAATGAGGGAAAACCGTGGGACCTAGTTCAAAAAGAAGATCCAATATAATCATTAACTACACATAGAGACTCCAAAAAATAAAAGGGATCTCAAAAACTACAACTCTTCAATATAGAAAAAGGAAATGTATAGTGGACAAGAGATGTTTAAAGTGGATATAACAAAAGATCCTCCTTTGTGAAATAATTGAAAACAATAAATCTAACTATACGGATATGAATATCATCTACTAAAAAAATCACATGCAGAAAAATCTCCAAGATTAGAAGAAAAATGACCATCGATCAAAGCCAATTGCAAAAATGGTATTTTGTCATCATATGGATTTCATGCTGCTAGGCATATCTACTACCTCCATTTTAATGGAATTCTTTCTTCATGAAGTTTTGAATCTCCCAAAAAACACATGTCTTTGACCATATTTTTTACTATCATTTATTTCAAGAAATAGTGCCTTGTCCTGAATGGTGCACGGATTATGAAGGCATCCCCAAAAAACTCCCCCTCCAACTCAAGTGAGGATAACCACAAACCATTTAATCTATCAGGAAGTCTCAAATTTACCTATGGGTAGTCTTTTGGTCAATATGTTTGACCCATTATCATTATTGTGTATCTTCTCGTGCTCCAACTGTCTTGAGTCAAGGATGTAGCAGATCTAATGACACTAAACACCAATATGCTTCAAATTTCCATGAAAAAATTAATTCATTCTCAAACAAATAGCACTATGAATATGACTAGAGAGAAAATATCTTTATTGATTAACATTTAGCTCTAGAATAAATTCTTTCATCCACAATAATTCTTTGTAAGCCTCTATCGCTTAAATATACATAGCCTCTATGGTAGACAAAGAATCACATCTATATAATCTAGACTACCAAGATACATCTCCTGATGTAAAAGTGATCAAATAACCTCATGTGGATTTCCTTAGATCTATATCTCCTACCATATATGAATCTATAATCCTAAAAATCATAGGATCCACTTTTTCAAAACATAATCTTAGATTAGAACCACCATGAAGATAATGAAATATATACCTCACTACTCTCCAATGATCTCTACCTGGATTAGATAGAAAATTATGGACCACACCAACTTCAAGAACTATATAAAGTATTGTATATATCATCACATACATCAAATAACCCACAATAAATCAGTAAATTATGTGTGTAATATCATCTCTCTCTTCATTAGTTCAAGGTGATTGACTGGTAATAATCTTAAAATGAAAAGAAAAATGAGTAAAAACCACTTTATCTCTATCCATAGATAATATCTTAAGAAACATATAAATATATCTCCCCTAAGATAACTAAAATTTCTTGGACTTTCTATCACGGGAGATTATCATGATAAGAATATTTAATGATGGATCTATGTATTTCATCGCAAAAGACTAAAAAAATATCCTTCTTCAATATTTTATTTCTATAAGATTCATTTACAAAAATGATAATATCATCAAAATGAATAAAAATTATAATAAAATCATTATCATTAAACCTTTAAAAACACAATGATTAGAATACATCTTCATACCATAATGAAAAATGACATATTCAATATTCTTATAACACTTCCTTGGAGCTTTCTTAAAATCATAAAAACTCTTCTTTAACCACTAGACATTATTTTCTTTACCTGTTTTTAAAAAACTATCTTTTTTCTCTATATAAATATCCTCCTATAAATATCCATGGAGGAATGTTTTCTTAACATACATCTGCTCAATCTACAAATCAAAACTTGAAACTAAACCATGAACAACCCAGATAGAAAAAATTTTCACAACATGTGAAAAAATATAATCAAAATAAATACATTTCATATAAAGGGATCATCTAATAGATAACATTTCCTTGTATCATGGAACATAACTAGATTATTCATTTTTAATCTGATAAATCCACCAATTCGTAAAAGCACTCATACCTATGGGTAACTTCATCTACTCAAAAGTATGGTTTTTCTATAATGATCTCATATCATTGTACATTTCTGAAACCCATCTATCATTATGATCAATTTCTATCACCTCATTAAAAAATTATGTTTCAATCCATCAGTGAGGAGCCCATACTAAAAAATTGAATACGAAATAGAAGTGGAATGATTAAAAGACGATATCTAAAGTGGAATTGTGGGTTTATTGAAAATCCATAGAACTAGATGATAAAAAAAAGTTTCATTAGAAATAAAAACAATAACATGTTCACCTTGAACATAATTGTACACATCAACGTGATCATCATAATAAAAAATATGTGGCAAATGTGAATCAAAACTGAATCAAGACCGAAAAAGAAATCAAAAGTTATCGAAGTATATTTTTCACTCTTATCAATATCTTCAATAGTCTAATCCTCTATAAGAAATGCATCATGGATTCGGAAAATTTGCATCATATTAGGGAAATAGAACATGCACCTAAACTCATCACGTCAATAGAAAATAAAAATACATTTTCATTACTTAATATCCACCTTGTATATCTATTCTATAGGCACATAAAAAAATCCATGCAACCAAAAAAATGTAAGTGATCGTACCTTATCTCTTTTCCAAAAAACAATTATCTGGAATGTCTTCCTCTAAGGAAACCAAAGGTGAATAATTGATAATATAAGTAGCAGTAAATAAATCATCATCCATAAAATGTCTAGATAACTTTTATTCTGAAAGAAAATAATGGACTCCTTTTAACAAAGCCTTGTTGATCTACTCGGTTATACCATATAGATGAGGTGTCTTAGGGGGAATCTTCTGATGCTGAAGACCTTACTTCTTGCAATACTGATCCAACAGACCTCAATAATCACCCCCATTTTTTTGTGTAAATATATTTCAATTTCTTACCATATTCCCTCTCAAATGAAAAACGGGAATTGGCTTAAAACACTAAGAACCTGACTTTTGGAATTAGAAACAAATTATAAATGATTATGTGAGTATTAATCAATAGATTTCACAAAATAATGAATTCCACTAAATATCCAAGACTTCAATTGACCACAAACATCACAATGTGCTAATTCATGTACCTTAGACTTCCTATGTAAAGGATGACTACTGAAACCTACCCTGTTCTTTTTTCCAGCCAAACAATGATCACACGTGTTCAATTTGACACTATTAAAATACAGAATAAGATTTATATTGGATTAATAAAAATTCCATTTATCACTAATTTGAAAAATAAACTAATTCCACAATTTAGATAAAACACTACAGTCAATGACACAAGCAGTATCATAAGAAATAAAACCTTTAGTCCAGTAAAAAACCAACATATTCTTCCCTTGATCCACAATAAAATAAATCTTAGAAAGAATACATTGTCCATCAAAAAAAGTACCGATAATACTATCATCATCATAAACACTATTAGAAATATGATTTGTATGAACATCAGCCACATGTCAAACATTCCTCAAGATCAGATTACATCATGTGTTGGTCTTCAAAAAAATTGTCCCAATACCTAAAACATCATCATGACCATATGACCCATATTCAAAATCCCAAAATTTCCTAGGTAGTAAGATGTAATGATATTCCTTTTCGTTGTCACAAGAAAATAGGCACCACTATCAACAACCCAACAAGAATCATGAGAATCAATATTTATAGAGTCATAAACAATAACACGATCACAGCTAGTAGTGAAGACAACATGATCGTTATAATTAATATTTTTCCCCTATTGATTTTCCTTTATAATATTTTCTATTTTAATTTGATAAAAAACTTCTTAACATGCCCTTTATTACCACAATGATGACATTAAAATTCTCTCTACTTTGACCTGGATTGTGTGATACCTTTTCTCTTACCTCAGCTACTCTCTCCTAGGTTCTTTTCTTATATTATCCCCTATCATATGTGAATAAAATCCTCGAATAATATTTCCCCAGATTACTCATCCCTACCTATTCAGTAAAATAGAATACATAACAGAAATAAATGACACAACCCCATCAAGAGAAGAACTGGTTAGAGTAATACATTAATTCTCCAAACAATCAGGTAAAGTGATAATAAAAAAAAGAACTAAAATTTCATCTTAAAAACTAATACCCAAAACAAAAAATTGATCAAATAATCACTGATATTCAATCAAATAGTAATAAATAGATTTACTTACACTATACATCAAAATCATCACTCTTTTATAAGAAACAATTCCATGTTTCCTATCTTGGAATCATAGGTATTTTCAAGCATCTCCCAAAACCTTCTAGTGTGTGAGATAGTGAAAATATGGTTCATCACATTATCTTTGACTCATTGGAGAATGAAACCAAAAAAACCATTGTATTCTCTAACTCTCACTATTCATTTGACATTCTTTCAGGCTTCTGAAAACTAAAAACTGGAAGTTGCATTCGCTTGACAAAAAATAGATCCTTCATTTTTAGTCGCCACATATTATAGTTGGTACCATTCAATAAAATCATCAAACTATTATTAGATTCCATAATAAATATGAACTAAAAACAAAACCCTTTGATACTAGATGTTGGGAAATACGAAAAGTGACGAATGTGTAAAAACACCAAAGCTGACATGCAGTGGAAATAAATTTCCTTCCCTTAAAACAAGCCCGAAAAAGTTAAGCATATGCACAACAATAAAATATGTGTTACAAAAAAATAAATGTTGACAGTAGAAATTTATAATGGGGAAAAATAAATGAGGAAAATACCATGGTACCTAGTCTAGAATGTATATCCATTGCAATCAAGGAGTACATGGTAGAGACTCCAACGAATGGAAGGGATCTCAAAAGTATAGCTCTCTGATATATCAGAAGAAAATGACAAGTAGTAAAGAGAGGAAGAAAGTATATCTAAAAAAATAAAATCATCTGAGCAAAAATAGAAAAATATAAATCTGACTGTACAGATCTAATGACCATTGACTAAAAATCAGGTACTGAAAAATTTGCAAGATCAGGTGAAAATTAACCTCTGATCAATGAATATAAAAAAATATGAATTTTCTCTCTATATGGGAATTTTATTTCTTGTTATATACAAATCCACCTCTTTAAAAGAAAAAATTCCATGTGTATATTTGAATATATCAAAAAAAAACACATGCGTTTGACCAGGTTTTTTTATTATCATTTATTTCAATAAATCGTATCTTGACTCATATGGTGCGCCAATTTAGGAGGAACCCCACAATAGATCCTATATAAATCATGTTAAATAGATTAAATTGGGGTAATTTTTGCCTTCTTCTAAGTCTATAAGATTGATAAGCATAGGCAATAATCATTCTTAGCATTTAAAGATCATAACTGATATTTAAAAGGAGAGGAATTGAAAACTCCCAACATTAGAACCTCAAATGCTTTTGGTGTCACATTCCTCTATGAACCCATGTAGTTAATCTTGGATCCATATGCAAAATTAGGTACTAATAAGGCACTCTGCCTCATTGTCATGGAATTTGATGCAACCAATTCATGTTAATTGCTCACCTAAGATCCTCTCATACCCAATAACTTATTATGGGTCATCCTATCATGTCATATTCTCCTTGATTACAATATAGAAATTCATTGAGCACATGGTGTGCACCAATTTCTCTGAAAATGACATTTCAAGACTACAACTGGCACCTAATTACAGTTATGGACAAAAAACATGACAAAATCTAATTAAGGACCCAGAAAATTATGATTTTTCAATTGAAATGAGATTTTACATTGGTACAAAAAATGCATGTCTTTAACTATAATTAGGTACCTATTTTGATCATCAATAATCATTTTCCCCAATTTTATTCATCATGATTTAAGTGGTCCCATAATATTCTCTAACATATGAACCTTCACTGAAATATAAACCAACAAAGAATGTTTTTATTCTCCATCTCTTTTAGATCTCACGAGACATCAATCTAAACTCATGAGTGAAGTTTAGATTAATCTCATCGAACGTGTTAATCCTTTAGTGATATCGAGTGAGTAGAATCATGGATGCAACATGTTTCATCCTTTAAATATATAAATCTTTATCGGTTATTCTACAACTCATCTTTAGATCGGGTTGGGGACTCTCATATTCTTTTATTTTTTATCCCGATATGTTTCTTTCATGTTAGGATAATCTCAAGAAGGTCTTCATCACTATTAATTAGATTCTATGGAATTGGGGTCAAATAATAATCTTCAACATTCCTTAGTTGAGGCATCTATAAGGTGGGGAAATATGTCCCATGTTCGGGATAATACAATTAAAAAAGTCAAACTCGAAATAATTGAATAATAAAAAATATAAATAATAATAAATCATTAATAACAAATTTATGTTAAAAATAAAACAACAATAATAAATATATAATAATAATAAATAATAAAATGTATAACAATAATTAATAACTAGTTATGTGTTTGTAATTATATAACAACTAAAAATGATTTTTTAATATATACATTTTATATATATAAGAACTCTAAAATAAATATATAATGCAGTACTACAATTACGGGCAAGGGAAGAGGCCCCTTATATCAACGCTAAGCAAAACCTCTTATAAAGGTTACCCTGTATCAATGCTAAAATTTTAGCACTGATACATGGTTTCTTTATCAGCGCTTTTCTAGCGCTGATAGAGGATATCTTTATCAGCGCTAGAAAAGCGTTGATAAATAACTCCTGTGTCAGCGCTAAAATTATAGCGCTGATAAATAGGCCCTCTATCATCCCTAGAAAAGCGCTGATAAAGAGACCCTGTATTAGCGCTAAAATTTTAGCACTGATACAGGGTAACCTTTATCAGTGCTAAAGAAGTGATGATAAAAAGATCCTTTATCAGCGCTAGAAAAGCGCTGATAAAGACACTTTGTATCAGAGTTAAAATTTTAGCGCTAATACATGAATGATTTATCATCGCTTTTTTAGCGCTGATAAAAACTTAGTCCATTTTTCTATAAAGTCGGTCGCACAGTGCCCTCGTTTTATCGCGACCTAAAGATCTCGTGGTAGTGGAACCCTGAAACTCCCCTCTACTGCATGTGCTTCTCTTGCCGGACCTCCGCCGCCGTCGCTCCTCTTTGCCGGACGTCCACCACCCGCAACACCCCTTTGGTTTTCCGGACCTCCGCCGCCCACAATACCCCTTCGGTTTGCCGGACCTCTACCGCCTGCGACACCTGGCTTCTTGTTACCGGACTTCTGCCACCCTCGCTTTGCATTGCTGGACCTCCGCCGCCCACAATTCCCTCTTCTATTTGCCGGACCTTCACTACCCGCAATGCCCTATTTGGTTTGCTGGACCTCCCAAGGCATGTTTTCCAAATATTTTTTCAATATTGTTCTTGTTTTTGGTTGAATCATTTATTTGGGTTAAATATTTATGGTTATGGTGTTTAATTTCATCCTTAGGGCCTTTCTTTAGTTCAGTTGGTGGTTTCATTCTAGTTTTGTGAAGATATTAAGAAATAGGTAGGTTGTTCCATTATTTGAAATTGTTTTAGGTGTTTAATATGATTTATTTGGTTCTAAAATGGATTTATAAATTTTCTGGGTTGTGGGAAACATGTTTTCCAATTTTTTTGTTGTGCGCAAGGGTTTGATAATGACTTTACTATTGTAAATGGTTGTTTTTCAAGTGCGTTTCTATTATTGGAAGTGTGATTGTATAAAATAGATATAATTTTATATAGGGGGTGGAATTGAGCACAATGGAATCCTAGTGATGGAGAATAACCCAACCCCATAAACTCATTTATACCTAGAATACATTAATTAAAAAAATAATACATCACAAAAAGTTGGTAAACCTTCCCAAAAAAATTTTCTCCACCCGTAGGAGTACCGTGACACACCTAATTTAAGAGGAAAAAAAGTAATTTGAATGTAATTAAATGAATTCAGATAATAGGATATAGCATTGACTATATGAATGGTGTTATAAATAATGGTTATAAAAAGGGGGTAATTATAATGAATATGTCATTAATAGACCATATTATATTATTACAAATCAAAACATCATAATTGGAAAAACACTTTTTCATAACATGAGACATTCTAATATTATAAACTTGTGGAATCATCTACTAAAATATATTTAATTCCATAAATTATAAGACATTAACTTACTATCTTTATCTTATTGGGGAACTCCAACAATATGATTTTAATCTACACTAGGGTACACTAGTCAGTGTTGTAGTCTAATCTAGTTTATCATATAACATGATGTCTCACATAGTTACCTATGATTCCCTTACCATCAATTATATAGAGATAATAAAGAAGTATTTCACTAAAAAACTATAGGTATTATTAATAAAACATAACAAATAAATCTCAACTAACATCCAAAGCCATCCTAATAAATAATCAATTTCTCCTATACAACCATGCCTCACACAAAAATTAAATTCACCCCTTTAATGGGTACAAGTCAATATATACATAATTATTCCAAGGATCTACAGTTAAGGATGTCAGAAGCATAATGTAGAAATATTTGATAAAAATTCCAAAAAGGAATTTGAAAAACCATTGGAATCATTATTATTTACCATCCTTTGAAAAATAATATTTGAAATCATTCCTTTTAAAATATTTTTAAATCACATATTCCTCATCACGAAATCTAATATATTCTTTTGAAATTATGAAAATCGTACCATAAAAAGAGTTGAATATAATAAAAACATTTTTACTTTGAATGATTTATTCAAGTAATTTTTTAATAATTAGGAAAAATCATAAAACTCATATTTAGATCTCCAATTAGATTTAACGAGAAAAACTAACTTCTAAATTTTATTTATTATTGAATCAAAAATCATGAAAACTACTGTAATCTCATTGTTTCAGGTTTGGATATAATTTAAATAAAATTAAAAACCCCCTAAGGAATAAAAAACATTAGAATATTTTGATATGTTATAAATTTTAGAAACTCATACAATTCCCAATAGTCAATGAAATGAATTTAAGTAAATTTTTTAACTCAATATTTGTTGAAACCACATTCCATAAATGTTAAAAGACAAATTAATCAAAATTATGTCCCATAAAATCACTAGACGGACAAATAACCTATAATGAACTAGTCAAAACACATGTTTTTACTGCCATAGTTGTTAGGGTTTAGTGAGAAAAAGAAATCCAAGGTTCCCTTAGTGGTGATGGAGGATATATGTGCTATTAGTTCACCTGCTGGTGACTGTTATTAGTTGTGGAATGTGGATGTTGGCCCTCATCTTTAATGGAGGCTTGGTTGTATTGTTCGTTCCCTTACCTTTTTTTTTGTTATTTTGGTTTTGGTTGAAATTGTTAAATGATTACCCCCTATTGCAGTGTTATTTTTGGTCTATTATATTGTGAAATTTGGTTATGATATGATGTTTGATTATTATGTAATATTTATGGTTTTTTATATGAAAAAACCATTCCCAAAGGTGTTACTCAATTCTTAGGCACTAGTTACAACCCTTGGGGATTGGTAATTCCCTTTGGACCTTCCCACACATTGGGTCAGGTGTCAAGTGGGATGGAAACCCGATCTAGTTCATGACAAGTAGTCTACACCATAGTATGGTTGTCTAAATTCTTTTTGTACTGTGTCCATGGGAGGTTGTAACATGGAATCATTTTTTATAGTCTTAAATTCCATGAGCCCAATTTTATATTATTTTTTATCCTACACAACTCTCATTTGAAATGTTGATTCTTTAAGGATTACAAGAGTCGTTTTAACTCCTCCAAACTCACTTCTTCTCAGATAGCTCCAGTAGATGCATTTGGTTTCTCTCTGATAAGGGGATCTCTCATTGATTATTTAAGGATTACAAGAGTCATTTTAACTCCTCCAAACTCCCCTCTTATTGGATAGCTCCAGTGGATGCATTTGGTTTCTCTCTGATAAGGGGATCTCTCATTGATTGGAAATCCACTATCTCCTCTTATATACTTTTTTAGAGTGATAGATCATCATCTTTTTAGTGAATCTAATATTCTTTTTTATGAATCATGATTATAGGTTAGACTACTTGATCTCCTTATAAGGAAGTTGTTCTCTTCTACTGTATTTGGAAGTCTTGTTTTGTGTAATTGAACCATAAATTCTACTATATGAGATTCAAATTGGATGAAGATGAATAAAGATTGGATGGATGTTAATCGTTTAACAATAGAGTACGAGAACTGAGTGAAAGAGTTCATCAAGTTTGCAATGGATCACGCAAAGGATCCTTATCAAATCCTTTTTCCATGATTACATTGTTGTTATTCTAGACAACTTACTCCAGAGGAGTTGGAAGAACATTTGATATGTCACGGAATAGATCTGAGTTATAAATGTTGGAATAAACACGGAGAAAAGGCGAATATAGCTACTGGCTGGGATAAAACTACATTTTATGGATCGTCAGATATGAATACAAATATGGATAATGAAGAAGACCGGATAGAGGATGTGATTACAGATGTCAATGATGATGAAGATCATATTGACAAAATGAAAAATAAAACTCAAGATGAACTCTCTGATAGCCCAATTTTTTTTGAGAAGTTAAAGAGTTGTGAAAAGACGCAATTGTATGCTACATGCACTATGTATACAACATTGTTAGCTATACTGAAGTTGTATAAATTGAAAGCAGGAAACAGATAGAGTGATGTCAGTTTTACGAAACTACTTGCTCTCTTGAATGACATGCTCCCAGAAGATAATGAGCTCCCAAGGCGGACATATGAAGCTAGACGAATGCTACGATCGATGGGAATGATTTCTGAAAAAATAAATTCCTGCCCGAAAGACTGTATATTGTTTCGCAAAGAGAACAAATCACTTACAGAATGCCTGAAGTTTGGTGCTTCTCAATACAAGAAAGATAAATCCAATCCTACGAAAGTTGTATAGAACATTGCAATCATTCCAAGGTTTAGGAGTCTATATAGAAGTGAAGAAACTGCAAGACAATTGTAGTGGCATGCAGATAAAAGAAATAAAGATGGGTTATTACGTCATCCAGCTGACTCTCCTCAATGGAAGAAAATTGATTATGAGTATCCTGAATTTGGAAAAGAGCCTAGAAACCATCGTCTTACATTATCTACAGATGGAGTGAATCCTTCTAGTTTTCAAAACAGCACTCATAGTACATGTCCTGTTATGTTGGTAAATTATAACTTGCCACCCTGGTTATGCATGAAGCAGAAATTCATCATGTTATCTATGATTATATCAGGACCAAAAAAATCAGGTAATGATATTGATGTTTATCTGGCACCTTTGATCGAGGATTTGAATTTATTGTGGGACTCATGTGTAATGTTGTATGATGCTTATAAAAGTGAATAATTCACGTTGAGAGCGATGTTGTATGGGACAATAATTGATTTCCCTGCTTATGGAAATTTTTCAGGCAATAGCATTAAAGAAACTCAAGGGTGTCCTGTGTTCGAAGAAGATACCAAATCAATTAGGTTGAAACATTCATCAAAATCTGTGTTTCAAGGACATTGTAGATTACTACCTCATCAAAATAAGTACAGATCATGGACGACATCATTCAATGAAAGTTCAGAAAAAAGCACAACACCGTGTCCACTAAAAGGAGATCAGCTATTTAAGAAAGTAAAATATCTGAACATTATTTTTGGTAAACCATTTTCGAATAACCTTACGAAAATCAGTTGGAAAAAGAGATCAGTTTTTTTTTAATTACCATACGGGAATTTTTTTACATCACACATTTTCTTGATGTGATCCATGTGGAAAAAAATGTATGTGACAGTGTTATCAGAACATTGATAAATGCCCCTGGCAAAACAAAAGATGGAATTAAGGAAACGTTGGACATGGTTGACATGGGAATACGAGAAGAGTTGGTTCTTGTGAAGGGTGAAAATCGAATGTTTCTTCCTCCAGCTACTTATACTCTTTCTTGGGTGGAGTGATATGAGTTTTTCAACTTCTTCAATGATGTAAAGGTTCCAGAGGGGTACTCATCAAATATCAAGAACATTGTTTCAATGAATGATTTGAAGTTAAAAGGTATGAAATCACATGATTTCCCTGTTTTGAGGCAAGATCTAATTCCTATAACTTTACGTTGAATTTTTCCCAAGAATGTTCGTCATATGTTAAAAAAACATTGTTTCTTTCTCAAATCTATATGTAGCAATGTTTCAGACTTGGGGAAATTTCCAGCTATGATTATGAAATTGTCATCATATTATGTGAATTAGAAATGTTCTTCCTGCCAACATTCTTTGTTATGATGGTTCATTTGATGATTCACTTGATGAGAGAGATTCGACTTTGTGGTCCTGTGCACTATAGAAGGATGTATCCTATTGAACGATATATGATGATTTTGAAAGGGTATGTCAAAAATCGAAGTCAGCCAGAGGGTTGTATAGTGGAGTGATATATTGTTGAGGAAGACATTGAATTTTTTACTGAATAACTATATGATGTGGAAAGAATTGGTCTCCCGAAATCTCATCACACTGGACGCATTGAGGGTGAGGGAATTTCTGGAAGAGAAGTTGTGACAATCAGTATAACAGATCGAGAGTGGGCTCATATCTATACTTTTCATAACAGTTGGGAGGTTTCTCCATATATTGAAACTCACAAAAAAATTCTTAGACAGTTGAATCCATCAAGGGATGAAAAATGGTTATCAGATACACATAATCACGAGTTTATAGGATGGTTTCAGGACCATATTTTTAAGCAGTTGGATGAAAATACGAATTCAATTTCAGAATGTCTTCGATGGCTAGCCACTAGACCAAGTGTGTATGTATTATCATACAGTGGTTATGTAATTAATGGTTATACATTCTATACAGATGAACATGATGAAGATAATACCATGAAAAATAGCGGAGTTACACTAGTGGCTGAAGCGATGCATGTTTCTGGTAGTAAGGACATAAATCAAATTTATGCAAATATGTCATACTTTGGCATTATCAAAATAATATGGGAGTTGGATTATACGACACTCCAATTTCTGATTTTTCAATGAAAAAGGATTGATAACAATATTGGTGTTAAAATAGATGAATGGGGATTTGTGAAAGTTTATTTTAGTAAAGAAGGGTACAAAGACGAACCGTTTATAATGGAATCACAAGCGATACAAGTTTTTTATGTTCCAGATCCCACAAATTGAAAGTGGTCGATTGTTCTATTATCGTCCAAAACTACTGAAGGTTCAGATGAATATTCAGTTGAGAATGATCATTTTAGTGGTACGTCGCAATCATTTTGGAGTGTTTCCAATGAAGATTATGTTTTGTATGTTATAGGAGACCATAATAAAGGGATTTGGATAGTCGATAGAGGTGTCAAATCCCTTCAACCTTTGAAAAAAAGAATGAGTGTTCAGTAAATAGGTTATATTTTGTTTTTAATATAGATCATGTTATCTCATGTTATTATCATATCATTACTGAATTTATGTAATCTGAATTAACTGTTCAACCACTTTTGCAGATAATGACTTCTTCACATTCTGGTGCTCCTAACCTTGAGGCTGAACAAGTCTCTCAAGCAGCAGCTGCTGCTCCTACTGCTCCTGTAGCTCATGCTGCTACGGCTGCTGCTGCTCTTGCTGCTCTTACAACTCATACTGCTACAACTGTCGCTGCTGCTGCTGCTCCTGCTGCTCCTGTATCTAATGCTGCTACTCCTGTTGCTCCTACTGCGGCTCCTGTTGCTCCTGCTGCTCCTCCTACTGCGGCTCCTACTGCTCTTACTATTGAGGTCCAACAACCATCAGCACATGCCGTTGATACCATTCTAGATGAACATATAGATGATGTTGATATCGATGAAATGGTCAGGAATGAAGGACCAACGTCGCAGAAATCACAGGTGTGTCGTAGTTTGACGGTGTTAGCCAAAATTCTTAAGGCGAAAAGGAAAGGCATCAAATTTGAAGTCAGATGGAATACACGAGGCCAACATGTGAACCCCAACAAGGCTATGTTTAGTAGCTACATTTGAGTTGTCACTCCGAAACGCATGCCGATTGACATAGATTCATGGCACCATGATGTGTCCAGGCTGAAGGTTGTGATCTCGGAAGAAATTACGGTAACATTATGAATTTATTACTTTAATTTGCTAGAAAATATAATAATGAAACAATGTCTTACTCTTCTCAATATCATAAAGAGTACATTTATAATAGACGATTCACACAGGGATTATGTAATAAGGCTTGCAAGAATGATTCATCAAGGTTTTCGCACTATTTTAACAAGATGTCACCTCAAAGATTCTAAAGATAAAATAAACCCGCACCCACCCATTGTCTACGCGCACCTTATATCCCAAGAAGCATGTGAGGCATTTATTGGCCGTCATGGGGATGAGAAGTTTCAGGTACATTGTGAGTGATAATACACTGTTTGAGGATGCCTGTATTCATCACTTTGATTGTCAATATTTTATTTATGAAATAGAAACTCTGTACTGAAAATAAGGAACGTGCTTCAGAACCAACATACCCCTATCATAAAGCAAGTATGGGGTACGCTTCATAGAAAAGAAAATGGTACGTATTTTGAATTTATAATAGTATTGTTAAGTGCCAATAAACAACATCATAATTATTTTTCTATGTTTATATGTAGATTGATGAGTCTACAACCAAATGCACTTCCATCCCACTTCATGTGGTATGGAAGGAGGCACGTGTGAACTAAGAAGGGATGTTAGTAGATGAGAACACACAGAAAGTGTGGGAAATATGTGTAAATATGACACGACGATAAAATAATTTGTTTAAATTTGATATTACATTAATAAAATTAGTTATTTTCCTTTCTCTGACAGTCACAGGAATCAACTACTCCTGTAGCTCAAACAGGCCTATTATCGACGGCTTTGAAGCAGCCAGAAAAATTCGATCGTGTAAGAGGTGTAGGGTTTGGGGTGATACCCTGAGTATATTTTGAGAAGAAGAAAAAAATGGATGATACAAATGAAAAATTGGAACAAATGAGCGAAAAAATAGGATCCCTTGAAGAACAATTACAGTGGCACGAAGAGTTTCTAGAAACTTTTATGGGTGGGAAGTAAAGGGAAGACACAACTCAAGAAGAACCACCGCATGAACATCCCACCCCACCCCCCACTAGCTTTGAGGAAAGCCATTCGCCTCAAAGAACTATCTTAGCTGTGGTAATCAATATTCTAATAATTTTTCCCCTGAAATATGAATCAGACAAACACTGATAATTTTTCCTGTACTCATATTCTATATGGTGATGATGATTGTGATTTATATCTGTCAACACCCACCTATCACCTTGTAGCGAGGGCTACAGTGTTCAATATCCCAGATGTCACACTGCATAATAGACCACTTCCGAAAGATCATCTGAAATTGAAGATTACTGTAGCTCATGATCCAAAGGTAGAGCTACCTATTCCACTTGATGATGATATTCATTTCGTCGAAGAGGATATTAAGACATTCATTTCCTGGCCATCACAACTTGTAAGAGTACATATTGGCAAAAAGGTATTTATTTCCTTTTCTTTTCAAGATAAACCTTTAAAAATTAATGAAAAAAAGGGTATGAACCAATGATTGTTGTTATAGACGGAGAAAGGGAAGGGGGTGACAAACGTCGGCTCAAAACCATATTAAGGATCGACCAACCGATCCCAACGAGCTATTGAAAGTACAATAACACCAATTTTCATCTATCCACATTTACTATCATTGAAGACTCATGTGGATACGAAGCTAAAAGATGGTAATAGTCATATAGTGGTTTTTGAAGAGAATATATATGGAGAGGAAAGTCAAGATTTAATTGCTGCTGAAAATGTAAATGAAATCCTTGAAAACGGCTGGCTAGGCTTCACAGTTGTAAATGTATATATGAGGTATGATTCCATGAATTGATTTTCCAAAATCTGATCTAATGTTCAAATTATGAATAAATGAATTTTATATTGTTGGCAGATGCATTTATGAAAAATAGTTGAAGAATTTTCCCATGGGCCAAGATTTGGACTGGTTAGTCATCATATCACCTCAACACACATAACAAAAATATAGCCATCAAAAAGGGATGAAATAGTGAATGGCTTGCTGAAAACATTTGAACGCAAGATTACAGATGATAGAATTTTCCTAATACCAACCATGTAGGGGTAATACTCTTCAATTAAAGCATATCAATTATATTTTCACTTCTTTTATTACTTATTCCTTTTTGTGTTTTTAGGCAACATTGGTTGATAATTGCAGTGAACTTGGATACTTCGATGATTTATTTTCTGGATTGAAAGTAAGGATATCCATCAAACCGACCACACATGATGGAGTTTGTGAATCTGTAAGACACTACATCTTACGTTTTAGGTCTAAACCTCAAGTAATATACCTTATATTATATTTTATTGAGGATTATTTTATGATAGGGTGGTGTATCATTATCATCTAAAAATAGGAATGAGGACAGAGGCTAAGCATCGGGAGGCGAGCAAGTACTACGTCTGGAACAATATCACGGTATATATAATAAAATTTCACTATCCAAACACATCTCAACACAAGTTACTTATTCTCTTAATGATAAATTTTTTTGTAGTTTCCAGAACAAACAAACGATAATGATTATCGTTATTATGTTGGTAAATTTATGAAAGAGATCATTTTTCATCAGCAAACTAGCATCCCTAAAGAGGTATTTTTTAAAAAAACTACTAGTTAATTTAAGTTATTTATTAATTAATATTTTTATTTGGCAGAACTAATCTAACTGTCGAAAATCCGTATACTCCCAAAATGATATAGATGTGTTCAGAAACGAGTGGTCCGCATTCCAAATGGAAGATTGTACACAAATTCAATGATGATCTGACTTGGGTGCATGTACAATTTGTGGTCATTTTTGAGAAGTGTTAAGGGGATCAAAAGATGAAACATTGTTGTATGTAAATGTTCGTAGTAAAATTGTAATTGTTATTAAATAAAACAGCCTTTCTCTAATGAGTCATTTTCCCATTTTAAAAGATGATATGAACCAGCAACATGCAAGAATGCAGAACCACTTAATGGGTCTCTATTTTGTTTAAAATGGACACGATTTTAAGTAAAAACAACAACTAACTTACAGAAATCCAACCAATGCATTCATATTTAATTTATCTTTCATAATAATGATCCAAGGGTCCTTGGTGATGTGTACGAGTCAACCTCGCCTCAATCTGAGGCACGGTGTGGCCGCTATCACTCAAAGGGTCTTTATTTTGTCTTAAATGGACACGATTTTAAGTGAAAACAACAACTGACCTACAGAAATACGACCAAATGTATTCATATTGCATTGATCTATTATTATAATGATCAAAGGGGCCTTGGTGACAATTATGAGTCAACCCCTCCTAAATCTGAGGCACGGTGTGGCCGATAGCACTCAAAGGGTCTCTCTTGTTTAAAATAGACACGATTTTAATTGAAAACAACAACTGACCTACAGAAATCTGACCAAACACATTTGGATTACATTGATCTATTATAAGAATGATCCATGGGTCCTTGGTGATGTGTACGAGTCATCCCCTCCTCAATATGAGGCACAGTGTGGCCGCTAGCCCTCAAAGGGTCTCTATTTTGTTTAAAATGTACACGATTTTAAGTGAAAACAACAACTGACCTAATGAAATCCGAACAAACGCATTCAGATTGAACTGATATTTTATAAGAAATATCCAAGAGTCCTTGGTGATGTGTATAAGTTATCCTCGCCTCAATCCGTGGCACGGTGTGGCTGCTAGCACTCAAATGGTCTCTTTTGTTTAAAATGGACATGATTTTAATTGAAAACAACAACTAACCTACAAAAATATGAACAAATGCATTCGGATTGCATTTATATTTTATAATAATGATCCAAGGGTCATTGGTGACTTGTATGAGTCAACCCCGCCTCAATCCGAGGCATGGTGTGGCCATTATCTTTCAAAGGGTCTCTATTTTGTTTATAATGGACACGATTTTAAGTGAAAACAACAACTGACCTACGAAAATCTGACCAAAAGCATTAGGATTGAATTTATCTTTTATAAGAACGATTCAAGTGTCCTTGGTGATGTGTATGAGTCAACCCCACCTCAATCCGAGGCATGGTGAGGCCGTTATCACTCAAAGGGTCTCTATTTTGTTTAAAATGGGCACGATTTAGAGTGAAAACAACAACTGACCTTCGTAAATCTGACCAAATGCATTCATATTGTATTGATCTTATATAAAAATGATCCAAGGGTCCTTGGTGATGTGTACGAGTCAACCCCGTCTCAATCTGAGGCACTTTGTGGCCGCTATCACTCAAAGGGTCTCTTTTGTTTAAAATGGACACGATTTTAATTGAAAACAACAACTAACCTATAGAAATCTGACCAAACGCATTCAGATTGAATTTATATTTTATGAGAACGATCCAAGGGTCCTTGGTGACGTGTAAGAGTCCACCCCGCCTCAATTTGAGGCATGGTGGGACCGCTATCACTCAATGGGACTCTATTTTGTTTAAAATGGACACGATTTTAAGTGAAAACAACAACTGACCTACAGAAATCTGACCAAACGCAGTCAGATTGCATTGATCATTTATAAGAACGATCCAAGGGTCCTTGGTGATGTGTATGAGTCAACCCCGCTTCAATCCAAGGCACGGTGTGGCCGATATCACTCAAAGGGTCTCTCTTGTTTAAAATGGACACGATTTTAATTGAAAACAACAACTAACCTACGGAAATCTGACCAAACGATTTCGTATTGCAATGATATTTATTAATAACAATACAAGGGTCATTGGTGATGTGTGCGAGTCAACCCCGACTAAATATGAGGCATGGTGTGGCCTCTATCACTCAAAGGGTCTCTATTTTTTAAAAAATGGACACGATTTTAAGTGAAAACAACAACAGACTTATGGAAATCCGATCAAATGCCTTAGGATTTTATTGATATTTTATAAAAAAGCTCAAAGGGTCATTTTTGACATGTAAAAGTCAACTTTGCCTCAATCCAAGTCACGGTGTGGCCGCTAGCACTCAAAGGGTTTCTATTTTGTTTAAAATTGACACGATTTTAAGTGAAAACAGAAACTGACCTACGGAAATCCGAACAAACGCATTTGGATTTCATTTATCATTTATAAGAAAAATCCAACGGTCCTTGGTGACATGTAAGAGTCAACCTCATCTCAATACGAGGCATAGTGTGACCGATAGAACTCAAAGGGTCTCTATTTTTTTTTAAATGGACACGATTTTAAGTGAAAACAACAACTGACCTATGAAAATCCAACCAAATGCATTTGGATTGCATTGATCGTTTATAATAATGATACAAGGGTCCTTGGTGACATTTAAATGTAAACCCCTCCTCAATCCAAGGCATGGTGTGGCCGCTTTCACTGAAAGGGTCTCTCTTGTTTAAAATGGACACGATTTTAATTGAAAACTACAACTAACCTATGGAAATCTGACCAAACGCATTCGGATTGCATTGATCTTTTATAAGAACGACTCAAGAATCCTTGGTGTTGTGTACAAGTCATCCCCTCCAAAATATGAGGCACGGTGTGGCCTGTATCACTCGATGGGTCTCTATTTTGTTTAAGATAGACAGGATTTTAAGTGAAAACAACAACTGACCTACGGGAATCCGACCAAACGCATTCAGATTGAATTTATCTTTTATAAAAATGATTAATGGTTCCTTGGTGACATGTGTTAGTCATATCCACATCAATCCAAGGCACGGTGTGTCCGCTAGCACTCAAAGGGTCTCTATTTTGTTTAAAATGGACACGATTTTAAGTTAAAACATCAACTGACCTAGGGAAATCCAACCAAACGCATTCAGATTGCATTGATCTTTTATAAGAACGATCCAAGGGTCCATGGTGATGTGTACGAGTCAAGCCCATCTCAATCTGAGGCACGGTGTGGCCGCTAGCACTCAAAGGGTCTCTCTTGTTTAAAATGGACACGATTTTAATTGAAAACAACAAATGACCTACGAAAATCCAACCAAACGCATTCAGATTGCATTGATCATTTATAAGAACGATCCAAGGGTCCTTGGTGACGTGTACGAGTCAACCCCGCCCCAATCCAAGGCACGGTGTGGCCGCTATCACTCAAAGGGTCTCTATTTTGTTTAAAATGGACACAATTTTAATTGAAAACCAAAACTGACCTATGGAAATCCGACCAAACGCATTCAGATTGCATTGATCATTTAAATGGGGGGTCATGGCATGTGATCTATCAGGGGCCTCATATATATCAATTCATGGTTGGCCTGGTATACTAGGGTGATCATGTGTTTGGTTCTATGATACTTATGGGATTATATCTGGATGGAAATACTCTCATATGGGAGGGTGGATATTCTTATGGGTTTTATTCCATAAATGAGAATAATCTCATAGGGGAGGGATGATATATATGTAGTTTCTATTCCCCACATGAGAATACAACCATAGGAGTGGGATGCGATTCTTATCAGGAATATTCACTAAATGAAAATAATCCCATAGGGGAGGGATGAGATGATTGTGTAGATTATTCCATAATTTAGAATACACCCATATTGGAGGGTTGATATGCTTTTAGGGATAATTATTAGGATGATAATACTCCCATATGGTAAATAATATATGCTCCTTAGTATTATTACCTAAATAAGGGTACTCCCATAGTATAGGGATGAGATCCTTGTAGGTCTTATGCCTCGAAATTGGAAGAACACATATGGGTGGTATGAGATACTGTTGAGGGTATTCCCTAGATGAGAAAACTCACATAAGTGGATTTCCATGATGGAGTATAAATAAAACTCACATATTGGAGGTCAATGATAATTATATATATATAGTGGGGAGACCATGGTATATTATATGTTTTTTGTGGTTCCTATGATGTACTCAAAGAAACCCTAACATTGGATGACGTAGGTATGGTTGATCAAGCTTTAATACTTGAGAATCAATGTATCTTGATATAGATGGGGTAGGACTTGGTCAAACTATATTTTTACAATGTCGAAACGATCCTTGTGAAATGCTCTGTAAAAGTTCATCACTTGGAAAATTAATTTTGGTTTAATCATGGTCATGGATTTGAGGATCAATGATGATTTGTTTATTAGTTTTATTCCTGTTATTTCTCAACTAGGTTGTGCATATTACCTCATCATGCACTTACAATAGCCCATTGTAGGTTTAATATTGGGGTTTTATTAATGTGATTCACCCCCCCCAAGTATGTGCACCTCAATGTGTGTACAAACCTTATAACTTCTTTTAGGTTGAGAACATGATGCATAGTGGATAGAGAAATTTCCTATGAATTATGTATTAATAAAACACACCCATGTGGTGCCTTAGGATTGAACTAGAAACCCCCTCTGACACCCCCATCCCCCCCTTGGATAGCCACCCAAAACCCTTGAACAGCCCCAAAACCCCCTGAATTCTGAATTGATTTCTATAAGTACTTAATTAACTTATAAATTATGTGTTATTGGTGTACGTGTATAATTGTTGTATGGGTATACTTGGTCTAATTGGATTATGATTTATGAGTAAATTTTGTATGGGTATACTTGCTTTAATCGGATTATTGAGATGTTGTTTTACTTGCAGGTGTTCGGGTGTGCTGCTGCAAATTTATCGGAGCAGCAGAGAGGGAATTTATCAGTGCTCTATTAGCACTGTTAAATCGTTTTTTATCATTGAAAAAAAGAACTGATAAACTACACCATTATCAGCACTAAAGAAGTGCTGATAAAAGATAAGTTTATCAGCACTCCCATAGCACTGATAAAGTCTTCCTTTATCAGCACTTGTTTAGCACTGATAACGGGGTACCCCCTTTATGAGCCCCGATCTTTACAGCGCTTTTTAGCATATTAAAGCCCGTTTTTAGCAGTGTTAAATCCCGTATTTGTTGTAGTAATGATTGATAATAATTTTTAAAAATATTTATATATAAATTATTTATACATTCAATTACATATAAATAATTTTTTTCAATTCAATTTTCAGTTAAATTGTTTCTTTTTGGTAATTAAATTTTCAATAGATTTTTTATTTATTGTAAATTTTCAATATAATGATTCATTCAAAAAAATAAATCATATATTTATATAAAAATATATATTGTGTGTCGAAACATGTATTAAATATTTTATTATGGATATTCATATGGATATTAGTACTAAAAATTTCTAGTGGAAATATGCAGTAAAATTTGTTCGTGAAAATTTTTGGTGAAAGTTTACAATGTTATATATATATATTTCATATATGCATACATTGAAAATTATTATTATAATTTATCATGGAAGAAATATTTTATATATTTATAATAGATCATATATTATGTGAAGGAAATAAATAGAGAACTTTTGTAATTGATGTTTCCACTGGTAATTTTGAGTGAAAATAAATAATGAAAATATGCACTAAAATTTTACATTGTTTATATCTGTATTTATATAACTTCTATTATAATTTAAGTGGAAACTTAAATAGAAAATTTAAGATGAAAATTTTATTTTCAAAATTTCAATGTATAATTTCAGTGCAAATTTTCATTGTTTTTTATGTATTAATCTAATTTTTCATTTTATTTAAATGAAAATTCGAATTTAAAACTTGTGGTGAATATTTCCATCATATGATATTAGAAAACTAAATAAAATGAAGATACGTTATATATTTATCCTTACAAAACCAACCTACAATAAATTATGAAGAATACAAAAAAAAAACATTGCAAACCAAGAATGCACTTAAAACAAAAAAACATAAGTTCCACTCAAAACTAGAATTTTTCACAATGAATATTCATTAGAAATTTTCAATGGATTGATGTGACTATCCAATGTAAAATTTCACTTATAATTATATTTTATGTTTATGTTAATATATATATATATATATATATATTTGTGTTTGTGTGTTTGTATACATGCATTCAAATTTTTCACTGTATATTTACAATGAATTTTTTTGAACAAATTTATATAAGTGCGGATTTATAACTTAAATGTAAAACAAAAAATTATAAATTATATTTATATAGATATTTTTATATACGTACTTGAAATTTAGACTGTATATCTACAAATGAAATGTATAATTTTATATTACCATACCTATTTGTACATGTATGTGTCTATGTGTTTTTTTAGTTTTCATTGAAAATTGTCATCATGCATTGAAATTTTATTAGAAATTTTCATTGAAAATTTTTCACTATGAATTTTAAATGGAAATGTCTAATGAAAAATATTCATTGAAGATTTTAACTGAAAATTGGAATTAAATTTAGACTTAGAGTTTTATGTAGAAAATTTCACTAAATGTTTCTAGTGTCAATTATCAATGAAAATTTATAGTTAAAATCTAAATTTTTTAATGCATAAATATATATTTATTGTAATTTAATGTATAAATTTGAAGAGGAATTTGTTAGTAGAAGTTTTCACTGGAAATTTCAAATTGAAGTTTTTACTGAAAACTTTTAGGCAAATTCTAAACTAGAAATTTTTAGAGGATAAGTAGGGGAATTCATGTAAAAAATCAATTTTGGAATATTAGGTTTAGGGTTCCAACCTAAGACAATATTAGTAAAAATACTATAGTTGAAAATCAAATTCATAAGTCCAAGAATTCTCTAATCAGTTGCGTTGAGATATCCAAATGGCGATTCATCTTATTTCACAAGAGTGGAAAAAGAGTGAGAAAATATCTAATGGCCAGGCCTAAAATATCTTTACATGGTGAAAAATCCAATCAAAGTTGCATCACATATCCTTGTGGGTGGCCAAAAGTAAATGAAAATTTCATATATGAGGTGTTGAGGAATATCGTTTGGAGGCTACAAAAAATATGAAAATTATCATTATAGGTTCAGCCTTATACCTGACCCTCAGTTTCGTTGTTAGATTCCTGTCACATGTCTAATAATTTTTTCAGGTTCTTCAATCAAAAATGGGGTTTGAAAACTATGAGGGGCATTCAATCGAGATTCGAAAAATCCCATCAATCGAAACCCTTGGTGAGCCTCTCGATCGAATCCCTTGATGTAGATATTGGAAAAACCTGATGGAAATACTATGTAAGGCTCTTAGTAAAAACCCTCGGCTATGATATCATTGGAGCCTAAAGGAAAATCCCTTGGTAAATCCTTCTTCTCTTCCATAAATCTATCATTAAATGCATTGGCAGATCTGCCACTAACAAATCCGTGAACCCCTTAGTCAATGTATTGGTGAACCCCTCGTCCAATCTATTAGCCAAACCCCTCGGTGAAACCCTACATGAATCCATCGTCTAATCCATCAGTGGATCTTTTGGTGAACCCATTGGAGAATCTCTTGGCGAACCATAGTTTTGTACAAAAAATGATGGAATACGAATGGAGGTTTTTGAAATTTTTTATTACTGGATTCATTTTTATTTATTAAAATGAATGGGATATAGTATTATTTCATTTTTTTTAAATCTTCTACTGATAGGAAAAAAATAGATTAATATTATGTCAATTCATATTTTTTGTGGGTTGTTTTAAAACTCTGAAAATGATGATTTGGTTTCATAATTTTGAGATGTTTATTTACCAATTATTCAATTGATAACAATTTGAATCTTGGTAGCAATGACTTCATTGCCTCATCTCTCCGGCTATGAGTTAAATATTCTTTCCAGAATATAATGACCTTCTCTAGATGGATTGTTAACAGAAACTCAAATATTATGTTCTCGCATGATAATTGGATAGGTAATATTCTATTTGATGATTTTTAGCTTGCTGGACAGATCTCAGGAGAGCAGGTCACTATCAAAGATTTTATGGATAATGCCTTAGAAAACATACTAGGTGACCTACATGATATAATTGGTAATTACAATTTTGTCTCCTGCCCTGATTTCTTAGCTTGGGAGCCATCTAGAAATGGTAATCTGATTAGCATTCTTTATTATTCTCATGAAATCAATGGTATCATTGATTATTTTAAATGGGTTTATATCTACAATAAAATATGGATTAGTCCTTCTCGTCTAACTCTTATCTGGAGGATGGTTTACAACAGATTACCCCCTAATGAGGTTTCCCAGATGGTTGGTTTGCAGCTATTCCTTAGGTGTGTTATGTGTCATCAACATCGAGATTATGTACAAGACCTCTTCCTCACTTGTACAATGGCTTCGGTCATTTGGAAGCAGGTATTGGGTTCCTTTTAACTGGATGGCCTCAGATTTTTGGGACTGGAAGCCCTGATATGTTGTTGTTCGGTTATTCATGTCTCACCCCAAATTTGGACTCTCCTCTCCGCGGCTATTGCAGAAGTGATGCAAACTATTTGGAGGTTCCATAATACTTATTTACACAATGGGAAGGGCTTCTTCTTGAAGCTTTCCTTGATGTAGATTTTTGCGGTTATAAGGGATATTTTGTCTCTCTGTTTGGCTGATTTCTACAACAATATTCAGGAATTCAAGATTATGAAAAATATGACTATAAAAGGGAATTTCAAACATACTTTGGGTACTATAGAGGTGTTTTGGATCCCTCCTTCCACCCTATAGATTAAAAAAAACACTAATGGTTCCTCAAAAGGGAATCCTGGCCCTTCTGGTAGTGGTGCAGTCCTTAGGGATCATGATGACTCCGTCAATGGATGTTTCGATGGTTCTTGTGGCGTGACATGATCACTTGAGGCTAAGATTCTTGGGATCATACATACTGTTTCTTTTTTTGAAAAAGAAGGGCTAGACTAATATTTGGCTTGAGAGTGACTCTTCTACCACTGTGCAGGCCATCAGAAATGGCGAAACACTTATCTCTTAGAGGCTCTTTGTAAAGTTAATGCAATGCATGGACACCCTTTTGACTCTCAACTTCATTATATAGCATGTATTTCGAGATGTAAATAGGGTTTCAGATTGTCTTGAAAACATTGGACATTGTAAACCAATTACCTGGTCTGATACTCTTTTAGAGGCCATACTTCCTTTTAATAGGGATTATTGTAATAAAATCCCACATTTTTTGCATTTTTAATCTTTTTATATTTATGAATAAATCCTCAACCTTTTGGCAGAGGGACCCTCCTAAAAATAATGAAACAATATTTCATATGAATCTTACTTTGTTTGCAATTAATTACAAGAATGGGAAATTTCAGTGGAATTTCTAATTGATTTATGATGGGAACTGGATGTGGAAATTGCCACTTTAATTCAATTTATTTGTAGTCTAAAATCTGGTTTTCATTTTTAGTTTGATTTCGTACTAGAAATTTCCATTTTTAGTTGTAATTTTTGATTAATAATTAACATTTTTTTCAAATTGATTTTAATAACGTTTAGTTTCAATTTTGATTTTAAAATTTTTTGGAATTTATAATGATTTAAGTCAGTACTATTATTTTGAGTATTGTAACAAGTTTACATTTATGGTTGTCATTTTTAGAGTAATTTTACACTATAAATTTTTAATATCATTTGTTCTTGAGTGGGATTCTTTCTTACTATCCTTTTCATGTTTCCTCTAGGAATTTATAGTGAGAATTCTAATTGTGAATTTCCATTTATTATTTGAACTATGATCTTTCATTTCAATTCAATCCATAAATATTGATTTCAAAGAACATATTTTTTTAAATAACATTTTATTTGAAGTGTATATTTCACTTGTGAATTTTTAGTTCCTATTAGTTGTTGAATACAATTTATTGTTTTCTACACATTCCACTATGGTATTCCAATGGAAATTTTGTATAGATTTTTATATTGGGAATTTCTATTCATTGATAATTTGTACTAGGAATTCTGACTAGGGATTTCCAATTGGAATTTCCCATTAGAAACTATATTGTCTATTTTTAGTGAAAATTTGAGTGGAAATTCCCAGAAAAAATTTCTAGTGAAATTTCCAAGTAATATTCATTGATAAGTTACAACTAGAAAACATTTATATTATATTAATTGTACATTTCCTTCAATAAATCCCATTATAAATTCGTAGTGAAAAGTTCCAATATTATTTTCCAATTTAAATTTCTAGTTGAAATTCTAAGTGTACGATCTCAGTCCCCACTAGAAATTTGAAGTGAAAATAAATTAAATTTTTTAACTAGTGAACAATTTATAATTTTATAATTTGAAAATTTCAAGCGACATTTCCCAGTGATTTGGTGTTGAATTCCCTGTTGAATTTCCTAGTGAAAATTCTAAATGGAAATTCCCTCAGGATATTTCAACTAGAAATTCAAATTATAATTAAATTATAATTTGTAACTACATATCAATTTATAGAGAGAGTTAAAGTTATACCGGGAGAATTCTAATTGTTTCCATGTAAATTCCTATTGGAAATTCCCACTAAGAATTCCCACTTTCACCTTATAGTTGAAATTCTCACTAGCTATTCCCATTTTCAATTATCACGTGAAATTCCCACTGACAATTAACATTTTTAATTCCCAGTAGAAATTTATAGGATAATTTAATTACATTTAATAAGTACTGAACAATATAAAATTGAATCATTGTTAATTTTTAAATGATTGTAATTTTGGTATTGAATTCCCAGTTGAACTTACCAATGTAAATTCTTAGTGAAAATTCCAAATAAAAATTCCCAAGGAAAATTCCCATTAGTAATTATCTGTAGAAATTCCTACGAAGATTATAAATTCCTTATGTAATTAAATTATAATTTGTATCTACAGAATTATTTAGTTAAAATTGTACACCGGGAATTCCCACTATTACTATAGAGAATTGTACTTGAAATTTATAGTAGGATTTCTATTTGGAATTAACATTGGTATTTTCACTAGTAATTTCCACTACTCATTCATGGTGTAAATTTATACGTACATAATTTTTTTTTGAACCAATTGTAATTTTATAGCGGGAATTTCAAGTTTTAATTTTCACTGGGATTTTTACTGGGTTATGTTGAAATAATATTGAAACTGAACTGTAATTTCAAATTAGATAAATCATTTTTTAAACCATTTGAATATTTCTTGTGAAAATTTACCATAGGATTTCCAGTGGAATTTTGATCCTGAATCTTCCTGTAAGATTTACAATGTTAATTTTGATTTGTCTATGGATTCAAACATACTGATTTAAAGTGATGTGGAATTTTTTTAGTAGTAATTTTCACTGGGAATTTTTTTCCTTCACTTCTTTGCCTTATATTGGCATTAAAATATCCTAACTGATAATTTTTTTGGGATATTATTTTTATAGAAGAAGAGGTCTCTACATTATCTAGAAGCCACTATAGGTATTCAATGAATGGGTTTCGAAAACATTTAAATGAAAATAGACCTAATATTACTGAGAATCACATGAAATACCCTCTATGGATTCCATTTTGGTAGTTGTTTGAAGTGTTTATTTATAACCTAGTACCATTGGATGATTATAAAAAACCTGATGGGTCCATTTTATTTTTACTACACAGGTGAAATGTTGATTTAAGAAAGTTTGACATAGCTAGTAGGTTGATGGAGTTAAGAGTTTATGACATTTCATATATATATTTGGCATTGAGAATGGTGACTTAAATTTTTCAACAACCTATACAATACTACCAAATATTTCATCACTTCTGAGGAGGAGGATTTCTAACGATGGATGAATATTGTCCTAGGGTATATTAGAAAGATCCATTCTAGAGGCTATTGAATATAGTGAGGAGCAAGACTTCTCTGATGTGGCATGCTTGATTTATCTTTATTCAGGCACGAAATTAATTTTTCCAACATCATGTTCTTATTTCGGTTAAAATCTTGTTACATATTTTGAATACCTATAAAATGTGATGAGTTATTTTTGGTATTCTAGTATTCATCATAATATTATTACATTTGTTAAAAAACAACATAACTCCTTTAAAATTTATTGGTTTTATTTTCAGTTTATTAGTAATTTATTGAACATTATTTAACTGATTAATTTTTACAATTTGTTTTAGAAACTTCTAATAATAATAAATTTTATAGTATTGGTATGATGACATGTTTGGGAATGTTTCTCCAAAAATGATAGGGTATACCATAATTTATCTAGTGGATTTTGCATGATATTGTTTCTTCTCTTTAAGAAAGTAATAATGTATTGTTATTATATGATATTTATGAACAATAATTTATTTTCATATTAATTTATAACATCTGCATTTCTATTTCCACTATCCATTAAAGACTCCAACCACCCCATGATAGAGATGCAGGCCACAATCAATCCCCTAGGAGGAAAAACATCCTCTCCAATGGGTTGTTGGTGAAAAAAACAACCTTTAAGTATGAAAGAAGAAGAGACAAATGTTTCAAATGAGGAGAGTGTGGGATTGTACATGGATAATATCAAACATATTAAGAAGGTCAAAAAACATGATGCATAATTAAAAATTATGAATAGGTTGATTATTATTTTGAGAGAAAGGATGAAGATGAAGAATAAGGAAGAGTTGAAATCATTTTTTGGTGATGATAAAGGAAGTGTTTTAGAGGATATTCAGATTAAAGAATTGAAATTGAAAACAATACAACTTCAGCCACTACTATTGAGGGTAGAACAAAGGAAATTCAGTTAGATGAGATGAAGGAAGAATTTAATGTAGATGTATGTGAGGAGGAGGTGGATTTGAATGAAGAATTATGAGTGGTTGAACAAAAACATATTATGCAATCCAACGAAATGTTTTCTATCTCAAAGATATAGACCACATTGACTAGAGGTGTAAAGAGTAGGTAATGAAAACAGATGAATAATTTCCCTTATATATATATCCATAGGTTACTATGAATAAAAGGCCCAAAATTATTTCCAATCTACCCCAAGTAATTATTAGGTTTGTGAAATAGCATAATATAGTGATAAAAAAAGATACAAGGCTCATGAAAATTTCTCTTGCGGATAATAATAAGAGGTACTATTATTTAATTAATTTATTTTGAATATAATTTAATATATTTTACTATTTACTGAAAATAAAAATAAATTTCCATGAATATAGCTATGTTTTCTGGGAATCTACTGAAAAAACATATCAGATCAATATGGAAAAAATTATTTATTTATTAAACAAGAGGTTCACTCCCAATACTTTATGTGTTATATTAGTTTTTAACTAGCATTGTTGTTTTATCTGTCGTTGACTTCTTTTTTTGTAAACAGGACATTGATGTATACATAGTGGTAATTGAAGAAAGTAGTCAGCTTCGTAGAATGGATGGAATTATAGAATTGGAAAGTCATTCCTTCATATTGATCACTTTTACTGTAAGACTATAGTTTGTTTTTGATAAATGGTTTCTTATATTTTTTCACATTTATTTCAATTCATTTTATGTTTCTATTAAACCATGGGTACATTAATAGATTTTATTTTGTTATTGTATTTTTGGGAGTCATTTATTCATCAAATGAGAAATTAAAGGATACATTTGTGAACTAGGTAGTAGTTACCAATATTAAGAACAACATGTTTTTAATATGTCTATTAAACATGGATAATATCTCTTGGACTTTGGTATTCATAGATTTGAAAAATGTTTCTTAGATATTATAACACCATGAAACCTCTTAGTGGAACAAGAGAAAGTGATCCCTGTATTAAAGATTCAGTCAGTGTTGTAATATTTTATACAATTTCCAAAAAAAACTCATTACATTGAAACATGGACTAATCATTTATCTTTTTTTATAGAAATCATTTAAGGAATAACTGTTCTTTAGAGTTCATGGTAAAAAAGTGAAGCAACATAAATGGGATATGGAAAATGAGAAGAGGATGCAATATGGATATTCTACATTAGATTATGGTGTCATCGTCTATTATAACATGTACTGTTTGGATATATTAGTCACATTGGAAAGTTGTTTGATTGAAAAGGAATTTGTTGACTGATAGTTTTTTACAGCTAATTATTTCTTAAATGATCTTCGAAGGACAATGTCAGAGTTCGATACTGTGAGTACAACATATTTGGTTGCCTCTAGAGACATGTAATCAAGGTAAATGAGTTATTATCTAAAAAATATTTTTGGTTATTGTTTAAAAAACTTAACTACTATCATTAATTGTGACGATTTGGGTGGGTATGGGATTTGGGGGTCGGTTATTCACTAAAACAGAGGTTTGGTTGTTGTTTTACAAACATAACTCTTATTATTTATTACGATGGTTTCGATGGGATCATTTATTGTATGATATGGATGAACATATGGATGTATTCCCGGATTTTATGTATATGTTAAACTGTAATATTTATTTTTAGTTTGCACTATATTTTATTTGAATCATTCAGAAACCTGCTATGCAAAGAAGTTGCAACTGGTAATTCCCATTGAAATTTCATCTAGAAAAACCCTCTGTAAAATTTGAGTGTAAATCCCTTCTATATTTTACATGAATTGATTGGGTGGTACCTAGGGGGATGAAATATTTATTTGATGACCAGGATAAACATTTTATAAATCCAATATTGTTATATTCTATCATAGTATGATAAATGTTACAATTTAATTTATCTTTGTACTCTTTTATATCTGTTTCTTGAATGGAAACCTATTGTGTATAGAAATTATAACTCTGAATTCCTATTCGAAATTTCTAGTGGATATCCCCACGGTAAATACTTTGTAAATATCAACTTCTATTTACCTCAATTGCATGGGTGGTACATAGTGGGTGGAAATGATTATTTTTGGATGTGGATGAATATTTTGGTAATGATAACATTGATTTAGTCTATGATAGTATGATCAGTGTAACACTGTAATTTCAATTTTTACTATCTGTTGTCAGTTATTGGATGGAAATTGGTTATGAAAAACAATTCCAACTCAGAATTCTGATTGTAAATTTCTACTAGTGATTTCCACTGTGATTATGTATTAGTTTATAATTAAAATTTCCCCATCCTCCGACAGCCACAACATTAATTATAAAAACTATTTTTCATAAAAAGTTCCATATTGTGATCAAATCTGTAGTTGAATCTATGTAATAACTAAATTATATAATGTATATAATATGATTTTGGTCCTCAAATTTCTATTTTCATTCCCATTTGCAGCAACTGCTATATTTTTTATCCTCAATGGAGTAAAATTTGTCTTTGTATCCTCTTAATTTCATCCATAATTATATATTAATAACTAAAATGAGAAATAACAGAATTGATTTGTAGGATTTAAAATAAAAAAATTCAAGTGCAATGAGATGTGTTTCAATTTGTTGGTTTTCAACATATGGTACAATATTTAGATACATTGACATCTATTATAGTATCACCAAGAAAGAAATCATTTGATGGATCTATAACACTTCATGGGAAAAACATTATAAATATAAGGCCCCGACCATAAACATTACATAATCTTGAGATAAGTCAACAATTGACTTTAATTCACATCGATGATATATTTAGGTTTATAATTTTAGAGAAATAGGCCATAACTCAAACATAGAAACTTAAATATTAAAAGTAGACACTGCTAAACACTATCCATTTTTTCTTTCAAAAAACAATAACTCTTTAAAGAGAAACATTGTATCATTTCATGTTTAAACCACATGGCTTTTCCTTGATCCCATCCTTAACTCTGTTCTTCTTTATGTATCGTGAAAAACATTTCAAAACATGGGATGAGAATAAAAATCTCATTAAGGCATACACAAGGATGGATATTTATTAGTCTATAGAAAACATGAAAACCATGAATACTTTATCATAAAGTAATACTTTTCACCTTCAAGTAGTACTACATATATTTCACTGAATACAAGCTCATTGCTTACCATTTTTGTAACCAAAAGATAAAAATAAACTATATAAAGAAATATATAACATATAAAGTTATTTTGAGACATAAATATACATAAATGGAATAACCATACGGTCTACTTCCACACATATCACTAAATGGAATAGCCATATGGTTGACTTCAATTCCCAATGCATTGCAGGTTATAACATAACCACCCACCCTTGGTTTATCATAGAACGAACCATATTTGGTTTATCACATAACCACCCATATTTGGTTTATCATGTAATGACCCATCAAATGACCGAGTAACATTATATAATTATAACCTATAAAATATTGAAATTATAAATAATTCACTAATAACATTTCATTTTCAATCAGAATAAATCATTTCATGATATTGAAATATTAAAACCATTTCAAAAACCATTTAAAACATTTACTAAAAAGAATTTTGAATCAAACTGTCACATAAAAATTTGAAACTTTTAACATTTTAAAACATTAATGTATATATAAATAAATTCATGAAACCCATTTTTAAAACATATACATGAAAAATAATGTTTTTAGAATAATAAATATGTAAACCATTTAAAAAGATATTTTAGTTATAGAGTCACTTTACACTTGAGAAACAATTGAATAAAAATCATTGAGGAATAAAATTAATGAAAACATTAAATATCAGTATAATATACTAATTCAGAATATAACATGTCAAAAGTGTTTTAAATACACCATATAAGATAATAAATGTCCATAACATTACGATATGCCTCAATGGAAGAAGATTGAGATGAGGTCTCTTATGTTGAGTCCGACTCATCATGTTCAATCGTTATATTCCAGAATAATAAAATTAAGTTAATTTATACTTTCTTGAGAAAATATTTTAGGTTTATTATTTCTTTTAAATAACTTATTACAATTTATAAAAATTACATAATTATATAAGTTCATATTGTTCGTTTTGTCGATATTGGGTACTTTAGTCCAAAATGAACTAGATTTTATTTAAATTGTCCATGTAGTCAAAAGTATATCATATCCAAAATATTATTATTCATGATTTAAATATAATATATATTTATTATATATGTATTTTTTATTTCCATAATATTTGGAGATAATAAATGAAATGCACCTTTCATGGGGACGGTAGGCCGTATGTACACATGAATGACAGTTTCATTTATTTGTCATATAAATAGAATGAAAAATAAATGATAAATAGGTATATTGTAATTAAAATATAATATATATGATATATATGTTACATAATGTCATTAATTCAATCTTTTATGCATTACATGTATGTAATGAATGAATCATATCACTTTGAGGGGGTGGTAGTCCGCACTTCCTCAAATGAAATTATCATATTAACATATTATGGAATGTATAAATGTATTTTGTAAATAAAAAATAAATATTAATAGAGAAAATATAAATATATTTTATATTATATATAAACAAAATTCCATCATAGTTTTCACCATGATAGGTTGTAGGAGAAAATAGAACAATCATCATTTCGTGAGCCAGTAGTTCACCGTACATTGAATCAGTATGTTCGATATCAATTAGATGGAGGTGCGTGTAATTGTAGGTAATAAAATTATATTTAAAATATAATAGTATATTGGGGATACTAGTGTTGTTATAAAATAATGGAATAAATATAGGTTAGGAGGTTGGATGAGAAAAATAAATGAAAAAAGCTTGAGAGAAGACACTACCTCTAAATCAGGTAAATCCTTTTGATTTTAGCAAAAGGGATTTCTTTATTAGACTTCATACCAATTAAAGGATCCTAGGAGAAAGGGAGGGATATTGAGAGACTATTTTAGTAGAAGTATTATGATCGAAGGGGCTTTAGAGGTGTGAGTAAATTGGTAGAGGTTGTGACCTCTTATAAGAGGGATGATGGGAACATTAAGAATGTATTGAAATATTATTTTATTAAAAATTAATTTTTGAATTATAACAGCTCAAAAGTTATATAATTATAGGATAATATGATTATAGGTCTTGATAATCTAAAACAATAGGTTTTAGACAAGTTTAGGCCGTAAATTTAACCTTATATTTAGATTTGAACCTAGTTAAAAACATTAACTCTTACCACGTCCTCATGTATTTTCTTAATATATGGTTACTATAGTTAATATAAAGTTCCAATAGAACCCCAAGAAGATAATTAATGAAATTTAAAACATTATATAATTCATTTATACTAATATCTTATTTTTAGGAATATTATATAATTTAATAAAATAGTATTTGTTTTAAAATCTCATTGATGTTAATTTTGACACTATTTGGTAAATGATTTTTGTTAAAGTCATAAAAACTTGATTCCGTCAAACCAAAGGAATTAAATCATCTATATCACGTAAAATTCATTCAAAATAATTATTTATGAAATAAAAATTTTCAAATTAAATTTATTTTAATGTTTATAATATCATTTATTTGAATCATTCATTAATAAGGTAATCACTACATCATCATTGTGTCATAAATAAATTTATCTATATAATTTATAAAAATAAAAAGTAAAATAACATGATATAGGAAATATTTTTGGATTTATAATTACTATTCATAGTCCAAGATATCAATTATATAACCCAACATTAAAATTCTTTTCGTAAAAAGATATATGTTTATGTTATATTTCTCTTTACTTTAAATTAATTATTATAACATGATATTTTCACACCGAAGGGGCTCCCAAATTCCAAAAGATCATCCTAAGGATTTTTAAGTAACCCATGACTCATAAAATAGTACTAGTACACATTTTATTGTAGTTTTATATTAATATAATATAATTTTTTACCCTTATTTGTTGGCTTTACCCTTTAACCATGGTAAATAAAAATAAATACTGAGGTTACTATTCATAATGTCCAAAAAATAAACGGTACCTATTTACACAATTTGGAACTTATAATTAAAAATATCAAATCCTTTTTTCAAAATTCCAAACACATAAATTATAGTAATTAATTTAAAATTAATTTTTGTCATCGAAACCAGAAATTGGGGTTTTATGAAGTAAAAACTATCAAAGGATTGACATGTGTTTATGTCCAATTTCAAGGTGAAATTACTTCTAATGAAGGAAATTGTATTAAAAGATAGGAACATAATATAATTACACCTTAAAAAAATTAAATTTACAATCTACCTATATTAATAAATTTTATGAAATGGATGTTTTGAATTAAAATATAGTATTTTCACTATTCATTAAAATATGGATTTTATCATAAAAATTCAAAAATTTCATCCAATGTAAATTTTTAGGTCCCAATTAAAAATAAGAAGTTTATTTTGTCAAATATAAAATATATAAGTGACAATAAATAGATTAAAATAGTATTCTCCATCAAAATAATGTAAAACGAGCTTTTAAAAATATTTGAGAATTTTATGTTCAAAATTGGATTCATTATCATTTAATGCCACTAAAATTTATTGGATAAATGTAAAAACATTTACAAAAATGTGTAATCATATTTTAGATAGTTATATTCATCCCCTAAAATACAATGTCTAGGAATTAACTATCGTTTAAAAAAATAATAATATTATTTTATTATTTTTTGGTATTACTCAATTTTGTGTGCAACATGACATTTCGAAGAAACCCGTTGTTGCGTGTTGAGTACGCTATCGGACAAAGAGTATTATTTAATGTAAAATTAATATTATATTCACAAATATTAATAGATATGAAAATTTGTTATTTTAATAATACCTGGGATGTTACATCATTCCCCCCTTTTGGAAATTGTGTCCTCATAGTTTTAAAATTTGGCTTAGTAACTTCATTGAAAATATAACATTGGAAAAAAGAGTTAATAAAACTACAACATTAAAATAATTGAAGAGTAGTAAAATGTTAACCATAGATAACACATTATAGGATTGAATATAGGAAAAACTATATATAGAAGAAAAACTAACCATCTTATTCTGAATGGGAGTGATATAAAACATGATTAGGAGAAAGTGAACATCCAAAAAACCATAAACTAGCGATGGCTTAAATGGTATTTGATTTATCTATAGTAAAAGTAAATGGAATGAATTTTTGTTTTCATATCCTTCTTATAAATTTGAAGAATTTATTTCTGAGATTGACTATGAATATAAGGAAACATACTTACTTGTCAAGTTGAGTTTCATCCTTTAATAAATATCTACCAAAAACTCATCCTTTCTCTAGACGATGATTATTCAAGATGACTTGGTCACACCTAAAGAGATAGAATCAAATTCTAGATAATCAAATATTCGAAAAAATATGAACTATATATTTACCTTTCCTTTAGACTTTATCCAAAACAAAAAATGGTTAGTTCAATATATAATAATCCCCAAAAATTATAATCCTTTATAAAAAGAAATAATACTCTTAATCTACAATATTCAATAGACAATAACTAAAGTTTAACAAAGACCATTCAATAAACTATTTTCTATAAAATTTTTCAAAATAATCCAAACTATGATTGAAACCCAAAATTCAAAAGGATTTGATCACATAATCTTCCAAGATAAATCTTAACATTTATCTCCAAATAATATAGACTACCCTTAAAGTCCCATACTTAAAAGTAATTAATCTAATAACATATTCTCCATGATAGGTTAATAATTTGCATAAACAACCGAAATCTCCATATGTCCAAAATAAAAACATATATTATTAGAAAATTAAATTCCACCATTACCCCCAAATGAAATCCAATAGTCTTATATTTTCTTTAGGAATATAGTGCTCACAAAAGAGTGAACATATTCCAAAATAAAATTTATCACTTAATCACCAAATCATTTTCCTATACCAAGGATGTCTATTTTATAAAATATAAGTTCCACAAATCAACTTATTCTTAATCCATAAAACAATATAACTAAAATGAATAAGTCATACTAATTGGGGACTTAATATAGGCCATCGTTAGATGATAAATACCTGTCACACATTGGTTGTGGGTTCAATTCTGACATCTTTGTTTGATCCAACGGGTTGTCACATGATCTCTGTGTTGTCCTTTTTAAAAAATTCAATATTTTTACAACATTCCAAAAAATGAGATTAAATATTAAAAAATAACCATAACATATTTTAAACTCAATTTTTATCTCATACGTCCAATTTTAAATCCCAAAATTTAATAACCCGAATTTTCCTCAAATTTGAATGTCTCCAAAAATACAAATAGTCACCTTAAAATTAAAAATCACAAAGCCTATAAATTGGTTTTAAATACATTTAAAATATGATCAAAGTAAAATTTTTAAACTAATATGATATCCCTATCTCTTAAGAAGGCATCCTAATCCCTATGTTTCCTAAAACATCCTATTATACCATCAATATGGCCCCAGCCTTACAATATAACTTAATCATGAGATAAGTAAACAATTGACTAAAATTATAAATGAGTGGTTTTTAGATTTGTAGTTTTAGATAATTAGTCCATAACTCATACACAGTTACTTAATAATTATAAGTAGACACTTGTACTCACTATACATTTTTTATTTCATAAAATAAAAAATCGTTATAATGAAACATGGTATCGTTTGATGTTTAAAATTAATGACTTTTACTTGATCCCATCCTTAACTCTACTCTTCTTTGTGTTCTTTAAAAACATTTCAAAACATGGGATGAGCATAAAAAAGTTCAGTACAGGACAAAAAATGAAGGAAAACTCTTAGTCTTGGGATAACAAGAAATGCATGAATGATTTATCATAAAGTAATACTTTTAAACTTTATCATGTAGTAAATATACTTCACTGAATATAAGCTCATTGATTATTATTTTTGTAACCAAAAGATTAATGTAAACCAAAAAAAGAAAAATATAACATATAATAGTAAAATGAGACATAAACATACTAAAATGGAGTAACCATATGGTCGGCTTCCACATATATAACTAAATGAATATCCATATTAGAAACTTCCATACCCAATTCCTTGGAGGTTATAATGTTACCACCCATCCCTGGATTTTCCCTAGATGACACATTTTTGGTCTATCACATAATAGCCCGTATTTGGTTATCACGTAACCAGCCGTCTAATTTCCTAGTACAATTATATAATCATAATGCATAAAATATTGTAATATAAATATTTCTCTAATAACTTTTCACTTTCAATCATAAGAAATCATTTTAGGATATTGAAATATTTATTCCATTTCAAAAACCAATTAAAACATTTAAATCAAAGTGTCCCATACCAATTTAAAACATTTAAAATTTTAAAACATTCATGTACATATAAATAATTTCATAAAATCCATTTTTAAAACATGTAAATGAAATATAATGTTTTGTAAGAATAAATCTATAAAACATGTAAAACTATTTTTTAGTTATAGAGTCTCTTGCCACTTGAGAAACACTTGAATAAAAATCATTAAGGAATAACATTAAAGAAAACATAAAATATCATGATAATATACTAAATCATTATATAACATGTCAAAAGGGTTTTATATACACTTTATAAGATAATAAAGGTGCATAACATCAAGATATTCCTCAATGAAAGGAAATTGAGACGAGGTCCCTTACCTTGATTCGGGCTCATCACATTCAATCGTTATGTTCATGAATAACAAACTTAGGTTAATTTATACATTCTTGGGAAACATTTTCCAGTTTATTATTCCTTTTATATCACTTATTACCATGTTATAATAATTACATAATTATTGATGTTCATATTGGAGGTTTTTTCGATATTCATTACTTGAGTCGATAATGAACTTGTTTTGATATAAATTTTCCATGTAGTCAAAATCCCCTCATATAATTTTTTTTATTATTCATGATTTAAATATCATATATATCTAGTTTATATGTATTTATAATGTCCATAATATTTTGAGATAAAAAATTAAACGAACCGTTCATAGGGATGGTAGGTCGTACGTACACATGAACACTACTTAAATTTCATTGTTATATTAAAAGAATAAAACCACAATGATACATATGTATATTGTAATTAAATTATAATATATATGTTATATATGTTACATAAGATCATTAAATATATCCTTTATATGTTACATGTATGTCATGAATGATTCATATCAGATTGAGTGGGCGGTAGTCCGCACTTCCTCAAATTAAATTATTGTATTTACACATTATAGAAAGTATAAAGGTTTGTTGTAAATAAAATTTAAATAAGAATAGAGATAATATAAATATAATTTATATCATATATAAATAAATTTCCATAAAAATGTCCACCATGATAAGTAGTAGGAGAAAATTGAACAATCACCGTTTAATGAGGCGGTAGTTCATCGTACACAGAAACAATATGTTCTATATCCATTAGATGGAGGTGTGTTTATGTATAGGTAGAATAATTAGAATAAGAACATCATAGTATATTTATGATATTTTTTTGTTACAAAATAGTGGAATAAATATAGTTTTGGGGGTTAGATGAGGAAAATAAATTAAAGGAGCTTGAGAGAAGATGTTACCTCTCAATCAGGTAACTCGTTTTGATTTTAGCCAAATGGATTTCATGAATTTAATTATGGAAATTTTAAGGATTGTAGGAGTAAGGGAGGGATATTGAGATCTTATTTGAGTATAATTTTAACAAGAAAGGGGTATCGAGGGGTGTGAATAAGTGGGTATAAGTGGTGGCCTTTTATAAGAGGGAGGAGGGAAACTTCTGGAACGTCTTGAAATATTATTTTATTAAAAATTAATTTTAGAATTAGAAAAGATAAAAAGTGTTATAATTATATGATAATATGAGGATGGGTAAATATACTCTCAACCAATATGATTTATAATTGTCTATGTCATTAAATTTTACTTATATTTTAGGTTTAACCCTTAGTTAAAAACATTAGCCATTTCCATGTCTTATTGTATTTTAATAATATATGGTTACTATAGTAACTATAAAATGCCAATAGAACCAAAAGTGTATCATGAATGAATTTTTTAATATTATATAAGTCATTTTTCCGAATAATAGATTTTTTGGATAGTTATATCATTTAATAAAATAGTATTTGTTTTGAAAACATATTTATGTCAATTTTGACACTATTTGGTAACTCTTTTTTAAGTCATAAAATATATATTACTTCCAAAAAAGGCATTACATCATCCAAAAAATGTCAATGTAATACAAAAATTTCATGTATTGAATCAAAATGTTCAAATTACATTTATTTTGATGTTTATAATATCATTTATTTAAATATTTCATTAATAAGGTAATCACAACATCATCATTGTGTCCTACCTAATTTTATTTATTTAATGTATAAAAATTATAAATTAATACCATGATGTATGAAATATTTTTATATTTATAATTAATAATAATATTCAAATATATCCATTATATAACCCCACCTTAAAATAGTTTTAGTAAAAATAAACATGTATGTTATATTTTTCTTTACATTAAATTAATTATTATAACTTGTCATTTTCACAACCAAGAAGCTCCAAAATGCAAAAAGTTAGGCCAAAGATTTTTTTTGGTCACCCATGACTCATTCAATAGTATTGGGACACGTGTTATACTAGTTTTATATTTATATAATATTATTTTTTTATCATTATTTACCTAATTTACCCTTTAACCATGATAAATAAAAATAATTTAATAAGTTACTATTCATAATATCCATAAATAAAATGTACCTATTTACAAAATATGGACGTTATGATTCCAAATATGAAATCCATTTTTACAAATTCAAAACAAATAAATTATAGTAATTAATTTAAAATTAATTTCTATTATCAAAATGAGAAAGAATGTTTTTAAGAAGTAAAAACTATCAAAAAATTTACATGTATTTATGTATAATTTAAATTTTAAATCACATATAATGACGAAAATTGGATTAAATGATAAAAACATAATCCAATTAAACTTTAAAAGAAATTTAATGGAAAATATAACTATATAAATAAATTAGATGAAATGAAGTTTTGAATTAAAATGATGAATTTTTTCACTATTTGTTAAAATATGGATATTATAATAAAAATACCAAAATTTCAACCAAAGTAAAATTTTATGTCCCACCTAAAAATAAGAAGTTAATTTTTCAGATAGAATATAAAAAAGTTACAATGATAATATTTAAAAAGGGTTCTCCATAAAAAGGTGTTAAAATGAGATTAAAAAATATTAGAGTATTTTATGCTTCAATTTGGATTAATTCCCATTTTATGCCTATAATTTTTTGGATAAATGTAAAAAAGTGATTATTCATATTGTAGTTAGTTATTATAATTCATTCCAATACAATGACTAGGTGTTCACTACCATTTAAAATAATAATATTATTATTTTATTATTTTTTTGTATAACTCATTGTGGTGTGCAACGTAAGATTTTAGAGAAACCCACTGTTTTGTGTTGAGTACACTATTGTAAAATGTGTCCCTATTATTTTATAATTAATATATTATTCATAAATATTAATAGATATGAAAAATATTATTCTATAAGTACTTTGGATGTAACAATAACATTATCTATGCATGATAACATTGAATTGAGTAGTTCAATTACATAAGAAAGTAATAACATAAGTGTTTCATATGATTTTGAATATCAAAATATATGAATTTCTATAAAGTGGGTTTAAATATTATGTTTTTTCACCTACAATACATTATTTACATACATTGAGATTTGTGATAACATCACCACGGTAGCCACTATTTGATAGTTCTTTAGATCTTCCCAACAATAAAATTATAACATTATTTATTCATGAGAACACAAAATGTATTAGTTACATAAAAAAGAACATAATAAAAATCCCATAAAAGTTTTTTCATCTCTTGATTTCTGATATTGAGCATGTTAATTTATGAATTTTATTTCCTACTCCAGACAACTTTTGAGCCTATCACCACATTTCTATTTATCTCTGTTATTGAATAATGTTTTAGACTTTTTTATATGTTCTATTTTTTATCCTAGTTTAATTCATTTTGAGGGTACATTATTTTTACCTTCCTATAATTCCTTGGAATATTTTTTCATATTTGTCATCCCAATTGTATATCCTTATTCAAACTCATAGGATTCTATGGCAGGATTTATTTCCATTATTGACAACTATTGGTAACATTTATATTATCATGCTACAAAATATTATTAGGCATGATTAAATGTGATTTAATACAAGTTGATATCATTAAAATTTCTTGTCCATATATTATAGGTACATAACTCCAAAAATCACCTCACATAAACATTTACAATATTTTGAGTTCCTGACTACAAAAATAGCCATTACTCCAAAATTTTACATAGGTAAAACCAATTCTCATAGGTGACTATTGGTAAACTTCAAGTATATAATTATTTCAAGAACCATTAATTGTGAAAACAATTATTTTTGGAGAAATTTTTTCCTTAGAATAGTTAAGTCAACAAGCACCACATAGTTCGTGTTCATGCTGAAAAAGATCAAATATTTTTTTTGACTATGTATATGGCATTCTTAAAACATGATTAGATGATATGGAAAATGATTGTGTTGGATATTTTCCCTTCCATAAAATTCATCCTTCATTTCTCTATACCGATTCTTCTCGAAAACATGCTAAAATTGTTGGAAGAATTCAAAGAAAAAGTGTTTACGATTCATGTAATCCTTTAATACACCATTAAAACTATGACATAATTTTGTGATTCTAATTAATAATGTTAATGAAAATATTCATAAAACAATGAGCCCATTTATCGTTTACTGTGTAAATATATTCTATCCATTTCAAATTTTTTTTCTCCTCACCCTAATTAGTTTTGATTCTATATTTATTCAAATTTTTAATTCACTGCAACCCCATACATGAATTTTGTAAAATTTTCCAACAATATAATGCCAAACTTCCTTACTTATCCGAAGTCTATAATTCCATTTTTCATTAAGTTCCAAGTGAATAGGTTGTGTGTTCTTTTAGGTAAGGTAAAATCAATGTCTTCAAGACACATCTTGATCTGTGAAAATTATCTCAGGATTTTTCCCGAATAAAAATAAACAAATCAACTAAACAACAAATTAATTAGTCTACAGTCACATCATATAACAATGATGAACCAAAAACTGAAATCTTGTTATGATGTTTTAAACCTAAAAACAATCCCAATGTCCTAGAATATTTATTTTTGTTGAAGTTACTGTCAATCATGACGATGTCTCCAAAATTCATATAATCCTCCTTCATTTTTAGATTAATGCAAAAAATGTTTCTAATTTGACCAGACATTTGATGATTTATTGAGTATAAGAATGATGTTTTATACCTTGATTGTTTATCTAGGTATTGTAACATACCATAAAAATCACATATATTCAAGTCCATCTCTCTTTTGGACAACATATAATTCAGTTGGTCCACTCGTGTATATCCAGGACCTGTAGGGCCACCTGCAATAATTGTAACAAGTGAAAACAAATCAATGTGATTCAATCCAACATTATCATTAACATTAAACCTAACACCTTGTGCATCATTGATTCATCTTTCTGACCTCATAATATTAATGGTCTCAGGAGAATGTAAAGTTTGGTTATGCTCATACTGGTCATTGGAATGTAGATAAATCCCTTTCACACTAGACAATTATTCCTTGATCCTAGACGTGATTTTTTTACATTGACATCTTGTTTCTCTGATATTCATAATCCTTTATTTCTACATGAATACAATGTTGATTTTACTAATATTTTATCCTTTTTATTTCTATTAATATACTTCTTCCATACACTAAAACCAAAAAATCCTCTATAAGAAACATTCAATGAATAGGCTTCAAATTTTGATTTAAAAACCACCCAAATGCTTGTTCTCCATGTACTACGTTGTTTATAAATGATTTTACATGGGGTTATTTCTTTTAAAATTAGAAATTCATCTCTATCAATGAAAATTTATGCACTCCAATTTCTGCTTACTGTGTCATCACTATTTTTCTCCCTCACGTAATAGGCAGACAGATTCTATAAAGTATCCAAATCAATTGGATTTTTGCCTTCTGCATCATTTAGAGAATCCTGATTTAGCTCTCTCATTATCATTCTGAGCTGTATAATTTATCTGAACAATGTGTCAGATCATATTTTTTTTAATTTTTTTATGGAGTCCTTTATTTTGAATCAATTTGAAATTACAACTAGAAATTATCATTTGAAATGTCCACTGATCTGTCGGAATGTATGCTTCAAGTGAAAATTTCCAATCACTATCAATTATAACTTATATCAGTAAAAAAAATATGATATTTGTAGTTTAACTCAAATAAAAATACGAATTCAATTATTCTAAATATTTTAAAATTTTGAAAATTGAATTTCAATTGTGAATTCATATTGAAAATATGTAGTAGAGATGTCATTTGGGAATTAAGTAGATAATATTTTAGTGGACTTTTTAGTGAAAATTAGCAGTGAAGTTTTATATAGGTCATTCTTGGAATCATTTTGATATGTCTACTGTAAGGGAAATCTCATTCTAAATTAACATGCAGACCATATAGTGGAAATTTTAATGGAAATTCCAACTGTAAATTTCCATTTCTTTCTATTGTATATTTTGATAGTGATATAATAGAAGAAACTTCCAATTTAAATCATTTTCAAATTTGAAACCACTTATTTGTAAATAACTGAAAATTTCAATTTATATTTTCGACTACAAATTGATATTGGAGTTATAACAAAAATAGCCTTTCGGAGTCACTAACCATGATGTGAAGACCCTGAAAATGGATAATATTTAGGAAATGAATACTAAAAATGCATCATCCAAACACACCATCAAAAATACCCAAGTAAAAACACCTTGAAAACACCCCTACAAAAGACTGATGAAAATTCTTACTGTAAACACCCCTTAAAATCACAAACTTTACCTCACTAGTATAGTCTCCATAGATGGAGAAACATTAATGTCATTGTTCACTCAGTGGGAATTAAATTACCCCACCATATATATTTTTAATGAGGTTTTTTATTTTTATTTTCTAGTGTTTTAATGATCTAGATATAACTGAATGATGTATAAGGCATCCAACATCCAACTAGAGGGTAAGGTTCAGGTGCCAAATCTGATAAGTTTTTAATCTGAAAAAATAAAATATGATATTTCCTAAAATTTATTACTGGTCACTTGAAAAATTACATCATTATATTCTCATACTTTAAAAATATCTTACATATCACAAGATCAGAAAATTAATATAAGAACTATTAAAAAAAATGAAATTAATTCTCTACAATTGAATAAAATAAGTACAAATATCTAAATTAATCTCAACAACATAAAATTTTTTGGATATTAAATTTTAATAAACATGTATAAAAGTTGTTCCAATAAATAATTTTAAAAATAAAAAAATGGAACTTTTAAGAGATAAAATCTAGTACCAAAATCATTAAAATATTTTAAAAAACAAATTTTAATAGAAATTATTCATAATTAACTAAAATAATTTATCCTAAAATGTATGAAAAGAAAACCAACTTTTTATTGATTAGTGAAGTTAAAAAATGATTTTATGACAATATTTAATGCATTATAATTTCAACAAAAAAACATCCATCATAAAATATTCACCATTAATGGATCATTTAAAAATAAAATATCATTAAAAGGATTTGTCAAACATGAATAATCCACATAAAAAACATTAATTTCCAATGAATGATTCTGATCAAGAGGTACTTTAATGTCATATAGGGAAGTATTCCATTTAAATATATTTTCATTCCCTTATTTTAGGGAATCCCTAATATATCTTTCATTAGTTATATTGAAAAAAACATCAAGATTCATTATGGTTCCTCGAATGGAAATACTATCTATCATGCTAGTAGGATATCTCTTATTATGTTTTTTATTATTTAATATTTTTTCTTCCCCTTTACGATTTATAATTTCCCTCCTACCCATATCAACAGAACAAATGAAGTCATTCTAAATTTTATTTATATTGGATGTATTTTACAGAGAAAAATGTATTTATTAAATGAAGAATCTGTTATAAGCCTAAATGTGAGTGATTTAGCAGAATCAAAAACCTCATCTTACTCAGTGGTTCAATCCTTGTTTGGTTTATTTAGAGACTCTTAACTTATATGACTAAGGAAATTGCTTATATAAAATATCAGAATATTGAAAGGACTGGGTCAGGATAACTTCATTATATGTATTATTTTTCATTCCAATTCTTTAAAAGGAAAATAATTTTTTCATTATGAATTCTATATCGTTTTCTTGTTTAAAATCTGATCTATCTTTTAGTTTGATAATTATATCAGTGGCCCTTTGGTTTATTCAATTTAATGTGATATACTCTACCACAATATTAAAAAAGGGATAATATTAAATCAAATTTATATCTAATCTGAATTCATTTAATGGAATTATTTTAGGGGAATAAATTATTCCCTAAATGAGACTTACGGATTTAGAAAATGATCAATCATGGTTTTCTCAAATGAAATATTTATTATTAATTCTTAATGGTTAGAACCACTAAATTTTCTAGATGGATCAATCAATTTTACATGCTCTAGATTCTTCTATATATATATTTTTGTTCAAGAATGGTATTTATTCAAAATTACCAAATGATTTCAGCATGATAACAAATTGATTTGAAGTTTTTTTCTTATATAAGGATCTTGAAAATAGGTGTAAGATTATATTATCCATTTGAATTTTCAATGTTTATTTTCTTGTGTTGTTTAATATTATTTTTGAAAAAAAATTATGTGGAAATGTTTGAGGTTATTAGGAGGTGTTACATGTTTGTTGGCTACTACAACATGTCTAGTTCTGGGAAATTTCATAATTCCTTTAATGTTGTGGTGGATGAAGACTATAATTCAGTTTGGAGAAATATGAACATTTCAATGTTCAACAAGAATGCCAAAAGTCATTATGATACCATATAGGATATATTTTTTGCTATTTGGATGGCTTCACTAATACAACCTAGTCTAGATGGGAATCGTATACATGAATTGATTATTTTAGAAAAATGGAAATTCTTAGAAAATAAAAAATATATAGTTGAAATATTATTAATTTTTGGAAACCTGCATGTGTGGACTGGATAATTTTTAACTATTAAAGAGAATCTAAGGGTATCCCTATTCTAGTAGGATGTGGAAGGGTTTTCATATATCAAAATTTGGAAGATCTTTTAAAATTTTACAAAAATCATAGCTTGGAATATACTAAGTACACGGGGTTGGAGTGTGTCATTTATGAGAAAAAAATTAAGGTAGACCAAGATAAAAATGAATGTAATTTATATCAGTTCCATTTTCTGAAAAGTACCTAACAAAAATACACACATATCCCCAGAACCCAAATGTTTTGTGTCTTTGTAAATTAAATACATCAAAGTCATATTTAACATAATTACCTCAACATTTATTATGACATATATATTCAAAATGTCATTATACACATAATCTTAGATACAATTTCCTATAAAAATGGAAATAGAAGTAGGGATGTTCTCAAATACCCATTATTGGAAAATATGAAATCTCGTAATTTAATACACATTAATTCATGATTTATCTCCTAAAGATACACGTAATACAACTCTAGAAGATAGTGAGGCCTAGTTTAATTGGTAAATTAGATATAGGACATAAAATTTAAAACATGGTTAGAACATAATTATTTAAATACTCTATAAAACATGCCCTTATATTCCTTTGATATTCTAAAACTGCATGGGATAACCTCGAGACATACATTATAAATGAGTAACCTATAAAGCCCAGTAAGGATATAATAAAATCCAAAAATTATGAAAGCAATAAATGTGATTCAAGATGCATATCAAGATGACACAAAAAGGGTGATAATCATAATCATGAAAAATGATACATGATATAATGTGACAACATTAAAGAAACATAAGATTGTGACAACAACATAAAACATGACATCATAATCAAAAGTCATGGATAACCACAAAGAAAACAAAACATAGTGTTCTTAGGATATCTTCCCCTGAACCATACGTGGCATCTCATGAGATAAAAACATTACCCAAATAATTAAAATGATATATAATTATAGGCCCACCTATCACTTTCACATCATGTACATGCATAGGTGTGCAATATATATCTTATAATAGATGAATTTATTTTATCATTTTTAATATAAAAATTAAGGATTGTTGTCTATATACATGGAATTACCCAATTAATGAATTATAGGTACATATATGTGAATACCCTTAAGTGTAAATGAGCATGGGTATTCACTACACAAATGTTTAGGATGGAAAATCACATGATAATTTCTATAGAATAATGAGGGTATATAAAGATTTGTGGAAGGGTTAAATGAGATTAAAATGTATATCTCATTCCTTCTAAATCATAAGGATAGTAATAGGAATGTTTAAAAAAATATTCAAACACAAACTGTTGGAAAAAAGGCATAATATAAATAATGTGCTTGAATAAATAGGGGAAGGAGAGGATACCTTACTTTGAGTGGATTTCTCTTAAAGAATTGGAGGAGATTCTTATGAGATTAGGGGAAACATGGGAGGTCTATAAATAAAGAAGTTTATAGTAACATTATCCTCCAAGGGTTTTAGTTTATATGAATTAGAGCTTGGGTGGGTTTATATAGAAAAATAGAGGATAATTATTTATTAATTTACAAAATTATGTTTTAAACTATGTATAATTAATTAATCCAAACCAAAATCCATCCCATGGTATTTTCCCATGGTTTCTACCAATGTTTAGTGGATTTCATTGTTTAATAATCCAATAAACCAAACTCATTAAAATAATACCCTTGTGGATGTGGAAGTGAGTAATGTTTATAAAAAATTCATTTTAAAAACATAAAATATGATATAGGATTTGGAGGAATCATTAATGGTTTATAAAAATTAATCAAATAACATAAAAAACATTTTTTTAAAGAGGAAACAAAATTTTGGACTAGGATTATCTTTATTGTAATTATTTCATCACTCTTGGGCATTTATGATGTCAAAATACATACTGTATATTTATAATATATTTAAATTTTACCCAAAAATTTGACTATCTTGGAAAATTATATAAAATTAATAAATGGATAATTTTGATGCCTTAAATTCAAAATTAATATTTATTTTATCAAAAAAATTCTATAAACATTATATTTTATAATTTTAAATAAAAATCCGTATTTATTGAATAATACTAGTTTTTTTATAATACAACTATAGAACATATTAAAAATTACATTTGACTTAGTAAAATTATATTATTATTTATATTTAATAATAAAATTTTATTAAAATTTAATTTATTTCAAAAATAAAATATTTATTAAAAATAGTGTATTGATTGAAACTATATATTATCCAAAAATAGAATTTTTGTTTCATTGTATCAATATATAATTTTTATCATTCATTATTATTTAACCATTATAAGGTAATATAATATAATTGTAATCATAATTTTATTAAAAGTAAAACTAATATACAAATTCATAATTTTAACGTCTAGATACATAGACAATTATTACACTAATGAATTACCTAAGGGTAAGGTGTGCAATGATGAGATTTTATTGAGATGGTTTGGTGAGCATGGGTTGAGTTGTGATCTCGATGACCTCGATATTCTCCCATAAATGGTTTGATCAGTCTTTAGTTGTTTATTATTGTTTTGTCCTTGGTCAATAGAAAATCCCTGTGATGGTATCTCCTATAGAATCTCTAATAAACTAGCTTCATATGGTATGATACTACTGGTCAAGGCCATCACTCCTTCCTTCTATATCAATTTTAATTTATCATAAACCTTAATATACTAATATTAACTAGAACAATAAAATTTATTAATTATCAATGATTATGATACTTTAGGGTATTTTAAATCATATGGACCATATATTGGTCCAAAATAACCTAAGTAGTACATCTGTTTTCTATAACTACATTAGATAATAATGAATTTATTCATTCAAAAAGGGAATTTCATTTATAAATGTTCATGTCATTTCATTATACACCCATTAGATATTTTACACTTGTAATTTAAATTTCACATACTAAAATAGATGAGTTTACTTTTTTCTCATTGCCTCTTCCAGTTCCCATGTCGCTTTTTCAAACTTGTGGTTCTATAAAAAACAATTACTATGTGAGTTTCCTTTTTTAGTAAAACCTTATCTCTAAGATCGATGAACTTTTTAGGATTCTCCAAAAAAAATATAATTGGATTTAGTACATTTGAGGGGTCTGGTATATACTCCCTTGAGAGGGATACATGGAACACATCATGTACATGAGGTAGGCTTGGTGGGATTTCTAGTCAATAAGATACCACTCTAATGTGATGAAAGATCTCAAAGAGGATGAAATATCTAGGAATAATAATTTACCTGTTCCCAAACCCCTTGAAATTTTTTCCAAGGAAATATATCTAGTAACACTTTATCTCCGGCCTCAAACTCCAGGTCTTATAGCATCCTTCCCTAGGTGGCACTTACAGGTGGCCTGAAATGGTGGACAAAAGACCTAAAGCACACCTTCTAGAATGCTAGAGGTTTCTGCCTAGTAGTGAGGGTCTAGGGTGTGTCTATGGGAAGAATATGAACTCAAAGACTAGATTGACCATAATAGTAGATAATATATGGTAAATAGAAAAAGAAGAAATAAGAAACATACAGTGATAAAAATAATGGAAATAAACTATGCAAGAGAACTAAATAACTAGAATAAGCTGAATAATAGTAATAGATACAAAAATGGTGACCATGGTATGTCATGGATCTATATAAAAATAGGATTACATGGGGATTATGGGATATAGGCATATACAACATGTTATAAAAAACTAAAAATAACAAAAACTACTACAACTAGGATCTCGAGAGTAGGCTCGGTCCTATGCTCCCCTAATCCCTCGTAAAGCTATAAATAAATCAGGTATAAGATGTTTCACGCATCCCTTTATACATATCTGCAATCATAAAGTCTTCTTAGGTACTAATGGTGGCACAAATAGGGTGTGAGATACAATCTCAGTTGGTTTCCTCTTATAGTGTCTAGGACAATCAATTCCATGAAATAGATAAATGATTTGTTTGATATATATAATTATGGATAGGTAATAAATAAATAAACACTTTAGACTGAGTACCTAACTAGACACCCGCCTGATACCACCTAATTCTGCCTAAGCCGACTATCTGATCTATGATAATACTATAAGTGATATGGTAAATACATAGGCCATCATAAAGTAAGAAACTCATGTAAGTTGATTCCAAGGTTGTGCTTTGTCTTGTTGGTCACATTCCCATGTCATCGTTTAAGAATGGTCATAATATAAATAATATACCTCACATATGTACAAGCAAGATGACCATAAAATACAAAGGTGGGGTCCTGATCCCATCCAAGGTGATCAATAAAGAATCCCATGGGTCGATACAGGATCCTAAAATATAACCACTACAATCAAGTCCATCCAAGGAAACCCATAAAGGTATTCTTTGTATCACACATGGCATGTTGAACTTTGAGTCCGTACTAAGTATCTCAAATAGGGAATAGAGTATTACATGAGGTATGGTGTAGAAATATTACCAATGAGTCTATCCACAATTGCTCCCCCAGGGAACCAGTTTCACTCATGAGTATAAATAAACCGCCTGAAGTGCCTGTACCCAACCAGCCAATGTATCACTCCTAAAAAACAAATAGATATGAACTGAATATGGTGATCCCAGCCAAAACATCATTAACTTGAGACATGTGTTCTCTTCAAGCCTATGGTAGTTGACGCATTGAAAACAACGAAAATATCACTAGTCATAACATATAAAACCACTTGTCATCAACAAGAATATCTATATCACATGATAAGACATATAGACATGTCATATAATACAGGACATAAAATATGGTATAAGGCCTTAAGAACAAGTGTACACTCCAAGCACAGGCACATGTCCAGCTAGACATAGTCACTGTTCATATTATGAACAGGGTGATTCAAATCCATTTATGAGATGGGGAATATGCGGCATGCTCTAGGATTGGTTGACCCCCCCCCCACTGTGAATTGATCATTAACCATATAAACATTTTCACATGGGGTTTAAGATGAGTAGTACCGACTTGTTATATTCCTCAATCTCTATGGGAACTAGCACATGCTCAAGACCTGTAAGAATAAGTCACTTAGCGTATTATGAATAATGAGATTCAAAGCCATTTCCTAGAAATGGAACACACAATGTTCTCTAGTCTTGGTCCCCCCCCCCACATTGAGAGTCGAGTGTTACCCATACACACGTTTTTCAATTGGGGTCATATATGGGTGGTTAACACACCCCGTGAGACTGCATAAACCCCAAGGTAAAATTTTGGTGGAGGAATATTTTTTGGTCACTGCAAAAATATTGTAGAATGTATTGTAACAATACTATAGTGGTCCTAACTATTCATCTGTTTGGGTCTTTAGACCACTAGTTTGGGCCTATAAGCTATAGGGACTTCGAGCCATCCAAGACCTTCAGGAGACAATGCCTTTTTTCCACATCATGCCTTCATGTCATGGTATTTCGGGCCATAAATACCATGCAACATCCAATATCGGCCACACTGAGCAGGTCCTGGAAGAGGATTCTGAGCATTTAAGAGCCACCAAAGTAGAGCTAACCCAATTTGAAGAATAAGAGGGTATGTTAATAACCATTGGTAGAAAGCATCATCAAGATATTCATGAGGAATTACTAACTGATCATCAATGTGTGGCGGGGAGCTAGGGACCATTAATAATGCATATTCTAGAGAGGGGTTGTTCTAGTGTAGTTTGGTTGGGCCTTCGTGTCATGTATTGGGAACTGTGTCTCTAGGCATTTGGGTTATGTGCCAGGCCTTATGAGATTGGGCCTATGGGTCATGTAAGGGTTCCCCCCTCGACCCATAAAATAGGGACTATTCAAAAATAAATAAAAATATCGAAGGCCTTCAGGTCGTGGGGAACACCACAGTGAATTAACAACAAGCAAATAAAATAATCTTAAGAAATGGAATGAAAACATAAGTAGAAGGAATAGAAATTTAAATAAATAACATAAGAAATTATAACCAATTTAATTTATAGATTTATGGAATTTATCAAAGGTTTTACTCAACCTCACATATTGGTTAACAATTTCAAGGCATGAACATTTAGGCCATTTGGTTGGGAACACCCAGAGGGGTGGCCAATGACAAGGAGAACAACCCAAAAATGGTATTTTTCCAAAGGTAAGGTTATAATAGACATGAATATCCCATTAAACTAATTTATTAGACATATTATAGGTGAAAATGTAAGGATATGGTTCTTGAATCAATGAAAAATCATTTAAAAAGGAATGAAATGAATGAGAAATACCAAGACCACCTACCTTGATGTAATATCACTCCATTCATCAGTTATCGAAACTTGGAATGAGATATGATGGGAGAAATTGAATAAATCATCCAATTACCCAAAAATAGGGAAAAATATATCACACTTAAAAAGAACAATAAGGGACAGAATCAATGATAAGGAGATAATAGAGGAATATAGATCTTACCTATAGATTTCTATTTCTTCCAGTGATGCAAGATTTAGTTCCTGAATGAAGGAGATATCAAATGACCTAAGAGGAGAGGAGGAGGGATCGTGCAGGAAGAATGGGGATAAATCCCATCGGAAAAGAGAGGAGATAAAAAGGAAGTGGGTTAAAAAATTTAAGAGGGGAAAACATGTAATTTCTCCCACACAAGAAGGGGAATCCCACACGACTAAATGCATAGTTTTTCTAACCCTGTGGAAATCATGAAAAAGGAAAATGTCCCAAACCTCTACAGCACCACATGGCTATGTGAGTGGGGTCTCATGATCACAAACAAATCATGTTCCCCCAATAGCCTAATGTCTAAAACCTTATGATTTTAGGGAAACCATATGGATTGGGGTGTAAAATTTCTACTAACCACACAAACTAGTCAAAATCTTAAAATTCTAAGGCTCTGATCTCTGAACAATCCTTGGACACCCCTTATACCTCCTTGAATTCCATAGAAAACATAAAAAGGGACTATAAAATGGATTTAAATTATAAACAACCGGTCCATACCATAGATAAAAACTGTGATGTTACAAGCTACCCTTATTAAGACAAATTATCCATGAGTTTTCCTTCCAAGGGAGGTGAACCATCATCAGAGTAGATTTCCGAACACTACACACGTACGCTGACCTCCCACTCTTAGGTATCATCCTATATGTGTCCATGATTCCATAGCTCCTGGACTAAAGTAACTGACCTTCCTCTAAGTGCCTCCATGCTCTGATCAATGATACGTATCAGATGCTCCTCAAATAATGCATCTATCTCCAGGTAGATATCTTATAGGTCAAACGAATGTGACTAGTCAACATGATATTTTCGAATTTCTAATACATGGAAGACACTGTGCATGACATGGTACCTCTAATGTAACAGTCATCTATAGACTACTATCCTGACTCTCTATACTATCTCAAAAGGACAAATATATCAAGATAATAACATTCCCTATATTGTAATTCGTTTTAGAACAAATCAAGGTGATACCCACAGGAAGATGTGATGTCCCACCTCAAAATCTAGAGGTTTACAAAAATGATCAACATAATACTTATACCAAGAATGAGCTATATCTATACAATTCTGAATTAGTTGGACCTTCTCTAAAGTCTCATAAACAAGACAAAAACCCAGTAGTGCTACCTCACCTGTCTCTATCTAGTATAAAGGTGAACAAAACAACTTACCATAGAGGGCCTCATACATATACATCTGGATATTTTCGTTAAATCTATTTTTTAATAAAACTCAACAGTAGGTATATGTTTTTCCGAGGACCCTCCAAAATAAAGGATGCATGCCTGAAGCATATCCCTTAACACCCTTATCATTTACCCAGACTACCCATTGGCTGGAGGGTGATATGTTGTTCTCAAGAGAATCTCTGAACCCGGTTACTTTTTCAACCCTTTCCAAAACTGTGAGGTGAAATGAGAATCTCATTACGAAGTGATAGAACATAGAACACCATGACGACACACTATCTCCTAGATAAAAATCCATCTGAGCTCATCAATTGAGAAGGTCTCCTAGATTGGTAAAAAGTATTTAACCATAGTAAAACTTTCAAAGATCACCCATACTACATCGCTGCCTCAAGGGGATATCGGCAAGACTATCAAGAAATCCATGGAGATTTCATTCTATTTCCACTTAGGAATGGAGGGCGGCAATAGACGTCCAACAGGTCGCTAGTGCTCTACCTTCACTTGATGAAAGTTGGAGAAATAAGTGATGAAGCCTACAATATGCCTCTTTATACCTAGACACCAATACCAATGATGTACATATATGTACATATTGTTAATCCTAACATGATTCACTCAAACATAGGCATATGATTCCCTCATAATATCTTCTCGTATATTAGAAGGTACTCATATAATCCCACTGAAGTGTAGGGCCCCACCCTCATACATAACCGAACTAGGATGCTGGTTATGAATTGTGAAACTCTACCTCAAGAAAAGTCTCTCATAATCTAATATTTGTCTCATTTGGACCTGCTCCAGAAGAGAGGATGTCACTACCAGACCTGCTAATACATTTTTCCCAAGGTGTTGATGAACCTACTTCCACATCTCAAGAAGAAAGACATCAAATACCACTCACAGCTATCCTCCATTATGGATTCCATACAAGTCTTCCATTATAAGGTATCGACTACAACCTTTCCCTTCCCAGTTGTGTAAGCAAGATCAAATTAGAACAGTTGTAGGTATTCAACCAACCTACACTACCCTAGAATAAATTTTTTTTGTGTGGAGATATATTTTATAATTTTATGATTTGTGTAAATAATAAATGTCTCTCTCAAAAGGTATTACCTACAACTTCATAAATCATTGACTATAGAAGCTTTTTCTAGGTTGTGCATTGGATAGTTCGACTAATGAGGTCTCAGCTAGAAAAACCTATATGCTACAACCTGATTTCTCAGCATCAGATCTACCCCTAAACCAATTCCTAAAGCATAAAAATAGATAGTATAGACTCTTCCTAGCTCTAGATAAAAAAAGCCAACACCAAATTCAATCTCCCCTTTAACACCTGAAAAGTGGTCTCACAACATTCAGTCCAGTCGAACTTCACACCCATCTTGGTCCAGACCATAATCAGCACTTTGAGGCATGATAAGTCCTAGATTAATCAAATAAAATAGTCAGTCATATCTATGAATCTTGGTATGTCAAATACATTCTTGGAATACTCATAGGAATCCACAACACTCACCTTCTCTAGTTAAATAGATACACCTAGCTTATAGATTTTATGACCCAAGAAGTGATCATTTCTCAACCAAAAGTGGTATTTTCTAAGATTCACATATAGATAGTGCTCCCTTAGTGTATTCAGTGGAATCTTAACATGGTTGGCATGGTCGTGTCTGGTGTGTTAATTCACTAAGATTTTTCAATTTAGACCACCGTAAATAATTGAGATATAGGTGGAAAACCCAATTCATCAAAGCCATGAATATTGTTGGTGTGTTCTTTAGACTGAACATCATGACCAGATATTCACTAAGACCATACCTACTCTAGAACAGTGTACATAATATGTCTTATTTCCTCACTCTCACCTGATGTTAACCTTAACTCAAATCGATATGAGAGAAAATGGTCTCTCTTCAAAGCTAGTTGAAGAGGTCATCTTTCTGTGGAAGTTGATACCTATTCTTTATATTGAGCTGGTTCAGTCGGTGGTAATACACACACAATCTTAGGGTACCAGCCACCTTCTTGAAAAAAAGGACAAGTGAACCCCATAATGATATACTGGGTCAGATAAAACCCCTCGCCTCTGGGTCTTCAAGCCAATTCTTATGTTATTGGAGGTCTATAGGTTCCAGCATATAAGGAGAAATGGACACTCGTTTCACACCTAGAACAATATTTATGGGGAAATCGACCTCTCTATTAGGAGGTAAACAAGAGAAATCCTCAAGGAAAACTTCTCTGAAATAATCCAGAACATGATTGAACTCTACTAACTACATTCCACGATCACTCTAAAAGAGACTGGACTTTTGAGGAGTCACTCTACCCAACAAAATGTGTTTAGTTCCATATTGAATTTCCTAGATATATAATTTCCCATATAGATATACATGTTTTCTTCAGGTGATGTGATAGAAACTCAGTAATGATAAAAATCCACTCAGACAAGATTATGCACAAGCCATTCCATACCACGAATGAAATTAAAGCCAGTGATCTTGAGGAAGAAGAAACCCCATAAGAAACCGTAACAACCTATATCAAGGGTTCACTCCATGAACTGGTGTGCCCCTCTATTATGTCCTTTATCAGAATATTGAGGGACATAACACCACAACAATACTCAATATGAAGGCCCAAACATTCCATAACCACAGTAGATATAAAACATTATAGTGCACATGTATTAAACAAGAAATATACATGAGTAGAGGCTATTAGAATTGTAACTCTAACCATATATTTCCATGAACTATAATCTATATATATAGGGTAAACTATATAAATATGACTGATTTTGTAAATATTTTCAAAAATTATAATATACTCCCTTTACTGATTTTATATTAAATGTGCATAATTTGTGCGAAATATTAATGTTTTAATACTAAATATAATTTTTGATCATTTTTAGAAGTAGTCCAATTGAGTCAGTTTAATATTTTATTTATCAATATCACCATAATGATCAAAATTGTTTGGTTGTTTTTTTTATTATTCCCAAGTAAATATAAAACATTTCATTATAAGGGATCATTGGCCAATTCTGCCATTTGGAGGCTCATATAGACCACACAGGAAAGACTACAGAATCTGTGAAGAAACTTGAACAGCCATAAAGATTATAATTTTGGGAACAATTGGGAAGTCTGAATTCCTTTATTCTCCTCAAAACATCTATGGAAAATGTAATGATTCTTGTATAAAAATTTCAAGGACCAAATATAAATACAAAGGTCCAAAATGATTCATTTAAACACATCCCACCATTCTGACCTAGAATTAAAATCATTACAGTATTGATGTCAAGTCTCCTGATATATTAATCCAATCGAGATGATATTTCTCAATATGAAAGAGGTGATATAGGGGGACGTCTTTGTTGAAGAATGATTTCAGTTTTGAAGGCATATTCCTATTCCAAAATCCATTCACAATTTGGCCATCAATAAATCATGGCTAGAAATAGACAGTTTGACATTGTTAATTGAAACCTCCATAACATTCTCTCCATACATTCAAATGGCTCCAAATTTTTAGAGTAGTTGACCAACGTTATTATCTACAACATTGAAGAAGGAGAAATCTCTATATTCATTTATCTAGATGTCTCAATAGTCAATTCAAGTAGACCGATAGATTGGGAATGCAAGCATTCCACTTCCTTGGGATATAAATACATCCCCCTCTCCATCAAAGGGGTTGGAATTTCAGAAGATAGGAGAATAATTTGGCACATCCAATGCCTTTACAAAGGCTTGGGAGGACCTTCCATACACATGTTTTTATTTTAGATACCTTTCATCTTCTCTTTGTTTCCTTTTACTTTTGTGTTATTCATTATTGTAATATTGCAAGTCTTTTTTTGTAATTTTGTTTTAATGAATGTTTCTTCTTAAATATCTCGTATTCTCATCCACCTTATATAGTTTAATATTAATGTTCTTAAAATATTTTAAATACAGGTTATTCCACTTCCCTTATTTTTAATTCTCATTAAATCTAAAGTCATTATTTAATTCACTTCATGATTTTTGTGTGTGTTCGACGCACCACTCTTTTACTATCCCTTTATTTTTCTTATCTTATTAATTTATCATCATAATAATTATAACAAGATTACTAATCATTTAAGTAGATGATTATATCTAACATTGGGTTTGACTTGTAATTTGGGGATATTATGTGACTGAGATCCTTTTCTCAATGACTATTCTTTGAGTTAATATTCTGTATGTTGAACATTATATGTCATGGATTAATGACATGTTTTGTTAAATATGTGGATTCCATGGATTATTGGAAAAAAAATATACTACCATAAACAATTAATGGTAATTATTAGAACCCTATGTTTTGTTTCGTCTTGGATTAATGCTTTAACACTTGGGAATTCCGATTAGAATCCTCCTGTGACGTGGGTATTAATTTAATGAAATATAAAGAAAAGCTCAAGGATATAATAAGATTAAATACCCAATGATGAACACACCCCAATATTTTCAATTTGTTAAATCAAACATCATAAAAAAATTATTTCATATGCTTTGCAAATAGACCCCCCAATCAGAATCCAATTAAATAAAAATAACCGTCTATTAAAAAGTGTCATTGTCGAGGATTCGACCTGAGTGCTGCTATACACATTAGCAGAGCACCAGAACCTTGATCGGTTGATAAGAGATAATCATCCACACAATAAAATTGATCATTTTAAGGGGATGGTGCTTTATATAGTCATTAGTTTGTGGTTATTTTAAAAACAAAACAAAATTTAGAAAAAGTTGATTAAAAAACACAAAGAAAAACCAATTTTCTTGCTTTCTTCCAACATCTATCTGAATTACCTATAGCCTCCAAAACAATCCCATGGATTTTTTTGACCCAGAAATTTAGTGAAAACTTTTCTAACTTATGAGGAACATAAGAGAGAATCAAATAAATCAAGAACCAGTCCTTTTCCAACCATTTGAATTAGAAACCGCAAATCCTAGGGAATAAATACTAAAAAACTTGTTGCCCCTGATATGAATTACCAACCTCTTGGTATTTAATATCCAAATATATAGGCTGAGTTAGAACTCAAATTGGATTTGATTAATCTTCTTATTCATTTCAATGGGATAGCCAGTGAGGATCCACATCTCCACCTTAAAGAGTTCCAAGTGGTGTGCTCTACTATGAAGCCTCAAGGGGTTTCTGAGGATCAAATCAAAATACAAGCATTCCCTTTCACCCTAGCTAAAAATGATTTGTAATGGCTACAATCCCCTCATCCTGGTTCCATAACCACATGGAATGACATGAAGTGACTATTCTTAGTGAAATTCATTCATACTTCACACACTGCTTCTATATCAATGGAAATAAGTGGTATCCGTCAATTCCCAAATGAATCACACCATGAGTACTAAGAGAGGTTCGAAAAGCTTGTTGCAACATGCCCATATCACCAAATCCCTGACCAACTCTTGATTGAATACTTCTATGATGGGTTAATGGATGTGGAAATAACTTTCATTGATGTCGCAAATGGAGGTGCTCTTGTTGATAAAACTCCTACAACTGTAAGAGATCTCATAAGTAACATGGAGGCAAACATAAAACAATTCCATACTCAAGAACATTCTCAAGTCAAAAAATCTCAAGATAATCAATCTATAGATGTGAGAAGGATGATAGACTGGATGAGTGAACTTACATGACTTTTGCAACAACAAGCTGTAGCATCCAAATCTCTATCATCGTCTTCTCTGCAATCAATGTTTCTTAGACCTACCAAAAATTGTGGAATCTGCAACTCTCCATCTCATCCAACTGTCACTTGTCCACATATTCAAGAGGATCAATATGATTCAACTGGACCAATGGAGCTCAATGTAGCATATGCTCATATTAACACCAGCCCTCAATAGTAAGGTTAGTTTGTTAGAAACTTCAAGCAACCCCACTCCGATCCCTTCTCTTCTTTCAATAACTCTAACATGAGATATGTGAATCCCATTTCTCATCCCCATTAGTTCCATCAACAAAATCAAAACCAATTCCAATATGGTCATGGTGGTGACATCTTCTATCATCCTTATCCTTTTGTTCCTCATCCTCAAAGGAGAGATCCTACTCTGGGCTTCCACTATCATAGTGAGCCTTCCCAATTCCCAAACCAATACAATTGGTTTCCCAAGAACATAAATAAATGAAATCCCAATCTGGGACAAGCCTCATCTTCCAAGAAACCATGGGAAAGTGTTGTGGAAGATCTTTCCTCATTCACCCATTCCAGCCTCCAAAATATTAAAACCCAAATCAGCCAACTTGCATCCCACCTGATCTAGCAACAACAATAAAATTCTTCCCAAGTCCCAGCTCAACCATTACCCAACCACAAGGGTAATGTATGTGAAATTTCTCTTAGACTGAGAATGAAAATTGATATTCCTCAAGGTAAGTCCTCCAACCCCTATTTGAATGTTGATCTAGAAAATGAAATGAAAATGAAACATGAAAAGGAATGTGAATGCATTCCCTCACCTCCTTCCATTCCACTTAGGAATCCAATTTGTTTTCCTCAAGCTATTTCTAAACCAAGGAAGTGATTTGAACCCGATCATGAATTTCTCGACATGTTTAGACATGTTGAAGTGATCATTACACTCTAAGATTCCATAAAACAAATCCCTAAGTATACATAGTTTCATAAGTAAAAGTGCACTTATAAGAGGCAAATTAGGACAGTTGAAATTATTTCTACTGAGTAGTCTATTCACATAATGTGCAAGGATCCAGGGACCTTTACGGTACCATGTCAAATTGGATGTTCCAACATCGATGATGAGATCATATACCAAGGATCCTAAATTAGTTTCATGCTCAAATCCATCATCTCCAACCTTGGTCTAGGTCCCTTCCACCCAACGGGTGTTGTCATTCTATTAGAAAATCGAAGAACTAAAAGTCCTAATGGAATAATTGAGGATGTCCTTGTTCATTTCAATGATCTTATATTCCCTGATAATTTCTATGTCCATTAAATGGAATGTGAGACAAACTCTTCTTGATCTCCCCTAATTCTAGGAAGACCATTCCTAATGACAGCTAGAACCAAGATTGATGTCCATTCAAGCATCTTGTCTAATGAATTTGGTGACCAACTGGTCATGTTCGACATTTTCCAATCCATGCGATACCCATCTAAGGATCACTCTACATTCTCAATCCAAGATTTTGAGGAAAATTATAAGAGTCAATTGAACCCCAATCCATCATTTTCTTAATGTTCTAATGATACAGGATATTTTGAAATTTGTACCATGATTAACCATGTCATAAATGGTGAAGTTAATGTTAACCTCTCATTAATAAACTCCATCAATATTGAGGAACATGAAAACTCTCTTGAATCCCACATCAACTCTGATCTCTACTTCTCCACCAAGGATAGTATTAAGGAAAATGAATCTGAAACAATTGAAGTCCCTTCCTCCATTCCTGTGTTATCTAACCAACAAATGAAAGATGATAATGATCTGAAACCTCTTCTTGAACACCTGAAATATGAATTCCTTTTCCATCATCACTCATATCCTATAATTATCTGTACTTCACTTACTGAAATTGAGGAATCCAAACATGTTCAGGTGTTAGAGGAAAACAAAAACGCCCTAGGTTGGACCATAAGTGACATACCATGAATCAACCCTGCTCTTTGAATGTATCACATCCACCTTGAGGAATCATCCAAACCAATAAGACAACAAAAAAGAATATTCAATCCACTCATACTTGATGTATTTAGGGAAGAGATCACCAAGATTCTTAAAGAAGGTATTATCTACCCAATGTCTGATAGTGAATGGGTTAGTACAATTCATGTTGTACCTAACCAGGGTGGGATAAATGTAGTCACAAATTTACATGGCGAGGTAGTTACGACTCGAGTAAAGAAAAAATGGTGTGTGTGCATCGAATACCATAAATTGACTATTGAAACAAGAAAAGACTACTACCCTCTTCCAGTCATTGAACAAATACAAGAACGATTAGCCAAAATGTCACACTATTACTTTTTTGATGGATACACCAACAACTTACAAATCCCAATCGCACCTCAGCACCAAGAAAAGTCTACTTCCACTTGCCCCTTTGGAATATATTCATATAATAGAGTGCCTTTTGTCCTTTGGAATGATCCTACAAAATTCAAGAGGTGTATTATGGGTATCTTTTTTTAAATTCATTGAACACTGCATGGAAGTCTTCATGGATGACTTTACCATTAATGGTTAGTCATTTGAATCATTATTTTATTCACTCTCTCTATTCCTTCAAAAGGGTCTCATGTGTAACCTTGTTTTATAATTTGAAAAATGTCACTTCATGGTTTCAAATGTGATTGTTGTAGGGAAAATTGTTTCAAAAGATGGTATTGAAGTTGATCCTACCAAAATTGATGTGATCCAATAACTTCATGAACCCACTTCTGTTCGAGAAATCCATTCATTCCTCGGTCATTCTAGTATTTATCGATGATTCATCCATAAATTCAGTAATATTTCCCTCCCACTCACTCAATTGCTCCAAAATTATGTCACCATCTATTTCGATGAGGTTTGCAAGAGAGCCTTCGTTGAACTCAAAACTGCTCTTACATCTTCCCCAATAATCCAACCCCTAGATTGGTCCTTACCCTTTGAGTTGATGTGTGATTCGTCTGATAGAGCCATTTGGGATGTTCTTGGTCAAATAAGATAAAAGATTCTTCAATTCATATATTATGCCTCAATAACATTGGATGAAACTAAATCTCACTACAATTTCACGGAAAAGGAACTTTTAGTAGTGTTTTTTCCTTTGGTAAATTCTAGCCCTATCTGTTAGGTTCCAAAATCATTATCGTCACACACCATTCTGATATAATGTTATTACTCAAGAAAAGTGATTACAAAATGAGGCTAATAAGATGGATCATAATGCTCCCAGAGTATAACCATGAAATCATGTCAGACAAGGAAAAAAAACCCTGTGGCTGATCACCGGAGTAGAATTTCTAAATCTTCTCATTCTAAAATAATCGATTTAGAATTTTCAAATGAGCTCCTTTCATATCTCACTCCATAAATACCATGGTATGCCCCAATTTTAAATTACCTGGTTTCTGGTCTTTTTCCAATTTTTTTTCCAAAGAACAAAAAATGATGTTGAAATGTGATTCAAAATATTATTTTTGGGAATAAAATAAACTTTGGAATACTGGGCCAGACATGGTAATTAGGAAATGTGTTGATAAATGTGAAAATTCCACCATCTTATAATTCTGTCACTCACATCCCAGAGGTGGCCACTTTGGACCACAAAGGACCTCTTGAAAGGTCTTGGACTCTGGATACTTCCGGCGTTAAATTTTCAAGGACTTACATGAGTTCTGTCAATCATTTACCACTTTCAAAAAGTTTGGCACAATTTCAAATAGAAATGAAATTCCCCAAATGCCATTAATATTCTGTGAGATATTCTATGTTTGGGGTGTTGATTTCATGGGACCATTTCCCCCTTCCAATGGATTCTCATACATCCTTCTTGCGGTTGATTATGATTTTAGGTGGGTTGAGGCCAAACCCACTTTAAATAATGATTCACATACTATTAGGGATTTCCAAAAGACACACATTTTCCACTGATTTGGAACACCTCAGACCTTGATAAGTGACTTAGGAACACATTTTTGTAATAAAACCATGGAATCTCTTTCGAAAATGAATGGTGTTGTATATAAAACGTCAATTGAATATCACCCCCAAACAAATGGCATGCCTGAAATTTCAAATAGAGAAATGAAAAGAGTGCTTGAGAGAATCGTATAATCCACCATAAAATATTGTCCTAGGTGACATGGTGAAGCACTTGGGGATTATCAAACTGCTAATAAAACACCCATTGGGATTTCTCCTTTTAGGATAGTTTTTGGTGAATCATTTCATTTACCAGTTGAAATACAACATAAGTCTTTTTTGGTAGAGAAAACATGTAATTTTGATCTTGAAAAATCTGATGAAGAATGATTGTTTCAATTGGCTGAACAGGAGGAGATTCAACATGATTCTTACGAGAATTCTAATCTCTAATAAGAAAAATTCAAGGCACTCCATGAAAAACACATCTTGAGAAAGGTATTTCATGAAGGTGAAAAATTCATGATCTTTAATTCTTGATTTAGGCTTCACCTAGGTTATATTAATTCTCATTGGGAAGGACCTTTTACTATTTTTAACGTTTAACCATTTTGTGTTGAGAAATTCCAAGACCCTCCTTCTAAAATGACATTAACAGTTAGTGAACATCGGGTAAATCATCACCATGAGAGGAAACAAAATCCGGGAACCACATCGACTTCTATCAGATCCACAACTTCTATAGTAAACACACAACTGGATGGAGACAACGACCATCCAAATCTAAACCAGGGGGAACCTCTTTCCCATTAACTCTTCTTAATCCTCTCTCTACCCTCTTTCTTCGTATTCCTCTATCTTTCAAATTTTTACCACTTTCTTCCTCAAACCCTTTCTTTTTCTCCTTCTCTATTTTGTGGGTGTGTATTTAAAAAAAACTAAAAAATTAAACAAATAATTTTTTTAAAAAAAAACCAAAAGAGTCATTCTTACTCACCATCATGTTTTGAAAATTTACCAACCATTTTAGGGAGACCAAAGACTTTTTTTCATATAAAAACATTTTTATTTTCATCATGAATATGGATATGTAATCTTGTGTCAAAACCAACAAATTTTTAATGCTCAATTTTTTATTTGGAAAATGATTTCCCCCACCCGTGAGGAACATCAATTGATTTCATGCCAAGGCCACCTATGGACATATTTTTAAAATGTGTGTTTTCGTGCCCATTTGTGTGTCTTGATTCGGTGGACCTTTGAGCTGAATTTTATAATTTAGTGGGAATTAATATGATAGAGGCTTTTTATAAACATCATGAGAATTGTAATATCGAAATAGCCTCCTATTAAGCATAAATTAATCCCCCTTTGAAATCCCCTTCTAGCCTATGAAAACATTTTCTTTGATAGACACATTATAAGACCAGTACCTTATCCCACCCAATATCAACATTGATTGTCATTGTATAATTTTTTTAAAATTTATGTGTGGGGGAATGGATTCCATTTTTTTGTGGCCTTTTATTTATTTTCAACAAGTTATCATATGCTTGAGGGAATAAATCCATTTTTGTGTGGGGGAGTGGTTGTTATTCAGTGAGTTTTGGGAAATGAAATGTAAATTCATTTATGTAATTTTGAAAATTTTATTGAAAAATGTTCAAAAAAAATCCAAAAAATCCAAAAAAATAAAAAAATCAAAGAAATTCAAAAAAAATGAAAATCAGAATGGGTTGTGTCTTGGGTGGGTTAAAAATCACTCTTCCTCAACCTTTTATCTTCTTATAAATATTAAAATTAGTGTCATGAGGAGATCAATCATGGGTTGGGAAATGAGTGTGAGATCTTTTTCATGTTCATCTATCAAAAAATGAAAACAATAAAAGAAAAGAAAAAAACACTTCTGTCATTGGGAGAAGTTTCGTGGTTTGTAAATATTTTATCTTTTCATCCACTTTAAATTTTATTCTTCTATTGTGTCTTTCTTCACACAATCATTCCCTTGTAATTTTTTTTCATTTCCTTCCATGTTTCATTTAAAAAAAAGTGTGCATTGTTTTACCCATGTTGGTGTTTTACCCATTTTTCCTATCTTTTAGATATTATCTTCCTACCGTAACATAGCCCCAGAAAAACCCCTAAAAAGACCTCATGATTTTTTATATCATTAGGATAGGGAATGGAGGCTGAGAGGTCATCCAAACTCTATGATTTTTACTTTGGGTGGGTGAATGAGGGAAGCTCTACAAAATTATTTTTATCATCTTGTAACGCCCCGACCCCAGCTACCCAGAGTCGGTGCATTAATTACATAACATTGGCATGATCACGAGAAAGATCAAGTCTCGAAAGACCGATTAGTTTAGAAGCCTTGGAATAACTAGACACATCCATAAATTTTTACATTACATCATAAAAAAAACATCTTTTCTTCATATCCCCTCATACTTTCCCTGCAGGTCATTCATAAATTACTTCTTCATAATCCTGGGAAAAAAAAAATAAAACATTGAAAGGGGTGAGCTCGGATGCTCAGTAAGGATAACATTATAGCAGAAGCTTTCATAAATAAGCATAAACACTTAAGGCAATTTATAACTAAAACAAAAGCCTTTTAAACTTGAACATCAGCATAAAATGGCAAAGGTAAAATGAAATAATGCCATTTACTTACTCACATGGATATTCTACTAGTCGAATGATCACATGCAATATCAATAACCACATTCATAATGATGGAATGCATAATTCCAGACTATCATAACCACATAGGCAAGGCCTCGTGCCAAGACTACAAATAAGATTTTGCCAAGGCCTTGTGCCAAGACACTAGTTTGTCTCATGAGACCTACCGATGCATCGAGGAGCTATAGCGGGCTCCACCAGTCACTTATTAAGTCCAATGCATTCCTCATATGAACATGTTTAAACGTAACATAAACATTCGTATTAAAACTAGCATACGAAATGTCAATACTTTTACCACAAACCATGAATGGTATAAAAACAGCACATCCACAGTCAAACATAACTCATTCGATACAATATGGAAGATTGTATTGTATCACATTAACCTCAATCAAGAATAATGAAGGATGTTGACATAGATGAAAATAATCATCAAAACTATTTGAGAGAAATATCCCCCTTTTCTTGAAAACATTTAAAAGTCACACTATTTGTCAAGAAGCCATTTAAAAGTAGATTTTTGAATCAAAGTGTCCCATACCACTTTGAAACTTTTTTAAAAGGAGTTTTGATTTCTAAACTTTAATGTCCATATAAATAAATCCTTTAAACCTTTTTTAAAACATGGACATTAATGAGAAAGGTTTAGATGAATAAGTCTTTAAAACATTTAAAAATGGTATTTTAGTTAGAGATTCTTACCAAAAGAGACACTTGAATACAAATAATTGAGGTGATCAAAACTTTGTAATATCATGAGAATAAATGGAATCATGATATACTATGTCAAAGTACATTATATATACACCACATAAAAGTGATTTGGTGTATATCATCAAAGAAGTCTCAATGGAATGTAAATTGAGATGAAATCTCTCATAAAGGTTGTATCCTTAGGTTAAGGATAAATCAATGACATAATTATGTGTGACAAATATAAATACACTAAATATGATTGGATATTCAGTGTAAAACAATCAAAGGACATTCACACATATTCTTGTAAAAACAATACCAACGAATTGGATGTTTAACTCAACAAATGGAGAATGAGTTAAAATTACTCTTATCAAATTCATATCAATGACTTGAGAATTACCAATGGAGTGATTATGTGTATCAAACTTCTATCCACAGGAAGGGGAGTGGAAATTATGACATAATCAAATGAATAGTGATTCCACACATAATCTTGGGGTAATATAATCAATGAAATATGTGTAAAGCCAAATGAGTGGAAATTGAAATCTCAAATTCCCTTATCGATTAGGTAACTTACGAAACATACACCCATGAAAGAAGTATCATACCATGATGATGTAAATACCCATAAATTAAAGTATATTACACAATGAATACGATCATGGGCAGTACACATACACCACATGCAATAATTAAGTGGTGATCAATGGAATTCTCACGGAATTAAAAGTGAGATAAGAAAACCCTTACATTGTACTTTTTCCTTGGTCGATGGTAGGTTTTCCTCCTGTATAATGGTGAAATAATTGTTATTGAATAATAAAAGAATCATTTACTTTAATATGATATCATATATGATCTTTTATCATTGTTTTGTTAATAATATTTTAGAATTATCGTCATTTCGAGTGTTAACGGGTTCATTTTACTTTATATTCTTTGTTATGTGAGACATATTCGTTATTAATGGGATGTATATTATTCATATCCAGAATGGTATCAAGTTCTTAAACATCATTTTTAAATCATCAAATTATACGATGGAGAATGAATCTCATCGCGTTCGTGGAGACGGTAGTCCGTACGTACGCACGAACGCTACTTCCATTTAATTTTTATTTTAAAAGAATGGAATCCAAATTATACATAGGTATATTACTATTCCAGTATAATATAATATTTTATATATGTTACTTAAGTTCATTTACACCATCCTTTATACGTTCCATGTGTGGTATGAACGAGTCATATCATTTTAAGGGGGCGGTAGTCCGCACTTCCTCAAATGAAATTATCGTATGTATATACAACATGAAACGAATAATGGTATGAAATAAAATGGAATTACAGAAGCTTATATATAAAATATATATCATTAATATCATATTTAATTACAGTGCCATCCTAATGGCCACCATGAGAGGCGGTATGATGTATTTGAACAATCATCGTTTCGTGAGGCGTTAGTTTGCCATCCACAGAAACATTATGTTCATCATAAATTTGATGGAGTTGTGTGAATGTGTAGTTTGAATCCTTCTTATAAAAACATCCTAGTATATTGAGGATACTGGTGTTGTTACAAAAGAAAGTAAATAAAAAGATTTTGGGGGTTGGAGAAGCAAAATAAATGAAAATACTTTAAGAGAAAAATTGTTACCTTTAATTTAGGTAACTCACTTTGGTTGGAACCAAAGGACCTCTTGAAATGCTTTCTGCCTAAGGGGAAGCTTCAAGGAGGAGGAGAGGGATGTGGGGAGCTTAGTTGGGCAGAGTTTGGACGAGCCAAGTGGCTTGAGAGGTGTGAGGAAATGAGAAGGAGGAGTGCCCTTTTATAAGAGGGGTGAGGGGCACCTTTGGAAAAGCTAGAAATATTAATTTATAATAAATTCATATTCGGTTTCCAAAGGCTCCAAAGTTGACTATTCAAAGGATGAGGTGGTGATAGGTCGAAAACAACTCATCCAATAGAATTTAGACAGGTTTGGGTACTTATATTAACCTTATCTTTAAGTATTAACTCTAAGTTAATTAGTTTCACTTTTACAATGTCTCTTTGTATTTTTATATAATATGGTTAATAAACTTACTATATACATCCAAGAGACCCCCAAGTGGTCCATTAATGATTAACCTATCATAATATAAGTCTTTTGGCCGAACCTTAGATTTTTAGGAATTTAATATCAATTAATAATATAATATTTGTTTTAAGAACTCTTTTATGTCAATTTTGACACTATTCAATAGTTGATTTTTGTGAAACTCATAACAGATTGATTACTTCAAAAAAAGTCAATTAAATCAATCCTAATATATCATATTATCCTATAAAATTAGTTTAATTCATTAAAAGTTTCATATTATATTTATTTGGGTATTTATAATATCAATTATTTTAATTTTTCACTATTATAGTAATTACTGCATCATCATTATGTCATAAATAAAATAAATTATTTAATGTCTAAAAATTATAAATAAAATATCAATATGTAGAAAATCTTTTTAGCTTTCTAATTAATATTTATAATCTAAAATCCAACATATATAACCCTACGTACCAATTGTTGTTCTAAAAGATATATGCTTGTGTCATTTTTGTATTCATTTTAACTAAATTAAAATAAAGTGTCATTATCACTTACAAGTGGATCCATGGGGTCCCAAAATAGACCCAAAGATTCCCATGGTAGACCATGTATCAACCAATAGGGTTAAGACACGTTTTAGGGTAATTTATTATTATTATAATATTATTTTTTTAACCCTTATTTACCGGATTTACCCTTAACCATGGTAAATAAAATATTTACCGCAGTAATTATTCAAAATGTCTAAAAATAAAAGTTACCTATTTACACAATTTTAACATCCTGATTCCAAATATGGAATCCATTTTCCTAAATTCAAAACACAGAAGTGGCAGAAATTAATTTAAAATTAAATCCCGCTGTCAAAACAAAAAGCGTGTTTTTAAGAGATAATAACTATCAAAAGATTGACACTCGTTTATGTTTGGTTTAATTGTAAATTTATGTCCAATGACCAACATTATATTAAATGGTAAAAATATATTCTAAATATACTTTAAAACCACTCAAATTCATAATTTATCACTATTAATTATTTTGATTAAAAAAGTTGTTTTTAATTAAAATTTAGTAATTTTCACTATTCATCAAAATATAAAAGTTATCCGAAAAGAACCAAAATTTTACCCTAGGATAATTTCGATATTCCGAATCCAAAAATGAAGTCCATTTTTAAATATAAAATATATATAATTTCAAAAATTAGGTATTACTATTCATAACGGCTAGTTTGATTGGTTGTGGTGTGTGTTAAAACTCAAGGTTGCGTACAACACACGCTACTGTATTATTCAAAGAAAGCGTACCGTGGAAGCTTGGAATGTTTCATTTTAAATTTTTGATGTCCCCATTTAGTCAAAAAGTTTAAAATATAGTATTTAAAAAGGGTTCACTATTAAAGTTGATAAAAGTGCAATACTGAAAATGAATTTGTTCTTGCATTATATCTAAGAAACTCATAATATGGATTCTAAAATTATAAGGATTATATAAACATTAAAATTTATCTATTACTATTCATAACATCTTTTGAATGGCTTGTTTGGTAAGTCATGGTGTGCTTGAACATGGTGTTGCATGTAGTGAAAGTTATTGAATTATTTTGAAGAAATAACACACTATGAAATCTTGGGGTGTTACATTCTCCCCTCCTTCAATAAATTGCGTCCTCGCAATTTGAAATTGTTCTTAAAAAATAAAAGGTTGAAAATAGATAATATATTTGTGGGAAAACCCACATCGGAAATTGGGTTACTAAAATTTAGTCTTAATATGAGAAAAAGAGAAATCAAAGGGTCACCACCAAATTATGATCTCGATTAGGAGAACATTGGTGGCAACTAGAGACATATAATTGGAGGAAAAACGTAAATATTTATAGGTGGTGATTGAGGTAATCAATCACAAAAAAGTGTAAAATTGAGGTCCTTATAATCATCAATCTATGATGATTTGAAATACCATCGGTTCAACAAAACATAGGGTATTAGGATAACACATTTTTGACGTTTCAAAATATCTTAGTTGAAATCCCACATCGAAAAATGAATTAATGAGGCCTCTATTTAAAATAAAGAGTCGAAAGTATGAAGATTACCGAAAATAACACATACTAGGGTTCCATGAAGGAAAATATGGATATGGAGGAGAAATCTAACCATCAATTATCTGATGGAGAGTGGTAGAGAACATGGCTATGAAAAGGCCAAAAATCCCAAAGCCATAAATTTGTGATGATTTAAGGTACCATCTAGGACAACATTTTTGTTCTATGTTTCTTTTATTAATGTTGGGGAATTTATTTATGAGATTGGCTAATAACATTATGAGATATACTTAAATTTTAAGTAGATTTTCATTCTTTAATAAATTTCCACCACTAACTCAATTTTTTTTTAAACGATGAGTATTCAAGAAGACTTGGTCACACTGGAAGAGCTAGAATAAACTTCTATAGAATCACATGATCCATGCAGGATAAACCATATATTAATCAAAACCAAAATGGTTAGTGAATGATCTAATGATCCCCCAAAAGGATATTCATTGAGATAAATATGCACTAATCTTAATTTCTAAAATTAAACCAACAATACCCCAAAGTTAAATAGATACCATTCAATAACCAATTGTCCTTAAAATCCTTTAATATAATCCAAACTAATATTGAAACCCAAAACATAGAAGAATTTGATTATGTAGTCTCCCATGTTACATTGTATCTCCAAATTACATCAAATACTCTTAAAGTCACATACTTAAAAGTAATCATCACATATTCTCTGTTATAGGTTAATCATTTCCATAAATAACCCAAATCACTATAAATCAACAATAAAAATGTAGATAAAAATCCACCATTATTATACAAATGAAACCTCATTGTATTCTATTTTCCTTGGGCATATAGTGTTCCTAACAAAACAAACATCTTCCAAAATAACATTTATCACTTAATCACCAAATCATTTTCCTATACCAAGGGTATTCATTTGATAAGACATAAGAACCCAAATCATCTTATTATTGATCAATAAAATCATTTAACAAAAAAAAATAGTCACACTAACCAGGGACTTCACGTAGTCCAGTGGTAGGCGATAAATCCCAATCGCACTTTGGTTGTGGGTTCGATTCCCACGGCTTTGTCCGACGCGATGGGTTGTCACACGGTCTACGTGTTGTCCTTTTTCAAAAACTATATTTTATAATATTACCAAAATGAGATAAATTCCTCAAAATAACATAATTTAACCACAAATGTTATATCATACTTTTCATTTTCATCCCAAATTATAATAACTTATCATTTTCTCAAACCCCAATGATCATATAAAACCAAATGGTTATTTATACCTATATCCACAAGAGAAGAGACAATTCTTCCTCAAATATCATTCTCACATGGCAAACTGCGGGGTTACAAATACAAGAGAAAATTATTCCAAAGCAAACCCATCAACAAGGAGTGCTAATACTTTTTAAATTTTTCTCCAGCCATTTATTTCCACATAGCTTCTTCTTTGACCAAGAAAATATCCTATAAAATAGGACATTCACTCGGGTAATGGCCAGGTCCCCTACATTTACGACAAATGACTGTAAATGGACTCTTGGGACCATTTTTATCTTCTTCCATAGTACTCTTCATTTTTCTTCGGCAATTCTTCACTTTATGTCCTTCCTTCCCGCACGTAAAACATTTCGTTGTCCCATTGAGACACTTTCCTGGGTGTCTCTTTCCACAATTCCTGCATGATGAAAATTGAGGTTTCTTTTCTCCATGGTCTCCATTGCTGGAGATCTTATCATTTATCACCTTTCTCTTCCTTGTTGAGTCTGGGAGTTGGTTAATATATATGTTGTTGATCATATTTTTGGAAAAATGATTTGGCATAAAGACGATATCTTTTACGCCTATCAACATTCCATTTTGTTGCTCATTGCCACCACTGTTCCCAACTTGTACATCATTCTCAATGACACTATGACTTCCTTGGAATCCAGCCATTGACTAAAACCAGAAGGCATTGTGTGAGTAATAGTAGTCGTAAAATCATTTAGAGATTAAAATGTCACCATATTCTCAATTTGAAACATATTAGGATTAACCAAGGTCATTTTCTCTCATCTTATGTATATATTACTTAAATCGGTTTGTAAAGAAAATGTAAATTATCCTAAGCATATCCCCCGGGAGTGTCGTAACCAAGAGTGCAGCAAGGCCCGTTGTCGTGCACCAGTTCCCGTTCGAGTCTAGCTCAAAGCGGTGTTTTCGGGTTTTACCCCTAGGTACATCTGTGCCAGAGCCGCCTCTACCTGCTCGTATCCAGACAGAGATGTATTGCTCGGAAAACTCACAAAATCTTTACAATACCAAAATTCTAGGAAGTTTTTTTTTATACTAATCCTCAAAGTTCATCTTAGGTCTACGTGCTCTAATCAGAGTTTATCTAAATCTGGCTACCAAGGTTTGTACTAAACTTCCTCTGATACCAACTGTAACGCCCCGACCCCAGCTACCCAGAGTCGGTGCATTAATTACATAACATTGGCATGATCACGAGAAAGATCAAGTCTCGAAAGACCGATTTGTTTAGAAGCCTTGGAATAACTAGATACATCCATAAATTTTTACATTACATCATAAAAAAACATCTTGTCTTCATATCCCCTCATACTATCCCTGCAGGTCATTCATAAATTACTTCTTCATAATCCTGGGAAAAAAAATAAAACATTGAAAGGGGTGAGCTCGGATGCTCAGTAAGGATAACATTATAGCAGAAGCTTTCATAAATAAGCATAAACACTTAAGGCAATTTATAACTAAAACAAAAGCCTTTTAAACTTGAACTTCAGCATAAAATGGCAAAGGTAAAATGAAATAATGCCATTTACTTACTCACATGGATATTCTACTAGTCGAATGATCACATGAAATATCAATAACCACTTTCATAATGATGGAATGCATAATGCCAGACTAACATAACCACATAGCCAAGGCCTCGTTCCAAGACTACAAATAAGATTTTGCCAAGGCCTTGTGCCAAGACACTAGTTTGTCTCATGAGACCTACCGATGCATCGAGGAGCTATAGCGGGCTCCACCCGTCACTTATTAAGTCCAATGCATTCCTCATATGAACATGTTTAAACGTAACATAAACATTCGTATTAAAACTAGCATACGAAATGTCAATACTTTTACCACAAACCATGAATGGTATAAAAACAGCACATCCACAGTCAAACATAACTCATTCGATACAATATGGAAGATTGTATTGTATCACATTAACCTCAATCAAGAATAATGAAGGATGTTGACATAGATTAAAATAATCATCAAAACTATTTGAGAGAAATATCCCCCTTTTCTTGAAAACATTTAAAAGTCACACTATTTGTCAAGAAGCCATTTAAAAGTAGATTTTTGAATCAAAGTGTCCCATACCACTTTGAAACTTTTTTAAAAGGAGTTTTGATTTCTAAACTTTAATGTCCATATAAATAAATCCTTTAAACCTTTTTTAAAACATGGACATTAATGAGAAAGGTTTAGATGAATAAGTCTTTAAAACATTTAAAAATGGTATTTTAGTTAGAGATTCTTACCAAAAGAGACACTTGAATACAAATAATTGAGGTGATCAAAACTTTGTAATATCATGAGAATAAATGGAATCATGATATACTATGTCAAAGTACATTATATATACACCACATAAAAGTGATTTGGTGTATATCATCAAAGAAGTCTCAATGGAATGTAAATTGAGATGAAATCTCTCATAAAGGTTGTATCCTTAGGTTAAGGATAAATCAATGACATAATTATGTGTGACAAATATAAATACACTAAATATGATTGGATATTCAGTGTAAAACAATCAAAGGACATTCACACATATTCTTGTAAAAACAATACCAACGAATTGGATGTTTAACTCAACAAATGGAGAATGAGTTAAAATTACTCTTATCAAATTCATATCAATGACTTGAGAATTACCAATGGAGTGATTATGTGTATCAAACTTTTATCCACAGGAAGGGGAGTGGAAATTATGACATAATCAAATGAATAGTGATTCCACACATAATCTTGGGGTAATATAATCAATGAAATATGTGTAAAGCCAAATGAGTGGAAATTGAAATCTTAAATTCCCTTATCGATTAGGTAACTTACGAAACATACACCCATGAAAGAAGTATCATACCATGATGATGTAAATACCCATAAATTAAAGTATATTACACAATGAATACGATCATGGGCAGTACACATACACCACATGCAATAATTAAGTGGTGATCAATGGAATTCTCACGGAATTAAAAGTGAGATAAGAAAACCCTTACATTGTACTTTTTCCTTGGTCGATGGTAGGTTTTCCTCCTGTATAATGGTGAAATAATTGTTATTGAATAATAAAAGAATCATTTACTTTAATATGATATCATATATGATCTTTTATCATTGATTTGTTAATAATATTTTAGAATTATCGTCATTTCGAGTGTTAACGGGTTCATTTTACTTTATATTCTTTGTTATGTGAGACATATTCGTTATTAATGGGATGTATATTATTCATATCCAGAATGGTATCAAGTTCTTAAACATCATTTTTAAATCATCAAATTATACGATGGAGAATGAATCTCATCGCGTTCGTGGAGACGGTAGTCCGTACGTACGCACGAACGCTACTTCCATTTAATTTTTATTTTAAAAGAATCGAATCCAAATTATACATAGGTATATTACTATTACAGTATAATATAATATTTTATATATGTTACTTAAGTTCATTTACACCATCCTTTATACGTTCCATGTGTGGTATGAACGAGTCATATCATTTTAAGGGGGCGGTAGTCCGCACTTCCTCAAATGAAATTATCGTATGTATATACAACATGAAACGAATAATGGTATGAAATAAAATGGAATTACAGAAGCTTATATATAAAATATATATCATTAATATCATATTTAATTACAGTGCCATCCTAATGGCCACCATGAGAGGCGGTAAGATGTATTTGAACAATCATCGTTTCGTGAGGCGTTAGTTTTCCATCCACAGAAACATTATGTTCATCATCCATTAGATAGAGTTGTGTGAATGTGTAGTTTGAATCCTTCTTATAAAAACATCCTAGTATATTGAGGATACTGGTGTTGTTACAAAAGAAAGTAAATAAAAAGATTTTGGGGGTTGGAGAAGCAAAATAAATGAAAATACTTTAAGAGAAAAATTGTTACCTTTAATTTAGGTAACTCACTTTGGTTGGAACCAAAGGACTTCTTCAAATGATTTCTGCCTAAGGGGAAGCTTCAAGGAGGAGGAGAGGGATGTGGGGAGCTTATTTGGGCAGATTTTGGACGAGCCAAGTGGCTTGAGAGGTGTGAGGAAATGAGAAGGAGGAGTGCCCTTTTATAAGAGGGGTGAGGGGCACCTTTGGAAAAGCTAGAAATATTAATTTATAATAAATTCATATTCGGTTTCCAAAGGCTCCAAAGTTGACTATTCAAAGGATGAGGTGGGGATAGGTCGAAAACAACTCATCCAATAGAATTTAGACAGGTTTGGGTACTTATATTAACCTTATCTTTAAGTATTAACTCTAAGTTAATTAGTGTCACTTTTACAATGTCTCTTTGTATTTTTATATAATATGGTTAATAAACTTACTATATACATCCAAGAGACCCCCAAGTGGTCCATTAATGATTAACCTATCATAATATAAGTCTCTTGGCCGAACCTTAGATTTTTAGGAATTTAATATCAATTAATAATATAATATTTGTTTTAAGAACTCTTTTATGTCAATTTTGACACTATTCAATAGTTGATTTTTGTGAAACTCATAACAGATTGATTACTTCTAAAAAAGTCAATTACTTCAATCCTAATATATCATATTATCCTAGAAAATTAGTTTAATTCATTAAAAGTTTCATATTATATTTATTTGGGTATTTATAATATCAATTATTTTAATTTTTCACTATTATAGTAATTACTGCATCATCATTGTGTCATAAATAAAATAAATTATTTAATGTCTAAAAATTATAAATAAAATATCATTATGTAGAAAATCTTTTTAGCTTTATAATGAATATTTATAATCTAAAATCCAACATATATAACCCTATGTAACAATTGTTGTTCTAAAAGATATATGCTTGTGTCATTTTTGTATTCATTTTAACTAAATTAAAATAAAGTGTCATTATCACTTACAAGTGGATCCATGGGGTCCCAAAATAGACCCAAAGATTCCCATGGTCGACCATGTATCAACCAATAGGGTTAAGACACGTTTTAGGGTAATTTAGTATTATTATAATATTATTTTTTTAACCCTTATTTACCGGATTTACCCTTAACCATGGTAAATAAAATATTTTCCGCAGTAATTATTCAAAATGTTTAAAAATAAAAGTTACCTATTTACACAATTTTAACATCCTGATTCCAAATATGGAATCCATTTTCCTAAATTCAAAACACAGAAGTGGCAGAAATTAATTTAAAATTAAATCCCGCTGTCAAAACAAAAAGCGTGTTTTTAAGAGATAATAACTATCAAAAGATTGACACTCGTTTATGTTTGGTTTAATTGTAAAATTATGTCCAATGACCAACATTATATTAAATGGTAAAAATATATTCTAAATATACTTTAAAACCACTCAAATTCATAATTTATCACTATTAATTATTTTGATTAAAAAAGTTGTTTTTAATTAAAATTTAGTAATTTTCATTATTCATCAAAATATAAAAGTTATCCGAAAAGTACCAAAATTTTACCCTAGGATAATTTCGATATTCCGAATCCAAAAATGAAGTCCATTTTTAAATATAAAATATATATAATTTCAAAAATTTGGTATTACTATTCATAACGGCTAGTTTGATTGGTTGTGGTGTGTGTTAAAACTCAAGGTTGCGTACAACACACGCTACTGTATTATTCAAAGAAAGCGTACCGTGGAAGCTTGGGATGTTTCATTTTAAATTTTTGATGTCCCCATTTAGTCAAAAAGTTTAAAATATAGTATTTAAAAAGGGTTCACTATTAAAGTTGATAAAAGTGCAATACTAAAAATGAATTTGTTCTTGCATTATATCTAAGAAACTCATAATATGGATTCTAAAATTATAAGGATTATATAAACATTAAAATTTATCTATTACTATTCATAACCTCTTTTGAACGGCTTGTTTGGTAAGTCATGGTGTGCTTGAACATGGTGTTGCATGTAGTGAAAGTTATTGAATTATTTTGAAGAAATAACACACTATGAAATCTTGGGGTGTTACACATCTTGTGAGGAGAATGTTTTATGTGCCACCATTTTCCATTTCTAAATTTGAGCATGAAAAAATGAATTGTTTTTGGAACATTGCTTTTGTAAAAACATGTTGTGGACTTCTATATGTATGAGTGAAATTGTATAAACCTCCTATGATTAGGGAATATAAAATTTTAATATTTTTTGGTGATTAAAAATGATTTTTTCAATGACCTAAACTGCGACCCTGTGATGCTTCTGGACTAGACTGAGCAGATCCACTCTACTGACGCTAAGGCTTTAGGGCTTGACTACCTCATCCATGGCCACTAACACCTCGGTCCGATCGACTGGTAGATTACAAAATCCAATCCAAATGGGGAGTGATATATCCCATACATGGTATATGTGTTGGTATATATCCCCTCTTACTAGATACTAGAGGAAATGATTGGAAAAAGCATTGAAGGTGACCCATCCTACACAAGATCGACACTCGATTGGGATCCTTGTGCACAGAGGATTATTATTGATTGGCCTACCACATTAGTGACCCACTATATAGATTTCATTGTGTGTCACCTATCTTCAATCACCCCAAGTGTACCCTTGAAATGACACTTCCTACTTCTAGAGGAATTGTCGCTCTGCCTCAGAACTGAACAACCCTGACTCACATTGCTAGAGTCTCTATGATTCTATTGTGTAATTAGATCATGGTTAACTATTTATATAATGGTATTCAAACCCAATACATTCACATGGGATTAGAAAACATACCCAATCCCATTATCAAAACACCTCGTAGTCCTTAACTCATCACCAGTCAGAGATAGAGCAAAACACTCGAGCTTTGTGAGATGAGAAAAGCACTCAAGAACATTCATAGTTACCTTAATAACATGAATGAACCCATCAACATTATCCCCCCTCATTGTATTTTGGAAGAAGTGATCATAAAAGGATATGTATAATTCTTCCCTGACCATACCCCAATGAATCTCAACCTAAGATATAATGTCTGAGTGGAGTTTTGAGGAATCATGTAAAATATATGTGGTGATATTGACCCTCTACTTTGGAGTCATCTCAAGATGGTTGAAGATGAAAACCACGAACTCTAACCATGACTCAATAGCTTGAGGTCTTCCATCCATCGAGAATGTGGGGTGATTCTACTAGTGGATGTCCCATGCCATCTCTTTCATAGTAGCATAGGATATGGAGAACCAAGAATAGATTGCATAAAATGAAGAGACCTATCATAGAACAGAGCATTTGCGCCCATTTGAGGATCCACAGAAGGATCCTTATGTGGAACTATAATAGGTATCATGGTGGCTCAGTGCCCACCACCATCAGAGTATGATCATCATCTCACTCTTGGTGTACAAGAATAGAATGTCACAGTAGAATAACTCTATAATATCAATGTGAACTACACATATATAATTTTAAAAATAGTAAAATCATAAAATGAAAGAGAAATGTAAAGGATGGTATGATGCCTCCATATAAGAATATTACAACCCCTATCCTACTCTAGGAACCTGGTCTGGTTGAGGATAAAAGCTAACCGAAGGATCAACAAGAGTCACAAGAGACATGTTCTACTTCCCATTGTTATGTTTGAGTTAGGGTCCATGTCCCACATTTCTTATATAAGGTGTCCAAATCATTTTAATAGTGATATTAATTTAAATTGTTTTAAGTATTTGAATTGCCTTTGAATGGTTAAATTAGATGGATCTTCATTTCCAACTTACAAGGGCCCATAAAAATTTTAAATTGAAAAGTGGCATCCACTCAATCCTAGGAATATCATGTTTTATCCCATGAGACCAATGTTCCAAGGCTCAACATGCCAAAACTAACTGCTTAATGTGTCTTCGTTAACCTATATTGGAAAACACTATTAGGTTTAGGTCGACACATTAATTATTTGTTATTTTTTTCAATCCTTTAAGGAAATTTGGAAAATTTCTATATGTAACAATAGAAGAACTTCCTAGAAAACAAACAGCGAACAAGAATCAATCACATGTAATATGAGAAATTCATGTTGAATATAGATATGGATTGACATAATGCATGAAATTTTAATAATAAGGTGAATAGTATGATTCATGTTCTCAATATTCCGTCATATCATTGGGAAAAGGATAAAAAATCCTTTTTAATAACATCAATCTCAATAATACCACAAATAAAGTGAGTCACATAACAATATAAACAATTAAATTTTTACAGCCCATACATAACAACATTTTCCCATTCTATGAAATTTGGGGTTCCCCTGTACGTGGGATAAATAATCTTAAGAAAATGATCATTAAAAATTAAAATGTCCTAGTCTCCCATAAAAACCTAAATAGTATGAAGAAGGAAAAATATTCTGATACCACATTGTAGCATCCCACCCTAATTTCCACTTACCAGTGCCCTGAGATTGTGACCACAATACCTAAAGCATTCCTCCCCTAATGCCAAAGGAAGCCAACTAGTAGTGAGGGAATATGGTGTTTCTATGGGGATAATATTTCCTCATATACTAGAGTGAGCACAACAACAAATAATATACTGTAAATAGCGAATGAATAAATAATAAATATAAAATAGTGAAAATAACGGAAATAAACCAAGAAAGGGAACTAAATAATTTGAGGAAGCTGATTAAAAAAAATAGATACAGAAATGAAAATCCTGGTATATCATGGGTCCATAAAAAATTGGAGTACATAGGGATCAGGAGATATAAGCATATACTACATGATATAAAAAGTAAAAAATACTAAAAACTTCTATAACTAGAATCTCAAGAATAGGTTTGGTCCTCTACTTCCCTAATCGCTTCTAAATATGTAAATCAACTTAGAATTGGAAGTTTCACACTTCCCATTATCAATACATGAAATCATAATGTCTTCTTGGGTACCAAAGGTAGCCCATGAATGGTGTAAGATACAATCTTTGTAGGCCTCTTCCCATGGTTTCTAGGCCAATCCATTCCACACAATAAATAAATGATTAGTGTTCCATATATAATAATGGTTGGAAGAGAATAAATAAATAAACACTTTGGTCTAGGTTCCAAATGGGACACTCACACAATACCTCCAGCTTCGGCCTAAGCGAGATGTATGAACCAAGATACATGTTCAAGTGATATGGTAAATACATAGTACATTATAAAAGAAGAAACCAAGGTAATTAGACCCCAATCTTGTGATTTGGCATGGAGATCACATTGCCAGGTCATCATTCAAGCATGATCAGATCACATTCCCATGACATCATTCAAGCATGATCATAATATAAATAAGAGACATCACATATGTGAAAGCAAGAAAAATTTCAAATCCAAAGGTGGTGTCTTGAGCCCGTGAATGGAGATTAATAAAGAATCTCAAGGGTTGCTACAAGAACATATGATAAATCAAATACCATTGATTCCATCCAAGGCAACCCATAAAGGAATCACTTGTGTAACTCATGGCATGGTGAACTCCGAGTCCGTACCAAGTATCTCACAAAGTGTGCTGAGTATCACCCAAGGCGTGGCGTAACTATCTTGCTAATGATTCCATCCAAGGTTGTTCCCCTAGGGAACAAGTGTAACACATGAGTATAAATAAACCACCCAGAGAGCCCATACTCACCAAGACAAATTATCAATCCTAGCACTTCAAGTAGATCTGAACCAAACATAGTGAGTCCTTCCATGATGTAATTAATATGGGACACAATTTCCTTCCGGGATCGTAGCAGGAAAGGCATTGAAATCAAAGCACATATCACAAGTCATAACATATAAATCCAATTTTCACCAATATTCATATCTATATCACATGAAAATAAAGCCAGCCATGTCATATAAATCATGCCATTAAGCATGGCATAAGACATTAAACATAAGCACAATCTCTACAATAGAAGCCATGATCACTAAGAAACATCAAATAAGAATAAGCAATGGAATATAAGCATATACAGAATCCATTTTCATTTAAATAAATTTTATAAAAAATAATCCCAATTCAATTTATTGATTTATGTTATTTATCAAAGGTGACACTCACCCACCCATGGTGGTTAACAAATTCAAGGCATGGGCATTTAGGCCATTAGGGTAGTCACATATAGAGGGGTGGAAAATGAAAAGTAGAACAACCCATAGATGGTTTTAATCACAAGGTAAGGTCAAAAGATACATGAGGAACCAATTAGAATGATTTACTATACATATTTGAGGCATCAATAAAAGGGTCTGGCATGCAGAGCAATCACACATTTTTAAAAAAGATATGAAACAATTGAGAAATACTTAGAACACCTACCATGGTGTCATAGTACTTGATTCAATAATTTTTGAAGCTTGAAACGAGCTATGATGGGAGAAATCGATGATATCATCCAACACCCAAAAAATAGGGAAAACGAGGATGCACCGAAATAACACAATAAGGGACATAATCAATGAGAAATTTATGGGGGAGAAATATAGAGCTTACATATAGTTTTTTATTTATTACAAAGATGAGAGATTTGATTGCAAGATGAAGGAGATATGAAAGGACCTAGGAGGAGAGGAGGAGGGATCAAACATTAAGATGGATGATATATACTAATGGAAATGAGAGGAGTTAAAAAGGAATATGGTTAAAAAATTAAAGAGAGAATAACTTTAAATTTAACCCACATAGGAAGGGGTGTGTGGTTTGGCCACATCATTGGACAAATCGTGTGCCAAACATGTTCCAACCCACTTCTTCAGGGGGAACCCCTCACGTTTAGGCACACAAATTTTCTAACAATGTCCAAATAATAAAAAATTATTCTATCCCAAACCTCTTCTGAACCGCACTACTATGCACCTAGGGTTATAAAGTTGTAAAAAAACTATGCGGCCCACAAGACTCCACTATCACCAGCCGCATGGTTTAGGGGAACCATATGGGATGAGATGAATGGTTTCTACTAACTCTGTGGCCTTGAATGATTCTTTAATTTCTAGGGATCAATGCTTTGAACAAGCCCCACACACCCCTGAGACCTCCTTGAGTTCCTTAGGAATCATAAAAAGGTACAAACAAAGGAATTTAAACAGAAAACAACCATACACTACATTGGAGATAAATTGGGATGTTATAGTCTCGTGGATGATTTTATGTATATATTTCATATCGAATCTGTGTATATTTAAGTTTACATTGAATTGATTGAACATTATATGTCATCTCTTTGATAAGATTAGGTCCCATCAGCTTTCACTCTCTAAAATTATCCCAGCATGTCGGAGTCCAACACGTCATTCTATACACAGCCTTATAATGTTTAATTTGAATGTTATAATGAAAATTGTTGTTATATGGGAACTCTAATAGGGGAAGGTTCATGACCCAATATCCCTGTAAATCCTTTGCACATGATATCAACATATTCTCTAGATTTTGAATGGTCCTTTTAGACTGACCAACTATATGAGGGTGATAAGTGGTGATGAAGATCAATTCTATATCCAACACTTTCTGATGGATTATCCAAAACAATTAGGTTAACCTCAGATCTCAGTTAGAGACAATAGAGAGTGGAACTCCATATAGTCTGACAACTTCCCTTATGTATATCATGGAGAGTTCTTGAAGAGATAAATCTTCCATGATAAAAATGAATTGCGCTGACTTGGTAAGGTGATCGACTACCACCCAAATTGTGTTAATGACATTAGGTGTCTTGGGGACTCCGATGATGAAATATATTGTTATGTTTTACCATTTCCAAATTGGTATGGTAATGGTTTCATCATACCTATAGACTTCTATCATTATACCTTACTTGTCGGTACACAAAGTATAGGGATTCAAACTCTACAATATCTCCCTTCATGTTATCTTACCAGAATTTTGTTATCAAATCTATATACAATTTAGTGTTTCCTAGGTGAATAGAGATTAATGAGATTTGTGTACCATCCAGAAGATCCCTCTTTTGTTCTAGTTTTCATGGGACACATATCCATGTTCCAAACATTATAACTCCAACTTTAACAAATTTGAACTTTAGAATATTTACTACCTTCTTCTATAACAACTCATCATCTTTATAGGCCTCCATGACATTTTTATGAATAAATATTGCAGCAGTTATTTGAACAACATAGGATGATAATTTTTTATTATTCTCATATTTTTCCTTTTCATGTCCAAGTTGGTTGGATCCCTTTCAATACTCATCAGGGATAGGGATGCAGGATCCTTTCTACTCATAGTATCTGCTAATTTGGCAGCCTTCCCATGATGGTAATTGGTTGAAGAATCATAATCTTTGATCAACTCTAACAATCATCATTGGCACATATTATTCTCTTTTTGGGGTAGTGGTGGTCAACCCAGTCCGAAGGCCATCAAGATTTTTTTAATTCATTTTTTTATAATCCCCTTTTTATGATCTTCATATATGTCACACATTTCTCCATGGTGATAATGACTCTAAAAATTCTACGTGAAGTCCACTACTACCAATTCTAGATCATGCATTGGGGTAGTTTTTCTCCTCGATGATTAATTGGTGGAAGTCATGGGCTATCAATTTTTCATCTTGCATGAGTAAAGAAGCCGAGCCCTTTTTGGATGAATCACAGTAGATCAAAATTCCCTCCCCAATGGTGGGTAATGTGAGAACAGGTGTTTTGATTAGTCTCTTCTTATTCTCTTTAAATCTTTAATCACATTTATCAATCTGGGAAAACATAACTCCATTTAGAGTAATCCTGGTTAGTGGGATTGGAAATCACGAGAATTTTCTCACAAATCGAAAATAATACCTAGCCAATTCAAGGAAACTATAGATTTATGTCAATGAAACTACTATAAAACACACAATATACAACATTAGCCTTTATCAGCACATTTTCTAGAACTGATATTGGTCGCACTCATGCTCACGAGTCCCACATCGAAATTATGGATGTTTAGCAAGCTTGTTTATATATGATTCCACTACAACCCACATCCATAATCCTGATGGAGGGATGAGCTCTCACATACACACTCCACACTCCAATATGGGCATTTGCCTACATGATTGGGAATGTGTGGGCCTTAGACCACTCTATGCATCATGTGGACTTTACCCCACCCACATACACATGGGCCACATGGGTTGTGTCTATACGACTCGTCCCCCAAATGAGCCTATACATGGCCCAACCCACCATCCCATGCGAGAAATGGTCCCTAATTTTATATATAAACCAATAGAATATACAAGTATTAAAAATATTAATAATATGAAATAAGTAAAGAAATAAAAAATAAAAATGAATAAATTTTAATAATTTAATATTTTATTAATTAAATAATTATTATGAAATTTAATATATTTATAAATTATAAACATTAATAAATAATATATATTAATAAATAATATATATTAAAAATAGATATATATAATTGAAAAATTAAAATAATTGAACAATTTAAAATTAAAAATGAGTAAATTAAAAAGAATTAAAAAATTATTAATTAAAAAATTATTAATAAAAATTAATAAATTGAATATACACATATATAAATTATAAATACTAATAAAATTTTTATATTAATAATAAAAATATTAAATAAGTAAATTTTAATAATTTGAAAAAAAAAGTTAAAAATAAATAAATTAGAAAATTATCAAAAATATTATTAATGAAAAAATTATTAATAAAAATGAATAAAAATAACATATTTATATATATATATATATTAATTATAAATAGAAATAGAAATAAATATTAAATAAAAATATAGAAAAATAATAAAATTTAATAATTAAAAATATATTAATGTCGTATTCATTATTAATGGGTTTATACATAATTATTCCTTAACATATTTAATATTTTTAATGTAGAAAAATATTCATTCATATATATATATATATCAATATATAGAACATTTACTAAAATATGATTTATATAATACAAAATAGTTTTACTTATACTAAATAAGTCATATATTTGGAGAAAAATTATTTATAAATAATAAAAAATATTAATAAAAAATATTAAATTACTGTATCATGTAATGGAAATTTAATTGAATGTAAATTTATTTTTCAATTAAACACACACATATATATATATATATATATATCTTTTGTTCCATTTATTTCACACATACATATTTGTAATTAATTAATTTTTATATACAAAACACAGGCATATACTATTTCCGAAATTTATTTAATTTTTAATATTCATTTTAGAATTATATTTATTAAAATAATATATTTAATATAAATTATGTTCCAAATAGGTAACATTTATCTATTTTTAGATTTTTATTCAATATATACTATTTATTTATTTTTAATATGTTTTTCAAATTTATTAATTTTTAATTAATTTATTCACTAATAATCTTAATTTTTTTTAATATTTTTCCAATTTATTCATTTTTAATTATTAATTGTTCCATATGTTTTTAAATTTATCAATTTTCAATAATTATTTATACAAGTTTATTTAATATCATTTAATGTTTTTAATGTGGTTGTAATTTATATAATTAATAAGTATTCATTATAATTTTAACATTAGTATGTATAAATATTTATTTTTAGTTTTTTAATAATATATAATTAATAGCACATATTCATATTTTAAATTTATTTGTTCTTCTTATTATTTATTCCATTAATAGACATTGCATATTTTATAATGTCATTTTTCAATTTAACATGTATCAAACTTGTATTGTACACACACACACATTAATTTCACGCAAACAATTACATAATTATTGCAATCTTATATAGAAACACACACACACAATATTTATTTAATTCATTAAAATTTTAATAATAATTTTGGAATTTAATTTAGTAATATAATATATTAAATATTATCTATTTTTAATTGGTAACTTTTATTTATTTATTTATAATATTTCATAATAATTTTTTTGTAATTTTGTCACTTTGAAATATTTATGTTTACATATTTATTTAATATGTTTTAATATTTTCAATATGTATTCATCTTCATTTCCATATTTATTCTTATTTTATTTTGTAATAATATATATATTTAATAAAACTTATCAATTTTCCCAATATTTCAAATTTCTACTCATTTTTAATTATTCAATTTCACTTATTTTTGACATTTAAGAATTTAATATTATAAATTCATTAATAATGTCTTAAATATATTTGTAAATGAATATTTATAAAGGTATATTTACTATATTTATAAAATTATATATTTATAATTATAAATAAGAAAATAAATATTTATCAAAATTATTTATATAACTATAAATGAATAATTATCTATTTAAATAATGATAAAATTATAACAAATATAGTTAAATAATTAATATAATTAATATATTTATATATTTATTAAATACAAATATAAATAAAAATATAATTAAATATAAATATAAATATAAATAATTATATATTATTATGAGTATATTAAATATATTTTAAATATATATAATTATATAAATATATAATTATATATATTGAATGTAATTGCAATAAGAAGACATAGCCTAAGGAATCTGCTTGGAAGAAGACTAATGAAGATATTATAGTAGGGGTTGTATGTAGTTCTCATTCAGAGTCACAACATGGAGGATGTTTAGAGGCTTCTTTGCTTGAAGGTTCTACCGGTTTAGACAGGGGTAACTTTTCTGATTGGTATATGGTTAATTTTGTGAAGGATTCATCTTCCTCCAAGGGGAAGAAATCATGTTCTAAAATTTTAGCGGAGGAGGTTCCAACAATATAGCCTAATTAGAATGCACCTACTGTGAAAGGAAGATATTGTGTTATCCCTTATTCAGAGGATGGCCAAGTAGTGCAGGTTAACAAGCATGATGATAATAATAATGATTCTGATGATTTGGAGAAGCTTGAAAATTATATCCAAACTAAAGTGGATAAGGAATTTCCCCAACAATGTTCTTTGAATACCTATAATAGGAAGGGTAATGATTAATTATCCCCTCCTCCTCCTAATAATATTGTTACATCTGATCCGAGATAATACCCTTCACATATTAGGGGTATGGTAAAGGTTACCACCTCAAATACATTATATGTACTTTATCTGGTGTAGAAAGTTCCTATTTCTGATAGCTGCAATGAAGTTCATGTATCTTTTGAAGACATTGAGACTCCTAATGTTAATGAGTAGATTCTCTTTGATAAAGGAATTTCTGAGTTGGGGAGGGAAGAGCCGGAAGGGGCTCAGAAAAAATTAAAGGCTTGGAAGTGGGGTCGTCATCCACAAAATCATGGTCGAGGATGTGGTCGGGAGGACTGAGTTGCAGTACAAGGGTGTGGTTGAAGTATGTCTTCCATGACTCAGCTCACCCAAAAGTAGGAGAAAATTAATGATATGTATATTGCGCTCTCAAATAAAAAGAACTCCCAATTATATTGGGAGTCTTCCAAGGAAGGTAGAGATTTCTCTCATGATTATGATAATGATTATGGTGACTTTTTACAGTTATTTCATTATATCAATGAGGGATTGTCTCTGTTTTTTACCCCATTCCTCTTTTCTTTTGTTTTCATTATTTTTATTTAAATTTTAATAAACTTCTAGGAGAATTGTATTCTAGATATACCTTTTTCATTATATAATGATATAAATATATTTATAAATGAATATTTACTCATAAATTTTAGGAGACAGGTGTTCCCATTACAAAAAAATTTATATAAAAAGTACAGATGAAAAAGAAGGAAGATGTTCGAGGACAAAATAGAGTGGCATTCCTATATCGAACAAAGGAATCCTAAAAATCCAAAATATCATAATCACCATAAGTATGATTATATTCATTATCATCATCAGTAGATTTCCACTCTGACTTTGAGTTCTATTAACTGTATAGAATAGATTATTGTTCCCTAATATTTTTCTACTCCAAAGTGAGTCCTTTAGAAGAAGTCTTGGTGTACATTTAGCCAAAACCTCGTGCAACAACCCAATAATCCTGAACACTTCCTTGGATGCTATTCATTGGATGATGATCCTACTACAGAGTTGTAAGATTCCATTCTTTTTACAGGTATGTTTTCCATCAAGTTATTTTTTTATAAATTATAAATACATTATGTGGGATAACATGTTTTATCATAGAAATAACATAATAAATGGTTTAAATTATATACATAAGAGTAAATTTCTAGATAACACTCTATATTATTTAATGCAATATTATTGAAGTTAGAAACCATGTAGTGTGACATTCTAAGGCCCAAAAAGCCTTGGCGATGGTGAAATTAAAATATTAATAATATTATGGTATGCATGAACAATTTATTCAAAATAATTAAATAACTCTAAAACAGAGAAACATATGAGAAATATAATAACAAAATTATATATAAAATATGGTGTTTACCCAAGGATGGGTATACCATTCAGAGGAACCAGAAATTTGGATGGCTCTATCTTGAGATAATGTAATTAAATATCTCTAAAAGGTGAAACATATAGGAAATCTAAGGACACCAATGGGTCCATAATGAGGGTTTTAACCTATACATTGTATAAAATTTTTATGTGTCATGTCCTTTGATGCCTCAGCCACAAAAATATAGAATTTTATTTTAATTATTTATTTATTCAAATTTTAAATAATCAATCCTTAATATATCCCAAACCGTGCATCGTACAAGAAATCTGAGACCACCAATGGGTCCAGAACTGGGCGTTTACTTAAGGTGGGTATAATTCCTATAAGAAATGTACGTATTATTATGTTCATAAATTATAATGTTTTTATTAACATAAATAATTAAATTAAATAATTAATAAAACCAAGTCATTATTCATATTTCTTCTCTAATGGGTTCTTTCCATTCTTGATCATTTATGATTCATTAAGCTTTATTTATGGAACATTTTCACCGCAAAACCACTTGAAACGTCTTTTATGGGTGAATTAAATCACTCCTCCATGAATGAACTGTTGGAAATGATAATAAATGTAGAGGTTTATTTTAGGGTTATTTATGGTTATGGTTTGATATTTTTCTACATAAACACACAGATTATTGTGTTATGGGTTAGAGCGAGTTGGGTGGGACCATTCTCGTTTGTCACTTGGGAAATCCAGACTACCATCTTCTTCAACCTCAGATACCTGGTCCATGATCCTCTCCTACTACACGACCCTTGTACACCTTAACTAGGTTGTTCCTTTTTTTAAATTTTTTTTAATGATTTGACTATCTCCATATTCTATCCCATTAATTATTAAATTTATGAAAAGGTGGTGGAAATGAAAAATGAAACAATAGAGGTTTGTTTTATATATGATAATTATATATTTTTTTTCAAATAATAATTTCATGAAATTTGAAAGTAATTTTCAAATGATAATTTGATGAAATTATCTTTTAATAATTATCTTTTTGTTATCTTGTAAAATAATAATTGTGAAATAAAATAAAATATAAAAAGAAATAAATACTATGAAATAATCACAAAATAATTATATTTGATATTATTAAAAGATATTCATCAGCAGATTATGCACATCTGTAGGGTGTTAATCCAGTCTTCGTTTCCGCACGAACAAAACCGAATCATACCATATTTTTGAAATGTTGATCAGCTTTGGTATAAGGCAGGTGGTATAAATTTAATTCCCAAAGTAGTTATTTTTACTATATAAATTCATGGTATAAAATTTTGTAGATATGTTTAGAAATTATTTTTTGTACATTAAATTAATTAAATTTGGTAAATTAATTTATTACAGATTGTTATAGAATTATGAAAATTTGGAACCAATGAATAAGATAATTAATCATTGAATTCATTATGGGATTTTTCTTTGGAATTGTTGACTAGGTATTATTAATTGATGAATTAATTATAAAGACTTAAATTGGGGAATTTTTGTTTTGATTTAACATCTTGAATTTTGAATATAAGATAGTTACATGGCATGTTAATTATCAAAAGATGAATTTAAAGTTGTTAATAATTATTTGGTTGATTAATTATTATATGTTAATTATGTTAATGGTTAATCAATTGTTAAATTGGATAAATGGGAAATATTTTTGATTAATTAATTAATTGTTAAATTAATTATTGGGTTCAGATTAATTAATTTGTTAACTAATTAATGGTTGTGATGGATATGGTGATATACATGATGTAATAGGCCGATGATGATGTACATTGTGGGACTCTTCATGTATTCGTAATGTTTTAATGATCAAAAATCTTATTCAAACTAGTTTACTCTTTTCAATTATATCACAATCATGTGTATTCAAGTGTATTATAGTTTAAAGTATTCCCATGTTTTAAGAAGAGCCATTCAAGATTTCAATTGCTCTACATTCAGTATAAATACATTATACTATCTTTTATTTACTCTTCTAATACCCTCTTTGAAAAATGATTAATTCTAATCCATTCCATGATCATCATTTCATAAGTCTTCATATATTTATGTTGACACCATGTGTCTGCCTCTGTTTATATCTTTCTGACATCGTGAAGCAGACACCGTGAACAAAGCAAAACTCGTGACTATGAGACACCGTGAGCATAAGAAACTATGACCATGAGACACTGTGACCATGAGACACCATGACAGACCAGACCCTGTGACTGTCCAAACACCGTGACAGACCAGACTCTATGACTAGACACCATGAAGGATGATACACCGTGAACAATCTAGACACCGGTTCAATGAGACACCGTTTCCATGACACACAGTGACACCGTTACCTAATATGATATTTTTTCATTTTCGATTTTAATCTCCAACAAGGAATTTTTTATGTTTTTCAATGCACTGACATATTTTATGTTTTTTAGAAATATCATCCAATAGTACATGGTACGAGTTGCAATATCCATGCAACCTATCGTCTCTAACATGTGCACTCCAAGATAAAAGCGAAGTGCAGCCCAGAAAAAATCGCTCGAACTCTAGAAATCACGATACAAAAGAAAATAGAGACCGAGAAACATGGAGTGATACATTGAACAAAAAAACAAGGATGTAGGCACGACAATGAAGAACATTGTAGAACACATGAAGTATACTAGAGTTTAGAGAACATATTCGCATTGTCAAAAACTCACGAAGAACACAAGATGAATCACGATAGTCTGTTTTACTAACAAGGACTCAAGATATGCATATTATTCATCTTAAGAAGTCCAGATCTACAATGACTAACACTTAGAGAACCTCTAAACTCATCACTATATTTCTGCTCTGTTGTGTATCTGTTTATTATCTTTCGAGCAGAGTGTGTACCAGTAGAACCACACACTTTGTCTCCTACTCTAAAATAAAGAATACATGACATCCTATCTCAAACATCTATTTACTCTTGAGTATACCCACTGATATTTGTGGAATAGTTCCCTTCGTGGCCTAGTTATATATACCCACGAAAACGGTGGAAGAGGTCCCTATGAGGCCTGGACAGTCCTCTGTACTGTTGTTTAACCCCGATCTAGGGTTTGGATCAATTTTATGTTATATAAAACTGCTTGGTGGCAGGTGATCACCATGTGGAGTGGATTAGGACTCAACATGAGATTGAACCACTTGTTTTAAAATATGCTGTTTAGCTTGCTTTAGTAATCTCTGTTTTTAATGTTTTATAATATAACATAAAAATCACTAAGGTCACTTTGATAGTAAATTTTGGATAGAAGTTATAAATGTTTTGTCTTAGTAGAATAACCACAATAGTAATTTTAATAGCTAATATTACTATCACTAAGAACTAATAAATATTCTAAGAAGTTATTTGAATAGTCAAACCTTTATAACCATATTACCTTGATTAAATGGGTTGTACGTAACTTATAGGGGAAACCTTTTTTAAGAATAAAATTTTTAACAGAAATTTTTATAGATACTAAATTCACCCCCACCCTCATGAGTAATCTACTCTGACCAACATTTTGTTTCAGAGGTTGTTTATTAGGACTCTATTTAATCTTATCCAACTGTGATTGTAGTTTTACTTTAAAGATCTGTAAATTTCTGTTTGTTATAAATTTCTATCTCTTTTAATGTCATTATTTATTATGGAAAATAGAGTTGAGGGTTCTTCTACTAACATGACACATTTCTTTAATGGCAATAACAATTCTTAGTGGAAATAAAAATGAAAATGTATCTAGAGAGCATGGGACCTGAAATCTGGGATACAATTGAAGAAAAACATACATTACCTGCTACTTCTAGGGACACGTGGTCGCAGCTTAATAAAAATACATATAACAATAACTTTAATGAAATGAATGACTTATACTATTCTCTAGGTGATGAGGAATTCAAAAGAATATATGCTTGAAAAAATGCTTATGAAGTTTGGGATACTTTAGCTATTTCTCATGAATGAAAAATTAATGTTAATGAAATGATATTAAATACATACACTATTAAATATGATAATTTTAAAATTAAGCCTGATAAACTTATTTATGACATGTATCTCAGGATCAATGAGAGAGTAAATACTATGAGTCTGCTTGGGAAACCAGTTGATAGTAAGGACCATATTATGAGATTATTACGATGCCTACCTGACTAATGGAGGGGAACTTCTGTTTCTATCAGAGAATCATCTTACATAGGAAAATTTCCAGTGAAGGAACTAATTGGAAAGCTCACTATGTATGAAGAAGAACATAAGGTGAATCACGAAGTAGATGATTAACTAAGGAAGTATGCAGTAGCATTCAAGACTTCAACCTCAATCGACAAAGATAAAGAAAAAAATAAATCTCATTTAGATACTTCCACAATTGAAGACTCGGAAAGTGATGAGGAGATGGATCATCTAGCTAGAAGGTTCAAAATATTCTATCAAAAAAAGAAATTCTTCAGGAAGTCAAACAATAAGGGAAAGTATGATAGTAGAGAACAATGGAAGAATGAGAGAAAATGGAATGACAATTCGAATGAAATAATCTACTATGAGTGAAAACAAAAGGGTTATGTGAAGGAAGACTTCCACAAGATTATGTTTAAGAAGAAGTATAAATATAAGGGAAAGGGCTATAAAAAGGCTATGAATGCCACCTAGAGTGCTTCAAGAAGATAGATCTTGTGAATCTGAAGCTCCATATTCTAAAAGAAAGAATCATGATAATATGTGTTTCATGACTGAAGAATATAAGGTAACACTTATTTCCCTTATGCACAATGATTACTATTCTGATAATGAAAGTGATTCAAATAATTATAATAATATGTATAAAGATGAGTTATTTGAATACTTTGATATGTTAGAAGATACATACAAAGAACTGAAAGATAAGTACAAATCATTAATGAAATAGTATGCCTTGACTAGTATTGTTAAATCTAATCTTAGTATATAAAAGGATAAGAATGGTCAATTGTTAAAGGAGAATACTGAACTGAAATTTTCAAATGAGGAACTTAAATTTTTTTAACAAATTTCACAAATTTGAAGAATAATATAACTCAAATACTTGGAAAACAAGTTGCACCAAATTATACTACTAGTTTAGGATACCAACTTGGAGAGAGACAGTTTGTTAAATAGAAATTTGTTCCAAAAACCAGACAGTTTGTTGCTAGTTCTAGTTCTGAAAATTCTGTTACTTCATCTAGATATTCATATTATTCTAGACCAAACAGAATAAATTATTCAAAATCATTTCAGCCTATTAACTATGGTAAACATGTTAGAAAAATGTGGGTTCCTAAAGTTTTAGTTTCTAACCTATCTGGACCCACAAAAATATTTGCACCAAATTTATTCCACACTTAATCTATTTTGTAGGAAAATTGTCTAAAGAGATCCTATAATGCTCTATGGTACTTGTATAGTACATGATCAAGACATATGATAAGAGACTAATCTTGTTTCAAAATCCTAATTAATGCTAATGGTAGATATGTCACATTCGGTGATAATGCTAAAGGGAAAATTGTCGGATTAGGCCAGATTGGTAACCCTAATACTGTATTAATTTCAAATGATATGTTTGTTGATGGATTAAAATACAATCTTCTATGTATTTCTCAGTTATGTGATGGTGGTTTTAATGTCAAATTTGAAATTGATAGATGTAATATTTTTAATTCCAACAATGAATTAATAATTACTGCTCTTAGAAACGAGAATGTATATGCTGTTGATCTAGATTCATTAGTCAAACCAAAATGTTTCTTGCTTGAATACATTTCATAAGGAATCCAGGTTGTGGCACAGAAGACTAGGACATTGTAATGTGCATTCACATAGCCAAAAAACTAGGAAAGGTTTTGTTAGGGACTTACCTAAATTATAATTCCCACATAACAAAGCGTGCAATCTATGTCAAAAGGTAAACCAACACAAAGTTTCTTTCAAACCAATGAAAGAAGTTTCTACGTCTCAACCACTTGAGTTGGTTCACATTGATTTTTGGGACCATTAAGAGTTTCATGTTTAAATGGGAAGAACTATGTTTATGTTCTTATAGATGATTTTTCTAAATATACATGGGTATAATTTGTTACTCACAGAAGTGAAGCTTGTTCTTACTTTATCAAATACTCCATGTTTGTAGAAAACCTTAGTGGACATAGAATTAAGACCTTGAGAAGTGATCATGGTCGTGAGTTTTTGAAAATCAAGAGTTTAAATCTTATTACTCACACAATGGTTGTAGTCACAACTTCTATACTCCTAGAACACATCAACAAAATGGACTCATAGAAAGAAGAAATAGGGAACGTCAAGAGATTTCTAGGACAATGCTCAATGAATATGGTTTTCCAATTTATTTTTGGACTGAAGCTGTTAATACATCTTGTTACATTATCAATAAAGCCTTGATTAGACCAATTCTTAAAAATGACACCTTTTGAACATTGGAACAATAGGAAAACTACGATTAATTACTTTAGAGTTTTTGGTTGTAAAGTATGTATTCTTGACACTAAGGATAATCTTGACAAATTTGCCTCCAAAATCGATGGAGGAATTTTCCTAGAATATTCAATCTCAAGAAAAGCATATAGAGTATTCAATAAGAGAACTAAATGTGTAGAAGAGTCAGTTCATGTCAAATTCGATGAGACTGATCCACATGAACCTAAGACTTCACTTGCAAATCATGAGGAAGGTATGTCAATTATAGACCTCAATGATAAGAGTAATGAACCCTTAGTAAAAACAACTAGTTCTGAAAACATTCCAGAATCAGTGTATGGTGAATCTGATCCCACAATAAATCATAAAGAGTCTAGTTCAAATCTTTCAAGAGGTATTAGAACTCCCAAGATTCATCCTCTAGATGCTGTAGTTGGTGATCTAAATATGGGAACAAAAACTAGAGATTATCTGAGAAACCAGGTTGAACATCATGATTTTATTTCACAGCTTGAACCCAAAAATATTGATGATGCAATCACTGATGAATTTTGGATGATAGCTATGAAAGAATAATTTAATCAGTTTGAAAGAAAAAAAGATTGGGAATTAATAAACAAACCTAAAGAAACATTGACCATAGGCACTAAATGTGTGTTTAGGAATAAATTTTATGAGTATGGATATAGAGTTAGATACAAGGCAAGACTAGTTGCACAAGGATATAGTCAAGAAGAAGGAATTGGCTATGAAGAGACCTTTGCACCAGTAGCTAGACATGAAGCCATCAAAATTCTTCTTGCTTTTCCTGCACATATGAATTTCAAACTATATCAAATGGATGTTAAGAGTGCATTCTTAAATGGTTATATTGCTGAGGATGTCTTTATTGAACAACCACCCTGTTTCACAGATGCCCATTTCTCAAATCATGTTTTTAAGCTGTATAAACATTTATGTGGTCTAAAACACGGTCCAAGAGATTAGTATGAAAAACTTAGTTCTTTTAGTATTTCCAAAGGTTTTACAAAAGTAATATATGATCCTAATCTTTTTATAAAACAAATTTTTAATGATGTATTATTTTTTCAAATCTATATAGATGATATAATTTTTGGATCTTTAAAAAATTCTTTTTGTACAGATTTTTATAAAATGATGCAAAATGAATTTGAAAAGAGTCTAATGGGTGACCTAAAATTATTTCTCGGATTTCATGTTATTCAATAAAATGATGGTATTATTTAAACTCAATGTAAATATACTGGAGATCTTGTAAATGTTTTTGGGTTGGATAACAGTAAAAGTTGTGACACTCCCATGAGAACCACTTGTAATTTGGTTCTTGATGAAGATGGAAAATATGTTGATCAAACCACTTTTAGAAGAATGATTTGAAGATTACTCTACTTGACTGCTAGTCGACATGATATTGTGTTTAGTTTGTATATGTGTGCTTGATTTCAAGAATATCCAATGGAATATCACTTAAATACTGTAAAAGTAATTTTCAAATACCTCAAGAATACATCTATTCTAGGACTATTCTATCTAAGAGGACAATCATTTGAATTAGTTAGTTATTCTCATGCAGACTTTAGTGGCTATAAGTTTTACAGAAAGAGAACCTATGGAACATGTCACTTTTTAGGCAAGTAACTAGTATCATGGTGTAGTGGGAAACAAAATTATGTTGCATTATCTATTGAAGATGCTGAATACATAGATTCTAGAAGTTGTTGTGCACAAATCTTTTGGATAAAAAACACATTACTAGATTTTGGATAGAAATTCAGGCATGTACAAATAAACTGTGACAACACAATTGCTATCGACATCTCAAAAAATCCTATTTCACATTCTAGGACAAAGAATATTGATGTAATACATCACTTTTTGAGAGATCATTATCGAAAAGGTGATATCACTTTGGAATTCATTGGTACTGAGTATAATCTTGCTAATATATTCACCAAACCACAAAATTATGAGAGAATAAATTACATCATACATGAACTAGGGATGATAAATCTCAAATAGTTATCTCACTGTTAGATATATTACTATTTCATATCATACTATTAGATATCTTACGGTTTCATGTTTTACCATGTTATACTTTATTGTTTCACTATTTTATATCATACTATTTAACGTTTACGGTCTCATAGTAAGCCTTCAGTGATTACTATCTAACAATTACTATCTCACCGTAACAAACATTTGTTGATTCCCTGAGAAGTGTGTTTACCGTCTCACTATGATGTTCGTTTACTGTCTCACCATGAGGATCATTCACTATCTCACTGTAAAGAGCTGACATGGTCTCACCATTGAAAATCCATTATGATTTTCTTTTAAAATAAAACCCATATCATGGTAATTATTCTATTTCCCTCTTTCTTTTCCCATGTTTTTACATTTAAGATGTTTTGTATTCTTAAATGATAAAATAAAGTATGTATCACTCTATTATTCCATTGGGATTTCCTATATTCACTCTTTTCAAACCCTTCTTCAACCTTGAATCTCTCTCTATCTCTCTCTCTCTCCCTCTCGAACCCATAGTAGATGCCCAGGATGAAACATCATTCTTCGTCGACCCTGAGAAGTGCAACATGAAGAAGATGAAGAGTGCTCCTGAACTATAACATGAAGGACCTTTAAATCCAAATCTGATGAACCGTATTGTTGTACATGAGTAAGAGATTTTCCCCAAATGGCTTGTATCTAGTCACTCTCTAGTATTGAATGTGTTAAAAAATAAATTCTGGTTGAAATGGTTCTCGAAGGAAGACATACCTATCTATCCAAAGTTAGTAGCTCAGTTTTATCTGTACGTATAGTTATCGTTTGATTTAGGTGAATTTTATGTTGTGAGAAGTTGGTTCAATGGTCATAGATTATCATTCTCCTCAAGACTATGGGCTGCATGTCTTGGGATTCCATATGAATGCATATGTGATGATTAACAGAGAGGACCATCTCCTTCAATAGAAATCTTTAATTTAGAAGATTCCCTAAAAACCATAACTGAAAATGAAACAAAAAAAAGATACATTGCTGCTAAATTAGATGGAGAATCAAAGATTATATTCAAGTTTGTTCAGAATCTGGTTATCCCCAGAGAAGGTGAATTTTCTGTTTTGAAATATCTGGATGTATTTCTAATTCACCTTATGAAAAATGGGCATAAGATCAACCTGTGCAAGTAAATCATTCACCACATGTGTGAGCTGATCAATGTCACATCTATGTAAGCTTTTCGGTTTTAATCTCAGCTTATCTCTGCCATGCTGCATGCTAACTGTCTTTTTGGACCTAATGAGGAAGTTATAAATGACTGTGAATACTTCCTTTTCAAAGAAACCATCATGAGGATGAAAATAAACTAGAATCCTTGAAAAAACGAATTGGTAGAAGTCAATGATAGAGCCTATGAGAAATTAAATCATGTAGAATAACCTACAAGACCAAGAGATATGTCTGATCCTAGTTTGCTACTACATGAGATTATTGAGTACTCTGAAGATGAAGAAGAGGATCAAGTGTCACCTAGGGAAGATATTTTTGTTGAGGAAGAAAATACTGATATCCCTCATGAAATTCTTGAAGAAGAAGTCCCTACTCCTATAGAAGCTGTCAATCTAGAAACTGAAACTGAGGTTGAACCCGAATCAGTTTCCAGAGAATCAGAAAATAATTCCATGAAAGATCCTAATGTGGAAAAGCCACATGTTTTGCAAGAGGTCATTCTTGAGGAACCCCCAGTGGAAAAATTTATTCCTGATATCATCCCTTCAGCTGAAGAAAGGATAGAACAATCTTTTCAACTAGATAACAAGAAATGGGTGAGGACCTTAGAGTTGAATCTGTTGAATTTGACCAAGATCCTATACTTCTCAGTCCTAAGAAGAAGGCACCTGTTGAAGGGGAAAAAACCCCAAATCTAAAGTCTCTTGAATCATCAAATATGACTGAGTCAAGTCCTGTAGACACTCATTTTAAATTTCTAAGATTATATGATGTGGATGACTCTCAGAAAGTTTCAGCGACCGGCCTTGATCATTGTTCATTATTTTAATTTAAATCAGTTTCAAATATCGCACATGAGAAGGAACCTGAACCTGTACCAGTCCCTATTCTTGGACCTTTCTCAGAACGACCATCTTTTATAAGCAAGGACAATCTGAATATGTTTGGGGCTACCCTCCTGTCTCGATTTGAGAAACTTCTAAATACTTAACCTACGCCTATCAAAAATATATGTTAGAAAGATCCCTCATTTTCAGTTGAAAAATTTATTTTGAATATACAACCAAAAATGGTTCATGAGATCAAGGAAGTTCGAGTTGAAAACAAACATCTATGTGATGAAGTGAAAATTCTGAGAAGTATGGTTTAAGATTTGCATTAATCATGAACAGTGACCGAGTTCTTTATGTTGTTCAAAATCACTCGAAAATTCCTAATGATGCCCAGAAGGATATTTCCAAGAAGGTGGATTTATACTTCAACCGAATCTTCTCCAAGACCGATATGACAAAGCATTTCAGGTATCTTGTGAAAAATTTAAGGATTCCTCCTGTGACTCAAGCTTTCATGACCCAAGTCCAGGAGCTCCTAGAAATCACTTGACTGTTGGACAAGTTTATGGAGAACAAGGATGATTTTGAAAAATCCATGCAATATTGTAGAGAGATCATTGCGTATTTCATCAAGATTGTGAGGCAATACCTACATGTATAGAGAACAACCATTTTTTCTTCTCCTGCTACACCTCTCAGACCTGGGCTACCTACATTCACATCTACCATAGCCTCAACCACTATGTCTATTGGTCAAGCCCTAATTAAGATCATGCCTGTGATTCTTGATAAACAAATGCCTAGATCTTTTACTTCTCCAACCTTGGCTCCCTCAATCATTGAAGGTATTCCTTTCCCTTCTTTATCAACCTCCTCACTGCCTTCTTCTACCTCGACCTCTGCCCCTATGGCTACCTCTTCTGCCACTACTTCTAAAGGCAAAGAGGAGGCCAAACCTTGATGAACAATGATAAGTCTTTTTGATAAGAATGATCTTACTTTTGTATTTATCCTTTGTTTGGTTCTAAACCTTATTTGCAATTAAGGGAATGTGTATTTTTCTTTTCTCTTATTCCATCCTTTTTTATAATCCCAAAAGGGGGAGAAATCTCTATATAATTCCATATGTTATCCATTTATATATCTATCTCTGGTGTTGAATCCAATATACACTTTCTCTTTATATGATTTTTGGTCATCAAAAAGGTGGATATTATTGGACTCCTCATGTATAAGTCATGTTTTAATGATCACAAATATTATTCAACCTTGTTAACTCCTGTCAATTATATCACAATCATGTGTATTCATGTGTATTATTGTCTAAAGTATTCTCTTGTTTTAATAAGATCCATTCAAGATTTCAATTGCACTACATTCAGTTTCATTAATTTATTCTATCTTTTATTTACTGTTATAATACCCTATTTGACAAATGATTAAGTCCAATCCATTCCATGGTCATCATTTATTATGTCTGCATATAGTTATGTTGACACCATGAGTCTGCCTCTAGTTATATCATTCTGACACTGTGAAGCAGACATCGTGACAATGAGACACCAAGACCATGAGACACCGTGACCATGAGACACCATGACCATGAGACACCCTGACCATGAGACACCATGATAGACCCGAAACTGTGATAGTCTAGACACTGTGACAGACCAGACACTGTGACCAGACACCATGAAGGATGAGACACCGTGATCAATCCAAACACTGGTTCAATGAGACACTATTTCCATGACACACTGTGACACTATTTCCTAATTTTCTATTTTTTCGTTTTTTATTTTAATCTCCAATAGTCATATTTGATGTTTTTAAATGCACTGACATATTTTATTTTTTTATAGACATATTAGCTGACAGTATGAGGTACGAGGTGAAGTATCCATGAAATGTGTCATCTCCAACACGTGCACTCCAAGATAAAAGTGAAGTGATGCCTAGAAAACAATCTCTCGAACTCTAACACTCACGATACAGAAGAAAATAGAGACTGAGCAACACTAAACGATACATTGAACACAAAAAACAGGATGTAAGCACGACAACGAAGAACACTGAAGACCATAAAAAGTATAATGGAGTTTAGAGAACATATTATCATTGAAAAAACCTTATAAAGAACACAAGATGAATTGTGACACTCTATTTTACTGACAAGGACTGCATATCTTCATCCGATACATCTTAAGAAGTCCAAACCTACAATGACAAACACTCTGAGCACTTCTAAACTCAACCATATATTTCTCCTCTGTTTTGTATCTATTTATTAACTTTCAAGAAGAGTGTCTACCAGAAGAACCAAACACTCTGTCTATTACTATAAACTAAAGGATTCAAGATATCAAAACATAAATATATATTTAATCTTGAGTATACCCACTGATAAGTGTGGCTGAGGTCCATGTGTGCCCTGGTTATTTGTACCCATGAAAACTGTGGAAGAGGACCCTGTGAGGCCTGGACAGTCCTTTGTACTGTTGTTTATCCACGATCTAGGGTGTGGATCCGGTTTATGTTATATAAATCTACCTAGTAGCAGTTGATCACCAAGTGGAGTGGATTAGTTCTCTACTTGAGACTAATACACTTGTTTTAAAATTTGATGTGTTGCTTGCTTAGTTATCTATATTTTTACTTATTTATTATATAACATAGAAATCACTGAAGTAACTTTGATAGTTAATCTTGGATAGAAGTTATAACTGTTTTGCCTTATTAGAATAACCTCAAATATAATATTAATATCTAATATTCCTATTACTGAGAACTAATCTATCTTCTACGAAGTTATTTAAACATTCAAACCTTTATAGCATTATTACCTTGATTAACTGGGATGTACTTAACTTATAGGGGAAATCGTTTTTAAGAGTAAACTTTTTAATAGAAATTCTTATAGATACTCAATTCACCCACCCCCCTCATGAGTAATCTACTCCGAACAACATACATATATGGTTAAAAAAGGTATAGACATGACATTATATTCCATTTATAGAGCAATAGAGTTTTTTTAATGTTAGACATTGCGTTCTACACTATTGATTACAGGTATACAAATGGTTATTGGGTGTTAGACATGGCATTCTACACCAGATTTATATATTCACTAGTGACTGTGTGAAAATAAATAGACTATTGGTTTATAGACATGATGTTCTACAATCATGATACACACGTATGATTAATTTATAAGGGATTATGTGAGATTTATGAAATAGAGTACTCTATGTTATGGCCTCACTGAAAAATAATTCGAACTCTAGAATGTGTCGAATCAAGTGCTCAGATATCGTATCACCTTTGAAAACTTAAATCACTAGTATGAGTCAAAGTAGGTATTAAGATATGATATTACATAGGAAATGATTCAGGCTCTGGTATGAGATGAAGTTATTATTGAGGTACGGGGGTCCATGGGAACCTTGGACGTGACGACTGTTTATTTACGCATTTTATTTTGTTCCTTATTGACTTGTATACACTATCTTTTTACTAGATTATTTTAGACATTATTTGTCGGAGCCTATTGTGTTTTACTCACACCCAACTATGGGATGCCTTATTGGTACCCGAATTGACTTTTTTTTCATGTAATGGTCAAGGGAAGGGGCACTGGATCAGATTGTCGATTGGGGATGAATCTTGGTTGAGGGAACCAGACATGGTTTGATCCCCTCTTGGAAGTCTCTAGAATCTTTTCTTCTAGTTTTATTTTTAGATAATTGATACCTATACATGAATTTCATGTTTTCTCTTTAGTACTGTATTTCTTATCTTATTTTTTCTTCTGACATTTGTACTATTGTATATAGTTCCGCTATTGCTTGTTTACTTATGCTAGTGTTTTACTCAGATAAAAGAGGGTATAGTCTCCCCTCTGGCTAACATTTGAGACCCTTACTACTAGTCAGAATCATTTGGGGTACATGGAGGTGCGCCTGATCCCTTGTGGAAAATCCGATCGGGGCACCATTGTGTGACACCCAGGCCGAGACGTTACAAAGCGTTATCATAGGAATTTTATTTTTTATTCTTTTATTGTCTTACTATTTGGGGAAAGGTATAAAGGAGACTATGAAGAGTCAAATATTGTAGATGATCTTGAGCATGGTAGTTTCAAACCTATGTATGGGGGGAAACCCAAGTACATAGGGGTGGATTTTATTATTACTATTTTTTGTTATAGTTGAATATTATTTCACCGTGGTTGATGCACTTGTTGTGTGTCGTGATTGTTATTTCTGGAATTTTCTGAGTATTGATTCATGGCCCAGAATGGAAAAAGTCTTGAGTCTGCCTGAATCATTATAGTCACATATGATTATTGTGACATGAATCATTTTAGGTACGCATGGGAAAACATGTTTTGGGAATGTTTTTGAACTTAAACTATTTCCTTTCTTGTGAAATTGAATAAAATGGTGCCTAAAATGAATTTAAAAATGATTATAAAATGATGAAATATGAGAATAATTCGGTGTCTAAATGAGAAAATTGAATGAGAAAATTATTTTTCCATTACGGACCGTGACCTAAGTGTGGGATGGTTAAGGGTAGTGATGATTCCCTAGTTTTGACCATGTGGTGAGATATGGGGAAATGAATTGGGGTGACTAGTTTTGAATTATTCATATTACGTAAATGTGATAATGTTTTGTTAATTATTTGATCTTGGTGGTAGAGTTTGTGTGTGGGGTTATGATGATGGATACTCATTTGGAAGTATAGTCTATAGACATCTGTCCGTGAAATAGATGTTAATCTGAGATCGGGGAGTACCATTTTCTATAGGATCACTAAATCCTTGACATGTCAAGGTTCATCCTAATTATGGGTATGGACTGGATTGCTACATACCGAGACCGCATTGATTGTTACTGCCGTATAGTGTCATTTACGTCTCCTGTGGGTGACCATTACAGTCACCATGGGGAGTGGGATATCCAGGCAGGATGCGAAGGGCCAATTAATTTTCCTCCCAGAGAGATCATGGCCCACATTTTTAGTCTTTTATTGGATGATGGGGTGTTAGGAATGATTTCATTTCACCAATGGTGGAACTATTTCTGAATGTACTTATGGAAGAATTATTTTGGTTTCCACATAGTATAGATGTTGAATTTACAATTGAGGTCATGACATGGGATGAGCGAGTATTTAGTCCACCATACAGAATGAAACTGACCGAGCTTCAAGAAGTCAAAGCTCAGCTAGAGGAATTGACGGATAAAAGATTTATTTGTCCATGTAATTCACCTTTGGGGACACCAAAGCTATTTTATAAGAAGGATTACATGAGTTTACATTTGTGTGTCGATTACCGTAAGATGAACTAGATGACTACAACGAACCGATATCCTCTTCCATGTATTGGTGATCGTTTAGACTAGTTAAAGAGAGATTGTGTTTTCTCAATGATTGAATTGATATCATTGTATAATTAGTTGGGACGTAGAACTTATGATATACCTATGAATTGTTTTTATAGGGAGGTATGGAATTTATGAGTTTTTTGTAATGCTTTTTGGGATGAAAAATGCACCAGTAATGTTCAAGGACTTTATGAATAGGATCTTACATCCGTACTTGGATCAGTTTGAGGTGGTGTTTATGGAAAAAAATCTTAGTGTACATGAAGACTCAATATGATCATTCCAGATATGTTGGCATCATTTTGAGTACATTGAGGAAACATCAATTTCATTCCATTCTATCAAAGTGTCAATTTTGGATTGTCTAAGTACACTTCATAGGGAACATAATATTAGAGAAAGGTGTGTTTGTTGACCCAGAGAAGGTTTAGGTAGTGATTTCTTGGGAGAATCCTAAGAATATTTTCCATATATGAAGCATTCTGGGATTAGAAATATATTATAGGAGATTCAACCATGAATATTCCCTTTTGGAACAAACGCTTTCGGGATTGACCAAAAAGGGTGTAAATTTTGAATGTGCATAGTCTTGTGAGAAATATTTTTAGTTTTTTAAGAATCAGTTGATGTCAGAACCAATTTTGTTCCACCTGAGTCAGGTGAAGAGTATAAGGTGTATTGTGATGCTTATGGGATATGAATCGAAGCTGTGTTGATGAAACAAGTTAAATTTATGTCATATGGGTCTCAACAGCTAAGGACCATGAACAGAATTACATTACACATGACCTCAAGTTGTCTATAACGGTTTATGAGTTGAAGTGTTTGTGTAACTACATCTTGGGTGAAATGTTTTTTAGTTCATGCTGACAACAAGACCTTGAGTTATATATTTTCATAGAACAATTTGAATCTTCAGTAGAAGAGATGGGTTGAGTATATGAATTCATTTGATTTTGAGCTGGCATATACACCCATGGACAGAATCAATGTGGATGATGCTATGGGTATGAAAATATAGGCTCAGATGGTTCAAGAATATAGTATTGACTAGAATATGATTAAATTTCCAGCTAAGATGCACATTATAGTTCTAGGGAGACAAGAGAAGATGACACTCGTGTCAGTTGCAGAGGAATCTACACTTTTGATCTGGATCAGGGATAGGCGTTAGGAAGACCCAGAGTGAAAGGCCTTGACCGAAAACTTTGAAGGTCGGGAGACATCTTCAGACTGGAAGATTGATGTGGATGAGATAATCTTTGTGAATAATCGGTTTTTTGTTACGATAAGCATGTGAGAGGAGATGTTGCAGGAATATCATGCCTCAAAGTGGTCGGTGCATCCATGTGTGACTAAAATGTACCATAAACTGTAAATATTGTTTTGGTGGTCTGTCATGATAAAGGATATTGAATGTTTTGTGACACCATGCTACACCTTTCAGTAGGGGAAGGCGGAGCATCAACAACCTGGAGGTTTAGTGCACACTTTTCTTATTTTGGAATGGATGTGGGATGATGTGACCATGGACATTGTGCAAGGTCTTTCAAAGACACTTAGGAAGAATGAATCTATTTGGGTCATTATGGATCGACTAAAAAATCTATCATATTTCATTCTTGTAAGGGAATATATTGTAGTAGAGGACTTAGGAAAGATCTATGTATGGGAGATAGTTTGTTTGTACGGGGTTCCACAAACTATAGTTTTAGATAATGATTCACAATTTAATAAACGGTTCTGGAAGGTCATGCAAAAGGGACATGGTATACATGTCTTATTGAGTACAACTTTCCACCAAAAAATAGATGGATTGTCAGAGTGTACTATACATGTTCATGAGGATATGCCGAGGGAATGTGTGCTTGAATTTAGTGGGTCATGGCAAAAGCACATTGATTTAGTAGAGTTTTCCAATAATAATAGTTATCAGGAAAATATTAAGACAGAACTATATGATTCTCTTTAGGGTAGACCATATAGTTCACCATTATGCAGTATCGAAGAATGTGAGTCAGAGTTGTTGGGCCTGAGTCTCATGCAGGAGATGATGGAGAAGGATAAGTTGATTTGGAAATGTATGGCTATGACTCAGAGTAGGTAGAATTCATATGCTGAGAGATGAAGATGACCCCTAGAGTTTACAATGTGCGATCGTGTATTCCTTTGGGGGTCTCCTTGGTTTGGTCACCATATGATATGGAGACAGGGAATGTTGGGGCCCATGTTTGTCGGACCTTTTGAGATTTTGGAGAGGATTGGGTTAGTGAAATACCATTTGGCTCTTCCATAGAAATACTATACTATGGATTATATTCTCTATGTATCACAACTACAGTTGTATCACACCTACCCTTCTCATATGATTGATTTGGATGATGTTAATCTTGAGATATATGTATCTTTTGAGGATTATCTTTTACATGTCTTGGATTTCAGTGAGAAGGTGCTGAGGTGAAATACAGTACTGATAGTTTCTGTATTATGGAAACACAGATGTGTGCAAGAAGAGACCTGGGAAATGGAGGTAGAGATGAGGGATTAGTGGCCCAATATTTTTTGGCATGGAATCTTATAGAGGCTTGGGAGTGCATCTCAAGGAAGCGTTATTTTAAGGTGGGAAGATTGTATGATCATTTCATTTTTATATGCATGTATTCCGTTAAGTTATTTTTTTTTAAATTTTATATATTTTATGTGTAAAAAAATGTTGTATCAGCAAAATAAATTAAAAAAAGTATTTAAAGGATTTACATAATAGAAAATGTTCACTTAACACTTTGTAATATTTAACGGAATGTTTTCGAAGTCACATGCTGAGTAATGTGAGATTTCAAGGCCCAAAATGTCTTGGTGAAGGTGAAATAAAAATATTAATTAAATTATAGAAAGCATGGATAATTTATTCAAAATAATTGAATAAATCAAAAATGGTGTGAAATATGAGAAATCTATGACCACTTTAATGTCCAAAATATGGTGTTTTCCCTAGGAGGTGAATAATACCTAAAGCTACTAGACATTTGGATAACTCTCTTATGAGATAAAGTTATTAAATAATATTTAATATTTTATTATATTAAAAATAAATAAATTTCTATCAAACGGTGCATCATCTAGGAAATCCAAGACCAGTGATGGGTCTTAATTTAGGGGGCTACCCTAGATAGGGTATAATATTTGTATGCGTTAGGAGTTTTGATACCTCGCTCAAAAAAATAATGCTTTTATTTTAATTAATTATTTATTCCAGTTTTTAAATAATAAATAATTAATATCACATAAACTATGCATCGTACGAGAAATATGAGACCACTAATGGGTCCAAAATAGGGGGTTTACCCTAGGCGGGGTATAATTTATATACACAACAGGCATATTGTTAATGACATTAAATAAAATTGTTTTATTAACTTAACTAATGAATAAAATTGATCCACTATTCATATTGCTTCTCTAGTGGGTTTTTTCCATTCATGACCACCAAGGATTCATGAATCTTCATTTATGGACCTTTTCACTGCAAAAACTCTTGAATTGTCTTTTAGGGGTGAATTAAATCATGTTTCCATCAATGGATGGTTGAAATAGACAATAAATGAAGCAGTTTATTTTAGGGTTATTTATGTTTACAGTTGGATATTTTTGTACATAAACTGACTTATTGTTGTGTTTCAGGTTAGATTGATTCATGTGTGAACAATCTCTTTTGTCCCTTGGGTAAGCCAATAAACCTTCTTCATTAACCTCGGATACCCGGTGCGCAACCCTCCCCTGCTGTGCAACCCTTGTGTGCATCAAGCAGGCTGTTCCTTATTTTTTTGAATTCTAAATTATTTTTTTATATCTATATTCCATTATTTTCATTAATTAAATTAAAAAATGGGGTGGAAAAGAAAAATGAAATAATATAGTTTTGTTTTATAAATAATAATTCTATTCTTTTTCGAATTATAATTTCCTAGAATTTAAAATAATTTATCAAATGATAATTTCATGAAAATATTTTTTCATAATTATCATTTTTGTCATCTTGTTAAATAATAAATGTGAAATGAAATAAAATATAATTATAAATAAAAACATTGGAATTATCACATTATAATTATATACGATATTATTTTAATATATTTATCAGTGGATAACGTGCATTTTTTTAGGGTGTTCATCCATTCTTTGTTTCATCTCGAATAAGACCGAATGATACCTTTATTTTTGATATATAGATTATCTTTGTTAAAAGGTAGGAAGTCTAAATTTAATTTCTATAGTTGTGATTTTTTTTGCATATATGCAAGCTATATAATTTTCTACATATGTTTAGCAATATGATTTTATAAATAAAAATATTTATATTTGGTAAATTAATTAATTGAATATTGTTATGGAATTATGAAAATTTGGAACCAACGAACAAGACAATTAATTTGATAATTAATTAGGGTTTTTTTTTGAATTTTTGACTTGGGATTTTTAATTGACGAATTAATTATCAAGACATGAATTGGGGAATCATGGTTTTGATTTAATATTGAGAATTGTGAATACTGGATAATTACATGACATGTAAATTATAAAAAATATGAATTGAAATTTGGTAATAATTAATTTTTAGATAAATTTTTATATGTTTATTATGTGAATTGTTAATAAATTTTTCACTTTGTTAAAGTAAAACGTTATGTGATTAATTAATTAATGGTTGAATTAATTATTGGACTTGGAATAATTAATTTGTGAATTAATTAATGGTTATGATGGATTGGGTGCTAAACATGATGTTATTGGACAGTGTTGATATAAATACATGGTCAAATGAGTTCTAGATATGAAGTTATAATACAGTGATAGATCTATTGGGTTTTGGGATGTTATACATGATGTTGTACAATAGTGACTTCATGTACACAAATGGCATTTGGTGTTAGAGATGGCGTTCTACACCAAATGTATGTATACACTGGTGACTGCGTATGCATAAAAAGAGGTTTGGGTTATAGACATGATTTTATAAAACCATTATATACATGTATGATTTATTTATGAGGGACCATGCAAGCCTTCTGACATAGAGTACTCCGAGTTGTGGCCTCACATGAAAATAATTTGAACTCTAGCATGAGTCGAATCAGGTGCTGAGATATCATATCACCTTAGAATAATTTGATCTCCGATATGTGTCGAGGCTGGTATTAAGATATTATATTACCTAGGGAATTATTCAGGCAACAGTATGATTTGAATTTAATATTGAGGTACGGGTGTCCATGGGAACCCTGAAGTTAAAATGATAAAATAAAGAATAAATAATAAATTGAAAACTGTTTATTTATAAATTTATCTCTTTCTTTATAGACTTTCATACACTATATTTTGAATTAATTGTTTTAGACACCATTGATGGTGGCGTACTAATTTATACTCAAACCATACATGGGCTTCTCGGTATTTACCCAAATAGATTTTGTTGTTGTAGTATAGGTATCGAGCAAGGGCCCTATATCAAATTGTTGATTGGGCATGAAGCTTTGTTGAGGGAACCATACAATATTTAGGACCCACATTGGAATCACTAGAGTGTTTTCTTCCAATTTTTATTTTTTAAACTTGATACCTTTACAAGAATTTCATGTTTTCAGTTTAGTATTGTATTTCCTATCTTGGATATTCTAGTTTAATTTGTACTATTATATATTTTTATGCAATTGCTTGCTTACTTCCACAGGGGTTTTACTCTAATAAAAGAATGTATATTCTTCACATGACTGACTTAACAAACCCACTTTTATAGTCGGAAGCCTATAGCTATGGGGAGGCGCACCAGATTCCATGTGGAAAAATTGCTCAAGGCACCATTATGTGGAACCTGGGCTGGGAAATTACACAAATCATAACATGATGTTAGGCCCCTCCAGGTTCTTCCCTATCCAACTCAGAAATATTATTCATGGTCTTCATAGGAAAGGGGGACTATCTAGGATCATAGATTGTGATACTAACCACATTATTCTTATCAGGGTGATTATAAGACACAAAAAATTTAGCATTGCCCTTCCTACTAGAGGAAGTGAAATCTTGTTTGCAGATCAATTCCTTGCCCACTTCATCTTGAATTGCATCTTCAATATGCTCTAAATTATATGAATCAGAAGTGGCCTCAATAATCTTATGCTCTCTTGTGTCAACCTTTGAAATAGTGATACAATATCCCTATTTCTTGATAGGTACATGCATTGGATTAACATCTGAAAAATTACCCTGTTGTGAGGTCATATGATGCTCCTCATAACCCTGACTCGTACTCAAGGGGAAACTGTCTGTCACTTTAGTGATATCATCAGTATCATCATTATCAAAAATTTTCACCCAGGAGTTTGAATACATATTTTCATATCCAATACAAGAATAACCACCATCCACAGGTCCAGTCTCCACACCTATTGTCTCATCCTTAATTAGAGCAATCTGCCCATCCTTAATTGGATCAATCTTCTTGTCACATCCTTGTGAATCCATTTTTGGTGAGGGAATATCATCCCTTCAAAGATATAGGCCACCACCTAGAATCTATGATATGCTTCCAGCCTAACCTTTCAGGCTAGTAGAATCACCATTACCAGTAGTACCATCCAACACAGGATGATGTCCATTAATTTTACCATAGGTATTTGGTTGTAGTGGCAGACCTGCAACACCTTGCTTCACTGTTATTCTCCCATTGAAACCTAAGATACCACATTTCGTCCTGAATTTTTGGACTTAATGCCCAATATATTTATAGTTTGAACATAAATGAGGATTTTTTTCACACTTAATTATCAATTCAATATCATCATCATCTACTGAGCAAAAAACAGTATTAAACAGGATAGAATCCATGTCATCTTCAACCAAGAAACATGTGTTGTGTGTGAATATGGTAATTTCTATTTCTTTACAAAATCTAATCGGCACTCCAATGGATATTGTAATATCATATAAAATTATGGGGTGCCATAGAATCTAGTTTAAACCAAATACCTTAACCTAAATATGTACTATGTAATGGGCTACCTCTGATGGGTTGAATGTGTGATCCCTTTCATGGATATGATGGAATCTAGGAATTGTAGAGATTGATATGAATCCCTAGACCTTTAGTATCAGATACATAGAAGGGAAAATAAAATGAACGAATCCCCTTCCCAGTGAGATTCATATCCAGCCCACGAAACCCCAAATGTACGAGATCTTTTCATAAAGGTCACTGACCTTTCACAGTGCTGACCCCTTTGGAAAAACCAGATGACTGGGGATAAAATTCTATCCAATCTTCATTCTCTTTGATATATCCACAAGGATAGCCTTAACATGGATGGAATTACCTCGTCAAAATATTCCATTGACCTCCAACCATTTGAAGAGTGAGAAACAATTGGGGGACGAATCTTAGCTAGCAATCCTTCTTCTCCATAAGACCCTAATCTACAGATCGAGAAGATTCGATGACCTTCACTACTGGAGCGTCATTTAGTATTGTTGAATCACTAATGATAGTTCAATGAAAGTGATAATGATATTCATTTAGAGTTGACATGGGAAAGAAATCATCATAAGATCTTTGGTTCAAGGGCCCATTGATATATCAACCATCCAAGGAAAAAGCTAAAGGCGATTTTTTGAAATTCGAGAAAATCGGCTTATCCGAAACCTTGATGGTGAAAACATTGATAGAAGGATAAGAGTCACGATCCACCAATGAAGGGGATGATGACATGGAAGGAAATACCGACACAAATCTACTGGGGGGATGAAGGAAGAAACCGAGGAAATGCTGAATCACCACAAATGTGTTGAAACCATAGAAACCATTGTGGAGAGAGGGTTCTCTCGCTGCCATTATCGCCATATTTCCAATAATCATAAATGTACATTTACTAAATTTATAAAATTCTATATATATAATTATAAATAAATAATTATATATCTAAATAATTATAAAATTATAATAAATATATTTGAATAATTAAAATATTAAATATATTTATATTTATATTTATATTTATTTATTACATATATATAATTTTATACATACATTTATAATTAAATAAAAATATTTTTCAAAAATATTTATTTATAATAATAATTAAATATATATATATAATAAATACATTTATTTATAATCATATTTTTAAATAAATATTATTAATTATTTAAATATTTATTTATAATATTACAAATTTAATGTTTTAATTGTATTAATTATATTTTTAAAATTAGGACTTTTTTAGTTTTTTAAGAGGTGGTGCCTCAGTCAAAGACCAAGGCACAATTTATTGATCAAAAAGAAAGGGAGTTACAAAAGTCTGAAAGATGGAATCTTATTACAATCCTTGTGGAAACAAGGGAGCGATTAGTCAGGCAAATCATCCAACCGGGTAATAACCTGATTGACTCCCTTATTGGCAAGACTATCGGCAACCATGTTTGCTTCTCGGAAGACATGAGTGGTAATGTAGTTGAGATCCCTGAGTGAGTCAAGACATTTCATCCAACGAGAGGTAAGAGGCCAATCAAGGTGCACCACCCCTTTCCAGATAGCTTGGACAACAGTGGTTGAATCACAAATAATCCACATGTTGTACCAACCCTTTTTCTTTTTGAAATCTACCGCATGAATGACTCCCAGCATTTCCGCTTCCAAAGCCGAGGCCGTATCACATCCACCAAAGAAGCAAGCAAGGCATCTGCCATAAAAATCTCTGAAGATGGCACCACAGCCTACCGGACCTGGGTTTCCTCTAGAGGCACCGTTGACATTCACTTTGATCCATCCTGGAAGCGAGACTTTCCAGAAGACCTCAAAGGTACGTCGGGGTTGCCTATAAGAGCCCGCAATTTGAAGAAGATGGAGGATCTCAAAATCACCAATAGAGTTGTCACAATGATCCTTCTGAGGAGAGGAAACATCCTTAATGGAAATGAGAATATGTTTTTTTCCTGCAATGAGATTGATAGAGAAAATATTATGAATGAAATTATTTCTATCATACCAGATCACATGCATGAGCTCTTCCACTACAGCCAGAAAGAGATTCCTCATTTTCTTGGAAGCGTCCCAAGGCACACAGTATTGAAGTTGAGAGCTAATAGAAGCAAGAAGAGACCATCTACAACCAAAAATGTTAGAAATTTAATTCCAAAGAGCTGCATCTGTAGCACAAGACAAGAACAAATGATTCGCATCTTCACGATGTTGGTTGCACAGGTGACATCTAGAACAAAGATAGATCTCAAAAGATTGAAGACACACATCAGTGGGGACACTATCATGAGAAATATGCCAAATGAGAGAGAGCTGTGAGGGCTTGATCCATGGTTTGATAAAAGCATTCAACCAAACAAAGTTAGAATCATGGGGTCTTTATTAGTGATTTTTTTAGCACTGATAAAGATACTTTTTATCAACTCTAAAAAAATTCTCACAAATATCCATTTTATTAGCCCTAAATATTATAGTGCTGATAAACCCACTCTTTATCAATGATTTTTTGAATGTGAAAATGAAATCCTTCCATATATTTGAAATAAAACCCATACAGGGTCATCCTCACTAATGAAATTCATTCTCTTTTAGAACCCAATCCATTCTATGTCTCTTCCTTGAGCTTTTGGATAAATCATTCCTCTTAAAAGCTATGGTATGTGATTATTTCACTCTTATAACATTTATCAGTTTCTCTATGCTATACTTGACCATCGAAGATCGCCACATTTTATTTCAAGACTAATCAATCATGTTTAGGGGATCCACTCCTTTGTCATTTTATCCTCCATCCATGTTCTTCTATCTCATCCCTCAATACTTCGCACTATTGTCTAAACCCAAGTTGGGTTCATGTTCTATATTTTAAATTTCATTATTCATAGGGTGTTTTGGTTTTATTTATGAGAATAATATAATAATTTTTGCGGTCATTCATCATTTGTGTATTTTATTTTTAGGTGATTACATGTTTCCCCCTTTTTCATAACATACCTAAGATGCTTGGATTTATTTTCACCACATTCTTTATGAATTATGTGTATTTTATGAGAAATAATTAGTGTTACATTGAAACATAAAATGTTATTTTTTTTAAAATAGAGATTATAAATTTTCTACAATTAAATAAAATTTAAATTTTTAGGTATATTTTTATATATATGATCAAAGGAATTAATTATTTCCTTTAGTGAGCTGGAATATCTAAAAATGTTTTAATCTGTTATGTGATTTAGTAAAATGTTTTGTTTGAAGGATTACTTGTGATTTAATTTTAGATTTTGGTTACATAAAAATACTATAGATTTTATTTTCTCAATTTAACTCTCTAATTATCTAAAATTTAAGGCTTTTCTCATTCATGTTCTTTTTTATAATGCTTCATATTAGTTTTAATTTAATTAAACATCAAAAGGTTTTAAATTTTGTTTTGGAAATAAAATTCATTTATAAGAGGGATTTCAATAAAGGCGGATTTTAAAATTTTATTCCAAAGAAATATTCTGAAGGATCATTTGGCACTTTAAAAAGAGAGTTATGAATTATATAATTTTTAAATTGTTCTGAAATAGATCATTATTAGAAAAATTTATTACTATTTAGTGTAGATGTCTGTTAAGAACCTTCATTAAATAATTCCCATTTCATTAAACCATTTATACCCTTATTCTAAGCCTAAGAGGTTTTTTGTTGGTGAATTATGTATTGATATGGTTTTTGGAATTACAATATTATATATTGGTGTAAACACACGAGGTAATGAGATAAATGGTGTTTGGAATATGGGATAGAGTTATATTAATTATAAATTCATCCTCACTTTTCAACGACTACTTTATGGGAATCTGAGAAATTTTTGGGTAATATTTAGGGATGGATGATATACATACATGAATATACTGATTAGAACCCCATTAGTAATGGATATTTCATTTGGGTTAGAGTTTGTATGGATGATGGGTATCTTTAGGGATGCGTTTGAAAACAGAGGATTTATAATCAGGTAATATACACTAAAAAATATAAAGAAATTGGTTTTGGGTATAATCTAAAGTGTTATTTATGTATGTGAATTAATTTTAGAATTTTTAATTCATAATTATTCATTTAATATGTTTTAAACCCATTATAATTTAAATATTTTAGCGATTCCCCTATTTTTTCAATGTTTTTAATTCTTTGATTAGTGTATATTTATATTTTTCATGTATATATCTAAACATTACGATTTCATGGTATAGTGATTTTAAAAACTGTTAGTTTTTAGTATAAAGGATACATACATTATTTGTTAAATGATTCTTACTATGAAACGAAATGTTTTACAGAAATAGTTTAAGTTAGTTATTTCTTGAGTTAAATTATAAATTATCTTCTTAAAGTGAGTAAAAGTAATTATTATTGAATAAAGTATCATTTGCGTATATTAATCTAATTATTCTTTTTCACACACACATATATATATAAATTATTATCAAATGGAAAGTTTTAATGATTTGTGATGTGTCTATAAATTAAATTTATGGGTTCATTTCATATTTGGAATGTTTTATTTGGAATAAAAAGGCTTTAATTCTTTTGATGTTTAATGTTTATTTGTTTCATTGGTTTCAATGATTTTATTGGAAATAAATGAGTTTACTCCTATTTTAAGAAATAAATGTGATTGTTATTGATCCATTTTTGGTGTAATGTCTTTTTTGGGTGATTATATATTTTAAAAAAACATTTTAAGATATTTTAATTTTAAACTTCATTTACTTGGGTTAATATAATTGGGTACTGATTTTTTTGGTTATACGAAAAATGTTTTTGTTATGATTTCATTCATTATGAATTTTTTTTGTTTTGGTAATGATTTCTATTATTCAAGATAAATATTTTAGTTAAATTTGTTTTGTGTTATTGAAATTTATATGTAATTTCTTATATTAAATTATTTACATGATGTTTGAGGGGTATAGATTGGTTTAGGTGTCATATAGATTTAAAACTGTTAATTCAGTCTTGTACCATGTGTAATATAATTAAATGGGAATATTAGGTATGGATTTGATTTATTTTTCTTATAAATTATATAAATGGCTTAATTTTTTGTTGAAATTCCATGAACATTTAGACTTTTAGAAAGAGAAAAGTGATAGAATGATAAAAACTCATTAAAACATTGTTCGAGAAGCTTACATGGAATCAAAATTCACATCCTTTTTCATTAACAGTTTCATTCCTTCATTTAATTAAATTCTAGTCTCCTTGAAATTGTGTCAAAATATGGTGATTACATGTACTTTTATATTTTGAGGAATGATATTTTTCACGAAATTTAGAAAGCTCGGTCACAATTAAATAACAGTAGAGAACAAGAACTCCCAAGGGATGTATTCCATCCAATAATAAATAAATTTTGTTTACCAATATATTTATTACCACCTTTTTGTACCACACAATATAAAATCAAGAACCTAGACTAATAGACACATTTTTTCCCATGTTGTTTAATTTCATGTCTCCTTGTGTAAAATTATTACTTATTATGAATCATAACCGATATAATTCAAATATCAGGTTCCTTTTTTTAGAATGTTCTGCAACATTCACCTTTTATTAAGAATATCTAATGTGTATTTTATAAATTTTTAAACAAAAAAATATTTTATAAACATAATAGGATTAATATGAATCAATAATGGATGGAGAATAATCTTATGAAAGAATAGTATGAAGAAGGAGTTAAACAGTTCATCAAGATTTCAATATTGAATGCATATGACCCTTCTCAAATCCATTTTCCATGTTTACATTGTTGTTATTAAAGAAAAATTAGTCTATAAGAGTTGGAAGAACATTTTATAGATTAGATCATCTCTATTAGTGTTGGACTAAACACATGGAAAAACTAAACATGCACATCGATTGAGATGACACTGCGATTTATGGATCATTTGATATGAATACTAGTGTAAATTATGATGGAGATCAATTGGAAGAAATGAAAATGGAAATTTAAGATGAGCTTTATGATTTTCCAAATTTTCTTGAGAAGTTATATAGTTGGTCTAGGAGACCATTGTATTCCAGTTATACAAAATACATAACATTTTCAGCTATATTGAAGTTATATAATTTAAAAGTTGGCAGCCGATGTAGCAACACCAGATTTACAAAACTACTTGGTCTCCTGAATGATATGATACCATAAGAAAATGAACTTCCTTGATAAACATATAATTATAATAGAATGTAACATCCAATGGGAACTATATCTAAAAAACACAAGTTTTTCCAAATGATTAAATATTTTTTTTCAAGGACCATGAATCACTCATAAAATGTCCTATGTGTGGTGTGAATCAATAAAAGAAAGATGAATCATGTCCATAAAAATATATATCGCACATTCCTATTATTCCACAATTTAAAACAATATTTTTATTTTGGGAAGTCGTGAGACAATTGACATAGCCTGACGATACAAGAATTAAATATGGGAAACTATGTCATACAAGACATTCTCCTCAATGGAAGGAAGTTGATTATGAGTATCCTTAATTGGTAAATGAGATGAGAAAACTTCTTCTTTTGTTATCTACATATGGAATAAATCTTTTTGGTGTACAGAGTAATAATCACAGGACATGGACCACCTTTTTGGTATGTTATAACTTAAACCATGGTAATGAATGAAGCATAAATACATTATGTTGTCTCTTCTCATATCTGGACCAAAATAGCCAAATAATGATATTGATGTCTATTTTGATCCAACGATCAATGTTATGAAATTGATATGGGATATAGGTGTTAAAATTTTTGATGCTAATAGAAATGAATAATTCACATTCAGGGTTATGAATCATGGGATGATAAATGACTTTCTTACTTATGAAAAGTTTTTAGGCTCTAACATTAAAGGAATGCTAGGGTGTATTTTTTGTGAAAAATAAAACACTCAATATGGTTGAAACATTCCTCGCAGACTATGTTTTTAGGACATCAATTTTTTTACCTTAATGAATTAAATATTGATACTAAAATATTACATTTTATGGGAATATTTAACAAGGTACAACACCGTCTCCACTAAAAGGTTATCAACTATTCGATAATGTAAAAGATATTGACACTATTTTCAGTAAACCATTAATGAAAAACCTTACAAAATTTGGTTGAAAAAACATCAAAATTCCATTAATTACGAAAATAGAATTGTTTATATGTATGAAATTTTCATTATGTCATGCATGTATAAAAAATTTCATTTATATTGTTATTGGCACATTACTAAATGATCATTGAAAAAAAATATGAAATTCAGTCTAGTTTGGACATGATTGTCATTGGGATATGGGAAGTGTTGGAACTAGTGTAGGGTAAATGGAATAATTCTCTTCCCATAGATATTACACTCTATCCAGACAAGAAAAATAAGAACATTACATTTTTCTTAATGGTGTAAAATCTCTATAGGGGTATTCATAAAAAATCAATAATATTATATGAATGACTAATTTGAAGTTACAAAGTCTAAAATCACATGACTATCACTATTAATGAACAATTTGATGTCCATCATATTAAATGTCATTCTTCCTAAAAATGTATGAAATAAATTAAGTATACTATTCTTCTTTTTCAAATCCATATACAGTAAAGTTATAGACCCAATATTGTTTTCAATCATTAATATGATGGTTGTTGTCATATTATGTGAATTAGAGATGTTATTCCCAGCACCATTCTTTGATATAATGGTCCACATACTACTTTACATGGTTAGAGAGGTTCAAATATGTGGTCATATACATTATAGATGGATACACACCATTGAAAATAATATGAAGATTTTGAATGGGTACACAAAGAATCATTGTTGTTCAGATGGTTGTATTGTAGAATAAGATATTATTAAAGAATCCAATGAATTCTGTACAGATTACCTATCAGATGTTGATAAAATTGGTCTCCCAAAGTGTCTTTATAGTAGAATCCTTATGAGTGGAAGGATTTCTGGAAGATATGTTATTACAATTACCATCACAGAGCAGAATCAAGGTCACCAATACAATTTATATAATAGTGAATATGTTGATCCACACATTGAATCCCAAAAATAAATTATTAGTTATTTAAATCTATCTAGGGGTGAAGTATGTAGTTCAAATACACATAATCAATAGTTTATAAGATAGTTCCAAGATTATATTTATAAGGAGTTATATAAAAATATGACTTCAAATTTCAAATGGATCTGATGACTAGCCCGAGGACAAAATGAAAATGCTATTACTTACATTAGATTTATAATTAATGGTTATACATTATATACAAAATAACATGATTACTGTATTATGTTACAAAATATTAGATTAATGATATGGTGGAAGAAATGCACATATCTAGTTCCAAGTATATAAATTCAATTTCGTTGAATATGTCATATTTATTCATCATCGAACATATATACGAGTTGGATTATACAATTTTTCAATTGCTGGTTTTTTGTTTCAAATGTGTTGTCAATAGGAGTAAAGTGAATGTTAATGAAATGGGCTTCATGAAAGTGAATTATAGTATAAAAGGTGAAAGGATGAGTAGTTCATAATTGAATAATAATAATCATAAGTATTTTCTTTCTAAAATACAACATGCACTAATTGGAAGATTTTCTTACTAGAACCGAAACAAATTGTAGGGTTACATGAAAATTAAATCTAGGATGACAAATTAATCGGGGTGCAATAATTAGTTTATTGTGGTCTCAATCTAGAAAATTTCATGTACATTAGGTGAGACTAATAAGTGGGGTTTTGAACTCTTGGTAGAGGTTCCAAATACCTTCCACCTTTAAATAGGAATGAAATTTTAATGAGCAAGTTATAGGGTTTTTTAATATACTATGATTTTTCTCAAAATAATACATGTTCTCTACTAAATTAACATTATATAAATTAATTTTTTGACTAATATTAAATTTAATATATTCTAAACATGATGATATTACCAGTCTTGGAGAAGAGCAGACAGTTGATGCTGAAACTGCAAATTTTTTTGGGGATCATAAATATGTTGATGAAAAAACAAGAACAACATGGAATCACAATGTTGAAAAAAATAATCATGGAAACAATCATTGGTATAAAATCTGAGGTTTGCGGGAGTTCACATGACCATCCTTTTGACCACAAAGATTCAATGTTAATTAGTTACGTTGGGATCACAATGAGAATGAATGTGCCAATTGATATAGATTCATGATGTCATGTCCAACCTCTAATGAAGGAAACCCTTTGGGAAGATATCATGTTTATGTTACAATATACTTTCTATATTTTACCACAAAATAATATAATAAAATGCTGATTTAATTTTAATTATTCATTACATATTCCATAAATTTTAGAATATTTTGGTAAAAAATATATCTTAATGGCCCCTAGATAAGCCTATAATGGCTTATAGAATATTCTTACCAAGTTTCATCTTAGTGATTTTGATGGGACTATAAATCCACTACCACTAGTTATTATACACACATTATAAAGTAGGAAAAATGGAATGATTTCATTAGTCATTGTGATTAGAAATCATTTCATGTTCAATGTAGTCAATAATATATTATTTTAAATTATTTATTTTATCCAATTTTTTTAATTTTTTTTACTTTATGCAATAAAAAATGAGTGATAAAAGTTTACAACATGAATTAAAGCCGAATAATGCCTATAACAAAGAAAGGATGTTGTATTCATCAGTAGAGAAAAAATTGGTATGCATTATAAATCAACAATAAAAAATTTATGTGATCTGAAACAATATATGTTCTTTTTTTATATGTATATTGATGATTTAAAATCAAAAACCACATACATCCCATGTCATGTGCTATAGATGGATCCCAACATAAATAAGGAGGGTAGACTAGGTGATAAAAACACAAAAGAGTATGATAAATATGGTTAAGGCTGACATAATAATAATTTGTTATGATTTATAACAGTATTACATAAAAATATATATTTATGTTCATATGTAGTTTATATATTTTATAATGTAGAATAAAAAATGATTGTACCATAAGAAAAACTACTTTTGGTAGCTTGAAGTGGCTAGAACAATATAACCACATTTGAGGTGCAGTTTTTTGAGTGTCTCCTCGGACATATTTTGATAAGAAAAAACCATAACTAGATATATATTATATAATGAAATCATTGAGAATGAAAATAAATGATTTGAATGATATTATTGTCTGATTTGGTTTAACATACCAATATATGAAAGAGGATCATAGTGAACCAGAAGTGGAAAAAAGATCAATACATAAACAACCAAATGATTGCACATGATTAGACTCTAGTCAATACCCTATATTTCATACCTTACCTGAGGTAATCAATTTTTTCATTAATCATTCTCCTTAATATGTATGAAAAAACTTATAATAACTTCGTATTACTACATTTCTACAGGGTGATGTTTTTTGTGATTTTCATATATCAATAACCACTGACAACCTTATAATTATGGGTATGATGTATAAAATTTTGGTAGACAAACTAAAAAATTAAAAACTCATAAAAGATCACATGTTAGTGGGGATTGAAGTAGCTCAAGAGTCAAGTGTCATGTATTCAGTTTAACTTGAGGATTAGGATATTGCAATGGTCAATGATTCGATTTTAACTTTCATAGAATGGTTATATAATATTATAAAAATACATGAGGTATGTCCTTAACAAAAATTTTCATAAGAAAAAACCATAAAATTTGAATAAAATGGTTTTAAGTGAGGTATGGTATTACAGAAAAATAAAATGATGGGGAAACATAAGGTCGTATGAAGACACTCTAGTAAATTGAACAATAAAACAAAAGGAACTTCTGAGAGTACCTTATCCTCTGAAATTACACTATAGTATATATTAAAATTATAATATCATACAGAAACCACATTAAAATATGTATATGTGTCCTACATTTTATATGACGAATAAATATTTTGAACCATTTTTATAGAAATTTTTCATATTTAGAGTATAATGAGATTCTCAAGTTTGAATGGTTGGGAGTCTTAGTTTTGAATACATACATAATGTAGAAATTCATAATATGACTATCCATGAAATTATCTAATTTTTTCATTAAAATTAATAACTATTCCTATGTTCTACAAGTGTTTATATTACTTTTCATGACCCGTCCCTCGGGGCCCATGCCGTGACTTCACCAATCCCACCTTCCATGGGCCAAGGGCTGGTGAATATCACCGGAAAGACATATCCCTAAAACCAAGAAGGCATTGCCTTTTTAACTTGGGACTCACACAATTCAAGCACAAATAATGATACGAGAACAAAGTAAACTATATCATAATTTGAGTAAGTACAGTAAATAAAGGGGCCGGAATACAAGCCCAACTGGAAAGTACAAGTAAAACTGAAAACAGCTCTTGTGAACACCTGCCAAGGATTATACCTGAAGGGTAGGTACAACTCTTGAATGTTCATCTCTTTGGTACAACTTTCCTAAGTTCCACCTCTGAGTAGCCTCCAGTTTTGGTACCATTATCCTCGATCAGTGATGTCTTTCGTCTACAAATGACATAGAAAGGTGCATGGGTGAGTATAATGACAATTAGTGGAGACCCCGAGACCCCCAAAGGGCTCTCAGAATCCACAAGGGATAACCCAGAAATAAAGACTACAATTACTACCACGAATCAACAATCAACTCTACTTAGGTATATACCCATACATATACCTATGTTAGCAAGTATACTAATCTCCTTCATGAGGAAACACAAGGCCCAACTCTTTATCCAAAAGAAAAACTATTCCACGAAATAAAGAATACCTTGAAGGTGACACCGCAAAGGTATATACCAAAATGGTAAAACCACATTGAATAATACCACAAAGATATCACCAAGATGTTAAGTACCAAAAACGTAACACCACAAAAAATATTACCATAATGTTTTCACCATACAGAAGAATACCACAAAGGTAATAAATCAGATCATACAAGGTATAACATAAGAACAAAAGTATAGATGATTATTTGTATTTCTAGATCATCTTACTTCATTGATATACTCTGTTGTTGACCAACACCGAATTGAAGATGAACCACGAAGGATATGAAGATGACCCACACACGAGCTAGAGATGACCCACACAGGATCTGATGATGAAATACAAAAGATCCGTAGATGCTGAACCTCATAGGATCTGATGATGACCAACACATGATCTAAATATTCCTCAAGTACAGACAGACAAAGGGTTCCCGCACTAAGCGTGATTAATTTCGGGGGGATCCACTCCTGATTCCAACATTAGACACTTCAATTACCAAAATGTTCCACGAAGAAGTATCACGAAGGTCCGTCATTTCATAAACTACCCAATGAAATAGAAGACGTGTCAATCCGACACTCAGTCTATAAGTTATCAGCCTTTTAGTCCCAAGGCCCCGGTTAGATTCGGGTTTGATCCATCCCGTTCGTACCCCAACATTATCCAAAACTCATGTGAAGTATGCCAAAAGCTCCGCCATGGCAGGGCCCACACTAGACGCTACTTGGCGGGGTGGCACCCCCCTAGAATTTTGAACGATCTAGTTGGATGGTTCGGTTTTGACCAACCAGACTGCCCCATGTAGGGCCGCCTGCTGGCACGCGGGGCTCACCGGAGCAAGCCCTGCTCGGTGTGATGCGGCTGGACAGAAATCCATCTTTCTGCCCTTCCAGTGGTGCGACGGTTCTACTCCTCCTCCTACGGCCAGCTGGGTGCTAGCCACCCTCCAGGTGCTCTATCGCTTCTTAGCAGCCACGCCCTCCATCTCCAGCAGTGCGGACGCATTCTGCCCCGACTTCCATATAGTCAACCAGTGTGCCAACCACCATCCTCCTCTACCACGGCCGACGGGCCGCCGATTCCTCTAGTGGGGCGGTTGTGCCGCCCCAAGTATCATGGTCGTCTGGTGTGCCAGCCACCACCTTTTACCCTGCCATCTCTGGTCGCCGGAATGCGTCACCGAAGGACTACCTCTGGTCACCAGGTGAGCTCTAGTAGACCGTTATTCAATCAGAAGTGGGTTGTTGTGTGTGTTGGGTTGCCTTTATTGCAATTATCCAGATGTGGTCGGGTTATGCTCAACTCGACGATCCTCCGGTGAAGAACACATCAATTCATGAGGTAGCGGAGGGATCAGGTCGTGTTTGTTTAGCCTGCGCCCTCAATGTTAGTCTGATTTCAAGAAACTCAAGAAGATTGAATCAATGTAAAATTTACAGAGAACAATCAAGAGCTATCGCCACCACAATTGTTCCTTGGACATGGTGTGGGAAAGAAGATTAAGAAGATGGAGACATCGACGTTCATCGCTCCCACAACACGCTTCCAATATGAGATCGAGCATCGGTTCCTCGTTCTTGATCCGGAGGATCATTCTTCATTGGAGGAGGTTCTTCCACCAAGAGTTCTCCACCAAACTAGTTTTCCATAAATTCCCCAACCATGACAGGTGAGGATCCAATCCCATTTAAGTTAAGAATTTAGTTTTTGTTCAATTAATGTTGGCTCATTAATTTGAGGGAGCGTTTCCAAGAGTTACAAAGGTTTCAAGGTTAGGGGGTCCCCACCTCCAAATTCAAAAAGTGATGGAGAGGAAAATAAAATAATTTTTTTTATACTTATTCCTTTCGAAGCCCAAATTTCAACATCCTCCATCGACATACTGCGATTGAAATTTAGGTCTCCTTAAGTTAATATTGGCTTTCCAAGTTCCACAATGTCCTAAAATTTCAATTTCGACCGCCGGTTCAAAAGTTAAAAATTCCCACTCTCATGTTAAATAAAAGTACTTAATGAAATGTTCAAAAATTAATTCCGACCACAGTGGGCATTAGGATCATGCACCATAAATTATCACAGACTCGTAATATTTCTATATAATTAAAAAAATTACATAGAAAAATTCAGTTCATTACATTACTACTATATAAAGCGGAATGTGTCTGAAGCACAATTTGGATTCAGTAATCCCTATATAATTTCTATGGATACAATTTATTTATATTTAGAAGAAATTCATAAGAAAAAATATGTTTAGAGCAAGTAATTTGAGAAAAAATAACATACAATAAAATCTTTTTATGCCTACAATACATAGGGAAAATTATATAATCTAATCATGTGAAATATATTTTTATTTTTTTCATTAATTATTTTTTAGGAGGAATTTATTTCTAATAGTAATCGATTTGGATACCCCAAATATTTTTATTTTGTATCCAATGCATGGATTTCAATCAAAATGAAAACATATGATGAGTATTGTCAAATTTTAATGCACTAAAATAAACCTTTTTTAGATAAAAAATTAATTATGTATTTTATTTTGTGTTTTAACAAGAATTTTGTTATTATAGGGTGATCTGTAAATATAGGATTAATCATTGAATGAGGTTAGTGAATAAAAATAATAAGCCTATGGATTACTTAAAATGGAAGTATATTATGGTATATATTGAAGTATTTAACAATCAAGACATATTTCAAAACAATTTAATTATTTTGGTCAATGTTTTTACAGTGTCTGAAGTAAGATAAAAACAATGATTTTGGATATTACGATTATAAATTTATTAAAGATATAATATACCATCAAAGGTCTAGAATCCCCCAAAAAGTAATTTCTCATGGAAATTATAATTTCATTAAATGTATTTCTTAATTGTTTTTCTGTCTACATTTTCTCATCTCTACTCATATTCCAAAAATATACGTACTCAAAATAAGAAGTAAATGTTTTTAGAGATTAGTGGGAAGTGAACATTGTTACATACTGTTTACTAACAAAGAATTTAGGTTACTAAATACTATGTTTTAGATATATTATGGGATATTAACTTAGATAAACACTTTGGATTTGAATCATTAATATTAGAATGATTATATATTGTTTTTGATATATTTATTAAGGTAATGTATAATGGAGTAAATTGACTTGTTTAGAAACAAATTGTGATAATACTTGGTGTCATAATTTACAAAAACATCATGAACATTGACTCCCAAATACCTTATTAGTTAATTTTTCATAATATTATTTACTTTTTTAAGATAACTTCCTTATCATTTTTATTTGATACTTATCTTGTTAAATTTACTCATGATTTCATAACACACGTCACATGATCAAAACCAAGAAAAAAAATTCAGATTGTTTTGATATTTTTGAACAATGATCCTATAACGACCCTACTTTTCTTTCATAACTATTACACCATTTTGAGATAAACAACACAATAGAAATAAAAAGCTATGATCAAAAGTTTTAGTATCATCAGAAAACTATGCTCATATATAACCGATACATAATAAAACATTAATATTTATTTAAATCCATATTCATTATCCTTCTAAAATATTTATTACTCCTCAGTACATGTAATCACCGAATGATATACATTAAAGAAAGGGATGATCTAAAATCTAGAAAGAGCATGAATAAGGGACATAAATCATCATAACATGGATGAACATAATCATCACGATAATTTCATAAGAATAAGATCATTATCAACATCATGAAGTAAAACAACTGATAAAGGTATTGAATGTGAAAATTCATAAAAATGAAGCAACATGTCATAGTGTTTGAATATCATACTAGTTGTGAACAAAGATAGAAAAACCTTCATGCATATCATATGTTCATAATCATAAAATCATCATTGTGAAGAAATATATCATCTTGTTCATTCATATTACAAATTATATCATGAGATAAATTACATTACCAAATTCCTTGGAGGGATATATAATTATGGGCCCACCTATCACATCCTAATATTTACATTATCATGCATGAAAAATATAGCATATAATAGTCATAATCATGAAATAACCCAGAGAAATGAATGAGTTTCATAAGGATTTTATAAATTATACATTAATGATAAAACAACGGGGCTCTAAAATTCAAAGGGTAGATCATACATTGTAATAAAATATCATTTTTCTTTTGATAAGAAACAACACATGAGGATTTGAATATTATATTGGAAAGATAATACTTTTTGAAAATTAATTGTTTTTCACATAGAAATACAGGTAAAAACATGTATATCCCTAAAATTAAAAGGGAAGAAAAATGAATGAATATTTAAGGAATATTAAATTAATAACCATACTAAAATTTATGTGAAATTTGGATAAACCAGTGAAAAGTAATTGGGTGCAAGAATCCCATTACCTTAATTCTCGCTTTATTTACCAATTTTATACCTCCTGAATAATAAACATAGATTTAATAAAACATTGATACACAATTTAATTATTGTAATTTTTCCAATATTTATCATTTATAATAATTTGATTATATTTCTCAATTTCATTGGTTAAATGGTAGTTATTTGGATATATTGTTTTACTTAAAAATTTCCCGTTTTCTTTCAATTTCATTGTTTTGTTCAATATAATTTATACATTAGCAGAAATAATTTCAGAAGATTATAATAAATATACTTATATTTATTTTATTATATATATTTCATAATATCAATCCATAATTATGTTAATAATTGTTGACATGCAAATGTCTCTGTAGGTGGTTAACCAACCATTGGTGGGACATTATCAGGGGAGAGGGAAAGTGAAGTTTGAAATTTATATATATCATAATTATGATACATTTATTTTGTAATAATAATTAATATAATGTTAAATTAATGCATAATTAATCTTTTAAGATTTTAAAGGGGTTCCTATAAAACAATGATAAGAAGAGAAAATGAGAATAGTTGATCGCAACGTACTTAATACTCGGTGTATCATCTCTTATAAAACAATGAAACTCCCATGATGTTTAGAGTTTGATTAATATAGAACTTCCTTTAGGATTATAATGGAATTAAGATGATGAATTTTTCAATTGGTATGGATTTGGAAAGTGGGAGATGAGTGGTTTTCCAAGGAGAGGGAGTGGAGTTATTTTTACTTTATGAGAGTGGTAGTTTTAGAATAAAATATTGAATAAAATATTATACCAAAGTTAAAACATGTAATAGCGAAATATTTTCCATATAAATCATATATAAATATAATATATTGAGTTTAAGTGTTTAAATAACGATTATAATTTAAATTCATTAATTTATTAAAAAGGAAATAGGAAAAATAAATTGTTATTTTAAGGAATCACTTTTGAATTTCAGTTTTGAAAAGTGTCGTTTAGGTTTGGAAATTAAGTTTATTGTATTATAATAAATCATTTATGAAATAAAATATATCATGGTTGAACATAAAGTTATATAAAGGATTAGGTAATTATTACATCACAAATGATGTAATTTAAGATTCATTGGTTATGTGAAAATTTGTATTTTTAATATTCACCAGAAAAATAAAATATTTCAGAAAATTATCAAAAAACCACACTTGTAAAATATAAAAATTATTATTTTAAAAATGATATTAATTTTATAAAAATAAATTTCTTAATAGTTAATTTTAATTTCTAAAAAAATTTTGATTTTTAGAAAATACTTTAAAATGTATTTTATTAAAAATGTTCTTATATTCTATTTGATTTTATTAATCACGATATTTTTTTTAGAATTATAGAAATTATATTTACATAAATTGAGCATGATAAATTCTATCTATAAAAAAAATTATTTTAAGCTAAATTTTTTATTCCAATGGTTATGTTACTATTCCCAACAGCCAGGTTATTATTCTCATTGGTCAGGTTAGAATTCCATTATTGACATTACTATTACAACAATCACATTACCTCCTATAAATACCTCCTATTTCTTTTATTCATTATTCCACTCAATTCCACTAAATGTTCTATATTTATATTTTCATTAATATATATTGGTTTACTAATATTTTATTTATTTTCTATGTTGTTAGAAGTGGGGGAAATGATTCTAGTAGCTTGTGGAAATCCCTATTTTCCAATTTTATATTTCTTGTTTATAATATTTGTCTAATATTAATGTTTAGAATTTTATTTTGTTTCATTTTTGATTAATGTAATAGTATTTATTAATGAAATAATTATTATTCTGTTAATATATGTGTATAATACTATATATTATATTATAAAACACATTTATTTCAAGAGAAAAATATCATTTATAATATCTAGTTTTTTACATTGTCCCTATTTTAATTTTTGTCCCTAAAATTTCAAAACATATTCTTAGTTGATAATATGTGAGGGTATATCTGTTTCATTTATTCCATTTCTTCCCATATAACCTCTTCATACTTATGGTTCATCCACAAAACTTTTTCATGGTGAGTTGTCTTGTTGCGCATAACATTTTTCTATATCGTCCATGATATTCACTGATTTCTCTTTATATAAGAGGTCATTATTCAGTTGTACCACATCCATATTTAGTACATGTAAGGGATAAACTATATGCTTTCTCAAGAGTGATATGTGGAACATGTCAAAAACATGGGCCATATTTAGTGGAATATCATGCTGATAGACTACTACTCTTTTATTATAAATGATATAAAAGGGGTCAAATAATATTGGGATAAGATTACCTTTCATTCAAATGAACATGAATCTCTTCCATGGAGATATTCAAAGGAAAATATTGTCTCTAACTTCAAACTCAAAGTACCTTAAATGGTTGTTAGTATATCTATTATGATGACTCTGAGTATATTTTATATGTTATTGGATGTCAAAAAACTTCTCTGTCTTCTCTTGCACAAGGTCAGGTCAAAGTCGATTTTGTTCACCAAATTCATCCTAACAAGTTGGAGTTCTATATCATTTCACATATAGATCTTCATATGGATACATTCGAATACTTGAGTGAAAAATATTGTTATATAAAAATACAACCAATGAGATATACTGATATAATACTCATTTAAATTCCATTGAGTATAATATTATCATAGAATCATGCATCTGAATTGTCATCTTAGATTGTAAATGAGTTTGGGGGTCATAGGACATGTTGAAATTCAATTTAGTACTCGAATAATGTTGGAGACTTCTATAGAATTTAGATGTGACCCTTGAGTCAGGATCAAAGATTATTGAAATTTGAACCCCATGCCGCCTCACCACTTCCTTCACCTATATCTCAACAAAGCATTCACGTGGTAAATCATCATAAATAGTGATAATGTGGGTAGTCTTTGCGACTTGATCCACGACAACCAACATTGTGTTTTTTCCTTTTGGAATTTTTGAGAGACCAATGAGAAATTCCCAGTGACATTATCCCATTTTCACATGGGTATAAGAAATGGTTACATCATCCATTTGGACTTCTGTCACTCTACATTGACTTGTTAATATAAAATACACACTCAGACATACTCTAAAATATCCTTCTTCATTTTGTCTCACCAGAAGTACTCTATACGATCATGATACATCTTGCAACTTCCAGGATGGGTAGAGAAAGGTGATATATGTACATTATCCAATAGATGTGTCTTTATCTCAGGCAATGAGGTCTCAAAAATCCTCATTCTAAACAAAATCACACCATCATCATCGATGTGAAACTCATATATCTTCTATTCATTTACTGATTTCAACTTATATTACAGCTCTAGATAATACATTTGTTCCTCCTTGATCTTCTATTTCATAGATGGTTGAGAAATAATTTGGCTAAGGGAGGATTTATTTCCTGTCGATATGATTTCTAGTTTTATCCTTCACATATCCAAGAATATAGGGTCTTTCTCAATCAACATCATGGATAGAGTAGCATGGTATTTTTTACTATGAATATCAACTACCCTATTATCCTTTCTCAGATAGTAGTTAATAGATCAATAATAGTCCTTTATTACCTCTAATCATCTTCATTGATTCATTTTGAGATCATTCCAAAATAATATATATATTAATCTCTTAAGAATGGTATATTTTTCACACTTATCAGCATAAAGATAGTGATGAAAACTCATTAGAGTGAGGATCATTGTTTTTGAAACTAGATCATGTTTTAGATAGTTCTACTCATGGATCTTCAAAAATCATGAGGTATAAGATATCATTTTATCGTTCTGCCTTAGAATACGACCCAATCCTTTCCTTGAATCGACACTGTATATGAAAAAACCTTCCCTAAATATTTGTAGTGTGAGTATAGATACAGTGATTACCCTCTTATTGAGGTACTTGAATCTTTCTTCATATTCTTCCTTCCAATCATACTTTACCCATTTTTTCATTGACTTAGTTAGTGGGATAGAAAATCAAGATAAGTTACTCACAAAATATTGGTAGTACCATGCTACAATAAGAAAATTATGGATACATGTGACACTATGGGATATAGGCCATTCCTCAATATCTTTTTTTTAAGGTTCCACAAAAATTCCCTCACTTATGATCATGTTCCTTAAGAATGAGACTTAAGTTATCCAAAAGTTAGACATGCTGGACTTAGAATATATTTTATCCTTTTTAAATCCACTATAGTTATCCTAAGATAATATTTATATTCCTCATTTATCTTAGAGTAAATGAGAATATAATTGATAAAAACTACCAAAAATATTTCAATGTAGTCCCTAAAGACCATATTCATCCAATCCACCGATATTTCATGGGAATTAGTAAGTACTAGTGGCATCAGTGTGAACTCATAGTTCCCATAACATGAACGAAATGTAGTGTTATGAATAGATTCCTTCTTTACCATTAGTTGATGATATCTAGAATGAAGATCAACCATTGATAACTACAGATCTATTTATAGTTGATCGAACAAGTTATCAATCCATGGAATGTGATAATTATTCTTTATTGTTATTTTGTTGATCTCATGATAATAAATATATACCCTTCTTGATCCACCCGTCTTCATGACAAAGAGAACTAGTTCACCCCAAGGTGGTGCACTAGAGAATATAAATCCCTTATCCAAATTATATTGTAGATTCTTATCTAACTCATCATGTTTGATATGTGCCATCATATAGGGTCATTTTGAAGTATTAGTGGCTTTGGGTATAAGTTCTATTGAGAACTCTAAATCATGATCTGGGGGAATTCTGGGTAACATTCTGGGAGATACATTAGTGTATTCCATCCCAATGAGAATTTCAACCTAGTTGAAATATTCCTTTAACTCAACCATTTTGGAAAGGTATTATTCTTCATAGGGTATAAAAATCTATATCCTTAAGGGATTTCCCAAAATAGATTCATGATATTCCTTTCATTTATAGAGGAGAATTGGATTGTTTGGAATATTAATAGATATTTCCTTTTCCCAATAGTTGATGTGTGATCCATAAAATTTGAGGAAATATATGCCTAGTATAGAATTGAGTACTACTAAGTGAAGGATATCAAGAATCACTGGAAGAATCGTCCCACATACACTAACAATAGAATACTCAAACACTTAAGTTGTAATGATTTCACCACTAGGTGTTATTATAGATATCTCTACTTCAAATTATCAGGGCATCAATATAATACTAATAATAATATTTTTAGATATAATTGAATTCATAGAACTAGAATAAAATAATACTTTTTCTATTAATGAGTGAATAAAAAGTGTATCTTGTATTAATTAATATTCACTCTTCAATTCTTCAGTAGTAATGGGATAATATTTCACATTTTTATTTGGTTTTCATGGTTGCTAATGCAGATTACCCTAAAAGAACCTTCGTTTAGTGCACTGACTTTCATAGTAACATTTTTATTTATAGTTTAAATATTGAACCATGGAAGGTGAATTAGGAGGAGTCTTCCTTTCCTCCATCATTTTGGGAATCTTTTTTATGTCTCTTAAAAATTCATGATATGTGTGGCCTTATCTCCCACACTTAAAGAATTTCCTTGTCCCTTCGAAACAATTCCCATGATGTTTATTCCAATATTTTTTACATGTGGGTTGTTGGATCCTCTTTCCTTTTTTATTTATTTATCCCGCCAGCTTGAAACTCCATTTTTTTCTTATCCCCATCTCTAAAGGTCCAATAAATAAACTCTATCTTCACCTTGATAGCACATCAAGCAACTTCTTCATAACTACCAAATTCATAGATAGAAAAAGCCTTTTAAAGACATGATTTTAAACCACTAATGAAAATATCTATTTTTCTATCATTGTTGATAATAAAACAGAAGTCATATCTGTCAATCCCTGTAACGTTTTACTCATAAGATATAAACAATTCAGTTTCCTTTTTTCTCATCTCTATGAATTCTCTCTCTATCTTTGTTTGAAGAGTTTGAGGGAAATACTTGTTAAGTAATACTTTCTTAAAGTCTCCCCAATATATCTCTTCTATTTCATCCTTTTTATTCATGTGTTTTATTAATTACCACCATTTATTAGCTTCTACTTCTAAATGATAAATGGATAGAGTAATCTTCCCCTAAAAAAAATAATGTAGCACGTAAATGATATTATCCATTGAGTTAACCCACTATTCCATGAATAGTGGATTTGATGAAGCACTAAATGTTGGGGGTCGTTTCCACCTAATGGACTCAATGGCTAGTTTATACTTGTTGGGTGAAGGTGTACATTACACATGACTCGAGTTATTATTCCTAGCCTAAGAGAGCTGGTAAGAATTTCCTTGTAGTTTTAAACTCCAACCCCTATGGTATTATGGTTGTGATTTGGGAAATCATTTCATAGTAACTCGCATGGGTTGTTGACCAAGTTTCTCCTAGTTCTAAACATTTTCATAAATATAAAAGGTTTGAGAAAAACATAAGATATCAAAGCATGAATAAAAAATTTATTCATTTATGCAATTAATGCTAATGGAATATCCTATGGGATCTGTCTGTTTAGACTTTTTCAAAAACAAATTTTATTGGATATTTAAATATAATTAGTGTAATCCAAAGGGTTTTCATTACTTCTCTCTAAAAAAATTCCCAAATAAATTGATCCATGATCTCATACCAACTATACTGACCCTAATTTTTCTTTCATAACTACTACATAATTTTATGATAAACGAAATAATAGAGATAAAAAACCATGATCAAAAGAATTAGTGTCTTGGGAAAATTAGGATAATATATATATAATACATAATAAAACATAAATATTAATTTAAATCCTTCTTATTATTCATTATAAAAAATGTAATCGATCGAGGATATACATTAACGAAAAGGGTGAGATAAAATCCTAGTAATATGATGAATATGGGAGTTGAATCAATATAAGATGAGTGAACATAATCATCATTCTAATTTCATAATCATAATCTAATTATCAAAATATTGAAATAAAACTTGTGATAAAGGCATGGAATGTGACAATTCACACAAACATCATATCATTGTGGTCAAATACCACACACATTTGTGAAAAAATATAGCATCATGTTCACACATAACATATATTCATAATCATAACATCATTACTGTGAACAAAGATAACATCATATTCTTGAATATTACACATTATCTCATGAGATACATCACATTACCCAAATAAATTGGAGGACTATATAATTCTAGAACCACCCATTAAATCTTAATATTTCCATTATCATGCATGACACATAGAATGTATAATAGTCATAATCATGAAATAACCCATGAAAAATAAGGGATTTCATAAGTATTTAAACAAAATAATTTTAAAACTGGATGGGTTCCGGTGTTCTGATTAGTTTCGTGATGATAGTGGTTGGTCTGGAGTCTCACCGGTAGCATGATGTTGGATTTCGTGTTGAAGGGCGGCACGTGGTGATGATTCTTGAATCGATGCATGGACTGTTGGTTGGTGCGCAGTCAGATGAGCAGACAGGTGGGTGGTACGGTGGATGGTGCATGGCTCGAGGCCCTGATTTGAACTTTTAAATTTTGAAATTTGAATGTTTTGGATGCTTCTGTGGTGTTTTGGATGTGGCTGTATCAGGTATCGACAACCCTTAAACCATCCATTCGAAATAAAAAAAATGATTAGCGGAATTATATATGACATTAAAATTGAGGTGGAAGCACGTATATACCCAAAAAAGGGAATAATAATTAATTGATATTAAAAAAAATTAAAGGAATATTTATATTGAAATTGATTTGAAAGAGGGAAGACCAAAAGAATAGGAATTCGGTTCTAGAATCCCATTACCTTATTTCCCACTTTATTTCGTTTCTTTTACTCTTCCTGAATAATAATAATAGCTTTATTGAAACATTGATAAAAAATTGAATTTGTCTAATTTTTAACACTATTGATCAATTATAGTAATTTTATTATATTTCTTCATTTTCTTGGTTAGAGGTTATTTATTTTGATATTGTGTTTTACTTAAAACAAATTTCCCATTTTTGCATCAATTTTGTTATTTTGTTCAATTCAATTTATACATTAGTATAATTAATTAAAGAATATTATAATACATATAATATAATTTTTATATACTATATATAATTTATAATATACATAAATCATGATGGTTACAAGTGTTGACCTGGAAATGTCTATGTAGGTGGTTAATCAAACTTTTTACGGGACATTGTTGGGAGAGCGGGAAAGGGATGTTTAAAATTTATATATATCATAAGCATGATACATATATTAGGTTAACATAATTAATTTAATGTTAAATTAATACCTAATTAATATTATAAGTTTATTTGAAAGGGGTGGAAAAAAAGAATGATACAAAGTAAAAAGAGAAGAGTTGATTTAATCTTACTTAATCCTCAGTATAGCTTCTCTTACATGCCACTAAAACACTCATTATGTTTGAAGTTGAATTAATACATAATGTGTGTAAGGATTATAAGGGGATTGAGAGGAAATATTTTAGTATAGGTTATAATTTTGAATGTGGGGGATGAGTGGTTTTCCAAGTAAAGGGAGTGGGGATATTTATACTTGAGAAGAGAGGAATTTTTAGAATAAAATGATGAATAAAATATTATATCAAAGGTAAAAAATGTAATAGTGAATTTTGGACAATATAAATCATATATAAATATACAATAATGGGATTAAATATATAAATACTCTTTATAATTATAAATCATGTTTTTATTTAAAGGAAAGTCAAATAAAAGAAATTAATATTTTAAGGAATCACTTTTGACTTTAGGTTTTAGGAAGTGCTTTCTAGGATTGAAAAATATGTTTATTGTATTATAATAACTCCTTTATGAAATAAAATAAATCATAGAAAACCCTAATTTTCTTTAAATAAGTATTTCATTATTACATCATGAATGATGTAATTTATGATACACCGGTTATGTGAAAAATTGTATATTTTACTATTCACCCAAAAATTTAAGTATTTCAGAAAATTATCAAAAAAATCACCCTTGGAAAACATAAACATCATGATTTTAAAAATGGTATTTATTTTACCATTAGAAATCTCTAAAATATGTGATTTTAATTTATAATATAAAATTTATGAATTTTGAGAAATACTTTAAAATACAGTTAAATAAAAATTTACTTATATTTTCATTGTGTTATTTAATCTTGATATTTAATTTTTTTAGAATTTTAATTTATATATTTACATAAATTGATCATCATAAATATTATTTTATGCATAGTTTATTATTTTGAGGTAAAATTATTCTTCCAATGGTCATGTTACTATTTCCAACAATCAGGGTATTATCCTAACAGTTAGGTTACTATTACAATGGCCACAAAAATATTCCGATAGTCACATTACCTCCTATAAATACATCTAGATTCCTTCATTAATTATTAAAATAAATTCATCTATCAGTTATATATATTCATTTTCTATAATGATGATTGGTTTACTAATAGTTTGTTTATTTTATTGAGTATTGGTAGCAGGGGGGATGATTCTAGAAAATTGGGGCTATCCATATTTCCCCATTTTAGCTTTTATATTTTATATTTTTTGTCCAATTATAATTTTTATAATTTTAATTGGTTTCAATACTAATTAATGTAACATTATTTATTAAATCTATAATTTTTTTCTTTATGTGTATAATACTATATAGTATATTATAACACACATTTATTCTAAGAGATAAATATCATTTATAACTTCTATGTTGTAATAGATTCATAAGTCATTTTTGATGCGAAGGAATCAACCACATGTCAATATGACACATAATGTGGTCGGTATGACACATTGTGCATGTGTTCATTATTAAAGTGTCATTTTAGTTTAAAATGCATGTCATATCACCCAAAATGATCAAACAAGATTAGATTATTTTCAGACTTTAGGAAAATTGTCCATAAATCATTTTTCATGTGTAGGAGTTTCATGCACACCAGTTAAACACACTATGTGGTCGATATGACTCTAAGTACATGTTTTCAATATAAAACAGTCATTTTAGTATAAAACACATCACATAGAAAAAATTAAAACAATCTCCTTTTGATTTAAAACATTAGAAAAATGGCCAAATATTCATTTGGGATGTGTGTGAATCAACCACACATCAATCAAACACATGATGATACCAATATGACTCAAAGTGTGTGGTTTCATTTTGAAGGTTCCATTTTAGTTTAAAATGCACGTTAGATCACCAAAACTATGAAAAAGAGATTAGATTTTTTTCAGACATTAGGAAAATGGTCCATTATCCATTTGTCATGTGTATTAATTGGCCAGATTATTATCTGGCACATGATGTGGTAAATATGATTCGAACTACATGTTTCAAATATAAAACAATCATTTTAGTTTAAAATGAATTGCGTAGCCAAAACTGAGAAAATGAGATAATATTATCTTCAAACATTAGGAAAACATTCCATTAATAATTTTTGACCTATATGAATAGACCACACGTCAATCTGATACATGATGTGGTCGGTATGACTCGAAGTGTGTGTTTACAATAAAAATGTGTCATTTTAGTTATAAACAGGCATAAAATATCCAAAACTGATAAAATGAGTTCACATTATTTTCAAAATATAGTAAAATAGTACATAATTCATTTATGACATTTATGAATCAATCTCATACAAACCTGGCACAATATGTGACTGATATGACTCAAAGTATGTGTTTTCAATAGAAATGTTCCATTTTATTTTAAAAAACTGGTCACATTACCGATATTGGGAAATATAGCTCAGATTGTTTTCATGACTTAGGAAAAGAATATATAATTCATTTTTCCCAAGTAGGAATTGATTTTCCATCAATTCAACACATGATGTGATCGATATAACTCGAAGTGTGTGATTTCAATATAGAAGTTATATTTTAGTATAAAACAGATATTAAATAGAAAAAATCAATGAAAAAGATGGATTATATTCAAACATTAGTAAAATGGTCCATAATATATTTTGTATGTGTATAAATTGACCACACATCAATCTAACCCACGATGTGATAGATACGACTCAAAGGTATTGTTTTTAATAGAAAGTTTCCATTATCGTTTAAAACACATGTCAAATCTCCCAAACTGATCGAATGTGAACATATTAATTTCAAAAATTAGAAAACTTATCCATAATTTGTTTATAATTTTTAGGAATTAACCTTACACTAATCAGATACTCTATATGGTCGATATGACATGAACTGTGTGATTTCAATATAAAACTGTCATTTTATTTTAAATCACATCGCATGAAAAAACCGATAAAACAAAATCAAATTTTTTTCAAACATTAGGAAAGTGGTACATAATTCATTTGTGACCTGTATTAATTGAACACACATCAATATGGCACCTGATGTGGTATGTATGACTCAATGTACGTTTTTTAAAAACAAACATGTCATTTTCATTTAAAAAAAGCATCAAATATCCAAAATAGAGGAAAACAACCTTGTATTATTTTCTAAATTTATTAATGTAGTACATATTTCATTTATGACATAGGAAAATTTACCTCACATCAATCTGACACATAATTTGATCAATATGACTCAATGTATATGTTTTCAATAGAAATGTGCTTTTTTTGTTTAAAAAATATGCCACATCACCAAAACCAAGCAAACAAGATCAGATTGTATTCATTTTTTAGTAAAATGGTCCATAATTTATTTTTCACATGTATAAATTGAACTCAAATCAATTTGTGTGTTTTTAAAACAAAGATCCATTTCAGATTAAAACACACACCAAATAGCCAAAGTCAAGAAAACATGATCGAATCGTTTTAAAATTTTAATAAAATGTTCCATAATTTATTTTTGATATGTATTAATTTATTACACATAAATATGACTCATGATGCATCTAATATTACTCAAAGTGCTTGTTTTCAATAAAAATGTTACATTCTAGTTTAAAATGCATATCGCATCACAAAAACTGATAAAAGGATCTCATATTGTTTTAAAATTTTAATAAAATGATCGATAATATATTTTTCATGTATGGGAATTGACCACACAACAATATGACACACGATTTGGATGATAGGACTAGAACTACATGTCTTTAATATAAACCTATCATTTTAGTTTAAAACTCATCACATAGGAAAAATCAAGCAATCGGGCTTGTATTGTTTCTAAATGTTACTAAAAATGTCCATAATTTTTTTGTGACCAATAATAAATTTTCCACACACACCAATTTGACACCTGATGTGGTCCGTATGTCTATAAGTGTGTGTTTTCAATTTAAAAATTTCACTTTAGTTTAAAACATTCATCAAATTTTCAAAACTGAGTAAAAAAGGCTTGTATTGTTTACAAACATTAATAAAATAATAGATAATTAATTTGTGACATGTATGAATTTACCACAAATGAATCAAACACGTGATGTGACCGATATGACCCAAAGTGCGTGTTTTTAATAGAAAGGATCCATTTTAGTTTAAAACACATGTGACATCACCAAAAAATGATAAAAATATCATATTGTATTCATAATTTTGAAAAATGATCCACAATTTATTTTTCACATGTAAGAATTAATATCACGTAAATTTGATGCATGATGTGAGCTATATTACCCGATGTGTGTGTTTTCAATACAAAAGTTCCATTTTAGTTTAGAACACACATAAAATATTCATAAATATAAATATGACCTTGGATTTTTTTCAAACATTAGAAAAATGTCCATAATTAATTTTTTATCGAAAAATTATTAATCAGACACCCAATGTTGTTGGTATGACTCAATGTCTGTGCTTTCAATATAAAGGTATAATTTTAGTTTAAAATGTATGTCACTAGATAAAACTGAACTAACAATCTCATATTATTTTCCAAATTTAGGACAATGGTACATAATTAATTTATGACATATAGAAATTTACTATATATCAATATTATAGATGATGTGGTAGGTATGACTCGAATAGTGTGTTTTCAATTTATAATTGTTATTTTAGTTTAAAATGAGGATCAAATCACCAAAACTGAAAAAGGGAGCAAAAAATGTTTTCTCATCATTTTATCATGTGTTAAATAATTAATTTCCTTATATTTTTCATTTGATACTTTTGTAGTTAATTTTCACAGAGATAATGCTGGAATGCAAATAAGAAATAGTGCGGTAATTGAAGGATTATTCTTGAATACCAAGTCCTATTAAATTATCTCCCATATGTAGTGAGTTTTTCATCACCACAGATGAGATCCAATTCAATTGAACCTTATTTTGAGAACAAAGTGGAATTACTTGACTCATATAAATGAACAAAAACTCAACCTGATAGACGGTGTTCCTGATATGAATCAAAGTATATGTATTAGTTTAATATTCAACTTTTTTGTTTAATTTATTTCTTTATAGTATTAATATCATAATAATTTTTTTCTTATACATGTGAATTGTTTTTATTGATCATGGGTGATTTGTTTGGATGTTAATAGCATGACTGGGGTTGGGGGACAATGACAAAGGAACGTTGATGTTTTTCAATAACAATTATAATTTGTGCTTACTCAATTAATTATACAAACTAATGTTTGAAATTTTTATAATATATATTTTTCTTTTATTTTTGTTGTACATTTTATTCCAATTAAATTAGGTATTTTCACCGATATTTTTTTTTTCTATTTTTTCTGTTTTTTTTGTTTTTTATGTTTTTTTTGCTTTTTCTATTTTGGCGAGTATAGTGTGCTATACATATAACAGCACACGACAGTAATATTACCATTTATTAGTGCTATCAAAATAGATAATAAATGGTTTCTTTATCATTTATAAATTAAATCACAGATAAATGGGGCCATTTTTTAGTACTTTTAGTAGAACTGTTAAACGTTGCCTTTATGAGTGCTTTTATTTAGTGCTAATAAATGTACCCTTTATTAGTACTAGAAAAAGAACTAATAAAGGTTACATATATTAGCACTTTTTTATTACTGATAATGTCTTAGTGCTTTTAATTGTGCTCATTTTGTTATCACATTTTTTCACTGAAAAATGCCTATTATAGCACTATTAAAGGCTTCATTTGTTGTAGTGATATATTAGTCTGGGATATCCTTATGTTGCTAATTTTTTTTGATAGATCCATAGATATAACATTTCTGGTGATAAAATTCCACAATAATGTTACATTCTCCAACCAAGAATAATATTTAATATACATTTCATATAAAATTTCCTTTCGAAAGGACTTCAACACAATATGTAAATGCTACTCATGATCCTGCTTTCTTTGGGAGTATATAAGAATATCATCTATAAAGGCTATCACAATTTTTTTGTGGTAATACCTAAAGACTCTATTCATTACGTCCATGACGATTTATGAAGAATTAGGGATTCCAAGTGACATCACTATGAATCCATAGTTCCCATACCATGTATAAAATGCAGTCTTGGGGATATACTCCTTCTTCACCTTGATGTGATAATACCCCGACCGAAGAACCACCATAGAGAAGTATTGGGCTCCACACAGCTTATTGAAAAAAGTCATTAATCTGTGGTAGAGGATATTTTTTATTTGTAATGATCTTATTGAGTTCATTATAATCAATTAATAGGTGCATTGACCCATCCTTCTTCTTGATGAAGAGGACCAGTGCACCCCTTGGTGAAGAATATGGGAATATAAACCCTTTATCGAGGTTCTCTTTATATTTTTTATATAACTCCTTAATTTGGACCAAAACAATTCTATATAGATTCTTGGATATTGGAAAAGCATTGATTATGAGATCTATTGTGAAATGAACCTCATGGCTAGGATAAAGACAAGAAAATTATTCCGGAAAAACATTAGTGAATTACCTTACAATGAGAATTTCATCAAGGATGATCATTTCTTAAGTCATAATCAATTAAGTTAGATAAAATTTCACACAAGAAAATAATACCCATTCATGATATTCTTCTACCAAAGAATATCCTTCCTCCTCATTGAACTTGTAAAGAATCATAGGGAATTTTTTTATAGAGGGACATTTCATTCACTCAACAATTTATATTGGATGTATACAAAGAAATTCAATCCATGACCATAATTGAATCAAATTATATTAAGTGTACTATCATTATATTTTCTGGGGAATTCAGCTAACAAATTTGGATAGGGTATGATATATATGATTGGGAAGAAATAATTTATCTATTTTCCATCTTCCCTGATAAATTAAAGTCCATGTTTTGAGGTTGTGTGTTTATAGTTCTACTAACCTTGTGTGATATGGAAGAATGTGTGGAACTAGAATAAAATAGTAAGTTTACTAAAAATCTATTAATGTCTAGGATACCCACCACAACGTCATTATTGGGATTCATCTTTTCAGTTGTGATTTCATACACTTCCCCGTTCTCTCTAGGACTTGGAGGTGGTTTTCATGGATTTTCATCTATAACCCTTGGCATAGGGAATGAATTCATAGAGTGTACCTATTCTTTTATATTAAATCGTTGGATGATAGTCTAGGGATTGAATGGAGAATTAATTTCTTCCATCAAATTTGTGGGTTTCTCTGATAGACAATTGTTATCTAGATTCCCTTACATCCCACACCTAAATAAATTCAGGTCCCATTAATGAAATCTCCAAGATAGTTCTTCTGACACTTTTTTCAAGTGTTAAAATAGAGTTTCTTACCCCCATGATATTTTCTCCCACACATCCGGAATTAAAATCAAGTTTCCACTTGTTATCTCCTCAACCATTAGACTATTGAAATTCACTGATTATAATTTTTACTTTAAGGGAACATATAATGTTTCCAAAAATCATACAATGTTATGAATTTCCAAAGATTTTTATATACATAGATTTATCCCACAAAAGAATTGTTCAACATTACTTTCGGGAGAGATTATAGATCTAAAGCCAAATCATGAAAGTCATGTGATGTTTTCCTCATATGACCCGATGGATTCATCCTGATTTTACATGAGGAAAATGAAATCCATCTCTATTTTATATATGTTATTATAAGGAAAATGTTTATATAAAAAATAATCATAATTCCTTCCACTCCATAATTTTGATAATCTGCTTAATATTTGTATTTTTCACCAACATCCACTATTGATCAAATTCTCCCTTAATGAAAAAAATATCCAAAATGACCTTCTATTACCCAGAGCATTGAATATGATTACCCAAACCTTTTACTCATATTCTTACATGAATATTAAACATAAAAATTCATTTATACAACAAATGGATCATAAAGGATGAGTGTATTTGGAAGAATAGGTTCATAAAACATCAAAGTGAGACTAAAAGAATAAAACGGTTTGTTTTATTCTCCACAATGAGGCCTTTAATATTTTTAACCTCCTAAAATGATTGGAATATCATAGGGAATATATAAACAAAAGGGATAAGATAAAAAGAACAATAATGGAATAAAATTGATAAGGAAACATAACATGTGAGTCAAATATATATCATGATATCATAATAGAGTAGGTATATGCATAATCAAGTGGAATAAAAAAATAAATAGAATGGTATAAAATTATTTTGGAATTATAGAAAATTTGGAAACAACACAAAACATAACATAATCATGAGTCAAGGATAAATACCTAGAAAAAATCACATGGAGGATAATGTCCAATAATATATTAGGTTTACTCTTTAATCTCATACATGACGTCTCATGAGACTAAAGCATTACCTAGTAAATTGAAGTACTATATGGGCACACCCATCATGACATGTTTATGATCTATGTGTGCCACATAAAGTTTGTCAATCATAATTAAAATCATAAAAATTACCCCAAGAATGAAAATGGGATTCATATTCATTCTTCATATCTTATTTAATGTAAATTTTATAATGAAGGTATTTTATAAATGATCATAAGGCATGTATTACCTCGTCAAAGGAAGGTATAATATAAGAGTTTTATATATGAGAGACATATATACATAATTTAGAATCAATACATAACATAAAAGGTTGTTTTCATTGATGGAAATATTTTTAAAATAATTATTAACATTCTTGATGTAAATACACTTTTCACTCTGAGTAACATCGAATGATGCCATCTTAGATGGAAAATGATTTTGAAATATCACATAAAAAATTTATTGTCGAAAATATCCTTTCCATTATTAAAACACTTATATAAAATGTAAAACATTATCCAAAATTCAAAAACAAATTTTTTAAATAACTTTTGAATCATAAAAATTAATATTTAAAACATTGAGTGGTCCTGATGGCAGAAGAGTTCCGTTCATACTGAATATGTTACAAAAGAAAGATTACATCACATTTTTATAAGAAATGTTAAAAAGAACATTGTTTTTCAAATTATGGAATGATTTATTTTCCTTATTTATTTTAAAAATATAATTAAGGTTAAAAATTACTTTAAACAATCCTAGTAAAGCATTTTTGAAAACATTTTTAGAAACCCTAGATTTTGATAAAAAAAATGAATTTTGACTGAAGAGATAAATGATGTTGGATTTTCATAAAAACAATTTCTCAATAATTTTAAGTATGAAAGAGAAGAAAATTATAATATTACATGAAAACATCCAGAATTAATATAGGAGAATAAAATTTAAGGGTTTTATTAGGAAATGATCAAATAATTTATATAAATAGAAATTCAAGTATAAACATTACAAATTGAAAAGATATTGAAACATAAACCCTCATCGCTTAAATAGTTTTTGAATCATAACATTCCATTAATAAATTTAAGAAATTATAAATTAAGATGTCTTTAATTTTGAATTATCTATGATATATCATGTAAAGTGTTAGTATACACACCATTTAAAAGATATTTGGTGTGTAAAAGAACTTGTGTCTCAAAGAAGGATGTTTTGAGATGAAACCTTTACAAATTTCATATCATTGAAGTGAGAGTTAATCAATTAATTGATTATGTGTAAAAAATTTAATAAACAAAAATAAAATTTGAAATGAAATCATAACACAATAAAAATTAATTTCACACATAATATTGACATAATATAATCAACAATGTAGATATATAACCCAATGAATGGAAATTAAGTCATGAAACCCCTTAACTAACATTTCCCTTTAGATGAACTCCATTTAACCTCATATATAGTTATTTTAAACATTTTATTAATTTTTAACATATTAATAATATTTTTATAATATCATATATGATCAATTTAGAACACCTTATTACATATTTGGTAGTAATCATAGATCGTCACTATTTTTTCGGTTGTTAGTTTCCTTGTTTTCTATGAAACATTTCATCAGGAAAGTTCCAGATCACGAACCTAGGTTATAGTTAAATCATATATATAATTATATTAACTTTATAAATATTATTTTTTTCCTTAGACATAAGTTTTTTATCATTACGGAGTTTTGAACATGGACATTGGATCATATCTCTTTGTAGAGACTCTTGGTCATGTGTAAGCACGAGCAACATTATCATTTTCTTAATGGGTGAAAGTGTATGGAAGTTTATTTTATATTAATTTTTAAGAATAAATATAATTACATAGAAATAAAATATATTAATTAAAAGTATCATTTCATACCTTCTATGTAAAGTGTTAGTGAAAAAAATCGCATCGCTTCGTAAACCAGTAGTCCTTTGTACACATGAACGACATTATCACTTATTCAATTGATGGTAAGGTAAGGAATTATATGTTATATTTCAATTATATAATGATTAATACTTCATGAATAACATATATATAAATAAAATTAATCCTTACTACCATTCATGTAAAGCTCAACTCAAGAACGATTCACATCGCTTCGTGAGGCGGTAGTCTGCCATACACACAAGTGTCGTTATCGTATTCTCCACGAAATGGAAAGTAAGAAGGTATATATTATATTATAATTATATAAGTATAGTTATATATTAAATATAATATATAAAAATTATATACATAATTATATCTATCCATGATAAGAGGTGATTTTAAAAAAATTTCATCGGTTCGTGAGGATGTAGTCTGCCATTCACATGATCAATGATTTAATTTCCCATTTGCGAGAGGAGAAGATTGTTGTAGTTTCATAAATTATTATAAAAAATATAATTTCATGTAATATATTGAGTTTATTATGTCATAATAATTCAATAATATTTTATGTTGGTTAAGAAATAAATAAAATAAAACACTCAGTTAAGGATGTTATATCTTCTTCAGAAAACATCTATTGGTTTTCACCAGAATCCTTACTAGATTGGATTTATATACAAAAAATGACTCTATGATAAGGGGATTTAAGAAGATAATTATTTTTTGTCGATCTTTTCAGAACCAATGGGTTTCATAAGTATGTAATAAAGTGGATAGGGGGTAACCTTTTATAATTGCGCGATATGACAAACATAGAATTATTGAAAAGAAAACATTTCAAACAGATTTTTACAAAGACCATGTTTTTCCCTTATAATAATTTGAAAAATATATATATGTATATATAGATGTAGGTGATGACATGACGTGTGATTCTGAGGCCTGGTGTGCCAAAAATTAATTTTCTAAAAATATTAAATATATTTTATATTGTGCATGCAAAATTTCTTAAAGAAAATGGGATTACTCTTAAAAGAAGACTAATATCAAAAATATGAGACCAAAGATGAGGCAATAACATGATATTTACCCTATGAACTAAATAAAAGAGGTCAGCATAGGGTGTTCAGATAAAACAATCGTTGAAGGTACGTTCAATGGATTAATAAATTATTTAATTAATAAATTTAACCTAATGATTTTTCTTATAAATCTATCATTATAGAGAATTTATTAGGGATAGAATCCTAACTATAAATACATAAATAGATTCTCCATCATCCTTCTATTAGATAATCACATTGGATGAAGATAAAACTCTGTATTAGAGCAGATCACGACACGACGAACGGAACGACTTCCCTCAATCGTTGGAGAGTTAATTCTTCAATAATAAATGATCCAATATTTATATAGGGATCATAAATTTATATTTTATGACTTATTTATTAAATTTATTGAAAATATCATCCCCTTGAATTGATCTGCACCAGTTTTGGTTCTTCTACATGATCCCACGTACTGATTTAATTGGTTATTCAATGTTTTATTACTTGAATATCCATGTTCCTGGTCGTAGTCCAATAATGTTTGAAAAACGATGGTTAAAAAATTGTTCATGTAACTTTCCCCCTCAATTTCTTATCGTTATTCACTGGTAGGATCTTGCGGTCTTTTTTTTCAATGAGGGGCGGTATCAAGCTTGATTGGACCCCTAGAATCATGAAAAAATGATGAATGATGCAGAAATTGATGAATCATACATAGATACAAGATGGTTGTGGGTTTTGGAATATTTTTTGGATGATTAGTATCAAAATAATATTTCATGGAGTGGACCAGGGTACAATCGGTAAAAGAAGTGTTTATTGGATCACATGTAATCAAAATAGATTTGAGTTTCCGTCTATCAGAGGGACAAAATACAATAATTGATTATAGATAGAGAAATCCTGGATAGAAACGAGGATAGATTTGAAGAGAAATGAATGAATCTGAGGCATAGATCATGGATCTAGAAATCAATGAATAAACCTCTTACACACCATGTACCATGATGAATACACAATGTATACCCCCTTCGCTGCGAAAGCTAGAGTTTTGGGGAATTATATTGATGGAAAGGGGTGTATCCCTCCTACACGCTATGTATTACCTTCCACATCGGGTGAAGCCATGTGATGGGGCACATGGCTAAGAGGACACCATGTTCCCAAGTACATGTGAATGGTGAGAACACAAAGGAGACACCCCATGTGAATAGGCACTTCGTGTACTAAAGTACACGTACAAAAGGTAATGTATACAAACATAACATAGTTACATTGAAATTCCTAGAGCACATGGGAGGGACCACAAGTGGAATTGGAACACCATGAATGTCCCGCACACTCCATGTACTCATCCATGGTTGGTGATTCATGTACCTAAAGGGGAAAAACTAGGTGAAAGATTGGTACCACACATCATGTGGGTCCCCTCACACATTGTGTAACCCTTTTTTCCTTTTGAGGAAAATGTATGCTTCTGTATCTCCTTCATCTGGACATAGATTTATACCCATGAGTAGCCTATCCTATGTGGTTTTCTCATAAGAAGGGATGAAACCCTCTATTTTTATATTTTGGGATACCATATGGAATGTTCTGGACAAAAATCATTGTTAGGTGCCACTTCAAAATGACAGTGATCACATAGGATCACCAGTGGCACCCCAAGTGGAACCCTCCAGTCAATATGGGCGTGGATCCTCAAGGAATTTTAGAGTGGAACCCTCAAGAATAAATGGGAATGGGTAATCTACTGACTCTTATAGTGGAACCCTCATATCAGCATAGGGAATGGGTCATCTAAATAATTCCAAGTGGAATCCAGCAGTTGGTCTTGGAATGGGTCTTCGATAACTTGAGAAGGACCCTCCAGTGAGCATATTGCATGGGTCCTAAACGAACTTATATTGTGGAACCCTAAAACTAGGCTGGGCATGAGTCCTCTACCATTGGATTGGAACCCCTACTAGTGGGAACGACATGGGTCCTCCAATGACTATTATAGTGGAACCCTCCTTTCGAAACATGTCATGACACATACACTGACCTCCTTAGTGGAACCCTCTGGCTATGCTAGACATGGGACCTTGAAAACTTCTGAAGTGGAACCCTCCAACTGGGCTACACATGGGTATTGTACAACTGGGTGGAATACACTTGTTGTACTGGGTCATGGGTAATATTCCAAGATATTTCCAACTATTGAATGTCTGGAATAGGGAAGAGGCAAGTCTTGACTAGGACAATTACTTATGGGTAGACATTTCAGATACTAGGCATCACTAATAGAAATTTTCAAATATTGGTGACTATTCATCCTAGGATGAGTTGTGAGATAGATATTCCAATTTTCTTTCATTTGGTCCTTTTTTACTAAGCATACACACACACACACACACACACACACACTTGTATCCATACCATTGAATTTTAGTTACTCACATTCCATGAGATGAAAATATGTTCAAGGTATTTCATATGATTTCAATGTTTAGATTATCATGGTTGGATGAGTTTAATATCCTGATATGGTTATAAAATACTCTACATGTAGTTCTTATACACACTATGATGAGCCCCTTATTCTTGGATGAGGTTACTCTCTCTTGGTTTGGGTTAAGTTATTCTCTTTCACTGTACCTTGAATCATGTATACTATCTACTAACATTCTTTCCATATTGTATCTCTTAAATATCCCCCATTATCTTTTAGGGTGTCATATTGGGTTTTTTTCTACTAACCACTTCATGGGATGTTTTCACAATTTTCATGTCTTATATAGATGATAGACATGCCTATGGTGACTTTAGAGGTAGTTAGGGATACTAGGTACTTTGGACCGCATATGGTGGTCACATATTGGATATAAAAAGATGGGATCTCTCAGTAGTTTAATATTCTAGTTTTTTCAGGTTGGGATATATATTTTTTGGTTGTTCATTTTTCCTCCTTAAATTTCAGTTAGCCCTATCGTACTCGTGTATACCCTAGAGGTTTTCAATACTTGGTTTATTTTCTATACATTGAATATTTTTATTATTATTCCCATAAAATTATTAATTGAGATGGTCAGGTGTGTGTCTGTGTAGGTTCATAGGAAAAGGCCTCCCATTTAGGATATTCCTGTCGGCACTTGTCTCCACTCCCTTGATTATGGAGGTGGGCTTAAGGTAGTTTTAGCTCGAGAGCCGGATTTGGTCAGGTCATGATAGATTAGTAGTAGAGAAGTTCAATACATAAGATGTTTTCTAGAGTAGTCCCCTTATGAGGATTTGGTTGGGATTGGGGAAATAGTATCAAAGTGTTTTGAGTATGGATCTCAGGCAAGAGAATCTAGTGATGGTTCAAGCGGTTGACGTATTCATTCATTGGGACCTTGACATTCTTCATAACAGCTCGACATACTGAGACCGTGGTTGTAGAGACCAATAGATTATAAATCATATTGGATTGATTCTTTTATTTTCCTTCTTGAGTTTTCTTCCCATGGTTGATATATATATATATATATATTCCGATATGATTTTGGTACATCTCGACTAATATTTTTGGATTCCTCCACAAAGATAGCCAGATAGGATACCGGTTCTAGATCATGAAGAGAATTCAATTAGTGATGAGGCCTCATTTTAGGTTCCATCTACTATATTTCTTCCTCCATGTGGATAGGTAGAAGTAGAACAACCTTTCGATTAGAAGATCATCCCAACAGTGCGGACTGAGGATTCTCATAGTCATAACACAGTCAACGAGTTCCATCTCTAGAGGCCTTTGAGGTTCTGTGATGATTCAGATCCTTAGAATATAGTGGATTTTGTATATTCAATGGTCCACATATTTAGGATTATTTGGAACATTAATGATCAGTTGGTTTCACTGGTATCTATCCTTTTCCCTATAGTAATTGGGCACCAGTGGAGTCTGGTTACATATATTCATGATGAGTTAGCACTCTCATGGACTGACTTCCAACATTTATTCTGTGAGGAGTACATCCACTCATTCATATGTTTGGATTGAATATATGAGATTTTTCAACTACACTAGGGAGGGATGATGGTGGCTATGTACGCAGTGAGATTCATAGATGTTACCCAGTACTTCATTAACATGATCTGCAAAGGCTACTTCCGTGCATGCACTTTTGAGCAGGGATTCCGTAGAGATATGTGTGTCAGTGTGGTTACCTTGTGCATCCCCACCTTTTACAGGGTGTTGGATCAGACTCTAGTAACATAGTTATTTATATTATAGGGATTATAAAAAGATAGAGTTATTAGTTGGCATCATAGTGTTGAGTCACATGTCGAAGCTACCAGGAAACAGTCAGCAAGATCTCAGTGTAGGAGATCAATTTATGATAAGACTTAAGCATGTTTTCATACAGTATAGGGACAACATATAGAACCAAGGTATACAATAGAGGGTCGGTAATATGATTGGGACAGGTGAGCTCATATAGCATGTGTCGTCCAAACCATATGTGTTGAGAAGCATAGGGAGGCCACTAACATACCACAATGGCAGAGGCAATGCCCTGATAAGGGATCTACCAGGTGAGGGAAATTTGGTCCCTAGGGAGGAGGATCTAGAAGAAGAGTACAAAGAGATATGACTGGTGGATGACCGTATGATATCCTTACACCACCACCACCAGGCATCCCACATTAGCCTCAGGGAGCTGGAACCCAGGTCTGTAGATAGATGTAGGATTTTGAGGCTTATGACCCCCTAACACACGAGATGATTAAGGGAACAATATTTGTTTATTTGACTCTTACTTTAGTAATATTATGTATATATTCGATTCATTCCTTCATCTATATACCCTTGGTGCAAGAGATGAAGATCCCAGTTGAAGCTCTTTCCAAACAGATTCATCTTGAGGTTCTTACATAGAACACTTATTTAGTATATTTTATCTGCCGAATGAGTGAGATTTAATTTAGTGGAGAGAGGTGTGTTTGGGAACTTTTGATAATCACTATGAAACTGTATGAAATCATCTTGGAAATGGGTTGATTGGCCATGGTCTGAGCCCATATTTACTATCACCATAGACAATTAATATGCCTATGCATTAATGGGGCACGATTCTCCTTTTTTGGTGAGATAGAACTCATGGAATGGAAAGTTGGATTTTCAAGCAACATGCCTCATCCGATCACTCATCATTTGAAAAGTATATCCCTTGGTGTAGTGGGATATTCATGAATCTGAATTTCTTATGTTGTGGAGGATTATATGGTAGTCATTCCCAATGACATTCTGAGACTACCTTTGAGGAGGGTGATGGAGTTTCATATTGATTTGTATCCTAGAATTGCTCCAATATATTCTCTGACATATCAGATGGCCCCTACAACGCTCCAAGAGCTACAGTTGTAGTTGGAGGATCTTCAAGAGAATATATTCATTAGAACCAGTGCATCCCCTTAGGAATCTATAGTGTTGTTCATGAAGAAGGTGGATTATGACTTGCAGCTTTTCATAGATAATCATCACTCAACCAGTCAATGATAAATAATAATTTACCCTTACTGAGGATTTATGACCTCTTTGACCAGTTTTGATGGGTGATATGGTTCATGAATATTGACCCGTGGTTTGGATACAAACATTTTAGTGTTTGTGAGGCTGATATTCTAATGTTAGAATTCTGACATTTCTATAGACACTATGAGTTCCTATTGGAACCCGTTGGGGTGATGAATTCCCCCATCATGTTTATGGATTTGATGAACCAGATCTCCCATTCATACATAGACCATTTTGTGGTCATATTCATCGATGAAATACTCAACTACACTACATCACAGGAGGAGAATTCGTAGAACTTGAGGATGGTTCTATATTTCTTTGAGAGAACCAACATTATAGGAATCTCTATAAATTATATTTCTAGATTCATGTGGTTCACTTTCATGGGCATGTCATTTTTTAGCATGCTTTGACCATATACCCAATAAATATCATTGTAGTTTTTTCCTGGTAGTCACCCAATAGAATGTCAGAGGTGCAGAGCATTTCTAGATTAGTTGGGTACTAAATGAGGTTTAGGGATGAATTTTCTAGAATTGATTCCCCATTGACTACCCTAATGTGGAAATGGATGCCATTTACCTAAACTAAAGTGTTCCAGAGGGAATTTAAGGAGTTGAGGCTAAGGATGACTAGTGATCCTATGTTGAGACTACCATAGGATGTCATGGAGTACGTAGTGTATTTAAATTCCTTAGGAGCTAGAATCGGCTTCTTGTTGATGCAATAATATGCAGCTATTACATACAATTCAAGGTAGTTGAGACCCCATGAGAAGAACAATGAGAATCATGACCTAGATTTTGAAATGGTAGTCCATTCCATGTGGATGTAATGTAACTACCTTATGGAGGAGTACATTGGGGTTTTCTAAGATCATCAGAGTCTCAGGTACGTCTTCATGTAGAGAGACATGGAACTGAGAAAGAAACACTGGTTGGATTTCCTATAGATTTATGACTTCAAGATAGTTTATACTCTGGTAAAGGGCAACATAGTAGTATATTATCTCAATTTAAAGTACACATCTCACTAAATATAGGAGTATTAGGAGAAATTTTCCTCCTTGTAGCCTACCTTGGTTGAACAAGCGGGTATAACTTTTGTATAGAAGATGGTGTTGACTCCTCTACTACTTGAGTGTGTGGGAGATTCAAAACTAGGATACATAGACTATGAGGTCATACATAACCATATATCCATATGTGACTCACTAGATGGATATTCTAAAGGAGGTAATCACATCATCCTTTTTCTAGGGATGAGCACTGGTCCCAGTTTTAATGAGGGAGGAGGTGATGCGAGAGTTCCACACATCACCCCTAGTTTCACATCACGGTGTGAGGAGGCCTACAAGAGGCTTTCATGACCCAAATGATAATGTATACAACCTTTCAACCCTATAAAATGGGATGATAGAGCGCATTATCCACGTGTTGGAGGATATGATGAGGGGTTACATGTTAAAATTTGGCCATAGCTGAGAGGAACACATGCCCTTAGTAATGTTTGCATACAACAATAGATACCACTCTAGCATCGACATGGAACCTATTGAGGCCCCATACAAAAGGCCCTTTATGTCACACTTATGCTAGAATGAGATCATTGAGACATCTCTTATGGGCCTAGAGATCGTGTAGTTGATGATGTAGAAGGTCTTTGTTATCCATGAGCGTATGAGGATAGCCTAGTGTAGGAAGAAATCTTATGTATATCACCATTGTAGGCTCTAGGATTTGGAGTAGCGAGACCATATTTTCCTAATATCCTCCCCATGATGGGGATTGTAGATGCTAAAATAGGGAGGAATGTTATACCCAAGGTTTATTGGGCCATTTGAGATTTTTTAGAGGTTTTATGAGGTTTCTTACCACATATTCCTACCACTATGGCTAGAAAGGGTGCACATAGACATTCATGTGTTGTAGTTGATGAGATAAATTCATGACCCCATGCACGTCATTGACTGGGGTGAGCTGGACATAAAGATAGAGCCACCTTTGTGATGAACCCTGTGTTGTTCTAGGATCCACATGATAAGAACCTATATTGATGGACCATCCAATTGTTTCACATTTTATGGTAGCACAAGAACGTGCAGTAGAGCTCCTTTGAGTGGGAGATCCAAATACATGCTTAGTATCCTGAGTTTTTTGTTTAGTTTTTATTTTCATGGATGAAAATATTGAATGATAGAACTCTATAAGGACCAGGATTTTCCCTATAAGATTTAAAATATCTCTATATATATTTCTGGAGCTATGAGCTAGGACGACGTGCAATTTTGAGGCCCGGTGTTCCAAAAAATAATTTTATAAAAATATTAAATATATTTTATTTTACACACACGTTATTTCTTTACGAAAACTAGATAAATCATATATAGAATCTTAAATAATAAATATGAGACTGCAGTTGAGTCCAGAATATGGTGTTTACCCTATGAATGACTTAATATAGGTCAACACAGAGCATTCAGATAAAACGGTCATTGACGGTACGTTCATTATATTAAATAATTAATTCCTCCACTCATTTAACATAAATTTTTTTCCTATAAACCCATAATTGTGGAGAATTACCTAGGTATATCCTCATAAACCAAGGACTATCGAGATATTATCCTTCCTCCTTACATTGGTGGATCACATCAGACGATGAAGAAACTCCGGATCGGATTATATCAGGACTCAATGAACACAACATCTTCTTTCTATCATTGGTGATCACATTTTTCGATAGATAACAATCCAATCGTGATGTAAGAATCATAAATTTTTTTATTTAAGACATTTAATGGGATGAAATAATGAATGAGGAACTTATCGATGAATCAGATATAGATCTGGTATGGTTTTAGGCTTTTGATGATCATTTGGATGATCGGTGGATGAATCCTCACCAAAAGAACAAATCAGAGCATGCAAGGTGTGAGAGGTGCATATGGGGTCACACAAAATGAAACCAAATTCGACATTATAGACACTAATGGGTTAAAATCCACTGTACAATGATAAATCCACATATAATGGGAAGAAAAAGTCCATATTGAAAGATAAATGGTATAATATTAGGTGTAAATATCAAATATGGAAAACCATGAAAAACCTAACTACACACCGTGTTCCATGATGAATACATGGTGTTTATCTCCTTGGGTATGGAGGTTAGGGTTTTGGGAAATTATAATTATGGAACGACATGTATCCCTCCCTCATGCCATGTATCACCTTCCCTATATAGCTAAGCCATATGATGAGGAACACGACCAGAAACATGTTATGTTCCTGAGTACACGAGCATGCCGAGAGCACTGGGGTGACATCCCATTTGAAGAGGCATGAAATTTTAAAAAGAAAAAAGATTTGGGGTAATGTACAAATATGTGGATAAGATACATGGAAATGAGAAAAACACACGGGTGGGACCCCGAGTCGCATGGGCATGCCTTTTAAATCCCCCACACGACATGTAATCCTACATGGTTTTCGATCTGTGTTCCTTTAATGACATGACCAGGTGCAGAAGCAGGACCACACATCTTGTGGGTCCCCTCACACAACATGTACCCCTTGGATCCTTTCAAGGAAACACTAAGCTTCTATATATTCTATGTTTTGACTCGTATTTTGTCTTACAAGTATCCTATACTGAGTGTTTTTTCATGTAGAACACGGTGGTAACATAATTTTTGGATTTTGGGATATGATGTGGAATTTTGTCGGCATGACACTTGGTTGAGAGATGCTTGATGATGGTAGTGATCACACAGGATAACCAGTGGCACCACATGTGGAACCATCCAGTCATGTTGAGCATGGGTCCTCAATGACCTTTAGAGAGGATCCCTTCAATAGAGCAGGAAATGGGTCCTCTACCGAATCCTAGAGAGTAATCCTACTAACAAACTAGGGTATGGGTCCTCTATAGACATATAAAAGGAATTCTTTAATTAGGTTGGATATGGGTCCTTGATGACTAGAGTTTAACACTACTATCAGTACAAGGCATTAGTCTTCCAAAAACATATAGAGTGGAACCTTTTAGTTGGGCTAGGCATTGGTCCTCTACCATTGTAGTGGAACCCTCATTTTGGGCATAACATGGGTCCTCCATTGTCTATTAGAGTAAAACCCTCCTATTAGCATTGGGCATGGTTTCTCTATAGACCTCCCATGTGGGACCCTCTTGTAGGGTTGGGCATGGGTCATTGATTACTTCTAGAGTGGAACCCTCCATTTGGGTTTGGAAAGGTTCCTCTAAAATGGAGTGGAATCCTCCTATTATACCAGGGAATGAGTTTTCTACCTAGATAATGTGGCCCCATAAATGAGTGACATAGTGATGAGGCATGGCTTAACATGGATGGTTACTTTTGGAAAGAATCTTGTGATTCAAATCATCATTGATTGAATTTTGGAACTATTGAAAACACTTTTTCTTATGATTATCTGTGATATGGAGATCCCCTTTCTCTCTCTTTTGGGATAGTTTTTACTAATCAATTATATATACATCTGTATTCATAACATTGGATATTATTAATATATTTCTATGAGATTAAAAGATGACTGGGGTATGTCATGAGTTTTTTATGTTTAGATTCTCATGATTTGATGAGATTACTCTCCTTATTTGGGTGTAAAAGACTCAATGTGTAGCTTATCTACACACCGTGTTGAGACGCTTCTTCTTGGATGAGGTTACTATCTCTTGGTTTTGGTTGGTTTGTTATATTTCAATATACCTTGCATCATGTCTACTATCTACTTTATTTATTTCCATATTGTATGTATTATTGTTACCCCTTCATATTTTAGAGTTTCTTAATGGGTATGAATATACTAAAACCTTAATTGATTTTTCACGCATATATCATGTCTTATAAAGATAAAGAAAATGACATTGATGAATTTAGAGGAGGGTAGGGATACCTAGAACATTGGACTACATTTGGTGGTCACAACATGGAGATTAGGAGCTTGGATCTCTAAGTAGTTTACTTTTCACGTTTTTTCTGGTTATGACGTATTTATGGTTGGGTGTGAATTTTTCCCTTTAAATTTCAGTTAGCACTGTCATACTCTTGGACACCCTAAAGGTTTTTCATGCATCATTTAATTTATAGTTGTTATATATTTATATTATTATTCATCTTCAATTATTCATTAACACGGTCGGTTATGTGTGTACAAGTTCTTAGGAAAATAAATCCAATTTATGATATTTCATTGGGAGCTTGTCACCACCCCTGGGCTATAGAGGTGGGCTTGGGGTATTTACGGCTCGAGCCCCGACATGGGTCAGGTCGTGATAGTTTTTCTCAAGACAATATAATCCAAAATAGAAAAATTTGAAACCATATAATATATTAGGTCTAAATATGGCCATAAAATAATTATTATACAAGTTTTGGATCATTTTAGCCATTATCTTTTGAATTTAACCCCCAATAAACCCTTCTTTACCCTATTCCCAACAAATGTTTTTTTATTTTCAAAATTCATTATGGTTAAAAATTTAGTTACAATTAATATATAGTACAAATTATGATGATTCCAAACATGGAAACCATTTTTCCAAATTCTAGTCAAATAAGTGGAATGTTTTAATTTAAAATTAAACAAGTGATCATGTAAAAAAACGGTTCTTCTAGAAATGCATTTTTTACTAAAAACAAGCTCTCATATTAAATATATGACAATTAATAATACTTATAAGAATTTCAATTAATATTTATAGATATATAATATGTAAATTTCATTTAAATAATTCCTGATTATGGTACAATTTAATTATTTAAAATGCATAAACATTATACATTATAAACAGGTTTTTTGAAGGAAAAAATGTGTTTAAAAGCCTAAAAATATACTTATACAAAAATATTATATAAATAAGATATAAATGTAATTAATTATATTAAATATAACTAATAAATAAATATTTTTAATTAAAATAAAATTAAAATAATAATGGTAATTAATTTATTAAAAAGAAATTATAGTTTTATAAAAATTATTATTTTTACAATTCATTGAAAAAGTAATACTTTTCGAAAAATACAATAACTTCACCATAACTTAATACTGATATTATGATTTTAAAAATAATTTTTTTTAAATAAATTTTATAAAACTAGTAAAAATTTATTTTAAATAACGTGCATAATACATGATAAGACCACCTTTTAGAAAAACATATTTTTTGAAAAAAAGATTCTTTTTCTTTTGGAATGATTATTATTTTATTTTGGATAACTAGATAACCATTTAATTTATATTATAAATGTGTAAAACATATATTATTCATAATTTATTTAATTCTATTCACACCCTCCAAATTAATGTATAAGATACGTGATATGTTTAAATAATATTTTTTTAATAGAGTGTTGTGTGTTTTTAAACTCAGAGTTGCATGAATTGAAAGATATCGATGAGATTTAATTTATTTAAAAAGAAATATATCTTAGAGTGTCATGATGTTTCAATATCTTCTAATCATGGTGGTGTGTGTCATATACACTATCCAACATATTTTTCCTCTTTTAAAATACTGGTGTGTTACTTTCTACCCCCTTAAATAAATTGCATCCACACAATTTAATCATGATCGTTGTAATAAAGGGATTTACATTTGAAAATACATTTGTTGGAAAACCAAGTTGTAAAAAGGAACAATAAAAATTCCTCTTGATAAGAGAGAATGTGATGTATGAAGGTTGTCTACAATAATACATTATTAAAATTCCATATAGGAGAACATTAGTGGAATGTAATGATATGGACATATAAGAAAAATGTAAATAATTATAGAGAATTAAAGAGATCAATGATCACAAGAACATGAATGATCAATGTAAAGTTAAGGACCATAAAACCAATTATCTATGATGATTTAAACAACCATTTTATTAATTGGATGTAAGGAAATATGATAAATTGTTTGTTTTAGGATCATTTTATTAAAGCTATGATGTTCATTTAATATCTAAGAATATAAGGAAATATAACTACATGATATATTTCTAATATATAAGAACACTTTCAACTTTTGGTTATGCATCAATAAATTTCCACTTAGTCTATTACTCCTAAAATGAATAACAAAAAATGATATTTTTTATTTGAAGCACTAAAATTATATTTTAACAGATTATAATATCCATAATTGAGTTACAAGATGTTACTAATATATTTATTAAAATTAAAATGGTTATTAAAAAGTAATATAATATCCAAAATGAATAAGAATCTATTAATCTACAATATTTAACAACCAAACTAAAGGTTTAACATATATTATTCCTTAAATAAATGAATCTATATCCTATATAACCTTAATAAACTCAACATGAAAGATGGTTTTTAACCTCAAAGGATATATCATACCCTTTCAATTTACATCTAAAAAAAATAATAGCATTTTTAACAAATAATCCTTTATGTTAAACTAAAACATTATATATAATTCATCCAAATAAAACATCTCCTAAAATATCACTTGTCAAATGGAAATACAATTACTTAAAACCTCAAAAGGGGAGTCTATGAATTTGAACATATAATGAACCTTAAACTCATAAACCCATCATGTAATCCTTAACTCTTTTGTTAATCTAACATTAATAATTATATACATCCAAAATCAACACAATCCTTAGGTGTATCATGATTCTTTTATCCAAAAAACAAATGGTAAAAGAATACTTCTGCATTAAAATTCTTGAATCCTATTACATAATAATTTAATCCTTTTACATAAGTTATTTGATATAATAATTGTTCTTGTTTGGTGTAGGGTATAATACTTTTTTAGGGAATTAACTATGATAATTCCCTAGTTTCCCACATATAAGACATCAAAATCCTTAGTAATTCATATATTTATGACATCCATTTCCAAATAGAAAACATCGTCCCCTCCATTTAAAATATTCCACTAGGTGATTCATTGAACCTTCTTGAAATTTAAAAATCTGAATCATATTTCCTCTATCCACATTAGCAGATTATCTTTCATAAAATTCCATCCTATAATTATTTTCTTTCTTAGTAAACTCACATAAGATGGAATTGTTAATCATATATCACCGTAGCTGATAACGCATAATAAGTATATATTTCTCTCCAATAATTATCCAATTCTCTTTCTCATAATCACTAAAGTGGCCATCATATTCAGTGTTAACATAATTACTCTTGGTTCAATCCATTGACTAAAACAAAAAAGAATAGTAAAATAAATAAAAATCATAGTGGGAAACCACATAATAATGAAAAATTATATGTAGGATGTATAAATCATGACATGTTATTTTCCAGATATGACACATTAGGTTTATCGGAGGACATTCATGGTCTTCAGCTATAGAAAACATTTATAATGGTTGGTAAAGAGTTTTTTATTTACCATAGAATATCTCCCCAGAGTTTCAAACTATGTGCATAGTAAGGTCCATTTTCATGTACCGGGTAACACTTAAGTCAACCCCAACACACCTTTTTCGATGTTAATACCCATAGGAACATCTGTTCCAGAACTATGTCCATGTGAATGATATATTTAGGGATATAATTTCTAAAAAACCACTCTCTCTATACTTCACTAAGATTCCGTGACATTTTTATATCCAAAATCTTATCCTTATAATTATTCGTAGGGTTCTTACTAATGTTGTCTCATCCTAGTTTTTGAAGGTTAAATAATTTTTTTCTTCAATACCAATTATGATGAACAAATCTTTTTAATCAAAATATTACATGACTCTAAAATATAAAAATATATTAATACACCACAAGGATCATAAATTCCGAGTGTAATTGGAAGACTAGGCTTATAAAAAATCAATGTGAGATTAAAAAAATACTTTATTATCCATAATGTTCTCCTAAATACATTCAAGCTCTAAACCGCAAGGTATAACCTAAGGAATACATAGAAAAAATTGAGGAGCTATAAATTCAATCAAGGGAGTAAAAATGACAAGAAAACATAACATTTGTGTCAAAGGTATAATATAATATCATAAAAGTGAAGGTATATGTGTAATAAAGTGGAATCATAACATAACGAAAATGGTATCAAAATACCATGACCTCATAGGAAATGTAGAAAATGTTATATACATGACATAAACATGAGTCAAGGATGTCTTCCTAGAAAAAAATAATATGGCAGAAAAAATGTCATAACGGATTAGGTTTACTCCCTAATCCCTTAAAAGAAATATCATGAAACTAAATATTTTCCAAATGAATTTGAGTACTATGTGGTCACACCCATAATAAAATGATCACTATCTATGTGTACCACATAAAGGACATTAATCATACTACATAAAATAAGAATTAGAAATGGAAATAAAATTGGTTGCATAATATTTCTTTATATCATATTCCAAGGATATTTCATAATGATGGAATTTATTAAATGATCATAAGAAATCTTCTTCCCCATAATAGAAAGAAAGAATAAACTAGCTATATATGCGAGAGACATATATACATCATTTAAAAGAAATCCATAAAATGAATGGTTTTTTTCATTAATGATAATAAAATAAATAATATTATAAACATATTAGAGGAAAATAACCTTTTCACTTTGAGTAAAATCAGTTTTTTTAATCTTATATGGATAATGATTTTAAATAATCACTATAATAATTTCTTGATGAAGAAATACTTTCCATTTTTAAAAAACGTATTTAGAATCTAAAAAATTATCAAACATTAATGAATTTTTTTTAACGAAATCATAAAATATAAAAACTAATCTCTAAATAATTGAGTGTTCATGAAATTTGATGAGTTTTGTTCGGGCCCAATATGTTAGAAAAAGACTCCTTTCACATTTCTATAAGTAAAGTAAAAAATTACCTTATTTATAAAATTATAGGAAGATTACTTTTTAAATAATTTGTTAAAATAAAATTAAGGGTAAAAACGAATTTAAAAAATAATAGTAATGCATTTTTCAACATAATTTTATAAATAATGGTTTTGGATGAAAATGGATTTTCATCCAAAGGGAGAAATGCTGTTTGGTTTTCTTAAAAACATTTTCTGAATTATTTTAAGTACCAAATAGGTTTAAATGGTACTATTACATGAAAAAAATCAGTAATAACAATAGTAGACTAAAAATATATCGGTTTTATTAATAAATGATCCAATAATCTCTAAAATTGATTATTTAAGCATAAAAAATCATGATTAGAATGTATTGAAATGTAAACCATTACCGCTTCAGTAACATTTGAATGAAAATAGTCATTTATTGAAGTAGATCAATTATAACTTAAAATATCATGAATTAGGAATGATTCATGTTATAATATATAATTGGGAAGCGTATTCACCATTTAAAATAGAGTAGGTGCATAAAATAACATGTGTCTCAATGAAGGATGTTTTGAGACAAAACCTTTATAGAGTTTTTATCATTGGAGTGAGAGGTAATCAATGATGTGAATATGAGTAAATAATTTAAATACACATAAAGTTAAGTAGAAATACAATAATAAATAAATGAAATGTCATTACCCACATTATTCTGGAATAATATAATCAATGAGGTATATATATACCCAATGAATGGAAATTGAGTCAATAAACAGCTTACCTCACACTTCCAATTCATTGAGTGATACTTAACATCTTTTATAATGGTTTTAAAAATGTTATTATCATATAAAAATTAATATTATTATTTATAATATCATATATTATCATTTTATAACATCTTATTACCTGTTAATAATAATCTTACATTATTACTATTGTTTTGGGCATTAATTGCCTTGTTTTCTATGACACGTTTTGTCGTAAAGTTCCTGATCATGATCATAAGTTATAGTTACATCATATATAGAATGATATTAATTTTATAAATATAATTTTTATAATTAGATACATCTGTATGACCATTATTTAATTTTGGACATTGATAATGAATCACTTCGCTCTATAGAGACGGTAGGACGTACATACACATAAACGACATTATCATTTCCTTAACTAGTGAAAGTATAAGGAAGTGGATTGTGTTGATTCAAAATGTGTTTCAACTTTAAAATTGATCTTTTTTTTAAATCACAAATTACTTCTTGTTTTTCATACATGATTTTTTTCCATCGTAATTATATGTGTTGTTTTCTCATTGTAATCTCATATGTTGTTATCCATCATAAAAATATATGTTTATTTCTTATTGTAATCACATATGTTGTTTTCCATTATAATCATATATGTTGTTTTCTCATCGTAGTCACATTTGTTGTTTTCCATAAAAAACATATATATTTTTATTTCATCATAATCACATTTGTTATTTCTCATCATAATCACATATTTTGTCTCTTATTGTAATCACATATATTTTTTCTCATTGTAACAATATTACACATCGAGATCACAATAAGCATCATATCCATGTTATGTATCATAATCACGTTACACATCATAATCATGATATTCATTTTATTCATGTTATTCATCGTAATAAATACATGTATCATATCCATGATATACATTGTAATCATGTTACACATCGTAATCACGTTATGCATATTAACCATTCTATGTTTTGTATCCATGATATGTAGTGTAACCATGTTATGTGTCATACTCATGTAATGTATTGTACTCAGGTCTTACTCCAATACTGCTTATATGTTTTACATTATAATTCATCTTACTTATTATTTCATACTTTTGTACTTATTATTTTCTAATCAAAATGTTGTCCTTGAGTGAGTTATATACTAATCAAAATGATTTCATGTAATCTGTTTTGTTTTTACTGTTATAGTGATAGGTGTCCAAGTACCTCTATGTTTTGAAGAGAAATATGACCTTTGAAATCAAATATGAATATTGGATAGAAGGCATATAAATAAGAGGTAATTTGAGCTAGATAAGAAGTGACTAGGATGACTGAACATACAATAAACTATTGTGATTCTAGAGATAGACTATGTTACCACTCTCTTACTTTGTGAAAAAATCCATGAAGATTCAAGATGTGATCATCATGTTCATAGTTTGTTTATTTCAATATGTTATTTGTATTGCATTGTGATACCGATCGTTTTGATAACGATCTTGGGATTCTATGGATAAGAAGACGATGCTTTAAATCGTTGCATCAAGGGATTTCATGTATTTGAAAAAAAGAGGTGTTGATTACCTTCTTAATCGTGGGATTCTGTTGATAGGAAGATAGACGTGCTGATCATCATATCGAGGGCTTACCTGGGTGGTGGTAAGGAAACACTTTTATCCAAGGTGAAAGGATACCCTACTCTATGGTATAAAAGAATCATAATACCCTTTACTTTTCCACTCCCATTTACAATAGAAAGGGACTCATTAAATGTTCTCTTTCTATTCATATAATTTTCTATCGTAATTTTTTTAATTATGATAAATTCATTTACATTACTTATTGTATTAAATGATTTTATTTTCTCTATGGTAGAATCAATTTACATTTATTTTATTTTATCATTGTTTTTTATTGAAATACAAATTGTTTTTAGTGACCTGTGGTATCATATTATATCCATAAGATCCATGACCAGTATTATCATTTTTTTTGTTTCACAAGAGGATTTGTGATTTTTATTAGTTTAATATCACTTAAAATATGTTTTTTTCTTTAGAGTTTACAAAAAATTCATTTAAACCTATAATTCACCCCCCCTCTTGTATTGTGCTATCTCATATACATATACATCTATATATTAATCCAACAATTGGTATCAGAGTAGGTTTACACTAATTTTTTTTAAATTCCTTATTTCATTCTGTACGAAAATTTTGTTTTTTTTTAAACCCTTAGTTAATATTTACATACTACACTAGCATGTGGAGTAGAAATGAAATTTTTTATAAGATTGGAGGAATGAATATTTGATCAATTGATAATATAAACCCAACTAGGCCTCCTATTTTTGATGGAAATGATTATGAGTACTAGATAGATCAAATGAAGACTTTTGTTATTAATACTAGAGTAGATAATTTTGTGATTCTCACTGGAGATTACAAAATTCCAGAAAAGAAAGTCAGTTTATTCACCAACCAAGATAAACTATAATATATACTAAATTAGAAGGTACATAATACATAGTTATGTTCTATGACCAGAAATATATATAGTCAGATATCATCTTGTCAATAATCCAACTGTATATGGATTAAATTAGAAGTCACACATTTAGATACTTCTAATGTTATAGAAATACAAATATTTATGCTCTGAGCTGAATAACAAGGTTTTGTTTTTCCTTATAGAGAACCGGTATTCAAGATTCAAAAAATATTTTTGACAAGCATCAACAGTCTTCAACCTGTGGGAGAAGAAAGGCATTATAATGAGACAATAGTGGAAAATTTTATAGATATCATGCCCTATATGTGGGAATAAAAAAGGTTAGCTATTGATAAGAAAAATAATGTTACTAAAATCACTCTTGATGAATTATTTATTATTGTCTTACAATATGAGACAAGAATAAAAAGAGGTGAAGATTTTAATAAGATTAATAAATTTAATAGAAGTGTTGATTTTACTAATACATCTAAAACCAAGACAATAGAAAGGGTAATAATATCTAAATCTAAGAAAGTTTTTATTATATCAGAATCTAGTGAAATTGATTATTCGGAGAATGAAATACCAAATCTTGCTCAAAGAATGAAAAAGATTGTGGGAAAAAATTATTATCAGCACAGATTCAAAAAGAAAAATATAATGGAGAAGAATGAATCAAAGGCAACTTATTATGAATGTAAAAGAACAGGTCATATAAGATAAGATTTTCCTTTTCTTAAAAGAAAAAACAAAAATGATAAGGATTATAAATGAAACTAGAAAAAGTATTTGAAGTCTAATACTATGAATTTATTAAAATAAAATGATACTTGGAGTTCCATTAGTGGTAATTCTTTAGAATAATCTTTTGAATATGAATCTTCTTATTAGAAGAATATTAGACTTATATCGAAAATACCTATTCAAAATCATTGTCTCATGGATAAGGTACACAATGTATATTCTCTTAAACAAATATATTTAAATTCCAATTATCCTAATGATAAATATTATTACTCTTCAGATAAAGAAGCTTCCTCAGCAGAGGATAATTTTCCTTCTTTTGAAGAATTTTCCAAATTTTCCAAACTACTTGAGAATGAGAATTTTAAACGCATGAAAAATATTGTAATGGAAAATTCATGAATAAATATCCTCAAAAAATAAGTATCAGATCTCTGAAAATATCTTTATCATAAAATTGATTATTTATTAAATATTTCAAAAAAAACTTAATGGAATTAAATTAGGAGAAGAATAAACCTTCTATGGACTTTGAAAAAATTGATTTAGAGAAAAATGTTTTTGAAAGAAAATCCAATTTCAAAACATTTTTTTGTGAGAATGAAGATTTAGTCATTACACTAAAATATTAAATTTTTTATCTTAAAAACATTTATCACACTTTAATTCTAGTAAATAAAACATTAATAATAGGTATTCTCAAATATGTCATCAAAGAAATAATTCGGGAAAAGGTTATTATTTCTCCAAACATGTTTTTAGACATAACTATTTTGTTCCTAAAAGTTCCCCATTTTACACTATGGACTAGAGTGGTGGACATTAGGAAAGAAATTTTTCTCTTAATAAAACCCAATCTTTAGGATTTCATAAAGCTAACTTTTCAAAATAAATGTAGATTCATAATGTTCTTTTATCTAACACTTCTAGATCCAACCAAGTTTGGGTTCCAATAATATAATTCTTTTATTTTTCTAGAAAAAAAAAGTGTACCAAAAAAAAGAATATTTGGTACATGTATAGTGGATGTTCTCAACATATGACTATAAATAAAGATTTATTTTAAAATATCATTGAAATGAAAGTGGAAGAGCGACCATCAGAGATAATTCTCAAGGAATTATCATTGGTATAGGTAATATTGTTCATTTAGAAAATGTTTTAATTTCAAATGTTTTTTCTATTAATGTACTTAAGAACAACCTTATAAGCATAAGACAATTATGTGATGAAGATTACGTTTTGAATATTTCTAATGATAAATGTTTAGTTCAAAATTCAAAGGATGAATTTATTCACTCCTCCCATATGCATGATAATGTATACCCACTTAACATAGATGACTGTAGGATCCCAGACTTACCTTGATTAAGTGAAATGGAAGACAAATATTGGTTATGGAATAGAAGGTTTGGACATTATAACCTTAGAAAACTTTGTAAACGCTCAAAGAAAAAACGTGATAAGAATCTACCAGATCAGAAAATTGATTCTTAAAAAGTCTATGACCCTTTCCAATATAAAAGGAAACATAAAACTAGCTTTAAATAAATTAATTATGTTTCAACTTCTAATTCATTATAGTTAGTGCACATGGATATTTTTGGTCACACACAAACTGGATATATTGGAGGAAAATACTATGTATTTGTTGTAGTTGATGACTAAACCAGATTTATATGGGTCTATTTTCTAGTAAATCAATTTGAGTCCTTTTTCCATTTCAAAACATTTAGATCCCATGTTAAAAATGAGAAAACCCTACCACCGATAAAAATTTGATGTGACCATGGTGGATAATTTCAAAACTCAGATTTCAAAACTTTTTGTAGTAAGAATGGTATTACTCACTACTTTTCAGCTCTAAGAACACCTCATTAAAATATTTTTGTTGAATTAATAAATCACATTCTTTAGGAAATGAAAAAAACCATATTGAGTTAATACACAATTGTTATGAATTTCTGGGATGATGTTATATGTAATACATGTTATACTATAAATAAAGTTTTAACTAGAACTTTTCTTAATAAAACACCTTATGAATTATGGACCGTTCGAAAACCTAATTAATCTTAATTCAGAGTATTTAGATGCAAAATGTTCAGATTAAATACAAAAGATAAACTACATAAATTTTCACCCAAATATGATGTAGGAATATTTCTGTGTTATTCCACTACTTCTCAGGCTTATTGATTTTTTAACAATAAATATTTTACTATTAAGGAAATAGTGCATGATAAATTTGATGAAACTGATCCTTTTGTTTTTAAACAACCTCTACCTAAATCAAGAGATGTGTTTTCATAAAATGAATATCAAAATTTGATTGAAAACTCTTTGGAAAAAGGAAATAATCAATAAATTTTTTCGGAAATATTTATCCAAGAAGACTTTATAACTTTTTTGGATGAATAGGTTTTAAAAATTCGAAATCAATTGTTTCTTAGGAATCATCCTAGTGATAATATCATTAGTGATGTAAATCAAACCATAAGTACAAGAAATTCCTTGAGAAATGAAATATAACATCTTGATTTTCTATCCCAATGTGATCCTAAAACTTATACTGAGGTATTATGTAATGAGGTTTGGATTTAAAAAATGCATGATGAACTAAATGAATTTTATTGGAATAAATTTTTCACCATGGTTAAAATATGTAAAGAAAAAACTGTAATTAAAGTGAAATGGGTTTTCAGAAACAAATGTGATGAAAATGGAATAATTTCAAGAAATATACAAGGACTTTTCCTAAATGATATATTTAACAAGAGGGAATAGACTATGAATAAATCTATGCTTCGATAGCTATACATGAATCTATTCATAATATATTATCCATTTTTTCATTCTTTAAATTAATTTTTTTTCAAATGGACATAAAATGCTCATTAATTAATGGATATGTATAATAAGAAATTATTATATAAGAACCTCATGGTTTTGTAGATCCACAACATCTCGATCATGATTTTAAACATACCAATGATTTATATGGCCTTAAACTAGCCCTTAGAGCTTGGTATGATAGATTAGCATGATTTATTTTTAAAAAAAATTATGCTAAAGGAAATGCAGATCCAAATCTTTTTTAAAAAATGGAATAAAATATTTTGATTGTTTAATTATATTTTGATGACATTATATAGGATTAACCCAACAATCCCTAACTGATTATTTTCCAAATATTATGAAATATGAGTTTGAAATGAGTATGATGGGTGAGTTAACATTCTTTTTAGGATTTCAAATCTCTAAAAAACTATAACGAACCTTTATATAACAACATAAAGATACAAAATATATTCCTAAAAAGTATGTAATTGAAAAAACTAAATGTTTAAACACTTCAATAGGTACCTCAAATTCACTTGATCTTGGTGAAGATATGAAACCTGTAGATCAAACAACTTTTAGAGGTATGATAGGAAATTTTTATACTTAATATCTAGTAATCAAGACATAATGTTTTTAGTATGCTTATTTTCAAGATATCAGTAAAATCAAAAGGAATGTCATTTAAATGTAGGGAAAAGAAATTTTTCGCTACTTAAAGGGGATGAGGGATTTAGTATTTTTTATTCTTATAAAAATGATTTTATTTTAAAAAGTTTTTCAGATACTAGATTTGGTGGTTGTAGAATGTATAGAAAAAGTATATTTGGAACATGTAATTTCTTAAGAGATTCATTAGTTTCTTATTCATGAAAAAAATAATATTCAGTAGTACTTTCTACTATTGAAGCTAAATATGTAGCAGCTAGAAGTTGTTGTGATCAAGTGTTATGGACGCAACACAAAATCACTAACTATGGAATGAGTTTTTCCAAAAGTCAAATACTATGTGATAATACTAGTTCCATTTCACTAAAAAACCATTCACATCAATCACATGAAAAACATGTAGATATTTGGGATCTATTTCTTAGTGATGACACACAAAAAAGATAGAATATTTTACAATTCATCAGAGCGTAAGAACAACATGATGACATTTTCACAAAACCATTATCTTCCAATAGATTTTAATATATTAAACAGAATCAAGGAATGATCATTGTAAAGTAATCATTCACATATACTTCTTATTTAATCCATCTCCTTAGATAATGTTACTCCTTTTCAAAATGGGGAGTATACATTTTATTGGTTTCATGTTCTATCAGTTTTACATTTTATCGATTTTATATTTTATTGGATTTAAATTTTATCAGTTTTACATTTTATAAGTTTTACATTTTATCATTTTAATATTTCATTAGTTTTACATTTTATTAGTTTTACATTTTATCGGTTTTACATTTTATCGGTTGCACATTTTATCAGTTTTACATTTAATCCTTTTAATTTTTTTTGGTTTCATGATTATAGGATTCATGTTTTTATTAGAATTAAAATTTAATCAAAATTTTCAATTGTATCTGTATTATAGTATTTTTTCATTTTTTGAATTGTTATCAGTTTCATATGATTATCAATTGTAATTTTTTTGAACCTATTTTTTTTATTATAGGAACAATATACTGAAACCAATATATCTATCTAGATACTCAAACAAGTAAGAAATATAAAACCTTATATTGTCCATTATATTTCAAACTATTAGTATTTCAATTCATTCTTTTAACCCCTAATCAAATTAATTTTGAATATTATTTTTTTAAAAACATCAAGAGTTCAAATCAACTGTTGGATCTTTTAGATATAATCTCAACCATAAAATTCGATTTTAAAAAGAACCCCCTAACCATCCCACATATAAATCCTTATTAATTTCTCTAATGTTCATATGCTCTATAAATAGCCAGCATGGTTTGTAATAATAGTTTACCTCACTTATCGTAATCAGAGAAGTCATCATCTTTCGTCATAAGGAAAAACATAGTGTTTGTGATTTTTCCCATGACTTTTATGTTTCAATCAACTCCATAATATTTGAAACAAATTACTACAAAAGATATCTCTTTTATGAGCTTTCGAGTTGAAAGGTTAGTTTGTCATTATTTTTATGTGTCTTATGATTTTTCATTGAACAGGAAAATAAATTTCAAAGGATAGGAATTTATGTGTATTAGAAAACCTGAATTAGGTAAAGATATTGTGTTTTAAGAGGATGTGTTAAAATTATTCAAAATAATTGATATAGACAGTAGACTCAATATCTTGTTTATGATGTATGATAGGAAACACAAAACTACAATAACACAAGAATATTCTTTCCTAGGAGTTATATCTGAGGGTGATGCTATTTGTACTTCTAACAAATTACTGGAACTAGATGGGAATTTTGATAAAATCCAATTAGAGGAATCTATTTTTGAGATTTATGATGATAAAAGGAAGGTAAATCATCTATCAGCTAATAAGATTCCCATTCCCTTTAGAAAAATGGTTTCCTGGTACTGATAAATGGTGATAAAAAATCTCTGAAATTTTCTGATGTCTATATGCTTGACTGCCTAGAGAATATAAGGATATTCAATCTTATGGGTTTCATTTTCTTGACAACCACGAAACATAAAACCATTGTAATAAAGTCTCAACTGATAATGTTATTTACAATCATAGGAATGTTTTTGAAATAAATCCCATGTTTGTGCAATGAATAAATTAAATTATATCTGATAACATTCAACGAGTCTCTCATCATCAATGATACGATCAAGAGACTCATGTTACAATTGAATTTTAATTCTAAATTGTTTTAGAAAGATCTTTATGAAGATAAAGAAAATGAAATTGGTGAAGGTAGTAAAAAACCTTAAAATCTATGCAAATAAATATTAAGTAAAGGAATGAAATCTTAGGATACAACCCACAAGAAATAAATGAAACAAAAATAAGTATCAGGTGTGGTTATGATAGAGTGGAGGAAAAAGAAGGAGGAAAGGAATGATGGGTATCCTAATTTCGGTTTGGACCCAGATGAAGCCCTATATGAAAAAAGAAGAACCAAAGAAACTTAAAAGAAGAAGAAAAGAAGAAGAGAACGAAGAAGATAAAGGATCAAGCTATTGAAATTCATATTTTTCACAATATATGTGAGGAAGGGAAAAATCTATTCAAACTCGACCATATCCAATAGGGAAAGGGAAAGAGAAACGTGCTTCTGAATAATTGGCTACTTAGGGTCACAATCAAGAAATTGAAGTAGAAGAAGAATAAGTTGAAGAATAAAAAGGACAAGAATAAGAATAAGTGTAAGATAATGAGGCTAAAAATAAGAATGGTCTTTCATTAGTTTCCTTAGAAGTTATATCTTTTATGTTTCCATCTCTTGACCATCATCCATCAAAAGGATTATCTCAAAATAATACATTTATCAACGCCATTACAATCATAGATAAAGAAGAAGAAGAAGAATCTGATATGAATCCATATCAACCATCATAATTTATTGGCACTAAAACTCATTTTAGAGATCTTTAAGAATGAAATAATGATACAGATTCAGAAAGGACAACCATAGTGAAGGGAATTCAATACATTGAACATTCCTTGAACATATTGGAAAAGAATATCCCTTTCTTTCCAAAATTTTATAATAGGATAGATATCATTGTAGATAGTCATAATGAAAGAATTGATTCTGCCAAGACTCTGATGGACATGTATTTGAATCATGAATAAGATTTTAAAGTGTTCAAAGAACATGTTGATGAGAATAATAAGGCTTGTAACAATGCTTTTATGTGGTCATACAACATTGATGATAGTCTTAAGAAACTTGTGGATAAGATTTATGAATTGGTGAAGTGGTTAAATGATCTCAATTCAGTCTACCAAAAGTTGTTCATTGATTTGAATAAAAAATAAAAGCCTTTCAAAGACCGCGTATATCAAAATTAGTATCCTCTAAAGAGCTTGAACATCTTAAGAAAAAATTGGAGAATCGATGTAATGAGATTTTTTTCTCTCTAATATAATATAATCCTATAAATTTCCTACAGAGTTAGAATAGAGGATTTGAATTCCCAGGAAGCAAGGATAAAATAATAGGAAGAAATCAAATGACTTCATGAAGAAAGGATCTAGAAACAAGAAAATAATATTGTAGAATTGGATGCGAATTTGAAGGATTATCAAGAATCTCATGACAAATTGATGGAGGATATAAAAGAGTTCAATATATTGAAGCTCTCTATTTTCAACCTCTAGGAAAAAAGGAGAAAATTTTATTTTTATGAACTCTTATTGTAATAAAACCTCATTTCCTTCCAAGTAATTTATATTGTTTTGTATAATTTTTTCTCTAACTCATTATAGGGAAAAAATGTTTTCACTTTTTATATTTCAATATAAAAAAGGGGTTAAATAATTTGGAAAATAAGAAACGACTTTATACAAAAGTTATTATTTATAAAAAGAAAAAAGTGTGAATACATTATTAAGGGGGATAACTCATTAGTAAAATTAAAGAGAATATGATCCATATTGATATTTTTATCCTAAAGAGGAATTAGTCATATTCACTATTACATTCAAAAGAGTTACTCAACTTAGGGGGAGATAAGTCTTTATTGTTTTTTTGTGCTTTCTAAAAAGGGGCAGATTGTTGAGGAAAAATGTTTTTTGACTTTCCCAATGATCTTTTTGTTTTGGATATCATAAATTACATATTATTTTCTATATATGATTTTTTTCCATCGTAATCATATATGTTTTTTTCATCATAATCACATATTTTATTTTCCATTGTAATCATATATGTTTTTTTCTCACCATAATCATATATGTTCTCTTCCATCATTATCATATATGTTGTTTTCTCATCGTAATCACATATGTTGTTTTCCATAGAAATCAGATATGTTGTTTTCTCATCGTAATCAAATATGTTGTTTCTCATTGTAATCACACATGTTGTTTCTCATCGTAATCACATATGTTGTTTCTCATCGTAACCTCACTATGCATCATGATGACATTATGCATCGTATCCATGTTATGAATCGTAATCATGTTATTCATAATAATTATGATATTCATAATATTCATGTTACGCATCAGAACCATGACATGTATTATATCAAAGATATACATCGTAATCATGTTACACATCGTAATCATGTTATGCATCTTAACAATGTTATCTATCGTAACCATGATATGCAATGTAACCTTGTTATGTATCGTACTTATTTAATGCAATGTAATCATGTCTTACTCCACTACTGCATAAATTTTTTACATTATAATTCACCTTATTTATACTTTCATACTTTTTTAATTATTGTTTCTGAACCAAAATTATGTTGTTGAGTGAGTTACATACTAATCAAAATGATGGTGTATATTCTATTTAGTTTTGACCATAATAGTTCCTGGTGTCCATGTACCCTTTATTTTTATATAGAAATCTAACCTTTGAAATTAAATATGACCATTGGATATGAGGCCTATAATTAAGAGTTAATTTGAACAAGATAAGAATACACTTGGATGATTGATCATAAAGGAAACTATTGTGAATCTAGCGAGAGATTGTGTAACCGCTCTCTTTCTTCATGTGAAAGGCCTTGAAGATACATGAAATGAAGGGCTTGTTTCACGTTCTTGTATTTCAATAAGTTTTTTGTATTTCTTTGTGAGACTTATCATTGTGATAATGATAGAGGGCTTCCGGGAATAGAAAGATGGTGTTGTCGATCATTTTATCGAGGGATTTCAAGTATTTGAAAGACTGTGTTGCCAATTACCTTCTTAATTGAGGGATTCTATGGATAAGAAGACAGATATATCGATCATCGTATTGAGGACTTACCTGGGTGCTGGTAAGATATACATTTATGGTAGGTGAAAGGATACCCTAATCTTTAAGATTAAATAATTGTAATAAACTTTAATTTTCCACTACCATTTGTAATAGAAAGGGAATCATTTAATTTACTCTTTCTATTCATGTTCTTTTCAATTGTAATTATATTAATTATGATACATTAATTTACATTACATTTTTTATTAATAGATTCTATACATTCTTAAGTATAATCATTTACATTTGTTATACTCTAATTATTGTATTCAATTCAAATAAAATTGTTTTTGATGACCTGCGGTATCATATTATATCAATAAAATCCAGGACTAGTTTCATTATTTTATTGTTTCAAAAATGGCTTTGATAATTTTATTAGTTTATGATCTCATAAACAAAGTTTCTTCTTAAGAGATTAAATTCAAATATTTTAAACCTAAAATTCACCCTCTCTTGTATTGTGTCATCTCATATACATATACAAATATATTTAGATCCAAAATATTTTATATTAATTTAAATTAATAAATATATTAAAATATATGTCATATATATATTAATTATATTTAAATTTTTTTATCTTTCATTTAAATTATAAGAGAGAAACGTATCACATTGCTTTGTGAGGTGGTAGTCTGTTTTACACATGACCAATGATATCATTAATTCAATGGATTATAAGGTATGAAATTAAATGATATATTTATTTTATATAATTATTGATATGTCATTAATACCATATATAAACATTGAACAAAACGTTATTACCTTCAATTTAAATCATAAGTGAAAAAAAGAATCACATCACTTCCTGAGGCCATAGTCCACCATACACATGAGTAGCGATATCACATTCTTTAAGGAATGGAAGGTAAGAAGGTATATATAATATTATAATTAAATAAGTATAATTATATGGTGAATATAATATAAAAACATTATAAACACCATTATATTCATCCTCTATAAGTCGTGATTGAAAAAAAATTACATTGGTTCATGAGGCGGTAGTCCACTGTACTCACGATCAATAATTTTGATTCTTATTTGAGAGAGAAAGATATTTTTATAGGTGATACAAACATCATATCAATATCTTAGTATTTTTAAAATACTATTTTTATTATATCATCATGATTTAATAATATTTTATGAAGGTGGAGGAAGAAATAAAATAAAACACACGGTAAAGGACTTTACAACTTATTTAAACATCTACTTTTGGTTTTCAAAAAAATTGTTCTTATGTTGTATTTATGAACAATAAAGGATTATTGGATGACTTTAGGGAATTATAGAAGTGATTTGTGAAGTTCTTACCTGATTAAATTGGTTTTGGAAGTGTGTAAAGGAGATAGAAGGGGGCTTCCTTTTATAATTGGAGGAGGGGATTCACTTTGAATTTTTTAAAAAAAGAATTACACTGATGTTTTTATCAAGAAAAAATATCAAAAAATGGACCCTTTTAGAACTTCAAAAGTTATAAGGTTAATATATGACCATATAATTGTAATTAAACATGCTTGGGAACAGTATTAACCCTTTTCGTTTGTGTTTGACCCCCAATAAACTCCTTTTTACTTTAACCAAAGTAAATAATTTTTACTTCTTTGACTATTCATTATGGTAAAAAATTAATTTAAATTATTAGATGGTATACATTATTATTACTAAAAATATGGAATCCATTTTTTGAAATTCAAATCACATAAGAGGAAGAATTTAATTTAAAATTAAACTCGTAAACTGGTCGAAAAAGCAAGTTCTCATGAAATGAATTTTTTAAGAAAATGATGATCTCATATTAACTATCTTACATGTAATGATAATTATGTGAATTTAAATTCATATTTTTATATAATTATATAATAAAAACATTTGATTTAAATTTTTTTATTTGAGATTATGTTAATTTTTTAAAATCCATAATAATTATACACTTTAAAATAGTTTTCATAAAAACATGCTTAAATGCTTAAAAACAAACTTATACAATAATTTAGTATAAAGAAGTTTTAAATGTAATTTATTAAATTTAATATAAATACCTAACAATTTTTTTAATTTTTTTTAAAATAAAATAAAATTGTAACTGAATTTATTAAAAACGATAATTTAATAAAATTCAGAATTTTCACTATTCACCAACAAAGTAATATTTTCTGAAAAATCCATAATTTAACTACAATTTAATATCTATATAATAATTTAAAAAATTAAGATGTTTTATTCCATATAGATTTTCTAAAATTGTTAAAAATTAATTTTTAATTGTGTGCGCAAAGCACAACAAACCACATTTTCAGAAAGAAACATTTTTAAGGAAATTTTCCTTTTCTTAAAAATAGTTCTTATATTATTTATAAAAAATAGATATCAATTTAATTTATTTTTTAAAAATTTAGATTTAGATTTATTTATTTATTATTATTTATACCCACCAAACATAATGTTTAGGTTATAATGGGAATTTTTAAATAATAATATTTTAATAGAGTGTCACTTTTCCTTTAAACATGGTGTTGTATGAATCAAAATTTATCATAGTGATTGATTTTATTTAAAAAAATTATATCTCAAAATATCTGGGTGTTACATTTTCTTCTAATATTTTTTTCATCTCATATATCTATCTAACATGATCTTCATATTTTAAAATCATGTTGTATTACATTGATAGATGGAAAGGTTCTTTTCAATGGATTTGATCCATGGATCTATGATTAAGGGATCATAAGATCCACTAAATGTCTAAGACCGTTGTCACATAATGGTGTCAATTTTAACTTTAAATTTCTTTGGGGGATTTATGTGTTTCTCCATATTAATGTTTCTATAGAAAACAATATTCAATTGAGAATGTATTTTCATGAAGCTGACTATTCATGATCCCATTGGGCTGGGAATATCATTTTGGATGTCATCACATTTGTAACACCCCAAGGTTTTACAAATAATGCATGAAACAATAAGTCTCTATGAAGTAACACTTTTTTAATAAGATAGTTATAAACTATCCATTAAACATAATTTTTCCACTTCAATGTTTTAAATTTAAAAAACCTAACAAACACAGTTGTGATCAGTATGTTATTTGGATTCTGATAAGTTAAAAATATTTTTTCATGAATAGTAATGTACCCTTATGAATATTAACCTACCCTTATAAATAGTTACCCTTATAAATAGTACATTTTCCAAATAAATAGTGACCTCACCAACGAATGTATAATATGTAGGCATCATATAAGTAACAATATGACCAAAGTATAAGTGTTGGTATTTTTGTAATTAATAGATATTTAATTACACCTTTTGGATTAATTTAATAATTTCAATGAAAATTTATTTTCATAAAATTCAGTTATAAAATATAATTTTATTTTCTTATGGTTATAAGTTAATTTTATGAGACCGTGAATAATTTTTTAATGTGTTATAAAATGAGTTATAGTTTAAAAATTGTTCTTTTGGGAATATATTATAATTTTATTTAAAAATTAATTTTCTCTTATTTAGAATATTATTTTGATAAAATGGAGTTAATTTTTTAATTCTACATATTGAAAAATGGTTGGGGTTAATTTTTAGTATTTTTTTGAAATACTTGATTTTTTTGTGATAAGTAAAATACAACCATTTACAAAAAAAGATAATTACATGATTTATTGAGTTGTTGATGATGTTCTGCTGAGGTAAGAACCCTTAGTTAGAACTGACATGAACTTATTGATTTTTTTGGTTACAAGAATCAATACTATTAATAGTCGGAAGACAAAATATTAAACAAATGATTAAAATAATGTAAACCCACTTATCTCCTCCACTATAAATACCACCCTAACCCCTCTTCCTAAAACACATCCCAGGCTTTGAGAATTATCTAGTTTCAGCCCAATACCATTCCCACGACACTTCCCCGTTTCTGAGACCTAATGGTCTCACCAAAAGGTCAATACCAAAGTTCTTAAGGAGGATCTCAAGGATAAGAGATCAAGAGGTAAAAATCCACTTTCATTTCATTTTAATTTCATTTCAATTATATTATTTTCTTAAAAACTCTCCACCTCCTTTTATCCAAGAGGAATGGAAGCTTTAGTCACTTACATATAATATATTTTTATCATATTTATGGAAAATTTCATCATCATAATTTTTATTCTCTACCTCTTATTTATAAAATAAAAATATTGTCTGTGATGTGTCGATTTACCGACATCATGGACATTGTGTCTTCACTTTCCCTTAATTCATTCAATACTACTTGTAAAACCACTTTAAGGGTTGGAAATTTTTTAATGTGTATTATATGACCTATCTTATGTTATATAATTAACTTTTATTAATAATATTAAAGGAATATGATGAATCAAGTTCATGATTATTGATGAACCGCCAAAATGATCCAAACAAATATCATTAATGTTAAACTAATAAATAAACCTTATAACAGAAAATTAAAATGATAAATGGTATAATTTAGGGGTCTAGAAACATGTACACACCATATCATTTCACTTCTAGAGTTTTTCTTCCATTCGATTGGTTAATTCTTTAGGAACCCACCATGGAATCCATGTAAATCACGCACATGAAACAATGTAAAAAACAAAATATTACTAATTAATAAGATGAATTATGCTATAAAATAATCATATAAGTTGTTAAAAAATGGATATGTTTTTTAAACAATTAATAGCACTATTTTAACCGTTATAAAGAATGTTTAAACGTGTTTGAATTAAGAAAACCCAGAGTTAAGGGAATTCGTAACCCAGTTTCCATTATTTGAGTTTACTATCTACTTTATACATTATATGGTTCAAAGAATATTTTTTGATAAATTTTTTATATTATTTTTTATACAAATATCCATTCCATTTTACTAATTCTAAATAAAATTATATTTATAAGGTACATTCCTTTTAAAATCCTTTTAAAATGCTCTTAAATCATATTCAATAATATTATATATATATATATAGTAAATGAATGGTCTATCCTGATTTCATGAGTCATTATTACAATGATATGTTCCTTGGACATAGTTATGTTGGGCTTGACCCATTATATCCCAAGAATTGTTGAGTTGATCCCATTATAGCTCAATATATGATGGGTGACCCCCATTATAGCTCTCTAATGCATTGGGTAATTTAGAGATGGAAGTTGACCAAATGGTTATTCCATATGTATGGGTGATTTTAAGAGTGATATGAAAAATATATCCCAAGGAAACAACATGATGTTTCTATGCACGTTAATGAGTTCTTATGAAATGGATATTATTGGTTTTTATATTATCACTTGACTAAAAATTTATTTATATCCCTTAATGTTCTCTTTGTGCTAATCCCATGATTAAAGTTTTTTTATAGGTTTTAAGGATGTGTAAGAGAAATAAGGAGGACATGTTAAATGTTATTAATTTTTATGAAAGAAATTATGTTTTATTTTAAATGTTTTATTTGTTAGAAATATTGGATACTATCTTAGTAGTATCTACATATATAATTATGGGATGTTATGTATGTTTTTTGTCCTAATTATATAAAACTCTAAACATAAAAATATCCTCAATGTGTAAGAATTCATGTTCTTGTCTAAAACACATTATTAGGTAATGTTTTAAGACTGGGTCCTCATAGTTGTTATCAGAGGATATTTTAGATAAATTTAGTGGTTAGGATGATGTTAATAGAATACCATAAATGATATTTTTACTTTATGGTTAATTGAAAATGATATATCATTTAAATATTTCCATTTTGCTTCATATAAAATATGTCTATTCAGGATGGTTTTCCAAAAATGATATAGGGAAGCTGAGGTACGAAGGCAACAAGAGGCTGATATCTATTCGAATCGAAAGATCAGAATGGTTGGAATTGGAACTGAGCAGTTTGTGACAGCAATGGCTAAGTTGAATAAGGTGATAAATGATAGTGGAATATATGTTGTAGAGGAACCTGATCTACCATGATGAAACATGCCTTTATGGAACATTTTATGAGGCAAATTCCTCCATCATTTAGTGGAACCCCAAATCAAGTGATAGCCGAAGGATGTATCAATGCTCTAGAAAAGATATTTGATGTCATGGGATGTTCGCAATGTAAAAAATTAATACTATTTATTTATCATTTTGAAGGTGAATTTGATCAACGGTGGACATTGGTTATGAATAATAGTGAAAGAGATGATCTTGACTGTATGGAATGGGATGATTCTAAGAGTCTTTTTCAGGAAAAATATTTTCCAAAAAAGGTTCAACTCCGAATGGAGAAACAATTCATAGAACTAAATAAAAAGGATAATGATTATATGACAGTATATGAATCGTATTTTACAATACTATCCATATATGTACTGAATTTTAATCAGGATTTTGATTGTAAAATTAATAGATTTTACCCTGGCCTGAAACCAGTTTTATGAAGAGATTTGGATTCATGATATTTTAAAAACTCTGAGAAAAGTGTTCGTTATGATGAAAATAATGAGATGTAATTTTCTGACACATATGTGCCTCATGATGGAAAGAATATGAAGCGGCCAAGATGGCAGGCTTTGAGGAAGGATGCATCAAAGAAATATAGAGGTAAGAAAATCTATTTCCATTCTTCTGAAAAGTGTGGTGAAAAGCATTCTTGATAATGTACCGTAAATTCTAGAGAATGATACTGATGAGGAGTGTTTGGGAACATCTCTCATCATTGTAAGGAAAACAATCTAAAAATTAATGATAAGACGATGGTGAGATGTATTAAATGTTAGGAATTTGGTTATTTTGTTAATGTGTGTCCGAAGCTAGTCACCCTAGCTAGAAAATAACAATAATAGAAGAATAAGGGTGTGGTAAAATCCTTTACAACCACATCAGGAGATTTTGAGCCATCGAATGAGGTGGTATCATGTACATTTATTGTTTTTACATATTTTTCATATATTTTGTTTGATTCGGGGTCTACACAATATTTTATTTCGTAGAATTTGTCTCCAAAATTGGGAATTCCTCCTAAGGAAATGAAACCAGATCTCATGGTAAAAACACCTGGATGAAATATCATGGAAAAAATAAATTATTAAGGTTTACCTACCATTGTATGTGGAATGTTTATATCTAAAAACCTAGTTATATTGCCTATACTTGAGTTTCATGTAATTCTGGGTATGGACTGGATTTCATTTTATCATTTTAAGATAGATTGTAGATCAAAAGAAGTTGTTTCATAGATTGAGTTTCATTTTTTTGTACAAGAATGTACCCATACCATTGTTAACATATCAGGAAGCTCAGAAACTATTAAAATATAGAAATGAATGTTATATTACACACATTGTTTAAAATATGGAAACTGTTCATCTTTATGATGTTCTAGTTGAAAATTAGTATCTTGATGTATTTACTGATTATTTTATTGGTGTTATTCATGATCGGTAGGTTGGGTTTATTATTGAATTAGTTATTGATGTTAAGCCAATTTCTAAACCCCCTTATTGAATGGCTCAAATGGAACTTCTGGAATTGAAAAATTAGTTGCAGAAATTATTAGATAAAAGCTTCATCTGACCTAGCACTTCACCATGGGGTTCTACTGTCTTGTTTATTAAAAATAATGATTGTTCTATAAGACTTTGTATGAATTATAGTGCCTTGAATAAAATATCTGTTAAAATAAGTAACCTTTGCCTCATATCGATGATTTGTTTGATCAGCTTTTGGGAGCATAATATTTTTCAAAGTTTGATTTGAGGTCAAGGTACCATCATTTAAATGTAAATTATGCAGACATACCAAAGACTGTGTTCCATTCTAGATATGGGCATTAAGAATTATTTTGTATTCTACTTGGGTTAACTAATTAACCTACTATATTCATGGATCCTTGGAATAAAATATTTCATTATTTCTTGGATATGTTTGTAGTTGTTTTTCTTGATGATATTCTGGTATATTATAGAAGTAAATAGAATCATGAAAACATCTAAGGGTTTCTTATTAAGCCACAAAAGAAAAGAAACTATAGGGAAAATTCAGAAAGTTTGAATTTTCGTTGAAACAAGTTTCTTTCCTTGGTCACATTGTTTCTAAATATGGAATAACTGTTGATCCATCTAAAAACAATGTTGTTGAATAATGGATAAGACCCACAAATATAACTGAGATTCATATTTTTCTTTGTTCATCAGGATATTACTAGAGGTTTGTTCAAATATTTTCATGGTTATCTAGACCACTGACTATGTTAACTCAAAAGGGGTTAAATTTGTCTTGACAAAAGAATGTGATGATTATTTTCAGGAATTGAAAAGAATAATGGTGAATGATCCAATTCTTATTCTACCTTACAGAAGTGGGGAATTTTTCTTCTACAAAGATTCTTCATTGAAGGGACTTAGTTATGTTCTGATATAGAATTATCAGGTAATTTATTATTCTCTACGTCAGTTGAAACCACGTAATTTGAATTACCCTAAACATGATTTGGAAATAGATGTAGTTGTTTTTGTATTAAAAATTTGGAGGAATAATTTGTATGAAGTAAAAAGTAAAATATATACAGAACATCGATGTTTTAATTATATATTTACATAGAAGGAATTGAAAATGAGATAATGAAGTTGACATGAACTAATCATGGATTATGATTTAATGATCCATTACCATTTCAGAAAAGAAAACAGAGTGGATGATGCCTTGTGTTGGAAGAACAATGATATATTAAACATGATATGTTTATATCATGACACTCTAGTTAAGGATTTGATGAATTTATGCTTAGAAGTTGTTGGTATAGGAAAAACCTCTATTTTTTTAGGTTTCATTGTGGTCATCATTTTTTGAGAGAATTAAGAAAGCACATAAAAGAGGAAGATAGTTATAAAAAGGGTATAAGTGATTAAAATGGGTAAGTATCAAGAATTTAAACTCGATAAGGATTATGTTTTTAGTTTGGGAAGAGATTATGTGTTTCTTTTGATTCTCAATTGAAGAAATACTTATAATGTGAAGCCCATAGTTCTCTGTTTTTAGTTCATCCTGACATAAAAAAGATGTACATAGATCATTGAGAGTATTACTGGTGGGATGGAATGAAAAGAGAAAATTATTATTACACCATAAAATATTTGACATGTCAACATGTAAAAGAAGATTGGTACCTATGGAAGTAGATTATTTAACCGTTAACAGTACTAGAGTGGGAATGGGAAAATATATCCATATATTTCATTGTGGGACTACCAATGACATATCGAGGTAATAATGCAATCTGGGTTATTGTTGATTGACTGACTAAATCGACACATTTCCTTCATATTCGAGATAATACATCATTGGATCATTTTTCCCCGTTGTAACTCAAAGAGGTTTTCCGATCACATGGTGTTCCTCTTTCCAATATATCTGATGGTGATCCCAGGTATACTTATAACTTTTGGAAAGGCCTTCAAAAGTCATTTGGAATAGAATCAAATTTCAGTACTTCTTTTCATTCTGAATCTGATGGAAAAAGCAAGGGAAAAATTCAAATATTGGGGGATATTCTTCATGGGAGTTCAATGGAATACCAGGTAAGTTGAGATCATCATATTTCCTTATTTGAGTTTTCTAAAAATAATAGTTTTCATTCCATTGTATAGATAGAACCTTTTGAGGATTTGTATGTAACGTGGTGTCGAACACCATAATTTTAGGATGATGTCATGGATGGGAGTTTATGGGACCAGAATTAGTATAGGAAGTTGTAGAAAAAGTTCATATGATTCAGCAACACATGAGGACAGCTCAAAGCCGGCAGAAAAGTCATGTAGATAATAGGTGGAAATAAATTTCATTTGAGGTAGGTGATCATGTTTTCCTTAAAATATTTCTTGGGAAAACTAATATGAATTTTGATAAAAAGAGAAAGTTAATTCCATGGTTCATTAGACCTTATAGAATCCTAGAGATTGTTAGACCAGTTGCCTACTGAGTATTTTTCCCTCCATGTTTATCTTAGGTACAGAATGATATTATTTTTCTGATGTTGAGAATGTATGTTTCAGATTCATCTCATGTTTTCAGCCGAGAAGTAGTTCAACTGGAAGAGAACCTTTCTTATGAAGAGAGACATGTTCAGATTCTTGATCATAGAGAGAAAGTATTTTGTAATAAGGTAATCTACCAGGTAATGTTTTTGTGGAGAAACTACGAGGTTGAATAAGCAACATGAGAATCATAAAATGAAATGACAGAAAGGTACCCTCACTTTTATAATAAGTAAATAAAAATTGTTAGGATTCATCTTCTAGAAGGTGGGGAGAATGTAAAAACACAAGGTTTTCCAAATAATGCAAAAAACACTAAGTCTCTTTTAAGAAACAGTTTTTTAAGGACATAGTTACAAACTATCCATTAAACATAATTTTTCCACTTCTGTGTTTTGAATTTTAAAAAATATGAGATACACGGTTACGATCAGTAAGATATTTGGATTCTAATATGATAAAATTAATTTTCAGTGAATAGTAACCTACCTTAATGAATATTAACCTACCATTATGAATAGTAATATGACCCTTATGAATAGTAAATTAGTCAAATAAATAGTGACCTCACCAAGAAATGTATAATTAGAAGGCATATTATATGTAATAATATGACCATAATAAAAGTGTTTGTATTTTTCTAATTTATAAATTTTTAATTACACTTTTTTGATTAAATTTATAATTTAAATGAAAATGTATTTCTATAAAATGTATTCATAAATTATTATTGTATTTTATTATGTTTTTAAGATAATTTTATAAGACTTGATTATTTTTTCAAGGTGTAATTAAATAAGTTATTGTTTTCAAATTGTTATTTTCAGAATAAATTTTTATTTTATTTAAAACAATTATCATATTTTGAAAATTATTTTGATAAAATGGAGTTCATTATCAAATTATACACATCAAATAATTTTTGGGGTGAATTCTTGGTATTTTTCTGAATTATATAGATTTTTTACGAATATTAAAATATGATAAATTACAAAATAAGCTAAGTACATGATTTAATTAGTCATTGATGATGTTCCACTAAGTTATGCACCCTTGTCTCGAAATAAAAATGAACTTATTAGTATTTTGGGTCATAAGAATCAATAATATTAATAGTATTGAACTAAATATTAAACTAATGATTAAAATAAAGTAAAACCACTCCTCTCCTCCACCATAAATACCACCCTCACCCCCACTTTTTCACACACCTCTATGGCTTTGAGAATTATCCATATTCTACCAAATCACCTTACTAAGCCACTTCCACACATCCAAGACCTTTTGGTCTCACAAAAAGGACAAAAATAGAGGCCTTAACTAGGATCTCAAAGAGAAGATATCAAGATGTAAGAATCCACTTTCATTTCCTTTTATTTTCATTTCAATTATTTTATTCTTATCTAAATGAATGGAACCTTAATTATCCTATATATGTTCGATTTTTATCATGTTTATGGAAAATTTCATCATAATACTTATTCTCCTCCCCCTATTATTGTAAAAATAAAAATAACATCAATGATGTGTTGATTTACCGACATCGTGGACGATGTGTCTTCAAATTCCATTATTTACTTCAAAAAAGGATGTAATACCATTTTAATGGTTATAAATGATTGTAATGTTCATAATATGACCTATATTATGTTCTATAATTAACTTATATGCATATTATTAATGTTATATGATGAAATAAGTTAGTTATTATCGAAGAACCGCCAAAATGATCTTAACAAATATCATTAATGTTTTAACTAATAAATCATCATCATATCATAAAATAAAAAATGATAAATGGTATAATTTATTGTTATAGAAACATATAAATACCATCTGATTTCACTTATGGAGTTTTTCTTCAATTCGATTGGGAAATCCTTTAAGAACCCTCCATGGTAACCCTATAAAGAATGCACCCGAAACAATGTAAATAACAAAATATTACTATGTAATAGGTCGAATGATGTTAAAAAATGATTATATAAGTTGTTAAGAATATGTATATGATTTTATAAACTATTAATAACACAATTTAAACCATTATAAAATAGATTTAAACAAGTTTGAGGAAAGACTAATCTGAGGTAAGGGAATGTATAACCAAATTTCCATTGTTTGGGTTAACCTTCTACATTATTCATTATGTGGTACTAAGATTATTTGTGTGATGTATTTTGGTTTATTTTAGGTTGTATACAAATATAAATTACATTCTAATAATTCTCACTCCAATTATATTTATAAGGTACATTCCTTTTAAAATCATTTTAAATGTCACTTTAATTAAATTCAAAAAGAATATTTTTTATATATATGGCATGAGTGGTTTCTCCTAATTTCTTGATTCTTTGTTACTATTATATGTTACATATTTATAGTTATGTTGGGTTGATCCCATTAGAGCTCTATATATGACAGGTGATCCCCCATTATAGTTTTCTAATGTATTGGGTACTCTAGAGATGGAAGTTGACAAGATGGTTATTCCATGTGTAAGGGTGATTGTATGAGTAATATGGAAACTTTTTCCCAAGGAATCTACACGATGTTTCTATGCATGTTAATGTGTTCTTATAAAATGTGTTTTATTGGTTTTTTATGTTATCATTTGGCTAACAGATTCTTTGTATCCTTTACTGAGCTCTTTGTGCTCCTACAAAGTTTTAAATATTTTTCATAGGTTATAAGGATATGTAAGAGAAGGAAAGAAGAAATTTAAATGTTATGAATAGTTTTAAATGAAATTATGTTTTATTTTAAAGGTTTTATATTTTGGAAAAAGTGCATACTCTTTTAGTAGTGTCCTCAAATAAGATTTTGGGATGTTATATATGTTTGATTTCATAATTCTCTAAAAATATAAAATGTAGAATATCATCAATGTGTAAGAATGCATGTTATTGTCTAAAACTCATGATTAGGTAATTTATTAATGATTTTTACTTATAACATTACCCATCACATTGGTTTTTTATACGTTTTATCATATTACTAGCCATTGAATAAAAATAAATAGAAATTTAGAATTGATAATTTTTATAATATTAAATACATTAATAGGAAACCAAGAACATTAAAGGAATAAATCATAAATGAAATATGTTTTTCAACTTATGATTTTTTAGGACTCAATCCATGTTATTCATGATCTATTTCAAAACATAAAATCTTATGGGAATTTTTTCCATTAATTATTTTTTATAAAGACTTTTTGAATTTATCAAAGCATATCCCCCAGGAGTGCCAAACTAAGTGTGTAGAAAGTCACATTTTCCTGCACTAGGTGAAGACCAAGTCTAGATCAATGTTCCATTCTCAAGGTTATTACCCATATGTAATACTGTGCTAGATAAAAATCTAACTATAGTTTCAAAACATCGATGCCTTTTCTTGTAAACTCTTTACTGTATACTGTAATAAAATTTAGGGATGTCTTCTTATATTTTGTGTTATCCCAAGGGATTTCACTATATTTTTCTAATCATAATCCCCAAAAAATACCATCTATTTCTCTAATAACAACTATTACAACCCAATATTCAATACATAATAATTCATAATTTATTACATAAAGATACACTTAATACAACTATAAAATATATTGATTCCTAAGGTCATTACGAATTAGATAAATGAAATAATAAATTAAAATAAGTGTATAACATTACTATATAAAGACTATATAACCTTCCCATATATTCCATGGATCTTTTAAAACAACATGGGATAACCTATGGGCGTACATGTGAAAGTGGTAAATTAATAAAAAATAATATTTTATTAAAATATTATTTATTTAAAAAATTACAGAATTTATCAAAAAGAGTTTATTGATTGAAAATATATAGTACACAGAAATACAATATGGGTTTCATCATATAAAAAATATAATTTAAATCAAACATTTTTATTTAACAATTATAAAGTAATAAAATATAAATATTTTTATTATTTTATCGAAAAAGAAAAAATATAAAAACACATACTATTACGGTCTAGATACACAAGTGAATACCCTAAGGGTAAGGTGTGTGCTGGCGAGATCTTCTTGTGATGTATTGGTGAATGTGGTTTGAGACATGATTTACCCTAAAGAAGAAACAAACCCACAAAGATAAAAATAAAAGTAGAAAACCAACTATATGATTCATGAGAAAATAAACATTACAACATACTTAAATAAAAATAAAATAATTGTATCTGAGTAATATCATAAAATTAATAATAGAGTAATAATAATACTCAAGAAACATAAATAATATAACACCTGAGCGTCACCACTGTAGACTAATATGTAGGAACACCCAAGCTCCAACTTTAGTAACCATTACATGGATGTTAGGGGACTCCACTAGAGAAGTAAGAAAATTTTATCTTACCTTTATCTCAAGAAATGATATCTATAAATGTATTAATGTGACCATGTAAGGGGTGAGCATAACACTCAATAAGTAATCATTAGATACTTCCCAAAAAACAAACATTAGGATAATAACAAGTTAACACATTTTATATATAAAATAAATGTGATGAAGATACACCTTTCATAAAAATTATACCACATGATCCATTTAAGAAATTGTCATCCAAAGAATGTTATCATAATTTAACATTTGGAATAAATTTCACATGTTCAGACACACATAGACAAACATGAATTCCATGGAACTCCCTATAATCACTAGTGGTGACTCATCCGGTCACCAATATGTCACTTGATGACCCAATTTGAAGGTGATACATTTTACCATGATCTATCCAATTTTTTATATTAATTTATTGTAGTACTTCTTACCATAATCCATCCTATGTTTTCTATTATTTGATGGTGGTAGTTCCAAACATGATCCGTACCATAGGAACTTGAATGGACACCAACCCAATTATAACAAGTTACCAATTAAACATTTTCCCAAACATAAATTTTATCAATCCTATTTAGAAAATAATTGTGTTCCATCATTCAAAATTATCCTTTTGAAATCTCATCACAATATAGGGTTTCCATAAAAAATATATCTAGATATTTAAAAATAAATCAAAAGAACAAGTTATCAAAATATAATCCACCATGTTTTAGAATAGTAGTGTGGAAGAGAAGAAACCTAAACCAAGTTTGTTTACAATGATGATTCTATGATTATTCCATAGATCCAAAATCTTTATTCTATTACTATATTGAAACCATAGAGCATCTAATAAAAACTCATAGAATTCAATAGATTTTGGTATTACAACACTGATATATGGTTTTTTTCAAGAAAATACATGAACATTCAAGTCGATAAAGAAGAACCATATATTGGATTTTAACATCAATAGTTAAATTCTAAAATATTTTTTGGACTCAAGGTCCGGACATCAAAAATCATCGCAAATAACCTATGGAAAACCTGGATGTCGAGAGGAATAGTATCAAAAGTGAATGAGGGTCTAAATGAATAGGTTGGATTAAATAGTCTAAAACTAAAAAAATTCATGATGTGAATTATGAATTTACATCAAGAATCCATAAGAGGTAAAATACGTTGAAAATTATGTCACCTCAGATATAAATCTCGAAAAACCACTTTAACATTCTGTATTGACTCGTGTTGTGAACTAAAACTTTCAATTACCAATTTACTCATTAGAATGAATTAACAATATCCTCCTATAAAATATTAATTTCATGAAATATATATTCTTGACATGAATTTTTCATATAGGAATATTTTAATATCTCCTCTCTTGAACCGTTCGAATTCGTCTTGTAAATTATCCCAATGAATCCAAAAATAAAGTAAGAAGCATAAATATGATGGCATACCTCAAATATAGTATAATGACACAGCCTTTTCATACATTACTATTAAACAATTTCAAATCTAAACAATATAATAGTTTTACACATAGAGGATCCAAAGTTTTAGTGTCTTGTGCAAACTAGGACCACACATTAGAAATACAACATCAACCATTAACATTTATTTAATTTCTTCTTCACTAGCTTCTTAGTGGCACTTTTCCTATCCTTATTACATGTATCCACCTGAGGATATACATAAAAAGAGGTGATATAGAAGCCCTGTAAGAGGATAAATAAGAACAATATATCATGGGGTGAGCATAATCATGACATAGGCAAAATATCATGAACATGACATGAGCATAAATAAAATACTTAAAACGTGGCAATGCATAAAAATGAAACATCATGTCTTAGTGGTTAACCACGTCACATACTTGTGAACTAATATAGAATATTTTTAACACATCATTTCAAATATACTCATGAGATTCATCACTTTACCAAATGCATTGGAGCGCTATATAATTCCAAGCGCACCCGCCACATTTAAACATTCATATTGCACTATATAATTTCGGGATCACCCGTCACATCATAACATTATAATTTATCATGCATGACACAATGAAAATATAACATAAATGAATATAACTAACCCATGAAAATGAATGCGTTTCATATCATAAGCACACATTCATAATCATTGGATTCCCAAAATAAAGAGGGAACAACATACTTGATACAAGAACCATCAACCTTGAATGAGAGGTAAAAGTTGAGTTCATAAGAGAATATTTCTTTCGGAAAACATTTGGATTGACATAAACATCCTTACAAAAAATGTATATCCCATAAAAGTAAAGAAAATGATGAAAAAAATGATTTTTAAGGAGTGACCATATCAAAAATGGGGTGAAAGAGGTAGAACCCGAAGGATGAATGTTGGGTTCGAGAATTTCTCATGACCTTGTACCCGAATGCTTCCTTCTCATTAATGTTCTGTATAATGATATTATATTCATTAATTAGAAATCCAGAACCTTGTTTACATTAATAGGGTTCATTATGGTTTCATTCTGTCATTTTATGTTCCTTTGGATGACTTATAGAGTTTAAAAACATTGTTTTGGGGATGTTCGTTTTTATGGGTTTTCTTGGGTTGTTCACTTGTATTCATAAATTAATGTTTCGGTAGAGCATGAGTAAACATCCAGAACTAATATTACATGTTATTAATGAAATTTAAGTAGTTTGGATGATCTTATAATGAATAAAATTAGATTCATGTCGATGAATCATTAGATAAGAATTAAATGATGGTTATTTGGGTTAATTTGGGTGGTTTTTTGATCATAATGAACTTGTTTTATTTTATCACATAGAAATATGGCCATAGGTTATTTCTAGAACATAAAATAGAACATAATACATATAATATAATCTGGTTCCACCATAAAAATGGTTTTATGACCAGATCAGAAGGTAGAAATGGAAGAAGATAGCATGTCGTTTTTGAAGGTGATAAATTAAAACCTCATGAACAACGTTCTCTTTAATAGAATAAAAGGAAGAGGGAAAGGGTGTGGGGTGATATAAGATACCATTAGAATCATAAAATTAAAGAATATTTATAATACTAGAGTTACAAAACTATTTGGAAGAATATAGGTGGGGAGAGATCTATAATAGAAGTTGAACATGAAAGGAAATTAAAGGAGAAGAGAGAGAGAAATTACCTCTTGAATCCTTCTCTTGAGAACCTCTTTAAAGGCCTAATCATGGTCTTTTATTGTTTTCAAATTGTTATTTTCAGAATAAATTATGATTTTATTTAAAAAAGTTAACATATTTTGAAAATTATTTTGATAAAATAGAGTTCATTTTCTAATAATACACATCAAAAAATTGTGGGGGTGAATTCTTGGTATTTTTCTGAATTACGTGGATTTATTACGAATATTAAAATATGATAAATTACAAAATAAGCTAAGTACATGATTTATTTAGTCATTGATGATGTTCCACTATGTTATCCACCATTTTCTCGAAATAAAATGAACTTATTACCATTTTGGGTCATAAGAATCAATAATATTAATAGCATTGAGCTAAAATATTAAACTAATGATTAAAATAAAGTAAAACCACTCCTCTCCTCCACTATATATACCACCCTCTCCCCCACATCCTCACAAACCACTATGGATTTGATAATTGTACATATTCTACCAATTCACATTACTAAGTCACTTCCCCACATCCAAGACCTTTGGGTCTCACAAAAAGGCCAAAAATAGAGGCCTTAACGAGGATCTCAAAGAGAAGATATCAGGAGGTAAGAATCCACTTTCATTTCCTTTTATTTTCATTTCAATTATTTTACTTTTATCTAAATGAATGGAACCTTATTTGTCCTATATATGTTCAATTTTTATCATTTTTATGGAAAATTTCATCATAATATTTATTCTCCTCCCCCTATTATTGTAAAAATAAAAATGACACCAATGATGTGTTGATTTACCGACATCATGGACGATGTGTCTTCAATTTCCGTTATTTACTTCAAAAAGGCTGTAAAACCATTTTAATGGTTATAAATGATTGTAATGTTCATTATATGACCTATCTTATGTTCTATAATTAACTTATATGCATATTATTAATGTCATATGATGAAATAAGTTATTGATTATCGAAGAACCGCCAAAATGTTCTAAACAAATATCATTAATGTTATAACTAATAAATAATCATCATATCATAAAATAAAAAATGATAAATGGTATAATTTATGGTTATAGAAACATATAAATACCATCTGATTTCACTTCTGGAGTTTTTATTCCATTCGATTGGGAAATCCTTTACGAACCCTCCATGGTAACCCTATAAAGAATGCACCTGAAACAATGTAAATAACAAAATATTACTATGTAATAGGTCGAATGATGTTATAAAATGATTATATAAGTTGTTATGAATATGGATATGATTCTATAAACTATTAATAACACAATTTAAACCATTATAAAATAGATTTAAACAAGATTGAAGAAAGATTAATCCGAGGTAAGGGAATATATAACCAAATTTCCATTCTTAGGGTTATCCTTCTACTTTATTCATTATGTGGTACTAAGATTATTTGTGTGATGAATTTTGGTTTATTTTATGTTGTATACAAATATAAATTACATTATACTAATTCTCACTCCAATTATATTTATAAGGTACCTTCATTTTAAAATAATTTTAAAAGTCACTTTAATTAAATTCAAAAAGATTATTTTTTATATATATGGCATGAGTGGTTTCTCCTAATTTCTTGATTATTTATTACTATTATATGTTACATATTTTTAGTTATGTTGGGTTGAGCCCATTAGAGCTCTATATATGATAGTTTATCACCATTATAGTTCTCTAATCTATTGGGTACTCCAGAGATGGAAGTTGACCATATGGTTATTCCATGTGTAAGGGTGATTGTATGAGTAATATGGAATCTTTTTCCCAAGGAATCTACATGATGTTTCTATGCATGTTAATTTGTCCTTATAAAATGTGTTATATTGGTTTTTTATGTTATCATTTGACTCACAATTTCATTGTATCCCTTACTGATCTCTTTGCGCTCCTACAAAAGTTTTAAATCTTTTTCATAGGTTATAAGGATATGTAAGAGAAGGAAAGAAGGAAATTTAAATATTATGAAGAGTTTTCAAAGAAATTGTGTTTTATTTTAAAGGTTTTATATTTTGGAAAAGGTGCATACTCTTTTAGTAGTTTCCTCAAATAATATTTTGGGATGTTATATATGTTTGATTTCATAATTCTCTAAAAATATAAACTGTAAAATATAATCAATGTGTAAGAATGCATGTTATTGTCTAAAAGTCATTATTAGGTAATTTATTAATGATTTTTACTTATAACGTTACCCATAACATTGGTTTTTTATACGTTTTATCCTCTTACTAGACATTGAATAAAAATAAATAGAAATTTAGAATTGATAATTTTTATACTATTAATTACATTAACAGGAAACCAAGCACATTAAAGGAATAAATCATAAATGAAATATATTTTTCAACTTATGAATTTTTAGGATTCAATCCATGTTATTCACGATCTATTTCAAAACATAAAATATTATGGGAATTTTTTCCATTAATTATTATTTATAAAGACTATTTGAAATTATCAAATCATATCCCCCAGGAGTGCCAAACCAAGTGTGTATAAATTCACATTTTCCTGCACTAGGTGAAGACCATGTCCAGATCAATGTTCCATTCTCAAGGTTATTACACATATGTACTACTGTGCTAGATAAAAATCCAACTATAGTTTCCAAACATTAATGCATTTTCTTGTAAACTATTTACTGTATACTGTAATAAAATTTATGGATGTTTTCCTATGTTTTGTGTTATCCCTAGGGATTTCACTATATTTTTTCTAATCATAATCCCCAAAAAATACCAGCCATTTCTCTAATAACAACTATTACAGCCCAATATTCAATACATAATAACTCATAATTTATTACATAAAGATACAATTAATACAACTGTAAAATATATTTATTCCTAGTGTCATTGCGAATTAGATAAATGAAATAATAAATTAAAATAAGGGTATAACATTACTATATAAAGACTCTATAACCTTCCCATATATTCCATGGATCTTCCAAAATAACATGGGATAACCTATGGTCGTACATGTGGAAGAGGTAACATATAATGTCCAGTAAACAAATAATCAAAGAATAACATGATAAAATTAATTCTTTTGATTCAAGAGGCATAAAAATATGATGTAAAAGTGGTGAGAATCATAATATTTAATGATTATGCATGATATAACATCATAAAATCAAGGAAACATAATAATTTATGAACAATAAAAAAATCATAATAAGAATAAATCATGGATAACAACAAAGACAACATAACATAATGTTCTTAGGATAACATCTCATCCACTCCACATGGAATATCATGAGATAAAAACACTAACAAATGCATTGGATGAAAATATAATTCTGGACCCACCTGTCACTTTAATATCATGTACATGAATATGTGTGCCACATAGATATTAAAATAACAGGATTTATTGCGTCATTTTAATATCACAACTATGTAGTGTCGGTAAAATACATGGAAATCCATAATCAATGAAGTTTATGTATATCTAGGTGAATACCCTGGGGTGGAAATGAGTATGGGTATTCACTACATAAATGTTAGGAATGGAAAATTACAGGATAATTTCAGCAGCATAACGTGGGTATATAATGATTCATGGAAGGGTTAAATGAGAGTGAAACGGGTATCTCATCACATGGAACTCATAAGGTGTAAGACCCTGGCCTTCTTTGGAGTCAGCTCAAGCGATTTTTAGTTACTTTTTGAAAATTCTAAGTACCATTAACATTGAGTAGTGTCTTGTGGTGTGTTTCCATGAGCCTTTAAAGAATAATAATGAACATTGGGCTGTGCATGGTTCGTGAATGGTTTGAAATACCATGCGACCAAACCGCGCCAAGGGTACAAAACTGTATAGAGTGGTCCGCATAGTTTTCACATGGTTTGAAAAACCATGTGACCAAACTGTGTCAATGTTGAAAACCTGGACAGATAGCTCTGCATGGTTGGCACATAGTTTTCTTAACCATGCATGGGAAATTTTAATTCCAAAAATCCTTTTTAAAGCCAACCTATCCCTCAGGACTTCCATATTTTTATCCTTGGATCGGGATTGGCAAGTTCTAGGTGTTTTCAATGCCACTTGTAGAGATTCCAATGTGATATGAACATTGTTCTTTGAGATTGAAAGTCCAGATTGAAGATCATCTCTCATACTATTATGTAGATTTCATCCCGTTGATTCTCCCATTTTTTCCTCAATATTTTTTAATTATATTTATATAATATCTCCACATTTTATTGGATATATACCTATGGATTGAGATATAGAACTAGGATTGTGGATCTAGATCTAGTTTTTCATGTTCTTAATACCATTGATCTTAATTTCGATTTTAGGGTTTTAGATTCAGATCTTGATCAATGATGTAGTGCCACTATGATTTTGGGGATTTTCGTTGGGATAACATTCGTCATTAAACTGAGGTAGGTGGTGCAAATAGAACTCAACTATATATGATTTATGATATGTGTATGAGTTTATGAATTTTATAGATTCGATTGATAATTGAATTCTTAAAATGGAGTAATTAGGAATATAGAATTGACCTTTAAATTTCCTTGGAGGTAAATTGATAATTGATCTCAGGAATAACTAAGGCGGCTACCCAAATTGATATGTTTTTGGAGATTGATTTTGGGTTGAAATATTATCTTTAGGTATTTATTTTTTGTAATAAGATAATTAATTGGCGGGAAAGTAATTATGGAATTATGTTTGTATATGTAATATAATTAATTGGGATAATTAATTATGTGACATGATGTGATTAAAGTTAACTATTTGTGAGAATTAATTATGAGTTTTTGGGTATTTATATTAATAATTAATTATGGAATGTGAATTTTGTGGATTGGTTAATTAATTTATGAATTAATTAGTGGGTTATATTCTTAGTTAATTTTTGAATTAACTAATTTCCGTTGAAATGTTTAACAAATCATTGGATTAGTAAATATAGAATGTGGAAAATTGTTATGACTTAATGAACGATTAAATGGATGAGATTATGTGGATTTAGGCATGCCATCCTAGAATAATTAGATATTGGAACATGTACAAGGTTTTCCTCCCCAATAGTTATCCATGATTGAGATTATGGGGTGTTAGTCATGATAACCTAAACCGATTGAGAAAAGAATTTATATGCATGCTGACCTACACTCAACGAGATTTGGGGCGCTAGACATGATGACCTACACCAAATGAATGATAATAAGGAATGATGATTCAAATTGGAAACATGAATTGAATTGTGCTAATATGATAATTAACGATTAAATTACAATGTCATAACTGTTTTACTTATTCATAGTATTTATTGCTTCATAAATCTTCATGAACTATCTTTTTATTGTACTCGTTTTAGACACCATTGGTGGTGACCTACTATGTTGTACTCACACCATATTTGGGCTGCCTGATCGGAACCCGAGAATACTTTTTTGTTGCAGGATAGGTTAAGGGAAAGGCCCTGGGATAGGTTGTTGTTTGTTATTGGATAATGGGAGAGAGAACCGAGAAATGTTTGGGACCCGTTTTGTTGTCATTGTGTCTTTACATTGAGTTGCATTGTAGTCAGTTAGAATGTGAATTTTCAAAGAATGTTCTTCCTTTCAGTTGAGTATTGTATTTTATGGTTTTGACTATCATATCCAATGTTATTGTTCTAGTTATTTATACACTCTTGTACTTGGATTTCTTATTTGCATACAATAGTGTTTTATTCTGATAACAGAGGGAATATTCTCCCCAAGACTGAATTACCAGACCCTCACTTCTTTTAGAAACCCTCTAGAATACAAGGAGGTGTGCTTGAGGGTATGTGTCCAATAGGATTGGGGAACCATTTAGTGGCTCCTGGGATGGGATGTCACAATTTTTATAAAAGGAGTTTTCATTTATTTATTCTTCTTTTGTCTTATTATTTTGGGAAAGGTAAACATGTGAATAGGAAGAGCTAAGGCTTGGTAATGATCTTGTGCATGGGAGTTTCAAACCCATGTATGGGGGAAAATCAAAGTACTTATGGTGGGATTATTGTGATTGTTTGTTTTTATAGTTGAATATTATTTTTCCTTGGGTGACACACTTGTGCTATGATGTGATATTTATTTTGAATTTATTTTGAATTTTTATTTTTGGCCTAAGGAGGCACGATACTTGAGTCTGCATGCATCTTTCCAGTCACTCATGGTTGTTGTAACATGCATCATTCTAGGTACTCATGGGAAAATGGGTTATGGATAAGTTGTTAAGTTGAACTGTTTTTCCTTATTGTGATATTGGAATAATGATGCAAAATGATAATAAATGTCTGCATAATGAGATCCTTGATTGATGAAATGGTAATGAGAAATTAATTAATTTTAGATCATTTGATTAATTAATGGATGTATTAATAAATGAGAATGAATATAACCTTATTTAACAAGACCCAGGATTAGGATGGTTAAGGGTAGTGATAAGGCCTTGGTGTTGACCATGTGGTTAGAAGAAGGTGGAAATGGAAATGTTGAAACATGTTGTGTTAGTTTCTCCTCTTATGTAAATGTTATAAGGTTATATTATAAGACCTAATATGTGTGTTTGGATTTGTAGGATTATGACTCCACGATTCTTGTTGGGGGATAGACCAAGCGGTATGACCTAGAAAAAACATCCAGACAGGGAGATTGAGGCACCATTGGTTGGAGTTGAGGAAGAACAGGAAAAGTTCCAAGTGAACATTTCTTATTTCATGTAATTCGTAGAGAGAGACCCAGAGTAGATTCAGAAAAACATGTACGAGTTAATAATGGCATTTCAACTTTAGCACCATCCTACTTTTACTAGTGAGGGTGGACCTGAGGGAGATGAATTCTAGATTGAATCCATTGATATCATACATGAACATTTGGAGATTTCAATTGAGAGGAGGGACAAGTCAGGTTCTTGTATGCTTCAGGTATCCATGAAGTGCTGGTGATAAATTCAGGTACGATCTAGATAGACTGACACGATATTTTCGAAGGTCTTTCTGGAGAAGTTATTAGAGGACATCTATATAGACACTCTGAGAGAAGAGAAGGCTTCATTGATTTTTCATATATCACAAGGAAGCATATACAAAATGGAATACTCTGGATGTTTCACATATTTGCATCATTTCCCTCCAGCATTGGCGGCAGATGAGGCTTCTTCGGAAAAATGATTTTAGGATGGACTTATGTGTGAAATTAAGTCCCAGGTGAATATCTTTAGGCAGAAGAAATTATCAGAAGTGGTTAATTAGGATCTCATTTCATAGGGGAATGTAAAATAGGATTCCAATACTGGATAGGTAGCTGGTCGATATGTGATGGGGTCTTCCGAGAGTAGGGATCACCACTATGAGAATCTTAGTCAGGATAGTGGAAAGAAAGGTGTACAGTCGAGAGGAAAAGTTAAAATATATCTTTATGATATACTTTTCTACCACTGTGTAAGGAAGGGACATTACCGTACACATTTTCTTCAACCACAAGTTGAGTTCCATTTTTCTGCCATGATGGGAAAACTATAGAGGTTCTGCAAGAATTAGAGACAGGCTGGTGCTGAGGGAGTAGCTGTTTAGAGTCAGAGTGTGGGAAGGGGGTCTTATACACCATATAGGCCCTGAAGTTATAGTTTTACTAGAATATGTGGTAGAGGAAGTGGGTGTGGTGCTTCAAGATATGAGCGCCCATACCAGTATAGTGGTTCTACTAAGGGGAGTTAGACGACCCCATTTAGAAGATGGGTAGGAAAAATACATGCATTGCTTCCTACATGTGTGGAGAGATAGGATGGTCCATAGATAGTGAGAGGTACTATTCAATTTGATTATACTTTATCTATTTCCTTGTTCAATACTGGTCCCTCTCATTCCTTTAAATATGAAAATTTTGTTAATGGATTGATCCTAGATATGGAGTCCATAGGTAGACTGATGAATATCAATACACCATTGGGAACACGGTCTAAGGACATCTGTTTATTCAAGGTATGTTCACTAGATAGCAGAGAGTATCGTTTCCTTTAGGATATCTATGTCCTTATTATGATGGTCTTTGATCTGATTATGGGTATGGACTGGATAGCCACATACCAAGCCCACATAGATTGTTAACATAGAAGTGCGACATTTGTATCTCATGAGGGTAACCAATATGTTCTTTGTGGAGAATGGAATATCCATGCAGGCCAAGCTAGGCTAATTACGTAGCAATTGGGAGATCTAACTGCCAATGATTCTAGTCATTTGATGGATGATGAGGGTGGCGGGAAAGATGTCCTTCCACTAGTAGTATAATTGTTTTAGGATGTCATTCCTTGAGACTTTTCATGGTTTCCACCTGAGAGAGATGTGAAATTCACTATTTATCTCATGTCGATGGCTGGTCTGCTTTTGATTCCACCTTACAGAATGGCACTGACTGAGCTTAAAAATCTCAAAACACAATTATGAGAGTTTGAGGATTAATGGTTTATCATTCCAGGTACTTCGCCTTGGGGATCACCTGCTTTGTCTGCAAATAAGACTTATGAGAGTTTACAATTTTATGTCGATTACTGAATGTTTAATAAAATGACTGTGAAGAACCAATATCCCCTTCTGTGTATCAATGATCTATTTGACGATCTAAAAGGGGAAAGCGTGTTCTCAAATATTTATCTATGATTAGGGTATCATTAAACGATAGTTTCACCTTCTAATACACAGAGAACTGCTTTTAGAAGTAGGTATGTCCTTTATGAGTTTTTCGTAATGCCAATTGGGTTGACTAATTCTCCAGTAGTGTTTATGGCCTTAGTGAACATGATCTTTCATATATACTTAGATTACTTTGTGTCGGTGTTTATGGATGACATCTTAGTGTACTCTATGGCTCGTGGCGATCATCCCCTACATCTTGACATTGTTCTGAGTACACTAAGAGAGTATCTACTATATACCAATCTATCTAAATGTCGATTATGGATTGATAGAGTACACTTTTTAAGGAACATCATCTCGGAATAAGGTGTGGAAGTGGACTCAGAAAAAGTCAAGGAAGTGATCTATTTGGAGCAGCCTAAGAATGTTTTTAATATTCGAATGTTTTTGGGATTTTTTTGTTATTACAGGATGTTATTCTAGGACTTTTCACGAATGTCAAAACCATATACTGGTTTAAAAAATAATTGGATAATGTTTTTTTGGAAAGAAGCATGAGATAATGCTTTCAAGGAGTTGAATAAGCGCTTTACTTTGGCACCAATTTTTGTTTTACCAAAGTCGGGTGAGGAGTACATGGTGTATTATGATGCTTTTGGGGTCGGGCATGGACCTATTTTAATGCAATGGGATAGAGTTATTACTTATGGGTCTCAATAGTTGAGTCCATATGAAAGGAATTATTCTATGAATGACCTCAAGTTGGAAGTAGAGGTTTATAATCTTACGTGTTGGCGACACTATATTTTGGGTGAAAATTTTATAGTTTTCTCATATCACAAAAACATGAAGTATATATTTTCACAGTGCAACTTGAATCATAGTCAATGAATATGGGTAGAGTATATGCTGTCCTTTGATTTTGAACTGGCATATACACCTAGAAAGGGGAATAGTGTGGTTGATTCCATGAGTAGGAAAACATAGACTTAGTACATACATGAGTTGAGTGTATAGTGGAAGCAAATAAATATTTTGGAAAAAATGCATGTGGTAGTTCATGAGATTTAGGAGAGGATGACTCAGGTTCTTATAGCACTAGAGTTTAAACTATTGATATGGATTAGGGATATGTAGAATAAGGATATGAAGTGTTTATCCTTGAGGGAAATCCTTGAAGATTGGTAGACACATTCAGACATGAAAATAGATGAAGATGAGATCATCTATGTGAAAAATCACGCTGTTGTGCCTATAATTATGTGAGAGGAACTCATAAAATAATTTCATTCTTCAAGGTGGGAGGTGCATACTGGGGTGAAAAAAATGTACCATGCCCTTCGACAACAGTTTTGGTGGCCTGGAATGAAAAAGGAAATAGCAGGGTTCATAATGAGATGTTTCACCTATCAGCAGTTGAAGCCAGAGCACCAACGGCATGGAGGCCTATTACAGTCGTTACCAATACCAGAATGGAATTTGGATGACATGATTATGGATTTCCTGCTAGGACTTACAAACACACTTATGAGGAATGATGCTATCCGGATTGTTGTGGATCAGAAATCAAAGGTACCACAATTCATTACTATCAAGGAAACCTTTACATTATTGTAGTTGGGAGAAATGTACGTGAGAGAGATACTTTTTTTGTATGGGGTTCCATAGACTATAGTTTTAGATTACGATTCATTCATTAATTAAAACTTCATTAAAGGATTATAGATGTTTCTTGGTACATAAGTTTGTTTATGTATGACATTCCACCAACAGACATATGGGTAGTCGGAGCGTACCATATAAGGGTTAGAGGATATTCTACGAGCATTGTACTTGACTTTGGTGGTTCATGGGAGAAGCACTTGGTTTTAGTGGAGTCTTCCAATAACAATAGATATCAGTAAACTATATAGATAGAACCATATGAGGCACTTTATGATAGACCATGTATATCACCGCTATGTTGGTTAGAGTGAGGTGAATCAGAGCATTTGGGATCGAGTCGCGTTTAGGATACAACATAGCAGGTGCAGTTGATTCTAAAGCACATGGCTACGGATAATAGTAGGAAAAAGTTGTATGATGATAGACCAAGATGACTCTTATAGTTTACAGAGGGTGATCATGTATTCCTCCAGGTGTCTCCTATATTGGGTCAGCATAGGATACAGAGGCAGGTAAAGTTAGTGCCCAAGTTTGTGGGACCATTTGTGGTGCTTGAGAGAATCGGGCTTGTGACGTACTGATTAGAAATTCCGTAGAAATATAGAACATTTCATGATGTTTTCTAGGTTTCACATTTATTGAAATATCACACTGACCCATCTAATGTGATTGATGTGGAAGAGATTGATCTCAAGACATATGCATCCTTTGAGGAGCATCCGGTATGTGTGATGGGTCGTAGTGAGAAAGTGTTATGGGGATAGACTATGTTGTTACTTCATGTGTTATGGAATCATAGAAATGTTCAAGTGGAAACTGGGGAACATGAAGCAGATATGATGGCTCAATGGACCAATATTTTTGACTCGGAATGTTATAGAAGTTTGGGAGTTTATATCGTGGATGAGCTGTTATAAGGTTGTGAAATTGTAAGATCCTGACCTTTTCTGGTGTCATCTCAGGCATTTTTTAGGTACGTTTTCAATATTTTAAGTACCTTTAACTTGGATTAGTGGATTGGGGTAAATTTGGGTGAACATTTAAGGAAAACTAATGGATAATGGGTTGTGCATGGTTTGTGCATGGTTTGACAAACCATGCGACCAAACAATGCCAAGCGAGCGAATCTGGACAGAGAGGTACGCACAGTTTGAAAAACTGTGCGATAAATCTATGTCAACCATGAAAACATAGACAACGAGCTCTACACAGTTGGGGCACAATTTTCCTATCCATGTACCTCTTTCTAGGAAACCATGTGTGCTGAATTTTAATTCAAAAAATAAATTTTAAAACCACCTGAACCCCCGAGACATTAATATTTTAGAAACCCATTTTTAAGTCTTTGTGTCTTTACATTTAGTTGCATTGTAGTCACTTGGAACATTCAATTTCATATCATGTTTTACCTTTCAGATGAGTATTGTATTTTCTGGTTTTGACTATCATATTCCACGGTATTGTTCTGGTTCTTTATACGCTTATATACTTGGTTATTTTTATTTTGCTTCCGCTACTATTTTATTCTAATAATAGAGGGTATAGTCTCCCAAAGATTGACTTACAAGACCCTTTCTGCTAGTCAGCACCCTCTAGCGTACGGGGAGGCGCGCTTGAGGGCTTATGGCCAACTGGCTCGGGGCACCATTCAGTGGATCCAAGTTTGGGACGTCAAATAAGGAAAATAATATATATTTTTTAAAACATTTCTCAACATGAATTATTGAAAATGTCATAATATAAAGAAGTTTATGAAATAAAGAAGAAATAGTGGATCCCTTACCTTGATAGGGAACTTCTTAATGCTTGGAAGGAGATTATTAAGTGATTGGGGGCACCTAGTGAAGGTTATAAAGAAAAAATGGTAGAGTAAATTCATGCAATAGTGGGGTTTTTTGATAGGAATGAGATGTTTGGAGCATGTATATAGAAAAATTTGTCCAAAAACTTTATTAATTTGTAAAATTATATTTTGGAATCATTATAATAAATTAATTCAAAAAAAAAATTCATGGTTTTTGACCATGGTTTCTACCAATGATGACTTGATTTAATTATTTTATAAGTCCAAAAAACATACTCATAAAAATAAAACCCTTGGTGATGTGGAAAAGAAGTCATGTTAATAATTAATTGATTTTAAAACCTTAAAATATGATATTTGTTCTCGGGGATTCATTAAGGGATAATAAAAATAATTAAACAACTTTAAAAGCACAATATTTTAAATTGGAATCATATTTGTTGTGTATACTCTTTAAAGTGTTTATTACATTGTTTTTTAGATTTTATGATGTCATAATACATAACATATATTTATACTTTATGTATTTTTTCCCAAATAATTCTACCCGCTCAAAAAATTATGAAAAATTCACCGTTGGCCAATTTTTTACATGCTGATTTTAGAAATAATATTTACATAATCAAAATAATGTTCTAAATTGTATAATTTACACTTTTAGATCAAAATCATCATTATTTAAAAAATTATAGTTTTTTAATTATAATTTTTTTGACCCTTATAATCATTACATTAAACTTTGTAAAATTATATTATCATGTATATTTAATAAATATTATTTAAAAATAATATTTTATTAAAATATAATTTATTTAAAAAATTACTGAATTTATCAAAAAGAGTTTCTTGATTGAAACTATATAGTTCCCAGAAATACAATATGGGTTTCATCATATAAAAAATATAATTTTAATCAAACATTTTTATTTAACAATTATAAAGTAATAAAATATAAATATTTTTATTATTTTATCGAAAAATAAAAAATATAAAAATACATACGATTAGGGTCTAGATACACAAGTGAATACCCTAAGGGTATGGTGTGTGATGGTGAGATCGTCTTGTGATGTATTGGTGAATGTGGTTTGAGACATGATCTCCATGTGCCTGAACATATCCCATAAATGGTTTCACTCATGATTTCAATTCTAAATCACATATTGGTATTAGTCAAATGAAAAGAATAGTAATGTTATCTCACTCAGAATCTTCGATAAATGGGCTTCATAGGTTACGATCCTACAAGTCAAGATTATTTCCAATTCCTTTTATATCAATTGGGGTTTATCATAACCCTTAATATTATAATCATAATGTTAAATATAAAATTACTATATTATCAATTATTATGATGCATAATGATGTTTTAAATCTAACATACCATATAACAGTCCAAAATAACCAAATTAGTTCATGTGTTTTCTATAACTACATTAATTAATAATGAGTTTACTCATTCCAAAAGGGAATTTCATTTATAAATTTTTTTGTCATGATAGAAAACATATCAATGAGTGATAACAGGTTATACTATAATATCATGAGAAAACATGAGTATGTTAGAGATATATTATTAAAATAATATGTATTAAAAGGATTTTTACATGAGTTATGATAAAAAGACTTGTAATCTCAAATGAAAAAACATATACCACGATATTAGATTACAGAGTTAGTTGAAAATAATCAAGTTTGATGGATCATATTATAAGAATAAAATATAGAAATGTGGAATGAGAATAAGAATAAAATATAATAACATTTTGAACATAGACTATCCATAATTATGTCCATGAACAATCTTGTGAACATAGATCACCTATAATTCTATCCATGGACACTCTTCAGAACTTATATTATTGGAAATTATGTTCACATAGTGTCTTGTGAACATAACATAACTACAATTATTTCCATTCCCAATCCAAAATAATTGTATATATACAATTATTTCCATGCAAAAAACATTAACTCATGAGATATAAAACATTAAACAATGCATTGGAGGGATATATAAGACACAACCAATCACATAATGATAATAATTACGCATGTTTTCTAGGGAAAATAAGTCATATATCAAATAATGAAGATAACATGAAATGAAAATGGATTTCATACCAATTATAAAAGGTATTACATAAAATTACCTCAAGTGTTCGATCGATAGATATTAAAAGTTCAATCACATAAAATGAGTATTTCATAAGATGTTTAGAGGGTGTTTCATGGACCATTGCACCATAGGATATATAACCGTTGGTTATAAATAATTAAATTAAATAAAAACTAATAAAATAGCTTTTAGTAATGATTTATTAACATTGTCATAAAAATATGAAGTTTCAATCCCCTTTAAATATCATTTCAATGATGTTAGTATGATTTTTTTTTTAAAAATAACATTAAATGAAATATCAAAATATATCCTTTAATGGAAATGATATTTTAGTCAAAAAATTTGGATTTGATGATAAAATATACAATAAAAAAATAAAAAAATTATGATTTTTAAAAATTCCTTTAATTAAAACTATATCATTAAAAGAGTATTAAAGAATCATTCTAAAAAGGTGGAGAGAAATATTATAACATATTTCTCCAAATAATGTGCCTGAGAAGAGGAATATGTTATACTAACCTTAGGTGACATCCCCAAGATTGGAAAGTTTTATAATAAATTCCAAGGGATTCATAAAATGATGGTGGATGATTTACCCTAAAGAAGAAACAAACCCAAAAAGATAAAAATACAACTAAAAACCCAACTATATGATTCATGAGAAAATAAACATTACAACATACATAAATAACAATAAAATAATTGTATCTGAGTAATATAATAAAATTAATAATAGAGTAATAATAATACTCAAGAAACATAAATAATATAACACCTGAGTGTCACCACTGTAGACTAATATGTAGGAACTCCCAAGCTCCAACTTTAGTAACAATTACATGGATGTTAGGGGACTCTACTAGAGAAGTAAGAAAATTTTATCTTAACTTTATCTCAAGAAATGATATCTATAAATGTATTGAAGTGACCATGTACGGGGTGAGCATAACATTCAATAGGTAATAATTAGATACATCCAAAAAAACTAACATTAGGATAATACCAAGTTAACAAATTTTATATATAAAATAGATGTGATGAAGATACACCTTTCATAAAAATTATACCACATGTTCCATTTAAGAAATTTTCATCCAAATGATGTTATCATAATTTAACATTTGGAATAAATTTCCCATGTTCACACACACATAGACACACATGCATTCCCTGGAACTCCCTATAATCACTAGTGGTGACTCATCTGGTCACAAATATGTCACTTGATGACCCAATTTGAAGGTGATACATTTTACCATGATCTATCCAATTTTTTATATTAATTTGTTGTAGTACTTATGACCATTATCCATCCTATGTTTTCTATTATTTTATGGTGGTAGTTCCAAACATGATCCGTCCCATAGGAACTTGAATGGACACCAACCCAATTATAACAAGATACCAATTAAACATTTTCCCTAACATTAATTTTATCAATCCTATTTAGAAAATAATTGTGTTCCATCATTCAAAATTAAACTTTTGAAATCACATCACAATATAGGGTTTCTATAAAAAAATATATCTAGATATTTACAAATAAATCAAAAGAACAAGTTATCAAAATATAATCCACCATGTTTTAGAATAGTAGTGTGGAAGAGAAGAAACCTAAACCAAGTTTGTTTACAATGATGATTCTATGATTATTCCATAGATCCAAAATCTTTATTCTATTTCTATATTAAAACCAGAGAGCATCTAATAAAAACTCATATAATTCAATAGATTTTGGTATTAAAACACTGATATATGGTTTTTTTCAAGAAAATCCTTGAATATTCAAGTTGATAAAGAAGAACCATATATTGGATTTTAACATCAATGGTTAAATTCTAAAATATTTTTTGGACTCAGGGTCCGGACATCAAAAATCCTCGCAAATAACCTATGGAAAACCTAGAAGTCGAGAGGAATAATATCAAAAGTGAATGAGGTTTTAAATGAATTGGTTGGATTAAATAGTCTGAAACTAAAAAAATTCATGATGTGAATTATGAATTTACATCATGAATCCCTAAGAGGAAAAATATGTTGAAATTTATGTCACCTCGGATATAAATCTCGAAAAACCACTTTAACATTCTGTATTGATCTCATGTTGTGAACTAAAACATTCCATTACCAATTTACTCATTATAATGAATTCAAAATATCCTCCTAGTAAATATTAATTTCATGAAATATATATTCATGACCTGAATATTTCATGTAGGAATATTTTAAGATCTCTTCTCTTGAACCCTTCGAATTCGTCTAGTAAATTATCCAAATGAATCCAAACATAAAGTAAGAAGCATAAAAATGATGGCATACCTCAAATATAGTATAACGACACATACTTTTCTTACATTACTATTACATCATTTCAATGATAAACAATATAATAGTTTTACACATAGAGGATCCAACTGTTTAGTGTATTGTGCAAACTAGGACCACACATAACAAATACAACATCAACCATAAACATTTATTTAATTTCTTCTTCCCTAGCTTCTTAGTGGCACTTGTCTAATCCTTATTACATGTATCCACCTAAGGATATACATCAAAAGAGGTGATATAGAAGCCCCGTAAGAGGATAAATAAGAACAATATAGCATGGGGTGAGCATAATCCTGACATAGGCAAAAGATCATGAACATGACATGAGCATAAATAAAATACTTGAAATGTGGCAATGCATAAAAATGAAACATCATGTCTTAGTGGTTAACCACATCACATAATTGTGAACTAAGATAGAATCTTGTTGACACATCATTTCAAATTTACTCATGAGATTCATAAATTTACACAATGCATTGGAGCGCTATATAATTCCGGGCACACCCGCCACATTTAAACATTCATATTGTGCTATATAATTCCGGGAGCACCCGTCACATCATAACATTATAATTTATCATGCATGACACAATGAACATATAACATAAATGAACATAACTAACCCATGAAAATTATTGGGTTTCATATCATAATAACACATTCACAAAAATTTGATTCCCAAAATAAAGAGGGAACAACATACTTGATACAAGAACCATCAACCTTGAATGAGAGGTAAAAGTTGAGTTCTTAAGAGAAGAGTTCTTTCGGAAAAAATTTGGATTGACATAAACATCCTTAGAAAACATGTATATCCCATAAAAGGAAAGAAAACGATGAAAAAATGATCTTTAAGGAGTGACCTTATCAAAAATGGGGTGAAAGAGGTAGAACCCGAAGGATGAAAGTTGGGTTCGAGAATTTCCCATGACCTTGTACCCGAATTCTTCCTTCTCATTAATGTTCTGTATAATTAATTATATTCATTAATTAGAAATCCAGAACCTTGTGTACATTAATAGTGTTCATTATGGATTCATTCTGTCATTTTATGTTCCTTTGGATGACTTATAGAGTTTAAAAACATTGTTTTGGGGATGTTCGTTTTTATGGTTTTTCTTGGGTTGTTCACTTGTATTCATAAATTAAAGTTTGGGTAGAGCATGAGTAAACATCCAGAACTAATATTAATTGTTATTAATGATATTTAAGAAGTTTGGATGATCTTATAATGAATCAAATTAGATTCATGTCGATGAATCATTAGATAATAATTAAATGATGGGTATTTGGGTTAATTTGGGCGGTTTTTCGATCATAATGAACTTGTTTTATTTTATCACATAGAAATATGGCCATAGGTTATTTCCAGAACATAAAATAGAACATAATACATATAAAATAATCTGGTTCCACCATAAAAATGGTTTTATGACCAGATCAGAAGGTAGAAATGGAAGAAGAGGGCATGTCGTTTTTGAAGGTGATAAATTAACACCTCATGAACAACATTCTCTTTAATAGAATAAAAGGAAGAGGGAAAGGGTGTGGGGTGATATAAGATACCATTTGAGTCATAAAATTACATAATATTTATAATACTATAGTTACAAAACTATTCAGATGAATATAGGTTGGGAGAGATCAAGAATAGAACATGAACTTTAATGGAAATTAAAGGAGAAGAGGGAGAGAAATTACCTCTTGAATCCTTCTCTTGAGAACCTCTTTAAATGCCTAATCATGGACTTTTGATGAGACCAGAAGCTCTTTTACGTGGGGGAGTGGCTATGGAATGTGTTTGGGAAGAGTTTAGAGACGTCTTGGAGCTTGAGAGGTGTGAGGAAATGAGGGTGTGAAGGGTGGCTTTTATAGTGGAGGGGAGAGGGGTTTCCTTAATATAAAATTCAATAGTTTATTAATTTCACCTAAGACAAGGAATAGTGAGTCTTGAAAGACCAAGAATAGTAATTTAATAATTTAATCCAGAACCAGGTGGGCTTACATCAGCAGAACATCATCGATGAATCAATTAATAAATTATTTAGCATTTATTGTGAATTATCGGTTCTACTATTCATAAAAAATTCAAGTATCTCAGAAAAATCCCAAAACATTAACCCAACCATTTTTCGACCTTTAGAATCAAAAAATTAATTCCATTTTCAAAAGTAATTTTATAAATATTATTAATTTAATATTTAATTAAAATCATAATTTACATAAAAATACCGTTTTTAAGATTAAAACTGGTTTTATAGTGCTTCCAAAAATTATGTAGGGTCTTATAAAAATATCTAAAAACTATTATACATTGATTAAATAATTTATGAATACATTTCAGGGAAATTAATATTCTTTTAAATTAATTTATTGATTATAATTATTTATTTATGACTTAGAAAATACCAAAACTTTTACTAAGGTCAAATTGTCACTTTCTAAGATGACTAAATTTTATTTAATTATTCATAGATAATGTTACTATTATGTTGGATGATTTACTATTCATAAGGATAATATTACTATTCATAAGGGTATTTTACTATTCATACGGGTAGGTCACTATTCACCAAAAATAATTTTTGTTTCATTAGACTCCAAAAATCATCTTGAACACAGCCGTGTATGTCGAATTTTCAAAATTCCTAACACAGAAGTGACCAACTTTTATTTAATGGTCACTTATCACTTATTATTTCATTATGTTTTGTTTTCATGTTATTTTATGACATAATTATAAGAAAAGGAATTTCCATTGAAAAATATTGGGTCGTTACATTCTTCCTCCCTTAAGAATTTTTTCCCCCGAAATTACACTTTACACAAACAAGTGAGGGTACTTCTCTTTCATTGCCTCTTCTGGTTCCCAAGTTGCTTCCTCAAACTTATGGTTCCTAAAAAACACTTTGAAAAGGTTGGTTTTCTTGTTGCATAGAACCTTATCACTTCGGTCCAGAATCTTTACTGGCTGCTCCTCATAGGAGAGATCATCTTCCAACTGCACCACCTCTGTGTTAATACATGTGAGGGGTCTTTTATGTACTTCCTCAGTAGTGATACATGAAACACATCATGAACTTGAGCCATATTCAGTGGAAGTGCAATCCGATAGGCCATAGCTCCTATACAGTCAAGGATCTCAAAGGGCCAATATACCATGGACTTAGCTTCCCTTTCTTCCCGAATCACATGACTCTCTTCCGTGGAGATATTCTAAGGAAGACTTTCTCTCCAATGTCAAACTCCAAGTCCCTTCAATGGTTGTCAACATAGATCTTTTGCTGACTTTGAGTAGCTTTGATGTGTTTCTGGATGAATTGAACCTTCTCAGTCATCTCTTGAACAAGATCAGGCCCATGTAGCTTTCTTTCTCCAACTTCATCACAACAGGTTGGAGTTCTACATCACTTACCATAAAGAGAATCATACAGAGCCATCTGAATAGTAATAAAATGGGTAGTCTTGGTGAGTCGGTCAACCACAACCCATATAGCATTATTCCCTTTGACGTCTTCAGGAGACCCGTGACAAAGTCCATAGTAACATTTTCCCATTTCCACATAGGATAGGCAATGGATGCATCATACCCTTGGACTTTTGTCTCTCAGCTTTAACTTTCTGACATTCGAAGCACCTTGATATATATTCCGCAATCTCCTTCGTCATATTATCCCACCAGAAGTGTTCTCGGAGATCAGGATACATCTTGGTACTCCCAGGATGGATAGAGAAAGTGGAGCTATGTGCATTATCCAATAGCTCCTTCTTTATCTCGGGTGATGAAGGTACACAAAGCCGCATTCCAAACCTAATCACACCATCATCGTTGATATGGAACTCTTGCAGCTTCACTTCCTTTACTTCATTCACCCTCTTTTGTATCTCCACATCATCCCTTTGTGCTTCATTAATCTTCTATTGGATGGATGGTTGCGCAATCATTTGGGAAAGGTATGATGTATCCCCTGCCCTTATGATTTCCAAATCCATTCTGTGCATATCAAAGAAGATAGGGTCTTTCTCAATCTGAAGCATGGATAGAGTAGCAGGTTCTTTATGATTAGAGCATCAACTACATTGTTCGCCTTTCTAGGATGATAGTGAATAGAGAAATCGTAATCATTGATTTTTTCTAACCATATCCTTTCACGCATGTTGAGATCCTTTTTTGTGAATATATACTTGAGGCTCTAGTGGTCGGTGTATATTTCACACTTCTCACCATAAAGTTAGTGCCGCCAGATTTTCAAGGAAAAAATCACGGCTGCCAGCTCTAGATCATGCATTGGGTAGTTCTACTCATGGATATTTAACTGTCGTGAGTCATATGCTATCACATTATCATTTTTCATGAGTACACAATCCAAGACATTCTTTTAAGCATCACTATATATCACAAAACTTTCTCCACTTTTCGGTAGTGTGAGTATAGGTGCAGTGATCATCCTTCTCTTTAACTCCGTGAAGCTTCCCTCACATTCTTCCATCCTGACATACATTACCCCTTTCCTTGTTAACATATTTAGCAGGCCTGACAATCATGAGAAGTTTCTCAAAAAACATCGGTAGTACCCAGATAATCCAAGAAAACTACAGATTTCTATAACAATAGAGGGCATGGGCCATTCCTCAATTGCCTTTGTCTTTGATGGATCCACATAAATTCCCTCACTTGTAATCACATGTCCCAGGAATGTGAATTGATTCATCCAAAAGTCACACTTGCTGATCTTGGCGTACAACTTCTCCTTTCTTAATGTCACCAACACAAGTCTTAGATGTTCTCCATGTTCCTCCTTTCTCTTGGAGTAGATGAGAATATCATCGATAAACACTACCACAAATTTGTCAAGGTAATGTCTAATGACTCTATTCATCAAATCCATGAAGATTTCAGGGGCATTAGTAAGTCCAAAGGGCATCACCAAAAACTCATAGTGCCCATACCATGTACGGAAGGCAGTCTTCTAAATATCTTCCTTCTTCACCTTTACCTGAGGATATCCAGAACAAAGATCCACCTTTGAGAAGTATTGATCTCTTCTTAACTGGTCGAACAAGTCATCAATCCTTGGGAGATGACACTTGTTCTTTTTGGTGATCTTGTTGAGTTCCCGATAATCGATACACAACTGCATTGTTCCATCTTTCTTCTTCTCAAAGAGCACTGGCGCACCCCAAGGAGATGCACTAGGGCGTATAAACACTTTAAGATAGGAGTAGCTTCGGGTATGAGTTCAATTGAGAACTCTACCTCATGATCCAGGGGAATTATGGGTAACTCTTCGGGAAATACATCGTTGTATTTCCTCACTATGGTCATTTCCTCAGGGTTGGAAATTTTCTTTGACTCAACCATTTGGGTAAGGTATGATTCTTCATAGGGAATCAACACCCACAACATTGAAGGGTTTTTCAAAGGAGATTCATGATCTTCCTTGAATTTGTATATGTGCATGGGATGGTTCGGAATATGAAATGATATTTCCAATTCCCGATAGTTGATATGTGCTCTATATAACGAGAGCCAGTCCATTCCAATTATAGTGCCAAATTCCACCAAGGGAAGTATTACAAGATTTGCCGGAAGAATCTTCCCACATATGCCAATGGGAGAAGAGTCAAACACCTGGGTTGCAATGATTGCACCACTTGGTGTTTTTATAGATATCTCTACTTCAAGGTTTCGGGTCTTTGATTCTATAGTTCTAGAAAACTTGAAAGATATAAAGGAATGCATAGAACCGGAATCAAATAAGACTTTTACCATTCTTGAGTGAATAGGAAGTGTACCTTGTATGACTTTATTATCATGCTCACCTCCAATGTAGTGATGTCATAAGCCTTCCCTTGTTCCTTTGGCATTGGTGGCTGCTGACGCTGATTACCCTCGAGATCTCCAGGTTTAGTGCACTGGTTTGCATAGTTCCCTAGCACTTTATAGTTGTAACATTGAACCATGAGTGGTTCTCTCATTTCATCGGCTGCATTCTCCTTTATTTTCATGTCTTTTAGACACTCTTGATCATGTTTTCCTTCTTTCCCACTCATTAATCGTTTCCATGTCCCTTTTAGGCAGTTCCCATTGTGCAACTTCCCACATTTTTGGCATGTGGGTCGTTGATTTTTCATCCCACCTTTGTCATTAGATCCACCAGCATGAAACTCCATCTTCCTTTTCTTATCTCTATAGCCATGGGACCATTCTCCAAACTCCATCTCCACTTTGAGAGAACGCAGAACAACTTCTTCATAACTCCCAATGTCTCGAATTGCAAGAGCCTTTCGAAGATGTGGTTTTAATCTAATAAAGAATCTATCAATTCTGTTATCATTGTTGATAACAAAACCCAAAGTGTACCTTGCAAGCCTTGTGAAATTCGCTTCATAGGTTGTGACAGATTCTCATTCAATTTTATTGGGCTCTATGAATTCTCTATTCATCATTGTGTGAAGAGTTTGTGGGAAATACTTATTAAGAAACATTATCTTAAATTCTTCCAATTCCATCTCTCCAATTTCCTCCCTTGGATTGGTGTTCTTAATCAATGCCCACCATTGATCCGCTTGTCCATCTAGTCGATAGACGGCTAGAGTCACCTTCTCCGTCTCAGAAAAGTGAAGAACAAAAAATCTCATCTCCATGGAGTTGACCCACTGTTCTGCAACTAGTGGATCAGATGATCCACAAAATGTTAGTGGTCATTGCCGCATAAAACATTCGATAGCTAGTTTCTCCCTCTTTGGTGAAGGAGGTTGTTCCCCATTATTATGGTTATTATTAATAACCTGAGATAATTGGGTAAGAATCACCATGGAGGTTTGAACTCCATCTCCCAAATCATTGGGGATGTCGTTCGGGAAATCGTGGCATTTAACATTGCATGAGTTGTTGGTCATATTTCTCCTGGTTCCCACCATTTTCTAAAATAGAAAAGGTTAGAACAAAACCTAAGTAAACAAGTCATGAATAAATTATTAATTTAAACATTTTATACCAAAAACATTACATATGGGATCCCTACGTAAATATTCTTGTGTGCATTTTTGTACTTAGTCTCATGCTAGAGGTTTTCTTTTGGGTTCACTAATCCTAATTCCCAAACTAACTTAACCTTTCCTCTGATACCAACTATAGCGACCCAACATTTTCATACATTACTATTACATCATTTCAAAGATAAACAATAAATAGTATTACACATAGAGAATCCAATGGTTTAGTGTATTTGGTAAACTAAGACCACACATAACAAATACAACATCAACCATAAACATTTATTTAATTTCTTCTTCACAAGCTTCTAAGTGGAACTTATCCTCTCTTTAGTATATGTAGCCATGTGAGGATATACATCAAAAGGGGTGAGATAGAAGCCCAGTAAGATGATAGATAAGAACAATATATCATGGGGTGAGAATAATCATGACATAGGCAACAGATCATGAACATGAGAGGAGCATTAATAAAAGACATGAAATGTGGCAATGCATAAAAATAAAACATCATGTCTTAGTGGATAACCACCACAAATACATGTGAACCAAGCTATCATATTGTTTACACATCATTTAAAATTTACACATGAGATTCATCACTTTACCCAATGCATTGGAGCACTATATAATTCTGGGCGCACCCGTCACATTTAAACATTCATATTGCACTATATAATTCCAGCCGCACCCGTCACATCATAACATTATCATTTATCATACATGCCACAATGAACATATAACATAAATGAAAATAACTAACCCATGAAAAAATTGGTTGAATCACATAAGAACGCATTCATAAACTTTGGGTTCCCAAAAGAAAGAGGGAACAACATACTTGATACAAGATCTATAAACCTTGAATGAGAGGTAAAAGTTGAGTTCTTAAGAGAAGAGTTATCTCAAAAAACAATTGGATTAACACAAACTTCATTAGAAAAAATGTATATTCCAGAAAAGGAAATTCAATGATGGAAAAATGGTCTTTAAGGAGTGACCATATCAAAAATGGAGTGAAAGTGGTAGAACCTGAAGGATGAATGTTGGGTTCGAGAATTTCCCCTTACCTTGTACCTGAATGCTTACTTCCCTTTAATGTCTTGTATAATGACATTATATTAATTAATTAGAAATACAAAACCATGTGTGCATTAATAGGGTTCATTATGGTTTCATTATATCATTTTATGTTCCTTTTGATGACTTATAGAGTTTAAAAACATTGTTTTGGGGATGTTCGTTTTTATGTTTTTTCTTGGGTTGTTCACTTGTATTCAAAAATTAATGTTTGGGTAGAACATGAGTAAACATCCAGAACTAATATTACAAGTTATTAATTATATTTCATGAGTTTTTATGATCTTATAATGAATCAAATTAGATCCATGTTGATTAATCATTAGATAAGAATTAAATGATGGTTATTTGGGTTAATTTGGGCGGTTTTTCTATCATAATGATCTTGTTTTATTTTATCACATAGAAATATGGCCATAGTTTATTTACATAACGTAAAATAGAACATAATAAATATAACATATTCTGGTTCCAACATAAAAATTGTTTCATGACTAGACCAGAAGGTCGAAATGGAAGAAGAGAGCATGTCATTTTTGAAGGTGATAAATTAACACCTCGTGAACAACGTTCTCTTTAATAAAATAAAAGGAAGAGGTAAAGGGTGTGGGGTGATATAAGATACCATTAGAATCATAAAATTACAGAATATGTATAATACTTGAGTTAAAAAATAATTTTGATGAATATATGTGGGGAGATATAAAGAAAGGAACTTGAACTTGAAAGGAAATTAAAGGAGAAGAGGGAGAGAAATTATCTCTTGAATCCTTCTCTTGAGAACCTCTTTATGGGCATAAGATTGGTCTTTTGATGAGACCAGAAGCTATATGACGTGGGGAAGGGGATAGGGAAGGTGTTTGGGTAGAGTTTAGAGAAGTCTTGGAGCTTGAGAGTTGTGAGGAAATGGGGGTGTGAAGGGTGGCTTTTATATTGGAGGGGAGAGGGGTTTCCTTAATATAAAATTCATTAGTTTATTAATTTCACCTAAAACAAGGAATAGTGAACCTTTAAGGAAAAATAATATTAATTTTATAGTGTAAAACCGAACCAAGTGTTCTTAAATTTGGATAACATCATCGATGACTCTATTAATACATTATTTATCATTTATTGTGAATTATCAGATTCTACTATTCATCAAAAATTCAAGTATCTCAGAAAAATCCCAATTATTTAACCCAACCATTTTTCGACGTGTAGAATCCAAAAATGAATTCCATTTTTCAAAAATTATTTTCTAAATATTATTAATTTAATATTTAATTAAAATCATAATTTACTTAAAGAACAGTTTTAAGATTAAAACTGATTTTATAGTGCTTCCAAAAATTACGTAGGGTCTTATAAAATTATCAAAAAACTATTATAAATTGATTAAATAATTTATGAATAAATTTAAGGGAAATATATATTCTTTTAAATTAATTAATTATTTATAATTAATTATTTATGACTTAGAAAATACCAAAACGTTTACTAAGGTCAAATTGTCACTTTTTAAGATGACTAAATTTTATTTAATTATTCAGAGGTAATGTTACTCTTATGTTGGATGATTGAATATTAATAAGGTTCATATTAATATTCATAAGGGTATGTTACTATTCATAAGGGTAGGTCACTATTCACCAAAAATTATTTTTGTTTCATTAGACTCCAAAAACCATCATGAACACAACAGTGTATGTCAAATTTTCAAAATTCCTAACGTAGAAGTGACCAAATTATATTTAATGGTCACTTATCACTTAGTAGTTAATTATGTTGTGTTTTAATGTTATTTTATTACATAATTATAAGAAAGGAATTTTCATTTTAAAAATTTGGGTCGTTACATATCGGGTACTAAAAATTAGAATATGAGAATACATAATAAATATCATGATTTCAATGTAATAAAGGATAAAATTTATGGGAATAAATAATAGGGACATGGATGAGAAATGGATTATTGGAGAGGATGAGATTTATTCTAAACAATATTACACATTTATGAGAGTGAAATTCATCATAGAAGAATACATTAACTAAAAAACATCATTTTACTTAGAGAAGAAGAAACAATACCATATAATAAAATCATTATATGAAGAACCTAAGAATGGAATAAAGGAGTTCAAGAAGAAACATTATAACTCATGGAAGGGATATTTATGTTATCAATATCTTTTTCTTTAACTATTGAATTCCAGGAAATTCCTTGAAAATAATTTTTAATAAACAAAAAATAAGTAATAAATTATTTTATGAGATTATTTATATATAGTACCATTTTTATTCATTAATTATAATTATTAATTGAATTTTAATTAGCTAGTTAATGTTGATTTTTGTCATCAGATGTTAGTAATTTAGACTATTTTATACATGTTTCGAAATTGAGACTTCAAAACACATTCGTCGATAAAATTTTTATCATTTATAGATTAGAGATGATATTTGAATCATTTTTATTGGATTATTTTTTCATTCCCATTTACATTTGATTAAAATTATGATAATTTATCATGATAATGGGTAACATGCTTGTTTCAAGTAACTTACAAATATAAAATAATTTACATTATAATAGTAGTTAATTTTTGAGTCATGCTTTTAAAATCATATCAAAGATATATATAACTCCATTATATCATATATATTCATTAAATACACTGATATTACCATCCAAGGGAGGTAGTGAAGAAAATAAATACATCGTTCATGGGGGTGGTAGTTCACACTTATGTAAAAGAAACATTTTCTTTTTCCAAAGGATGAAAAGAAGTAGAAAATAATTGTTTCAACATTAGAATTAAATGTTAGTATAATAATAAAAAATATTTAGTTATATAAATAATTTTATATAATATTATATGGATATTTAAGAAGAAATAAAACATGAAAGCACTAGGTTGACATGATTAACTTTTCCTTACATATCATCCTTCAGATCTCTCCTTAAGTAATATCGTGTTTTTATTTTTGATAGATCAGAACCTATGGGGTGTGGATAAGGCTATTGGGAAGTTATTTATTTATTTATTTTCAATATAAGGTGCTTAATGTGTGTGAATAATTCAGGGGGTGAATGTATACATCTATAAGTGATGGGAGTGGCACTATTGTAAATAATTAAAAATTTAATACAAAATAAAGTCATTTTCAATTAAAATTGCCCCCAGTAAAACCAAATTAGTATATATAATGTGGGGAATTAATAATATACTAATTCAATCACATTTGGATGTTTTTTAGTGATAATTGTGGCCTTACCTCTTTTGTTAACCCCTGTTTTTAACCTTTTTAACCTTTAAAATGGTGAAAAACTTTTATCTAGGTAAGTTATTATATTTTTCCCAAATAATAAGATTAAGTTATTAAATAATATTTATTACACCAATTCCAAAATGAAATAAAATTTAATTAATTCAATTTATAAAGGTGATTGAAATTATCAACAATTTAAGTATGCCTTAAATAATAAAAACAATAGTTTTATTATTCACTAAAAAATATACTCTTCCAAAAAATTCAAAAATATAAATACTCTTCTAATTTTGATTTGTTGAATTTAAAAATGAATTAAATTTTATAAAATTCAAAATCTAAAGGTGATAAAAAATAATAATATTATAAAGATTCATAATGTGAAATAAAATTCTAGCATATAATTTTATGGATATAATTAATCATAGAATGTTTTATTATGAATATAAAAATTTACTAATTTAATAATTAAATTTTTATATAATACTAAATCCTACTCACACACCTATTAAAGTCTCCGAAAAAAATATAAAGATAAAATAAGTAGTGGTGGATGTTTTGGGGGGTTCTTCAGCAAGCATTGATCTTATATTGATTTCTATGAGCTCTAACTTCTCTCATACATTTCTCTCAAGACTTACTTGAAAATTTTCGTGTGGGATTAGTCGAAGGAAACCACTATTGATTTTATCTGTCTTCCAATCTCATACAAATATTCTTCACAATTAATAATCATAATTGTTGAAGATATTTCTTCTCATATATATATATATATGTGTGTGTGTGTGTGTGTGTGTTTCATAGTTTAATTATTTCAATTTATACTTAACTATTAATTGACTATGTTATAAAAAGTATATTTTGAAAAAAAATTATCTCAATAAATGTATCATTATTTTTTTGGATTGGGGTTTTGTGTGAAATAATTTATATAAATGAAAACTTAATGGGAATGTACATAGTAAAATTATGGGATGATAAAAAAAATGTACAACACAATTAATAGAATAGGTTGTCTCTTCAGGTAGATTCCACTTTAAATGTACATGGTAATCAAATCATTTTGAATCTCTATCTTGAAAATCGGTAGTGACTTTGATGGATTACATGAAATATTGTATGAATGTCAACATCTTAGTGTCACTGACCTCCGGGGAAGGGAAATAAGTTTTTAAAATCATTTCCAACATGAGTGTGGCCTTAATGGGTTCTTTTTGGTCTCCTATCGTACCTATGGAAATTAAGGACGGTTTTTTCTTTTATAAAAGTAAAAATAAAACATTAAAAAATAGGCCTTAGAGTGTTTCATTTGGGAAAAATATTCTTGATATTATCTAATTAAATAATAATTAAATAATTAATAATAATTAGTAATAATTAATATTTTTAAGTCATGTAATTAATAATAACTAATTGAAAAATATAATTAATAATAATTACCAATAATGAATAATAATATAAATAATAAGTCAATCAATATGTTATTTCAATATTATTAGTCATAATTTATAATCTAATTTGAAATAGTAATATTTGAAACTATAATTTGAAAATAAATATATTTATGTAATTAATAATAATTAATAATTTGGTTAATAATTAATAATGTAACTAACAATAAATAATAATTAGTATTGAAAATGGCTTGGGAGTGGAATATAAATTTCAATGAAATTATACCAATGCTTAAAAACTATTTTTATTTATTTTTATTATTATTTTTGTTAATTAATAAAAAATATATAACAAACTAATAAAATATAATTTCTAATAATGTAAAAATAGAATAATAATTCACAATAATAATTAATAATAAAATAATAATATTATTTCATTATGATCATGAATGATACAATCAAACACAATAAAGTTTAGACACATCTTAGGCCATTACGTATATTCTACATCCCCCTCAAAAGATCGACCCATTCTATAGCTAACCCACTAGTTCTTTTCAATGGTCTGAAAAACTCGTTTTGTTAGTTCGAATACCCTTAATTTTTATTATGTCACAATGAACACAGGATCATATCCTAAAGGCCTTGATTATCTAAATATCTTTTTTTATAGTTTCCCAAAATATCATTTTGGGGGATTTGGATCCAATCTTCATATGAGGACAACATAAAAATCATCCTAATAAACTCTCCACCCATTGATTTGTTTTGTTCATCTATGTCCCAAAATAAAAAACATCTATCCTTCAACCAAATTTTCCATCATTTTTTCACATGATATATTATTTTTTATCCCACAAAAGTGGTCTTATCACGATACCCCACATTGTATTCCATGATAGTCTCAAGTCAAATTCCCATTATCACCTGCATTTCATAAAAGCACTTCCTTATGATTTGTTTCATGAGATTATAAATATTTTACATTCCATTTACCACCCTGGAGGATATCCAAATCATGAATTTACCTTTATTTGGATAGATCAATATCATATCATGTTTTACAATCAAAATGATGGTGAGGATGGTTTTCAATTGGATTCCATATAGACCGATAGGATATGGGTCATCCATACAATTGTTAATTTAATAATCAGTAAAAATAATGGAAATATGGGATCTTGATTATTTCCTACTAAAGAGATCATAAAATGTTTCTCCATTAAGCATGGGCCCAGTACTAGTAAAATGACTAAACCTTTCTTTAAAGAACATAAAATGGCTAATGGACTCATTATTTGATGAAAAATCATTCCTAGTGTGTGAAAGGAAGGATATATAAGGTGAATGTGGGATTTTACCTTCTTTTATTTATCAAAACACATATTGACTTGTGTCAATAATTTATTTAAAGATTAAATATTATTGAATAATTTTTTCTAAATATTTTTTGTTAAAGATTTCAATTATTGGTTTGTTTATGAGTATGTTTATAATATTATCCTAAATGAACTTTTTTTTGTGAATAGTTATACAAAAGGTTTCTATTAAAAAAATATGAAAGGGCCTAAAAAATTTTGAAAGTCATTTTTAAGGAACTTTACCAAGGGAAATTTCCAGTTTTGAATTCAACACCTATTTTTAAGTGAAATTTTATAATAGTAATTTTCAATGGATATTTCTAGAGTAAATTTTCATAGGAAAATTTCAGTGAAAATTTTTAGTGTGGGGACTTCAAAAATATATATATGAAATTTCATTTTTCTTTTATCAATTGAAATTTATAGTGAAATATTACAGTGGGAATTATTAGTGCATGTTTCCAGTGGAAACTTCTTAATTATTTTTTCATTCTGAAATTATAGTATAGATATCAAGAAAATTCCTAAACCCAAAATAAAAGTGGGAATTTTTAGTGAAACATTATTATTAAACCATACAATGGATGTTTCCTATGGAAATAAATAATAAAAGGACCTAGAAAATTTCAAGTAGCTATTTAAAATATAGTGAAATAGTGTAAATTTCTTGTTAAAAATACCATTATGATTTTTCAGTGGAATTTTTTGGCGGTTTTTCAATCTGCATCATTCCAGTGGAACTTTACACTAGATGTTTCCAATAGAAATATAGTATATATGACCCAAAAAAATTATTATGTATATTTCCAAAGTAGTTTACCAGTATAAATTTATGATGTAATTCCTAGTTAAAATTACCATTAGTAACTTACAATGAAACATTCCAGGGTATCTTTTCATTGGAATTATTCAATAAAAATATATAGTGTATATTCCCAGAAAATTTCCACATGTAATTTACGTTGTATTTTTTTGGTGGAAATTTCAGAGGGGAAAACCAGTGGGAATACTCAATGAATGTTTTTCGTCATAATTTTCATTATATGTTTACTATGTAACTTTTCAATAGATATTTATAGTGTAAATTTACAATATAGGGACTTGTAAAATTTCTAGTGGAATTTTTAATAAATTTTATCATTAGGAATTTCTATTAAAAAATTCTTGTGTGAATTATTGGTGCATATTTTAGGTGGTAATTTATGTTGTATGTTTTTAGTGGAAATTTTAGATGGATGTTTCCAATGTATATTTTTATTTAATTCTCGTATATATTTATATCATATTTTTATAGTAAAACTTTTTAGTATATTATTCTAATATAAATTTCTAATGTAGGTTCATAGAATAAATAACCGTTTCAAGAAACCAACGGGTACTATCACTAAAATTTTCAATTCATTGAAATATTCTCTTAAAATATTTCAATATAATTATGGAAGTGAATTATATAAGTCATAATAGATGGTATTGAGAATATTATTCTTGGAGTATAGAATTAATATCACATATATTCATTAAATTTGAATATTGTACTGTATTTAAATGATTATAGGATGAGGGAACATGATAGTGATGAAAATAAAAAATCAAATTACAATGGTGAGTTGTTATTTTATAGAGATAATATTCTATATTAATATTAATTCATCCTATCCCATTACATAAATTAATAAAGTAACACATAGAAACCAAATAGTGGGATGTTTTTTAAATTAGAGTCTGAATCCTATTCATTTTATGTATTATAATTGACACATTTGGTTTTAATATATGGTATCAAAATATTAAAAAAAACAATGATATAATCTTAGTAACATCAACATTGTATACATATATCAAATTAGGATGTAGAATAGAAAACTAATGCAATTTCAATTTAAAACATTCACATAGTAAAACGAGGAATTTTTTAGCATCATTGAGACTTTTTTATATGTTTAGTCAATAGTATAATTGTAAAAAATTTGTAGAAGAGTATAAATAAACATTACATTATCTAGAAACCCAATATCAGATGAGGTCACAATGGTATATCAGTGATGAAAAATCATTATTATTTAATTTAAATGATAAATATGATTGAAATACTACTAATTTATTTTCACTATTAACAACCATTATAGGTGGGGTTGAGAGTATTGTATATATACAAGTTGAACTACAAAAAGTTTTACAGTACAGAAGGTAAAATGAGTTTATTCTCGATGAAGTTAATGGTATAATACTACACCTAGGGAAGTAATAAAAGGAGAACATATAATTTTTTTATCATAGTGAAACATATGATATATGGTCAAAATAACAATATTTTTCGGTTATTCTGAAAACTATTGTGGATGATGAGATTTTTTGAGATTTTATTGTTTTCAAAACCAATTTAAACATTGATAGTGAGTATAGACCATTCAAAGTATTTTTTGGTTTAAAACATTATAATGATATTGTAATTTTCAAGGTGGCATTATAATATTATTAGACAATAAATTCATATCATCATTTTTTAGAATATTTTTTAAATTTCATGGTGTAATGATTCTTGATAATATGTTAACATATCAAGTCACAATCATATCTAAATCTATTTTATTAAATCTATGTAAAAAAACAAATGACCTATACACATGGTGCTTATTATGAATTAGAGTCAAACAATTGGGAATTGTAATGAAAAAAAAATTATTTAATATTTTAAATATAAATAAGTGATTGTATGAAGTGAATGATAGTTCCACATTTTAGGATTTATAGAAATAAATTCACAGAGGATTCATTATTTCAAATTCAATATGGTACAAGAATTTTTTATGTTAAGAGATCAACTGTCTCACTATTTTATGAAGAGAATATTAAAATTAGGATGTTTGGAATTTGAAGCACACAATTGAGTGAGTTAAAATTATGTATCAAGGAATTACATGCACCATAAGCTGATTTTATTTAATTATTTACGAAATTTTAGCATGTTTTAGAGAAGAATCAGTATTGGGAAATAAAGGCCAAATTTGAGGGTAGGAAATAGTACATGAATAATCTTTTTCCATATCAATCAATAATGGTTCAAACTAGTATATTATTCACTTGAAAAATAAAAGATAATTTTTAGAATGAATAAATACTTTTTGAGGATTGTTTTCTTAATTTTTATAATTAAAATAACACCCCAAAAACATTTTTTAGGAATTAATTGTCCATCAAATGAATTTTCAATTATAGAGAACCAAGATTAACCTACAATAATACAATATCATTGTATGAAATTTGAGTGTTATAGGTATTTATGTTCTCATTAACTAAAACTATTAGAGATATAAGGTGTACATTTCCTTCCTGAGTTATATACCATTTAAATATGGAAAATTATTTCTTCTCACATCAATATGGTAGAAATAACAGTCAATAAATTTAAATAATATTTGATAGAAATAGAAGAAAAATGTTACCAATAGTTTTCAGGAATGAAAATAAAGCTTTTAATGGAGTCTTCTAATCCTGAATAGAGATATATGATTGTGTTACCAACTCTAAACAATTATTTCCTAGAATTATAGGTATCTATAAATAATTTACCCATTGAACATATAACTATTATTAATTTAGAATGATGATTTCAACCTAAAATAAAATTCATAAAGAAAGATAAAATTAAAGTTGGTGAGATGTTGAAATGTTTTATAGATCATCCAGGAAAATGAATATAGTGGTTGCAATATAGGAATATTGGGGACCAAAAAACATTTATGTGGATTTTTATTTATGTTAAACTACAAAATTTTATCACACTATGAACAAAATTTTTTTTAATGTTATTACAAGGAACTTATAAAGAACTATCGAATAGTATCTCGCTTTGGGATCCTATCATAGATCTAAATGTAAGTTTGAATGTAATATTACATTAATATAATCCAGTTGAATAATATCTACCTAAAATTATTGTTTTAAAGGGGACACACCCATACATATTGGAATTTTATATTTATAGGGGTAATACATTTTTTGTAAGTGTTCAGAATATTGACCATACAATGATGAGTTATTTAAGATAATGTCATACAACTATTATTTCAATACATAGTTTTTATTATATAATTTTTTCAGTAATTATAAGTCAGTAAGGATAATTTTTAATTCAATGAGAGTGTAAAATTGAGCAACCTAAAGAGTAATTGTTGGGTGTCACTAAATCTGAGAACGTTTTTGTTTTTAAGAAACTATTTTATTCAAGAAATCCATCTTATTAAAGTAATCAAAACAAATATTTATACCAAATTGTTTGGGAATCAATCATTAACAGTTAATCCAAAAACTTGTCATTGATAACATGCACTTAAAATAATATAGGAATGAATTTTTTAGGAATAGATATCTAAATCCACACTTTTTAGAATTCATATAGTCACCTACTTTAGTTGTGAATTTTTTCCCAATATCCATATTTTTCATCAAACAAGTTACAATAAATACGAATATGGGTTGTATATGCCTTTAAAATATATTACTAACCAATAAACCAATTTTTATAAATACTGGTAGGGGAAGGATCATTCAAATCATTCAATTACTTATGAGTCATTATTTTACTCTCAATTTAATGTATAATTAATTGATTTTTAAAACAACCCAGACCCCGTGATTTCATAAACATAAAATAACCTATGTATACGCCATCATTTATTTTTTTTAAATATTATAATTTAATAATAATCTTTGGAAATATTAATTACAAAAAATATTATAAAACATTTTGAAATAAAGCTATAAACTAACATAATGGAATGTATCACCTAAAAAATATAATCTTTTCATAGGTTGTGATATTTAAATCACTATGAAAATATTCATTGATATGTGATAATGATGAATCATTTCCACCCCATTATATAATTGGTCAGACTAAATTCAAACATTTATGTTCCTTTAACCGATAGTAAAATTTCAGTTTCAAGGAAAAATAGTTCAACTATCTCTGTCACTTCTTATATAAACCAAATATTTCATTCTATAGAAAAATATATCTAATGTCAACAATAGAAAATAATTTACGAAATAGTGGACCATATAAATTAACCATTAAATGAATTTCCATGCACTCAAAAACGTTGAAACTACAACTACCTCCTAAGAACTCCTTAATATAAAAAACAATGAAACTATAATCCAAAGTGTAATATCCCTACTATGGTGTACATTAAATTTTAAAATCCCATTTATTTTCTGTAACATATCCTTAAATAGAACTCATCATTTTCATAAAATAATATTTATATATATAATGAAATGAAAGTTCACACAATATTTCACTATCTTTAAAAAAATTCAAGATTTTATAGGTTCCGACCACACAAAAAACATATTTGATATAGGGGTCACTGGCTCATGATCCATGCATGGGATGTATCTAGTAAAAAATTATAAAAAAACAAGATTTAATATTAATGAATAACCATGTCCAATTGATATTTTATTTTTTTCATAGGCAAAATAAAACCCATTAGCCTCTCATACCATTAATTGTTTTCTAATTTAATAGGATTTTATACATTCTTTCATTTCTATACATCATTACTCCTATATATCCAAAATAAAATTAAATAAATTCTTCTACTCTGATCTAATATAAATGATCAAAAAATATGGTTATTCATTATATTAAAATTAAACTAAACTCTTACTATAGATGTACTTGGTAGGAAAGGAAAACATTCCATTTCCATTATGCGAGTGATTTTTCACAATCACCACACTACTCAATAATAACTATGTATGAATCTATGAACAGTGTCCAAAAACATAACACATTAATTCCGAAAAAATAACATGGGAAAATTAAATTGATAGTGTGATACATAGATCATAGTATGAGAACCTCTTATTTAACAAATCGATATTGTGCTTCAAAATAATTTGATAAGATTTCCCAATGGATTCCCATTCTATTGTGAAATTGTCATAGAATACATTTCAATTTTCATAATATTGTAAAATATATTAATAGAAACTATAATTTCATAAGGATATTGACAAGACCTATCTCTATTGGTATTATGAAGTATTTGAAGCAATATCATATAATTCATTTTAACTGTGGACTGATACTTCACCCACCTTAGTAGTAATTGGGACTATTTTTTGGGGCAGGTAAGATATCTTTTTAGTTTTTATGAATAGTTACCCATATAGTGATTTATTTGTTGGTTTCTTAGAATTACTCTTGATGTATCTAAACAAAGGACATTATTTCATGGAGGGTGAATTAGTTATGATTGTCTCCAAATGACCTTTCTCATATTTCATACTTCATGAACATCATATGTTTCTCCTTATATTACATGGTTAGTACTTGTTTCTCTTATAACTATGTCCTATTTTAGAATTTTAAATGTGCTACTCTCAATATCAGTAGCTGATGCACCCTCTTTGTAAATCTATTTTTACTAATTCTCAATCTACTATTCACTAGTACATTTATCCTCACTAGAAGCAACGGTCATATCCTATATTTATTCTACCTATAGTCAATGTTTCAATAGTCCATGATGTTCTCCACTCAAGGCTGATGATCCCGATTCTGGGCGACGCACGAAACCCGGTCCCAGCTCCAGGATATTACAATGATGTGGTCTTCGGATGAGCTTCTGAGGCCTCTGAGCCCTATGCTAGTGCCTATGAGGTCAAGGATATTTTCAATAAGACTAGTCACTATAGTCATTATGGACAACCAGAAATCTCTTTCTCATCAAATTAGGTAAGCCTTCTTGCATTATATTTTCGATTTGTGCATGTAAAGACCCGTAAAATTCAAGGGAAATTTTTTCTTAATTTTCTTTAGAATTTTACAAGAGCGCGGTTTCAGACGGCACCTGATTCCGAGGCCCGGAGTACCCGGAATTAATTTCCAAAGTTTGGCTCGGGTACGTTCAGTGAAAGAACGAGCGAGAATTCCTAACTTTTGATCCGGTGCTCGGAATTGAAATCCGAGGGCACTGATGAGCTCGCAGTGCCGATTTTCGCTTAAAGAGGCCTTTTCGGAAGTTGCGTTTGTTGCGGAATGAGAGTTAGTTTTTGGGAGATTAGAATAAGTTAAATAAAAATTGTGTATTACATATTTTTATTTAAACTTATTAGTTAACTTCTCTCAAAGGAAGTTAGGGGTGGGACCCACCCCCACTTAACCTCCCTTGAGAGGATTAAGTGTGGTGGGGCCCACACGAACCCTAAACCTTTCATCTTCTCCCAACTTCCTTAACCCCTCATTAAATGACATGAGTTATTTAATTTTGGAGTTAATCTTTTTGAATTTCAAACCTTTGAAATTCTTGTGTTAAGTTTTTGATTAAATTAAGCTCTTCTCTCTTTTTGTTGGGTTATAACACTTTAGCCAACTTGAGAGTTTTTGAGAGCTCCTCCTCCTTCTTCTTCAACTTGACGAAGAACACTCAACTTGACGAAGAACGCTCAACTTGACGAAGAACGCTCAAGTTCCGACGAAGAACGCCGCTCCTCTCTTCTTCGTCTTCCGTGTCAACGAGAGGGAACGCCGCTACTTCCTTGGAAATCCTTCGTCGGCATACGAAGATTCGTCAACGACGTACTTCTTCGGACGCACCTCTTCGTCATCGGATTTGACGAACGGCTACCGCGACGCCCGACCTCCGCGACGTCATCTTCCACATATTGTTGACAAATCTTCGAACCTATACCCGAGGTAGGAGTTGTTGATTTTTGTTTAATTATTTTATTCTTGATTATGGATCTTGCAAGTCTAACGTGCGGCTTTTGAATATTTTAAGATGTGTTATTATTTAATGTGAGGGGGGCCGGACCGCATGAACACGGCCGAACCCCCCTCCATCGTTCATGTTGTTTATCTTGCGTGTGGAAGCAAGGTGGCGTGGTGCCGTCGCACCACGCGGATAATTGTATGTTTATCTTGCGCGCGCGCGCCATGGAAGAATCTTCAAGAACGCGACGCCGCCGCGCCGCATCAAGGGGAATCGAAGGTGCGGCGGAGGGGCGCGGTGTCATCGCACCGCGCCGGACGAAGAACACCGCGGCCGGTTCCGGGCCGTGGCGGAATGAGAAGACCGGCGGCCGGGCCGCCGGCGTCGGAAGCCGAAGAGGGGACCGGATTTTCCGGTCCCGTTGGAGAAAACCGGCCGGCCAGCTGGCCGGCCGGATGGTAATAAACCGGGGAAAATTAATTCCCCGGCCAGCACACAAAACCCCCCTCATGATGAGGGGGGCGGTTTCCATGAAGGGGGGGGGGGGGGGCAGCAGCCCCCCGGTTTTTCCTCAAGCCGGCCCCCACGTGGGGGCCGTTTTTTTTTGCCAAGGGCGCGGCATTAGCCGCGCCGCCCATTCCAATCAGCGGGGGAATTGATTCCCCCCGCGCTGCCTCCGTGCGGCGCCAGCCGCCACGCCGCCGGCCGGCCGGCCGGCCGGGCCGGGTCGGACCCGGGTCGGGGCGACCCGGTTCGGGCCGACCGAGGGGGGGTCGGGCCGGGTCGGCCCGGACCCGGACCCCCCGTTTCGAATCAGTTTCGGTCTTTGGGCCATAACTTGAGCCACGAATCTCCGATCGACGAACCTTCTGCGGAAACGCGATCCTTGGATCGAGAGGGTCGTTTCGGTATATCGCACTCAAAGTTTCGGATTACTTTGAGTTCAGCCGGGTTGATTCGTTCACGAAACCAACCGGGCTTTCGGAGCGGAAACACTCATATCTTGACCTACGGGCGTCCGATTGACGTGCCGTCTGCTGTGTTGTGTTCCTCTTAGTGAGACGGATCTTTTGGCATACTCCGCCCTAGGTTTGGACGCAGGTGGAGTACGGTCGGGTTGGTTTTTCCTTAAAAACCAACCGGGCCCCGGGGACGAAAATGCCAATAACTCTCAGACCGGGCGTCCGATCGACGCGCCATCTGTTGCGTTGAGTTCATGTTGACGATACGGAACTTTTGGATACATCAACTCTGGACTTTGTGACAGTTGATGTATCAGCCTCTCGGCTCGTGGAGCGGACCCTCCGAACGAGCTTGATGTGTGCGGAAACCCTAGTGATGGCTGCGACTGCTACTGCTACTGTGACTGCGACGACGACAGTGCAGAGATCCTGTGTGGATTCGACGACGACGACTATAGCACTCAGCGATTCTACGTGGATCAGTGCTACAGGTCCTATGTTGGCCCGATCCTGTGTGGGTCCGATCCTGTGTGGGTCCTTGCGCTCAGCGGTCCTGTGTGAACCAGCGCCTACAGGTCCTGTGTGGGCCCGATCCTGTGTGGGTCATTTGCGGGGGTTAGTTACCTATCGATCCTTCGTGGGTCCGACGACTGAGATGGATCAGAGATCATCTTTATCGTCCTTTGAAGAAGTATACCTGTGTGAGATGAATCTGTTTCTTTCCTGTGTGGATTGTGTTGTGCAATCTTGTGTGGATTACGTTTTGCTTTCCTGTGTGGAATACGTTTACTTTCCTGTGTGGACTGAGTTGTACTTGGGCTCGGAGGTTGGAGCGTAATTGAATTTGATGACTTAGGTATATGTATGGGCATATACCTAAGAAGAGTCGGTTGTTACTTCGTGATTGTACCTTTCTTCGTGGTTTATCCTTTGTGGATTTGAGAGACCTTCAGGGGTCTCGGGGTCCCTACTGAGTAGCTTATACTCACCCCTGCACGGGCTTTGGCCGCACTACGTTGTGTTGGTTGCAGACGACGGACATCGTTGACCTTAGCCGAGGCTTGCAGAGCAGGATGGTACCCGGAGGTGGACCACTGGGCGGGACGTGCTCGGAGCGGACGGCGGGACCCGTGGAGCAGTGGAGCTATCTGTACCCACCCTTCAGGTGGGATTTCCAGTGGACAGCTCGGTGTAGCGGATTTTACTTTTCAGTTGCTGTTTTCCCTTTCGAGTTGTACTTTACTTTCAGTTTGGGTTTGTATACTGGCCCATTTACTTTTACGCACTTTCAGTTGTACTCTACTATTGCTTAGTATTTACTTTCCGCTTGCTTACTCTGTGGTGATTGTTTACTTTACAAAAGAAATGCCTTCCCTTTTTACCGGGATTTACGCCTTGGTGCTAGTCGCCAGCCCCTGGCCTATGGAAGGCGGGCTTGGGGTAGTCACGGCACGGACCCCGAGGGCGGGTCGTGACAAATTGGTATCAAAGGAGTTCGGTTCTACCGCGAACTCTGATCTTTTCTATGTGAAGAAATAATGTTTAGCGTATTGAGTGTGGTTATCAGTCCAGGGAGTCCAGTGTTGGTGCGGCGGCCGACGTATCCGTACACCAGGACCCTGACTTCTGATTTCCGACTTAATGCACGAAAACATTGATTGCGTGTGTGTTTCAAAGATTTCTTTGTGATTACTTATATCAGCTCACCAGGTATACTGTTCTGACCGTGGCGCACCTGTTTCCTTTTCAGGATGGCCCCACGACGGCAGCCAGCTAGGGTTCCGAGAGTCGAGCGTGACGACAGCGCACTGAGCGACGAGGCCTCGGTGCAGGGCCCTTTGTCAGTAGTGGCACCGGCGGTAGCTCTACCCGCCGAGCCCCCGATACTTCCAGCAGCAGCCGCTGACGATGCACGTCGCCTCAGCGCACTGCATGAGAGACCGCCCAGGTTTCGCAGGGAGACGGATCCCCAGGCAGTAGAGGACTGGCTGGAGGTAGTGGTACGAGTGTTTAGGCTAGTGAGGACACCAGCAGACCTCATGGTGATCCTCGCTGCGAGCCTACTACACGCAGCAGCAGGACGATGGTGGAGCTTGATGCTCCAGGTGCACAATGAGGCATCTCTACTTTGGACGGACTTTGAGAGCCTCTTCCGCTTGGAGTTCGTCCCAGCCACCCTTCGTGCGGTGCGTATCCATGAGCTTCTACAGCTGCGGCAGGGCAGCATGACGGTCGCTCAGTACTCGGCAAGATTTACCGATCTCTCGCGCTACTCGACCGACATGGTACGAGACCCATTCTTCCGGGACCGGACCTTCGAGCAGGGTTTGAGACACGAGATCAGGGCATCACTGATCTCCCTCAGCATACCGACTCAGACAGGAGTACTGGAGCGGGCCCTTCTGATCGAGAGCTTCCTTGCTAAGTCTACACCAGCACAGAGACCCACTGCAGGGCGGCACGTGGCAGAGTCATCTGCAGCAGGCAGTCGACGGATGACTCAGGGGTCCAGACAGACCAGACCTTCAGGCAGATGACATCAGGACACTGGCTCAGCAGTGCGGGGCACACTGCGCAGAGCCAGTCTTTCGAGAGGCAGACAGTGCTACTCGTGCGGTGGGCAGGGCCACATGGCTCGTGACTGCCCGACCCGCCGTGCCGAGGAGCAGCATGCGGTTGAGGGACCACCGAGGCAGAGGCAGAGGGTCGACCGTGGCGGTCCACAGAGAGGAGGCGGACGAGGCAGAGGAGCTGGACGAGCAGCCGGTGGTGGGCGACGCTTTGAGGCTCTGCCACCACCACCACCAGGAGGTCCACCCCGACCACAGGGAGCTGGCGGGCAGAGACAGGCACAGCTCCAGGCAGAAGAGGCCTACGATCACGGCGCACCCGAGATGATTCGAGGTACTATCTGTGTCTACTCCACCCTTGCTACAGTTCTTATAGACACAGGAGCGAGTCACTCTTTCATAGCCGCTGCCCTTGTTTGGAGCTCGGAGATTCCGACAGAGCCGTTGGCTCGATCCTTACGGCAAGAGACTCCTACGAGAGCAGACTCGACGATTACGCACTGGTGCCGGAAGTGTGAGCTTAGTCTAGGAGGCGATAGCTTCGGCTGGGATCTTTTTGTAGCAGCGTCGAGGCCTTACGACGTCATCTTGGGCATGGATTGGCTATCTACGGTCCATGCACAGATTGACTGTTTTAGGCGCAAGGGGCGATGTGTACGCACCGACGGGAGCAGGTTCACCTTCACCGGCGAGAAGGGAGCCTTAACAGCACAGGATGGACTTCCGCGGAGGAGAGGACAGCCCATCACTCATCAGTTGGCTATCCTTATCCTTGGAGCAGTTGACGAGCGGAGTCCTGGTTTTCCTGCAGTGGTGGATCAGTTTGAGGACGTTTTTCCCGACGACGTTCCAGGGCTACCTCCTCACTGGGAGGTAGACTTTTATATTGACTTGTACCCCGGGACAGCCCCGATATCCACTCCAGCATATCGGATGGCCCCCGCTGAGCTTCGAGAGATATGGGTACAGTTGGAGGACTTGTAGGGCAAAGGGTTCATCCGACCCAGTGTTTCACCATGGGCTTCCCCAATATTGTTCGCCAAGAAGGCGGACGGGAGATTGCGACTTTGTGTTGACTATTGTCGCCTGAACCAGGTGACAGTGAGGAACAAGTATCCGCTACCGAGGATTGACGACCTCTTCGATCAGCTCAAGGGAGCACGGTGGTTCTCGAAGATAGACCTCAGGTCAGGCTATCATCAGCTCAGAGTCAGAGACGAGGATGTGCAGAAGACGGCCTTCAGATGTCGGTATGGCCACTATGAGTTCTTGGTTATGCCTTTCGGTGTAACCAATGCTCCAGCAGTGTTCATGGCTCTCATGAACAGGATCTTTCATCCATACCTCGATCAGTTTGTCTTGGTATTTATCGACGACATTCTGATTTACTCTACGACAGAGGAGGAGCACGCCTATCACTTGCGAGTTGTACTAGACACACTCCGAGAGCACCAGCTTTATGGTAAGCTCTCGAAGTGCCAATTCTGGATACGTGAGGTCCACTTCTTGGGACACTTTATCTCTGAGGTGGGAGTTGCTGTGGATCCCACGAAGATTGAGGCTGTGTTAGCTTGGGAGCCACCTAGGAGCGTGACTGAGGTTCGGAGTTTCTTGGGACTAGCTGGATACTATCGGAGATTCGTGCCAGACTTCTCTAGAGTTGCGGCATCACTCACAGCTTTGACAAAGAAGGGGAAACCCTTTGTATGGTCAGACAGATGTCAGCAGAGCTTCCAGGAGCTGAGACAGAGATTGACCTGAGCACCTATCTTGAGGTTGCCTGAGGAGGGAGTAGGGTACGTAGTTTACTGCGATGCATCAGGGACCGGACTCGGATGTGTTCTGATCCAAGAGCATGCAGTGATCGCCTATGGATCACGTCAGTTGAGGCCGCATGAGCAGAACTACGCTACCCATGACCTGGAGTTAGCAGCAGTGGTCTTCGCTCTGAAGACATGGCGACACTACCTGATGGGCGAGCGCTTTACAGTCTTTTCCGATCATCAGAGTCTCAGGTATATCTTCTCTCAGAAGGACCTGAACCTGAGACAGCGGCGATGGCTCGAGTTCCTCCCGGACTATGACTTTGAGATAGTCTATACTCCTGGGAAGGGGAACGTAGTAGCCGATGCCCTTAGCAGGAGGACGGGCATTCAGCTACTTGAGGAGGCGACGGTGCAGCTAGCCTCTTTGCAAATATCCTTCGTGGATAGAGATGGAGCAGCCTTCCTTCAGTCTCTCACAGTCACTCCTCCACTACTGCAGCGAGTCAGGGAGGCACAGCGTGAGGACGCTGACTGTGAGACACGACATGCACAGATATCCTCGGGACATGCACCTGATGGTTTCTACCTTGGAGTAGAGCACGACATCCTTTTCAGAGGACGTACCATGGTACCAGTCGCTTTTCGAGAGGAAGTGCTGAGAGAGTTTCACACTTCTCCTTTGGCGGTACATCCTGGAGTGGCGAAGATGTACCAGGACCTCAGACGACAGCACTGGTGGCCGGGCATGAAGAAGGCTGTAGCAGAGTTCGTTTCTCGATGCATCACCTGCCAGCAGGTGAAGGCAGAGCATCAGGTACCAGCAGGCTTGGTACAGCCCTTGGAGGTTCCAGAGTGGAAGTGGGACGGCATATCTATGGATTTAGTGACTGGACTTCCACGCACTTCCAGAGGTCACGACTCCATCTGGGTGATTGTTGACCGACTCACCAAGTCGGCACACTTCGTACCCATCAGAGAGCAGGGCTCAGTGGAGAGCTTGGGATGTCTTTACGTTCAGGAGATTGTGCGGCTCCACGGTGTTCCATCATCTATCGTCTCCGATCGAGATGCTCGCTTTACTTCCCGGCTTTGGAAGGGGTTACAAGAGGCGTTCGGGACGCAGCTACGTTTGAGCACAGCCTTTCACCCTCAGACGGATGGTCAGACGGAGAGGACCATTCAGACTCTCGAGGACATGCTCCGCGCATGTGTCCTCGACTTTGGTCGTAGCTGGGAGGACCACCTACCCTTAGAGGAGTTCGCGTACAACAACAGCTACCACTCCACTATCGGGATGGCACCGTACGAGGCGTTGTACGGCCGACCTTGTAGATCTCCTTTGTGCTGGACAGACCCTAGGGAGTCAGCACTAGTGGGACCAGAGATGGTCTAGGCCACGACAGAGAAGGTCCAGGTCATCCAGGAGCGGATGAGGACAGCTCAGAGCCGGCAGAAGTCATACGCTGACAGGAGGCGGAGGCCACTGGAGTTCGAGGATGGCGACCATGTCTTCATTCGGGTCTCACCTCGACGTGGTATTCAGAGATTTGGCCGAGGCGGCAAGTTATCTCCGCGCTTCATCGGACCCTTCCAGATTCTCAGCAGGATTGGTGAGGTGGCTTATCGCCTGGCTCTATCACCTCAGTTGCACCGGGTGCACGACGTCTTCCACGTGTCTCAGCTGAGAAGATACGTGCACGACCCGACACACATCATTGATCATGGGGAGCTTGACGTTGACGATGGGGCGACTTTTACGGAGGTCCCGGTGGAGATAGAGGATCGACAGGAGCGGGTCCTGCGTGGGCGATCGATTCCTCTTGTGCGCATCAGATGGCAGCATGGGAATATCCAAGAGAGCACATGGGAGCAGGAGGCTCAGATGCGTGCTCAGTACCCTCATTTGTTTACCTAGTTTTTGATGTATCTTTACGGGGACGTAAATCCTTGAGGTGGGAGTAATGTAAAGACCCGTAAAATTCAAGGGAAATTTTTTCTTAATTTTCTTTATAATTTTTCAAGAGCGCGGTTTCAGACGGAACCTGATTCCGAGGCCCGGAGTACACGGAATTAATTTCCGAAGTTTGGCTCGGGTACGTTCAGTGAACGAACGAGCGGGAATTCCTAACTTTTGATCCGGTGCTCGGAATTGAAATCTGAGGGCACCGATGAGCTCGCAACGCCGATTTTCGCTTAAAGAGACCTTTTCGGAAGTTGCGTTTGTTGCGGGATGAGAGTTAGTTTTTGGGAGATTAGAATAAGTTAAATAAAAATTTTGTATTACATATTTTTATTTAAACTTTTTAGTTAACTTCTCTCAAAGGAAGTTAGGGGTGGGACCCACCCCCACTTAACCTCCCTTGAGAGGATTATGTGTGGTGGGGCCCACACGAACCCTAAACCTTTCATCTTCTCCCAACTTTCTTAACCCCTCATTAAATGACATGAGTTATTTAATTTTGGAGTTAATCTTTTTAAATTTCAAACCTTTGAAATTCTTGTGTTAATTTTTTGATTAAATTAAGCTCTTCTCTCTTTTTGTTGGGTTAGAACTCTTTAGCCAACTTGAGAGTTTTTGAGAGCTCCTCCTCCTTCTTCTTCAACTTGACGAAGAACGCTCAACTTGACGAAGAACGCTCAACTTGACGAAGAACGCTCCAGTTCCGATGAAGAACGCTGCTCCTCTCTTCTTCGTCTTCTGTGTCAACGAGAGGGAACACCGCTACTTCCTCGGACATCCTTCGTCGGCATACGAAGATTCGTCAATGATGTACTTCTTCGGACACACCTCTTCGTCATCGGATTTGACGAACGACTACCGCGACGCCCGACCTCCGCGACGTCATCTTCCGCGGATCGTTGACAAATCATTGAACCTATACCCGAGGTAGGAGTTGTTGATTTTTGTTTAATTATTTTATTCTTGATCGTGGATCTTGCAAGTCTAACGTGCGTCTTTTGAATATTTTATGTTGTGTTATTATTTAACGTGAGGGGGGCCGGACCGCATGAACACGGCCGAACCCCCCTCCATCGTTCATGTTGTTTATCTTGCGGGTGGAAGCAAGGTGGCGTGGTGCCGTCGCACCACGCGGATAATTGTATGTTTATCTTGCGCGCGCGCGCCATGGAAGAATCTTCAAGAACGCGACGCCGCTGCGCCGCATCAGGGGGAATAGAAGGCGCGGCGGAGGGGCGCGGTGCCGTCGCACCGCCCCGAACAAAGAACACCGCGGCCGGTTCCGGGCCGCGGCGGAATGAGAAGACAGGCGGCCGGGCCGCCGGCGTCGGAAGCCGAAGAGGGGACCGGATTTTCCGGTCCCGTTGGAGAAAACCGGCCGGCCAGCTGGCCGGCCGGATGGTAATAAACCCGGGAAAATTAATTCCCCGGCCAGCACACAAAACCCCCCTCATTATGACGGGGGCGGTTTCCATGAAGGGGGGGGGGGGGCAGCAGCCCCCCGGTTTTTCCTCAAGTCGGCCCCCACGTGGGGGCCGTTTTTTTTGCAAAGGGCGCGGCATTAGCCGGGCCGCCCCTTCCAATTAGCGGGGGAATTGATTCCCCCCGCGCTGCCTCCGTGCGGCGCCAGCTGCCGCACCGCCGGCCGGCCGGCCGGCCGGGCCGGGTCGGACCCGGGTCGGGTTGACCCGGTTCGGGTCGACCCAGGGGGGGTCGGGCCGGGTCGGCCCGGACCGAACCCCCCGTTTCGAATCAGTTTCGGTCTTTGGGCCATAACTTGATCCAAGGACCTCCGATCGACGAACCGTCTACGGCAACGCGATCCTTGGATCGAGACGGTCGTTTCGGTATATCGCACTCAATGTTTGGGATTACTTTGAGTTCGTCCGGGTTGATTCGTTCACGAAACCAACCGGGCCTTCGGAGCGGAAACGCTCATATCTTGATCTACGGATGTCCGATTGACGTGACGTCAGCTGTGTTGTGTTCCTCTTAGTGAGACGGATCTTTTGGCATACTCCGCCCGAGGTTTGGACGCAGGTGGAGTACGGTCGGGTTGGTTTTGCCTTAAAACCCAACCGGGCCCCGGGGACGAAAATGCCAATAACTCTCAGACCGGGCGTCCGATCGACGCGCCGTCTGTTGCGTTGAGTTCCTGTTGACGATACGGAACTTTTGGATACATCATCTCTGGACTTTGTGACAGTTGATGTATCAGCCTCTCTGCTCGTGGAGCGGACCCTCTGAACGAGCTTGTTGTGTGCGGAAACCCTAGTGCTGGCTGCGACTGCTACTGCTACTATGACTGCGACGACGACAGTGCAGAGATCCTGTGTGGATTCGACGACGACGACTACAGCACTCAGCGATTCTACGTGGATCAGTGCTACAGGTCCTATGTGGGCCCGATCCTGTGTGGGTCCTATCCTGTGTGGGTCCTTGCGCTCATCGGTCCTGTGTGAACCAGCGCCTACAGGTCCTGTGTGGGCCCGATCCTGTGTGGATCATTTGCGGGGGTTAGTTACCTATCGATCCTTCGTGGGTCCGACGACTTAGATGGATCAGAGATCATCTTTATCTTCCTTTGAAAAAGTATACCTGTGTGAGATGAATCTGTTGCTTTCCTGTGTGGATTGTGTTGTGCAATCCAGTGTGGATTACGTTTTGCTTTCCTGTGTAGAATACGTTTACTTTCCTGTGTGGACTGAGTTGTACTTGGGCTCGGAGGTTGGAGCGTATTTGAATTTGATGACTTAGGTATATGTATGGGCATATACCTAAGCAGAGTCGGTTGTTACTTCGTGATTGTACCTTTCTTCGTGGTTTATCCTTTGTGGATTTGAGGGACCTTCAGGGGTCTCGGGGTCCCTACTGAGTAGCTTATACTCACCCCTGCACGGGCTTTGCCCGCACTACGTTGTGTTGGTTGCAGACGACGGACAGCGTTGACCTTAGCTGAGGCTTGCAGAGCAGGACGGTACCCGGAGGTGGACCACTGGGCGGGACGTGCTCGGAGCGGACGGCGGGACCCGTGGAGTAGTGGAGCTATCTGTACCCACCCTTCAGGTGGAATTTCTAGTGGACAGCTCGGTGTAGCGGCTTTTACTTTTCAGTTGCTGTTTTCCCTTTCGAGTTGTACTTATTTTCAGTTTGGGTTTGTATACTGGCCCATTTACTTTTACGCACTTTCAGTTGTACTCTACTATTTCTTAGTATTTACTTTCCGCTTTATTACTCTGTGGTGATTGTTTACTTTACAAAGGCAATGTCTTCCCTTTTTACCGGGATTTACGCCTTCGTGCTAGTCTCCAGCCCCTGGCCTTTGGAAGGCGGGTTTGGGGTAGTCACGGCACGGACCCCGAGGGCGGGTCGTGAAAGTGCATGTTGGGGATTTTTCTAAACACCAAACATCATTGAAATACATTATAAGTTTTCGTGAATCTATCGGTTTTTTGGGATTTCACATCGGGCCTTTGAACTCATTGAATTTTACCCTTTATCTTTATTACATGGATGATTACTATAGAATTTGGATGAAAAAATCTTGGTTTTCAGTGTTTTTCCATGCGGGTTCTTAAATGGCCCCTGATTTTGAATCCTTTACTGAGTCCCCCAATGTTCCAAGATGGACTATTCTATGGACTGCCACATCATTTGTTCAAACAAGATACCCTATTTCCGATCTCAATGCACTTTGGAAAACCACTAAAACTAGATTCAGTGATGGGGAATATTTCTAGACCTTTAGTTTCTAGATTCTTTACTAAATTTGATGTATCTCAGTCTCTAACTTCTCAAATATGGATCCAAATAGTGACTATGGCTTCTTTCAGGAGGTAGTTAATGAAAAACTACCTGATTATTTCCACTCTTCTCTTAAATTGTATATAAGTCCTCGCATATTGCAACAAGAAAAACTATATCGGTACAAAAAATAAACAAAAATCACAGATTGGATCATAGTACCACAGTTGCAATATGATCTTCTAATTCTAATGATCATTCTAAAGAGATTATGGAAGATGTGAACAAGGAACCTATGGTAAACATTTCCCATACTTCTCTGATTGCATGTCTGACTATCGATTTTGAAGTAATTTCAGGATTTGTTAAACCCATAATGGCCATCACTGACCCCCCCCCCTCTTTTGGAAGTTCAGGTGAAACACTATGATGTGTATGGTACACATGATAAGGGTCAGGATGATTTCACTAATCCTAGTGAATCTTCCTAAGATAATGAGAACCACCCTAACAAAATTGAGTAGTCCCACATAATTTCATGTGAATGGTAAGGGAAAATAAAAATGGATGATTCTGATGGTTATATTACCCCAAATCCTAGAAAATTATGGAAGTAGAGAGACTAAGCTCAACTCGAAGGAACAAAGGTTACAAGATCTTTTTATGCCACTAGGATGAAATACACCAAACCTAAACCACTTCCATTGGAGGTTAATAAGAAATCAAATACCAACACTATTGATAATTCATTAGAATCCTCAGAGTCATATGATACAGGTGACACTAAAAGTGACCCTGAAAATGACACTTCTTATAGGGATTCATACCAACTTGAAGAAAATTTGGATTTGTCATAGGATCTTGGTTCTTGTATGGATGAGAACAATGCAGCTTCCTTTTGTCAATATAATATAGTGACATGTTCATTGATACCTACCTCTAATTAAAAATGATAATGTTTCTTAATGTGGTTGAAGAGTATATGAAGAATTCAAAATTCAACTTTAAATAACTTCCTTGGGAGTGACCATCTTTTCATTGACGATGATCCATGCCTGTCTAAGTATTTTTGGTTTCTAGGATTCCTTATGGACTGTTGATTTTGGTGTTGTTTTATCAGTGTTATGATTTTATTAGGATCTCTTACTACATGGGGATTTTTAATTTTGGAGCTGAATAAAGTCTGGCCCTAATCTATGTGTCACTGATCCCATACATTATCTCTGTTTCTACTATAAAAATGAAGAAGATATTTTGATGACTATTTTTATTGTGGTGGTCTTCAGTTCTCTTTTTATTGCAGCTAAATTCGGGGTTTTCCAATTTATTGCATCATATTTTATTCTTTTTTGGAATTTCGAGACACCGCATTCTTCCATGTAATTCATGTTGCTGTGGAAATGTCTGGTCATCCAATTTTATTTTTCTAGTTTACAGTAGTGGGCTGATTTCAATGTTTTGGCTGCATCGAGTGGCCTGTTCTGTTGACTACACGACCTTATTTACTTCCCTCCAAGCACCTTCATTGAAGTTCTGCTCTGGATCATCATGTTTGACATCACTCGTGTCAAATCTCTGAACCTATTTATTTTTAGACATTGATATGATACAGATATCTATGCTTTCTAGTGGTTGATGTTAAATTGGAGAAGCATCCACGATGCGGTTTCTTCCAAGATGTGGAATGATGTTGTAGAAGGGCTTGATGTAGTGTGTACTTACACATGTTTTTGTTATGTGTCTCAAGGTTGTCTTTCCCCTAATTCCCTAGTGTTTTGAGCTTATCACACCTCATGATTGTATTGGATATTTTTCATTTTAATAAATTTTTCAGGGGTATGAATTGGTTGAATAATTCATGTCTTAGTTTGTCTAACAAATCAATAGTTCAATTTGTAAGTTATAATTTTTCAATTGGGGCTCGAGTCTCTTTACCTTTTAAAAAGGCTATAATTCTTGAAATAACAGCACACAATATCCTAATTTATAACTCTTTTCTCCCATCATTTCATGGTATATGAAGGATGTTTTTTTGCCACACCAGGTAGAAAATATTCTAGAACCTCAAAAGGACATGATTGATTCCTCTTGCTATGTCTTGGTATTTTTGGACTCTACATTGAATAGTTAAAAATACACACCATAAACAATTATATAATAATTTCAAAACATATATCTATTAACAAACTAGTTCTAGTGACACATTCATCTTACTCATTCCTTAAAGAGTAACACCAACATCTTGATGATTCCACCAAATAAATAATGTTGTACAACCCACTATTTTCATAAGAATATCCATATATTTCTTATCATACTAATACCTTTTTACTGAATTGTTTTAAGAAAAAATCATCTAATATAACATAATAAACAATGTTAAATAATTTATAAACCCTACTAATTGAATTCGAAGACATAATATCACTTACAAAGGGATTCTATATTTTTTCACTAATATAATCAGGTCCTCATTAATACTATATGCCCAAAAAATATATATTTATTTTTATATGTCTTCAGATTTTGTGATAAAATAACACCCAATATAAGAACCATAAGAGGGGAGAATAATATTTTTCATGAAAGTAGTAAATAAATCATACTATATTAGAAAAATATTCCTCTATGCTACCTTCAACATTTTCAATAAATACTCTCCATAACAATCCATTTGATAAAATACAAAAAACATTTGTAAGTATCTTTTTCTATATCACTAAAACACCCATATTATATATATAACAGTATAAAAAAGGTATATAACCTTCAATAATTCTAAATATATATTAGAAGTCATTTGTTACTGTTTTTATCAATTGGTCAGCTACATCAATTACTTTTAAATATATATTTTTATTCCTTAGTAACAAAAAAATATAGCTATCTATATTTTTACAATCATAAAATGGGGATTTTTATTAATTAAATCATTAAAAAACTATAAAAAACATCATTATTTTCAGAAACTCAGTTTAATTTTCAATAATCATAGGCATAAAATAATTAAATATTTTCTATAAACCAATCATTAAAGAGATGTGACAGAGAGAAATTTATGTATATGTATCTTCTATAGTAAATAAATGACATTAAAAAAATTATTATATTTGATATGAATGAAAATATGGCATTAAAATTCCCTTCAATATTCTAACTAGAAAGCCAATTAAAATTCCCCATAGAATTACCATTGGAAATTCCAAGTGTAATTAAAAATGTATTCAAGAAGTTATAGAAAAAATGCAGAAATTTTAATTCATAATTAAAATTTAATTTAATGGTGAATTAATTGTAGAAATTTCTATCATATATTGATTGCGGAAAATCAAATTTTAAATATCCAATGAAAAATCCCATTGTAAATTTCTCGTTCAAAATCCCCTTCGTAATTTTCAATTGGAATTAATAGTATAAATCATGATGTGTTGAAAAATATCTACGGAAAGTTACATGCATAATTTATATTTTATTTAATTGTAAATTTACTCTAAAAATTTCCACTATAAATTCCCAGTGAAAATTTAAATTATAAATTACTAGTGGAAAATAACAATGTAAATTTTCAGTTGAAAATCCCATTATGAATTTACAATGGAAATCCCCGTTGGCTAATTTAATGTTTTTGAATGCAATTTTGGATAATTATATAAATAATTAGGATTTTATTTTATTATAAAATATCATAGGAAACTCCCATAAAAAACACCCAATGGAAATTACGATTGTAAACATTCTATAAAAACCCCATTATAAATTTATACTTGAATATCCCATAGGGAATTTCCAATGGGAATCCCCACTCATTACATGAATGTGATAGAAAAATATGTGGAAAATTACATGCATAATTCTAAATTGATTCAATTGAGAATTGATAAAAAATCCACTTTAAATTACAAGTGAAATATTTTCTAGGACATTCCAAATCAATAATTTTATTGGAAATTATCATAAAAATCTCCACAAGATACATGATGTTTTTTTTAAAAACTAGGGAACATTCCATGAATAATTCATATTTGATTTAATTAGTACTTGACAACTAAAATTATCATTGGATATTCACAGTGGTAATTCCCACTGTAAATATTTTATAGAAAATCCCGTTATTAATTTCTATATAAAATATCATTCGGAATTGAAAATGGGAATTCACATTGGATACGTGAAAGCACTAAAAAACTACTAGGGAAAATTAAACATCATTCCATTATAAATTGACACAAAAAATTCCCATAAAAATTTCAAAATGAAAATTCCCAGTGGAAATTACAAGTGTAAAATTTCTTAGTAAATTTTAAAAAAATCCCACTAGATACTTAAATGTAAGTAAAAAACTAGGTAAAATTATATGGATGATTTATATTTTATTCAATTATAAATTCAAATAATTAATCAACACTTTGAATTTACATTGGAAATTCCCAATAGAAAATCCATTTCAGAAATCCAATTTTATATTACCAATTGAAAAATCAATTGGGAATTGATATTGGGAATTAATATTGGATACATTCAAGTGATGGATTTTTTAAAAAAAATTCCATGCGTAACTAAAATTTTATACAATTTAAAATTATCACAAAAAATTCATAATGTAAATTCCTAATGGAATTACCACTCATAATTCCCCATGGAATAACCAATCGTAATTCCACATGGAATTCGAAATATAAATTCTGAATTAGAGTTCCTATTAGATACTATAAGACAATGTAAAACATCTAGGAAAAATTCCTTCCATAAAATGATTCATTAAGAAATATAAACTAGCTATTCCCTTGGGAAATTCTTGTTGGGAACACCCGTTATAAATTCCCAGTATAAATTCTTATGGGAAATTAGTATTGGAATCCCCACAAGATATTCCCAGTTTAATTAAAACATTAAATTACCAATATAAATCCTCACTATCAACATGAAAGTACTAAAATACAATAATACACATTAATGAAAATGCAAATCTCTAATTGAGATTCTCACATTAAATCCTTTGAAATTCTAGATAGAAATTCCTAAAAAAATCACAATTCAAATTATTATAAGAAATACTATACAGGAAAATACATATATTACCACTTTGAGTCATTTTAAAATTTAAAGTTGAAATCCCCTATTAAAATTCTCATTTAAAATTCTTATACATGAAAATACATAGATTCCCACATTAAGTATTTTTTTAAATTGCTAGGGGAAACTACCATGGGAAATTTCAAGAATAAATTACCATGCATGAAAATAATTATAACCATGGGAATCTCTACAGATAATGTTTAGTTTAAATCCTTATTTTACAATGGGAAACACTCATTAAAAATTACTTCTTTGAATCAACTAAAAATTATAACTAGAATCTTCTAGATGAAATTTTAATTTTGAATAAATTTGATATTCCTAGTTGAATTTCCCATTACTAATTGACACTATAAATCAAAATAAAGATTCTTCTACTTATAATTAATTTTATTTCCACTTTTAATCATTATGAAATTTCCTGTCAAAATTCCCATCATAAATTCAATATTTGAATTGTTATATTTTCAGATATATAGATCCCCACATTGAAATAAATGAAAATTTCTGGTGAAATCCCCACTGGAAAATCCCAATTAAAATTATCATGCAGTTGATTTTTTGGAAAAATAATTAAATTAACAATTAAAACTACTAGTTGAAATCAACACTAGGAAATTGGAAATTTCCACTATTAATTCCTACATTAAATCAATTAGAAATACCAATGTGAAATTTCCAGATGAATTTTACACATTGAATCAATTTAAATTCATAGTTTAAGTACAAATTAAAAATTTACCACTAAAATTACAATATATTATTTATAATAAGTGAAAATTACATGATGAAATTCCCACTTTGAATCAATGGTAAATTTAGTATCTAATTTCCCACTAAAAATTTAAAAGGGTAGTTTAAAATATTTTATCCCGTTGAAAAGTGTCTCTTGATATCTAGACTCTAAATTTCCAGTAATTATAGATAAATCCAAAAACATTTATCCAAATTGATACTATAAAATAAATATATTTAATCTAGTTTAGTACTAAATAAAAAACAAACACCTATTACAGAGAAAATATTTTATTTTCCAAACAAATTTGTAAAAATGCAATTTTTTTAATTAATCGACGTAAACAATTAACATTCATCAGAAGAATTATACATTCATAAAAATGGACTCCCAATATTTATAAAAAAACATATAACAATATAAATTCCTTAAATATCTAATCATCTTCCATCACTTTTAGTGGAAAACCTAGTATGGACCACCAAAAAAAAAACACTCCTTCTCGTTGGTAAAATGAGTCCCTTGTAACATTGATTTCATCATAAAAGGGGTGTCGTTTGAATGTAGTTTTTTTACTAATAATTAATAACAAGGTATTTTAGAGAGTATTATAATGACAACCAATGTTTTTGTTTATATTGATACAAATATAGATACCTGATTCCTTTGTTGAATCCCTGATGCATAGGAATATATAAGGGTGTTTGTTGAAGGTCGATGGGTTTTTTATATTGATGTTATATTTGGGGATCGCGTGATTGTTAATATTTTCATTTTTAAAGATATGTTTAGGGTTGATGATTTAAATTTTAGGCCCTAAAACTCATCCAGAAGCCACATACAAGATTATACATGTGGCATCCATTTGATCGTCAACATAATGGATAGGTTAATATGGGAACTTGAGATAATATTTTTTGGATTCTAACCTATCATGAAGAATGAATTATTTATCATATCATTGAATACCCTATAATACGAGCACAATACAAACTCATAAAAAATTATGGCACCCCAAATGATACTCCTACTAAAAAAATATCTAGTCTACATATACTGGTTTCACATCTTATGTTTTTCCCACCGGTTTCCATGCTCATAGCTATGAAAATCCCAAATTCTCATGGGATGGTATATTATCCTATGTATTTTTGTTGGTTAGGGCCTTGTATATTTTAGAACTTATATGTTTTCAAAAAAAAAATGATTTATTCCAAGAAACTCATAACTCGCCTGGTTAAGCCTCTAATGTGTATGCAGGTCATGTTAGGATTATAATAATAATCATAAAGGGAATATACATGAGTTGAATAAATGATGTGAATGAATTTTTTTAGAATAATGTTATAATAACATTAAAATTAACTCTTTCCCCTAAGAAAATAACATGTCTAAAAACCAGATATTGTCTTTATTTTAAAATAATATAAAAGGAGTGGCTATCCTCAAATATAATTATGAAATATTATCATAGGACTACATTTCAACTCATCAACAACACTACTACACTGTGATAACTCAATTCAAAAATATATGTATTTAACATTTTATAAGTATATTTTTATTTAACATTATCATCTTATATATTTGGTTTAATCTATGTTTTATATTTATATTTATTTTTCAATTATTATGTGTGAGATTTTAAAAAATTATTGGATTTAATTTTTAGGATTGTGGCCTGATCTGTGGGTATTCAGGTATCATGTGGGGAATAATAGGGATTAATTTTAAAAGCATACTTTATCCGATGTATTGGGTTGGTTTCCTCCATTAAATTTGTATCTCACATGATCTATTCCATGAGTATAACTATCCTACTATGTTAATAGATCTACCCATAAAAATTGATCACTCCTTCCCTACATGATCATCATTGAATACACTACAAGATATGTAACCCAATATTTTTATGGTGGATATTATCCCACAAAAACACCATGGATCCTTTTCAAAATCATTGTTCTCTTAGTGATAGATAACAACTAGAGACACTCCTACTCATACCCCCATTCATAAATTCAATTTTTTGCCTCATAGTTGAACTCTTGTAACATGAAAAATAATCTTGTTCCATATGAACCTACTCCTATGTTTTTTAGTCTCATCCTAAATGTTTTATTCCTCCCAATAACATTGAAAATTATTCACATTAGAAATTTACAGAAGCAAGGATATAAATTTGATATTAAAAACATGAAAATTCTAGGAAGTATGGAATGCAGAAATAGAGACTCATAGAATCCCATCCAAAAAAACAAAAGAAAAGAGAAAACATCCAATAATTATGATCTAAACAAAGTATCAACCAAAAAGGTATCTAATTCCCCTATTATGATTGGAAACTCAAATCCTTCAATTACATGGGTATTTACCACATCTCTATGTTTTATCCATTTTTAAGGATTCCCTTGATCCATATATTATCCCTTTATGATAGAAATAAAATAAGTTTTTTACTATATAATAAATTATCACCTATGTCTACATGAAATCATGAATATTTTTAATTTGTTTTAAATCCATGAAGGAATTATCTTTCCTAAATGGTTCCATTTTTTATACTGAAGGAGAATATTTTGATGTCTTAGATTTACTGATGGTAATTGGTAACCTAAAAATGACATGTTATACACAAAAAAAACAATAGTATAGAGAACAGTATACTGATATAATTCATCTAATATCAGAGCATCAAGACCCAATACACATTGGACTACCTAATAACCATTTATGTTAGATTTATAATGTTCCTCGGAAGGAGTAGCTTCAGTTACCCTCTTTTTTTAGGGAAGCATTGAAACATTTATCCTCATGAATCATACAAGATCAACTGATTTATTTGGATAGATTATGAAGTGATTAGAAAAATCATTTTATTAAAAAATGATATTAATTATAAGATTAATATTCTTTTATAAATAGATAATGAAATTGTAAAAAAACAAAGATACAATGTGATTCATATCACATTTATCCTTCATGTGTGAAGAGAACACCACCCTAGGTAGATATATATTAGTAATAGAAAAAATAATTCTGATAAAAGACTCAAATTAAGAATGTATACTAGAGAAACTCTTCAAGGAGGCTAACCAATATAAATAATTTAGTAATGATCAACTTTGTTATCAGGTGTTATCACTATAAACTTCAAGACATAATCACAAATTATCACAATATAAAGGATATTATAGTATACATCATGAAAAGAAATGAAATATATTATAGAGAATAAACCATATAATTAAATTTTATTATGACTAAAAGGACGTGTTGGTATCCACCAAGCATTGTGAAATGATTACCCTGGTCAAATATCACATTGTTTTATTTACCAAATCTCCACCGATTGAGGGATTCGATTAAAAGGGATCAGAATGGATATGTGTTAGAGATCCACCAGTAATCTGGGGACCTCAGTTCCTATTTATCCTCTCCAAATATCACTAGAAAACATATATTTTTCCACTCATCCCTTGAAAAATAACCCAACCAAGTAATGGATTCAAGCCCAGTTCTGATGAAAAAATCTACTGAGCCATTATAAACCTAGAAGAATCAATAAGAATATTAGGCGTGAAGTGGTGTTATAAAAAACACATGGATAGACCATATCATTCTATATATTCACATAACATACTATAATGATTCATTAGGGGAATTTGGGACAACTGAATCAATAATGGAGGTTATACATAGATCTCCTCAATCAAATAAAGACAAAAAATACACCGAACAAACTCAAGGGAATGTAAAACTAGTTTTTGGATCATAGGGATCAACTATCACAATCAAGATACTATAATAATGAAAAAAATACATGATAAAAAAATTATAGGGAGAAACTACACATTACGGTAAAAACGTAAGGGTATGAAAAATAACCAACACCTAAAGGTAAACATATAAGTTTACTAACGAAAACGAGAACATAAATATAAGCACATAATTTTAAAATTCATCATATTAAATTATATAGACACATGTCTAATGGTTATTGAATAAAACTACATTTAAATTTAGTAAAAACCATGAAAACTATTCATGTTTTTTGTGAATAGTTAATAAAAAATCAAATGATAAATTTAATAATACTTGTATTTTATTTTAATATAAAAACATAGCATTAAATACAAAATATTAACTTGGTGAAATATAATTTTTGAAGCTCAACAATTCATACACATCATATTATCCATTTATAATAGTATGGTTTTCACTATCAACATAACCATAGGATTGGTAGGTTTGGAATTTCGATTAGCTTCATTACCAATATCCAAATTGATCCTTGAAATTGATCAATAATTCTCATTAGTAGATGATCCAACAAACATCATACTATTATCATCCTTTCATCAACTTCAATGATACTAGAAATGTTAATGTTTTATTTGAAAATAGTAACATTCTTATTAATTTATCCACTGCATGACTATTGGTAGCACCACCAGATTCTGAAATATTCCTTATAATGGAACTTTTAACCACTTTCTCTAAATCCATTATAGAATTCAACATCACTAAGAAGACCCTTTTGTGACTATATTACTAGTAGGGGGTACAACATCCCAATCCATAATTTGGGATTAACTTATACCCTGATTTTAAGGTATTGATGTAGAATAATTTCCTATAAAATTAGAATTGCTTCTAGCTAATTAGATTGGTTCTAGCTAATTGTATTTGTTCAACTTCACCCATAGACTGTTTCCCTTTACTACCCATTGTGTTCATAAACTCCAAAGAAATTAAATCCACAATTTCCTTTTCAATTTTAATCTATTAGGACAATAAATATTTAGTACCTTTCAACTCTATTCATTTAAGAGTTTTCATGACAGTATCACCTTAGTGAAATAATTTTTACTTCCACCAAACATAGCATCATTATCAATATCCCCATGAATCATTTACCAATGCAACTAAGTATCATTATAAACTTTATTAGCAAGAGGTTTTTTCATTTTGATGATCAATAGTCAAGATAGACATCCAATAATGTAAAGATCAATAAATATATCATTGCCTTTTTATTTCCTTCCTAGTCTTAGAAACCAATATATCATCACATGAATGAATAGAAGGTTCCTTAATACTATGTTCATGTTCCATTGGTTGAAACTTCATGTCATTAGTATTTCCATCTTCTTTAATTTTTTTCTCATCACACTAAAAACACATACCAAAACCCAAATTCATAGTAGAATCTACTAAAGGTATCCTAAATATTTAATTATCCATAACATGCTCAATATTCATAAAATTTGATATGAATAAAAATTTATGACATAATTATTATTAATGTACTAAATATATTTATTAAGAATTAAGTTAAAAACAATTTTTAATTAAATTAATTTTATAATTAACAAAACACTTAAAAATAATTATTTATATTTGTGTAATTAATAATAATTAATAATGTCATTAATAATCAAAAGTAATAAATATTATTAATAGTTAATTAATTATGAAATTAAAAATAATTAATTATATAATTAATAACCATATTATTAATGTATTAAAGGTCGGTCAGGGATTGCCCAAGCGAAAAATTATCTTGTAATCCTACATCAAAACAAGGGTTCAAATTCTGGAAGGGATGAATTTTTGGGCTACTATAGATGTAAATTAGCACTATATTATTGTGGGTTCTATAGTAGGTATCATAGTTGGGTACTTTAAAAATATTACCAATGATAAAAAAATGGTATTTTGGGTCATGTCACTAGTCCTTTAGGTTATTGATCCTTTTGGATGTCACATATAGAGCATTGAAAGTTGTAGGATTGTGAATTTGTATGAATGATGTTGGTGTATGGAAGGTTCTCGATTGTTTAAATAGTGACATGTAGTGTTTGGTAGTGGAAGGTGTTCTTTAGATGATTGCTTGAGAGTTAGAGTGCACTCATGTGTCATTGTTTAGGTCCCCCATACATATTGATTTGGGGTTACCATTTTCATTTTATTTATTTTTTGAGTTTTTTAGGGATGGGAGTCGAAAATGTGATTTAAAAATATAGGATTCAATGCAATTTTAGAACCCATAGAGTGATGACCATGCACTAAATTGTGTTATATCCATGAAAACCCTCAATATGAATCCTCATTTTGATTCCCTACATGTTACTTATATATATTTATTTTCATTTTGTTATTTTCAATTTTTATTATGGATTTTTCTAGAGTCCATGGTCGGAAATTTGATTTTTTGGGAATAATAGGATTCAATGCAAGGTTAGAAAAATAAAAATGTTAACCATGAACATAACCATGTAAATGGATATTAAGGTCTTCCAAGGTTGTTATAATAGTCAAGGAATGTTATACAAAATGATGTGGTATCTCTATAAAAACATACAGATTATTTATGTGTGTAATCTGAATAGTTGGCACATGGTTTTACTAGCCGTGTAGCTAAACCAGATGTTCTAATAGTTTACTAAAAAATTTAAAATTACATTAATTCCACATTTAAATTTATCTAACCCTTCTCCTTTCTTATCCCCAATCAGACTAACTATCCCTCGACAACCATGGAAACTTCTCTTCATTTTCCTCCATGGTTTATCTCCTTTATTCATGGTGGATTTCTAGATGATAAGACTTTATTTCTATTTAATTTCTTTACATCCGTTATTCTATTTAAATTTCATACCGTTTCATTTGGATTGTATAACCCTATATGGATATGTAATATTAAAATGGGGTTATTCATTGGGGTTTAATGAATTTTCATAATAGTTTAGTCTCATGGGGATATATTATTCCTTTTTCCTGAGGTTTTGGATGAAGGTGATGAGTTTTTCTCCATTTTTGAGGCAGGTGTCTCTACATATGGGATATTTACCTTGGAACACATTAGGTTCTTTGATTTGGTTTTGTATAATGTGATTAATTATTATTTATACAATTTATTGATATATTTTTGTGTCGATTTCATTGATTTGGGATTCTATATGATTAAAGGGGCTGTTTTCAAATGAGTTTCCTTTAGAATTATTTTTTTCCCTAAAAGGTATTTTATATAATGATTTAAAGTAGTTTTTTAGTTTAAGAATAATTACAAAGGATATTTCAAATGGGTTTATTCATATGAATTATATCCTCTATATTATGGGACTTTTTATTATTTGGTTTTTGAATATATCGGCATTTCCCCATATTGTTTGATTACACAAGGGGGGCCTTGGGTGATTTGGTAACTCATATCACTATTTCCCTAGTTTATATAGTGATCTAGCAAGGGAATGATTCCCAATAATATCATGTGATCTAATGGGATGAATTAGTACCCTAATGAGATCTTGTAAGCTCCCATAATGGTTAGGATTATGTTTTGCAGCTAGTGTTCCTTCAGTGATGTTTTAGTTCCCCTAGACTCATAGATCTAGGACCATGTGGTGTGTTTGAAACATGATTGTGATATGTATCCAATTATTTACCATTTCATTATATGATATTTATATTATTTATTCCATTTTTTCCAAAATATAATTATCATTTCTATATATGTTTTATTTTTAGAATATGGGTTATATTAATTAAACCAAAGGTTTTAAATAAAATTATTTTAATGGAAATGTATTTATATAATATTTTCAAACCATAACTAATTGGTTTTTAATGAATGAAATATTTTAAATTCATGGTGGTATCCAACTAGGATTTTCCTCAAACCCTACATATACCTATGCGGGATATGCATACATGGGTTTTAATGTTACATGTAAAGGCAAGAGTTCCATAGACTTTGGTTTCTCTTAACAATGTTATTTGTCCTTACATGGATTAATGGTGGTAGTGATCATGTGTAGTAATGATTTTGGGATTGTGTGGATCATTTTGGAATCCATGATGATGTTTGGTTTATTTTTTTGTACACTTTGGCTTTGACCATGTTTTGGTATCTTTTGTATATTAATTTTTTGTGAATTTTTTCATTATTATGGTGTGATGTTTATGAGTTGCTGGATTATTATTGCTATAATATACCATGTTCCATTGGTTATTTATTTTAGAACTGATTAATAATGTGCATAAGAATCCCATATCTAGTTGATACATGTAAAATTATCTAGAAGAGTCTATTTTGGGGATATTGGATTCCAAGGGTTAAATCATTCCCAATGGTTGTGTTTTGATACCTTGGTGCGTATCACCATCTGAAAAAAATAATAAATGAACTACAAGCCTTGTGGAAGGAATTAAATGGGAATTTTTTATGTTAAAAAAGATTATTCTTTGCAAAATGGTTTCATACCCCTCTTGTTTTAGGCAATAATGGTATAATAGAGACATGGCGATCATAACTCAAGATATAGGTGCAAAGGAGTCTCTAACAATATCTTCTTCATTTCAAACCTTGAGTTACCATATATATTTAGAAATTTTGTATTGAATTCAATCATGATTTTATTTTTTTATGATATTTTATTTCTTACTAATTGGTATTGGTTTTGAGAAGAATCTATGTGTTTTTTATAGATTTTTATGATTCAATGTTAAATGGGGAATCAAAAAAAAATCATGGTTTAAGAATAGGGTTAGAGGAAATTGTGTGGAACACATGGGGTCTAGTCTAGAAATCCTTCTAGTGGAAATTTCACAGTTCTCACAACATTTTCATAATTGTGCGACTAAATTTCTAAGAGTGATAAAATGCTTAAATGTTCAATGTTTTAATCCTTTTGGTATATAGTGTTATTGTGATTGATGTTATTTCTTGTTTAAGAGTAATTAAATGGTTTATGTGATTAAAATGATTATTTTTGGTAATAGTAATTATGTATTAATTGATATTTATTCCTATTTTATATATAATTACTCCCATAAATGACTATAAACCAATGTGAGGGAGGTAGGGAGCATGTCTCACAAGATAACCCTCATGTAGTCCCTACTATAATTACATCAGTTATCCAGACCATCTATTATATGGGATAAAAAGTTGGAAGATAGAAAAAAATGGTATAATATGATCAAGAGTTCACAAAGTATAACCAAACGTTTTTAATGGTGAAAATGTATATTGGGATATCAAGGTGTAGGTAGAATGTATTCGGAGTGTATTTAACATTATTAAGACACAAGAGTCTTCTAGAGTAAACTTATCCACTTATCTATAATAAATACCCAATCAAAAGTTGTCAGAGTCCATTGTATAATCTATGATTCATGAGGACCTCACTTGGGTCTCATTCAAGAAGATATTTAATTAGTTATGCTATTAAGAGACAGTAAGGGTTTTGAAGGCACATAAATTTATGACCATAGAGAATGGGAGTTGTTATATATTAAATATGCCATTAGATTCACTGATTTGATATATTTTACCTCAATATCATCATGAATAATTATCGTATCGATTAATAATTCAAAATTCTGTTGAATAATGATATTTGGTCAAGGAATATTCTTCTTTTCATGCTAACATATGCGCAGGTGGGAAATAAGGAAGTGATGTAAGATACTGATTTAGTAGGTTTTATTAGGATCAATGGTGCCTCATCATTGAATAGAGGTGTTAAAAGTTATTCTTTGGGACAAAAGTTTATGGGAGAGGATTTCTATTAGAGAGATAGTGGGGGGAACCCATTGTTTATCAGGTCATCTTCTGGTGAAATCTTAAATGAATAAGGTGGTGACTTTCTAATAGTGTAGGATAGTAGAACCAACTAATTAGTTGTTTTAGGAGGAACCCAATATGTTCCTCTAGTTTTGGAGTTCCATCCACCATTTGTTCATTTTCATAAGACCCCCTTGATGTAGAATAGTTGGATCTTATTTAAACAAGATCTCTCATTTTTGGAATGATGCATCTAATAGTGCTTGGAAACATTCTTAGACTAAAAGGTATTGACACCTTGCTAATTTTATAGAAAGTGAGATCATATTTGTGCATCAATATGTATTCGAGCATGTTTTTAATGATTCAAACATTGGACTAACCACTGTGAGGTGTAAGGTATTTATTTCTTCTTCTATGGAATTGACATTTTTCAATATAAGATAATCCTGTTAATTTATTTCATCAAATTTTATTGATGACTTGGGAATGTGATTTCATATAATTACATTTATAAGATATCATTACAGTCTATTGGGAATGTCTAAGTATTATGTCATTATATGTCCAAAGTGTTGGGTTTTGATTATAGATATTGAGGTTTTTTAGAAGCTTTTTGTCCTTAACCTCGATTTTTGTACCAAATTATTGTCATGGATTATATTTAATCCCTAGATTTAATTTTATCATTGTAATGTTTACATTATTTTTTTAACAATAACACTAAAATTTTCAATCATGAGTGACATATTAGTTCTAAGAGATAAGGACCCATTTTTTAAATATTAGGTGTATTTCAGGCTATTTATCTATTTTTCTCTTCAATGCATAGAGCAGAGTTCTATTGTTCTACTTCCAATAGTGGTAGAATGGTATACAAAGGTCTTTCTGAATAATTTTATAGGGATTCTGACATGTAGGGGAGGATTTATCTATAAAATTATTTCTATGGACAATTCCCAGGTCCTTATTATCTTATCATATAACTCCTACTAATCTAAATTATTTAATAGTATTGTTATATGATCTTGAATTCTAGGATATTTATGTGACTATTTCACCTTGGGAATCATGAATTATCTTTACAAATAGGGAGGAACAAATTCTATGACTTTCCATCAATTACATGAATCACAAGCAGGTGAAAACTAGGTATAAATACCTATTATTGTAGTTTGATTATCTCTTTGATTAGATCATGGTATCTCAAAAGTTTTTAAAAATTGATTTGATACTAGGATACAATCAGTTGAGAGTCCAAAAGGAAAATGTTCCTAAGACCTATTTTAGGACCAGGTACATCCACTATGAGTATTTGGTTATTTAATTCATCCATATTGATTACTATATGTTTTTTTATATCCTTGATGAATCAAATTTTTCATTTCTATCTGGATTCCTTCATTGTGGTTTTTATATGTTATATTTAAGAGTAATCCATGTCAAAGGTGTTGAATAAAGGCCATATAGCTATTCTCTAGGGAAAATTGAAAGATAAATGCTTATTATATGTTATTTAAATTTCATCTATGGATTCACGATGTAAGATTTTTGGTTCATGTGATATCTATGTTGGTAATCTCTACGAATCATGAGAATATTCTTACAATGATGAATTATTAGAAACATAAGAATATGTTTGATGTCAAGAGATTATTTTAGTTGTATATTATAGTTGACTTATTTAGGAAATTTCTAGGTTGGACTCACCCTTTATTGAATTGGATGAAATAGGAATGTGTTTTTATTTGGATGAGAATTATCATAGATCCTTTAAGGTGCTAAAATAGGGGTTATATTTTTATCCAATTTTGATTCTTTCAGAGATAATTAAGGGTTATATCATATACTATAATTATTGGGGTTCAGGATTGGGTTTTTTGTTGATGAAATATAGTCATGTGGTGGTATATGTATCTTACTAGTTAAACAATAATGATAATAATTACCCCAATAATTTCCTCAAGTTAGTGTAGGTAAACATGACTTAAAGATATGATGCCACTATCTTTTTAGAGAGTAGTTAATAGTGCATTTAAACCATAAAAATTTAAAGTATATTAACTCTAAGAGGGACTATAATATTCAATAAATACACTAGGGGATTACCTCTAGAATGTTTTACTTTAGCATGGATTATACTCTCAGAAATGAGAATATGGCAGTCGAAATAATCAATAGGATACTACTGACCTATAAAGTATATAATTAGTGGATGAATAGTGCTTGGTGGGACTATATTATGAGATGAAATTATATATATCATAGGAATAAGATAAGGTGTCCTTTAATTTTTTTATTTCACATCTTCCTTACATGATTATATTCAGATTAGGTCGGAAGAAAACCCTAAGTTCATCATATTAGAAGAGTTTTAAATAATGGGGAGACCTAAATTAAGTTTTATTAATCTACTTTTATTTATATAACATTTTTAGGAGGCGTTAAGTTTACTTATATTTGAGGTAGAATTTTATTATGAGAGGAATCAGGCTAGTTGGGTCCTTCACCTTGGGGATATACATATGTTTTATTACATGAAACATTGTTATTTGTAGTATGGGATGATGCATTTGGATTTGGATTTTTTTCTTAGTGTGTGGCCTTTTAGAGGATTGTAGTTGATCATTAGAGTTTGTCATGTATATTATAACCCCTTACCATCCATATAATGAAATGGGATGATATTTATATAGAATTTTGGATTAGATTTCATCAATATAGAAGTTTGAAGAATGTGATTTTGGAGATTTTTGACCAGTTTATCAATTTAATATATTTACATACTAATAGAGAGTCAATGAAGGTGGAAGAGTGAAAAAAACTATACATATGAGAGATTCGTAGGGATCATGATTTTCTTTTGTCTATTGTTTTTGATTGAGAACATCACATTACTTCATGGTTTTGGAAGATTCTATAAGAGGTGATGGGTTCTGATTGGAAAATGATCATGGTGTATCATCTATATATTTATGGACACACTAAGAAAGAAATCCAAATCATTAAGGACATACATCATGCATGTGTGCTTGTTCCCAAAAGTTTTTATAATAACAATTCTTTATTGGATGGATTTTATTATAATAACAATTATCAATATTTATTTAAGATACCCCCATTTTAATGATCTATAGGAGTTACTGTGTTAATCTCTTCACTATTGGATAGATTAGGGTGAGTTCTCTTATTTGGGGTTGAGACTCATCCAAGAGATGACAGAAAAAGTGAGGATGATCCAAAAAATATTATAGATATATCAGTGTTATTAGAAATATTATTCTGATTGATTCCATAGTCTGTCAGAGTTCAAGGTTATTGATCATGTGTTTCTATGGTTTTCACCATAGTTAGAAAAAAATTAGCTGGGAAGATAGGGAAAGATAACATCATGTAATGTCTAGAAATTTGAGATAATATATAATATTGGTAGGGTGACATATTGATTAGTTTTACCACCCCATATGACATCTATATAATATATGTTTCTACCTACTAGATAAAGATGTAACATTTGGACCCATCGCATATGATTGAGTGGGAGGATTTGGAAGTAGATCTTGACACTATAGTCGTTGAGTAGCCTATTTGTGTCTTGGATATTCAAAAAAGGTAAAGCATGACAAGTCAATTCCCCTATTATGCATGCTATTATAGTGTGTTATAGAGATCCATGAGACATTAGAGAATATGGATTCAGTGAGGGGATGGGGAATCACTTTCTCTTGATTTCAAAACATTAAGTGCTTTTAGGGTTATAATGTGGCAGGGTTATGAGAAGTGTGACACGATTTAGGTCATAAAAATTTATTTATTTTGTTTTTTCATTTTACATTTTAATTATTTTGGATTTTTAGGACTTGGGGGTCGATAATATATTTTTTTTGAAAAAAAACAAGCTTGGGTGAAAGATTAGTACATAGTAGATCCTAACTGTACACCCAAAAGTGTGAAGGGGTGGAGGCATTCGATCACGATTTCCAGGGTTGTTCTACTAAAACAAAAATAAATAGCATCTCTTGTAAGAAAACAAGACAAATTTTTGTGAGTTGGGGTAACCTCCACATTTGAAGCTGGATTTTCACAACCATGTGGCTAAACTATGTAGTCTTCTAATTTTACATAAAAATGTAAAATCACCTTAATTCCCTCTTTTGAATTTATCTTACAATTCTCTTGCATTCTTCCCATTAGTTTGAACCAACCATTAACTAGAAAGTAATTTTCAATCCCTTTTCCTCCATGGAGATTCTCCATTTATCATGGTGTATTACACCAAAGAAATTCTAGACTTCTCTTAGATTTATCCTCTTCCCTTTCTTTATTTCTATTTTATATAATTTAATTTGGATTTCAGAAGATTAGATGGATATGGGGGATGAACCTAGGGTTATGGTTGGGGGTTTAATGATTTTTCATGACGGTTTAGGCATTTTGGGATCCATTATCATTGTTTCATGTGGTTTTAGATGTAGGTGTTGAGGTTTACTCCATTTTGAGGCTATTGTCTCGACCTAATGGGTATTTCCTGTGGAAAAACAATGGTTCATTGATCACCTATTATTTAAATTGATTAATTTTTATTTATATTGGTTTGTAGGGATGTTTTATGAAGAATGTTTTTATTATTGGATATTTTCTAATTAAAGGGTTGCTATAAATTAATTTCATCAAAAAGAAATTTATACAAAAAAGGTGTCTAATAATATGATTTAAAGAACGTTTTCAAATTAAATGAATTGAATATGCTATTTCATAGTGGTTTCATCTTGGGAAATTTATTATATTTATTTTGGGCACTATTTTTTATGATATAGTGATTATAAGGGCACTTGTTCTTGATATCTGATTTCATATGGGAGACTGTGGGTGAGTTGGTAACTTAGATGATTGGAGTGCAAGTGCAGACTATACTTTGTCTTTGGAATGTTTCCTAATTATATTTTTTTAGAAAATGGGATGGATTAAATCCCTAATGAGATCTTGTGGTATCTCTGAATCATTAGGTTCACATATTTCAACTAGTGTTCCTTAGGAAACGTACTAGTTACCTGAGACTCGTAGGTCCAAGCCCATGATCTATGTTAGGAACCTGATTGATATGGGTTACCTTTTATTAGGCATTTAATTATTTTAGATTGATTTCATTTTTTCAATTTTTTCCACTAGTTTATTTTTCATTCCCATGTTCATTTTATTTCTAGAACTAGTCTTTTTTAAAACAAACAAAATGTATTCAAGAAATATATTTTTAATGAAATTTACATCAATAATTATTTCAAATAATAACGAAAACATTAATTTTAAAATAAATTATATATATTCTCGGTAGTATCATACAAGGCTGTGAATCACAAACTAAATATACCTATGTGGAGATTACACACATGGTTTTATAGAATATAGGTAAAGGGAAGAGTATTATATCGTTTAGTGTCTTTTCCTGTGGTTTTTTTGTCCATCCTTGGATTAGTGGTGTTGGTGACCATGTTTAATGAGGATTTTAAGCTTGTGAGAATAATTTTGGGATCCTCCCTGATGTTTGGGTAATTTTGTATCATCCAATTTGACCATGATTTGTATTTTTTTGTATGGAAAATTTTTATCACAATATTCATACTCATGGATTAATGATTATGAGTTGTATTATTATTACATTGATATACTCTATTTGGTTCTTTCACTACTAAAAAATGTCCTTTAACAGCACTATTATTTATCAATGATAGAAGAAAACATTGATAAATTTCATATTGATCAATTCTAAAGAAAGCGCTGAACATTTAACCTTCTATCAGTGCATTTATTTTAGCACTGTTAATGGAAACATTTATCAGCACTATATTTTTAGCACTGTTAAATGGTACACATATTTAACACTTTATGCTTAGCGTTGATAAATATTCCATTCATCAACGCATTTTTAATGCTGATAAAATGATAAAATTAACTAAATAAAAAATAAAAACGTGTTTATTAATTATTTTATTAATTAAACAGTTGATAAAAATGAATTGATTGATTATATGTTATTAATGATTGAAAATTTTATCAATTACATAATTGTGATAATTAATGTCAATAAATTGTATATATTAAATATATATATATATATATATATATATATTAATCTACATGAAAATGAATTATATATTACAAAATATTTATGCTCTTTACATTAAATATTCATATATTTATTGAATAATTCTATATAATTAAAAATTAATAAGAACTAAAAATATTGACTAATTTCATTGTACAGAACATATAATTGAATGTCGTTTTATTTTTCAATTTAATATAAATCAAATATAAGTTATTTTGATTTCACATATTTGAAATTAATTTATTTTTATAAACAATATAAAGACACAGAGAACATATCATTTTTTCAATATTTTTAAATTGTATCTATGTTCATAATTTATTCAATTTCACTCATTTTTAACATATATGCATGAACTAAAAATTAGATATTCATTAATAATGTTAAAAAAATATTTGTAAAAAAATATTTATAAAAATATATATTTATAAATGTACACTCACTGTATTTATACAATTATATATTTATAATTATAAATAAATAAATATTTTAAAAATTATTTATATAATTATAAATAAATAATAATGTACATTTAAATAATTAATATATTTATAATAAATTTACTTAAATAAATAATATTTTTACAATATTTATATTTATATATATATTTTTAAACATATATGTATAAATATATAAATATATATAGTGATATAAATAATATTTTTTACAAATATATCTATAATTAGAAATTAGTATTTGTAAAATTATAAAAAATATATTTAAAAAGGAATATATTTACTATTTATATATTCATATATATTTATTCTGTATTTAATATTTTTAAATTTTATTATTTAGATTTATAATTATAAATATGTTAACAATGCTTCAGTAATAATAACTGATAAAAGAATATTTATCAGTGTTTTTTTATGCTGATAAAGATGAGGATTTATCATCACTAAATAATGTGCATAAAAAATGAACATTTATCAGCACACTAATTTTAGCACTGATAAATATTGGTTTTATCAGCATTTTTTAGTGCTAATAAATAGTCCTTTTTATCAGTGCTTATGTTATATGATCTGATAAAAGGGCTATTTATCAGCAATTATCTGTAAGTGCTACTAAAAGTATCTGGATCTATTTTAAAAACCCTAACCATTCTTTAACATGTCACAATATAGAGCTTTTCGAGGTAGCCACCCAATTCTGACGCTCCTCCTCAGTGAATCGAAGGTTGAATCACACCACTCAACTACCTCCAAACATATCTTCCATCATTCAAAGAGGGTCTATTATTTCGTTCAACCTATAAATGTAGTCCTTTCGGTTTTATTTGTGTATTTTTGTTTCATTTTTTATTTCTTAATACATGATTTTTTTATAATCCATTGTTTATTATCCGTGGTTTAGTATTTGTTTTTTATCATTTTTTTGGGAACAATTTGTGTCTTGTTGTTTGAATTGACCACTGATGTATTGTTGGTTGTTTATACCAACTCATCAATTGGATCTTTGGGAAAATAGATCACTAATTATTGTTTTTATGATGTATCATGGTGCACTCATGAACATGAAATTTTAGATATAGTAAGACATATCAAATACTATTTGAATTAAGTGTAATCCTATAAGAAAATAAGATAGAGGGTTTAATATATCTATCCATATCATGTGGGACACATGGTGTTTTATTCATTTTAATTCTTCCAATGATACTTGTATCCAATGATACTGCTCAATTTTTTATCAGGTTGGATGATAGATGTAGGGAACTTTTGTTGTGTTCACTCGCTGCTGATATTCTGTGTGCATCTGCGGGGAGGTAATGATCATGCTTTGCATCAACATTGTTTTGCAGCATGATAAATTGTTCTCCTCTTTTGATTCTTCCAAAACATTTTATATTACCATATTTATTCTTTAAACTCGTTACTGGTGAAATGAAATTGCACCTCATGCATCCTCTTTTTATTCTTATTTAATAATTTCAGGGGTGTGGGTTGGGCAACCAACTCATGCTCAATCTTTATAAAAAAATCACGGATTGCAATCAACATTTTTCATCATCATAGAGTATATTTTTATTAAAAGAAAAGAGGTAAAACTAAATCTATATAGAAATGTACACAGTTGGAAGGGCCCTATGGTAGTTTGAAATAGTGAAGGATGATGGCATCCTCTTTAACCAGGATAACTCCCTCAGGTTTCAAGGAACACACAGTATGAAGGAAAATAGGGTCTAGGCCCAAAACATCAAATGAAGTATGGTTTTCCATGACTTGGTTCCCCTCTCTCCATGTGTGTACCACAATGATGGTGTTATTTGAGCACGACCATGCACTTTCTGACGATGTATGAAATGGACCACAAATAGCGGAAAAGTTCATGCATGACATCATGAAGAATCATAGAATCAGTTTCAGCCTCCTCAACCCGAACTTTATTAAGGTGGCACATGAGAAGGCCTGTACGAAAAGCATTATCATCATCTCGCAAAGAGAAACCTTGTCCCAATTCGGAGGAGAACACAAAAATGATCGACCCATGGGAGTCATACACAACCCCTCCACCCACAGGACCCTCCTTATTGCACGACACATTGTTGTTGACTTTAAGGCATCTTGAGGGTGGGATCATTCAAACCCATTTACCACTGAAATTTTTGTTAACATGAAATGATTCTTGAGAACAAAAACATAGAGTTCCAAATTATTCCATATTATTTTTCGAGGACCATGAATCGCTCATTAAATTCCCTATGTGTGGCGAAGATTGATACAAAAAAAATAAAGCAATTCCTTCGAAATCAATATATTACTTTACTATAAATAAATATTTTATAAGACTATATTGTTGTCAGGAAACCACAATATAATTATCATGACATGCATATATAATAATTAAAGACTAGATTTTACGTCATCTAGTATATTCTCTTTAGAGGAAGAATATTAATTATGAGGTTCTTGAATTTGGAGATGAGCTGATAAAATTTTATATTGTGTTATCTACAGATGGAATAAATCTTTTTGGTGTACAGATTTGTACTCATAGAACATGAACTATCATTTTGGTAAGTTATAACTTTCTTCCATGGTTATGCATTCAGCGTAAATACATTATGTTGTCTTTTCCTCTATATGGATTAATGTTACTTGGTAATGATATTGATGTCTATTTGGATCCATTAATCAAACATCTTAAATTGATGTAGGATACAAGTGTAATAATGTATGATTATCATAGATGTAAATAATTCACATTGAGGATGATGTTGTATGGAATGATAAATGACATCCCCGCTTATGGAAATTTATCAGGCTGTATCATTAAAGCCATGTTGGGGTGTCCCTTCTATGAAAAATGAATATACATAGTTTGGGTGAAACACTCCTCAAAGACTTTGTTTTTACGAAATAATAATTTTTACCTCGATAGACTAAATATCGATCCTGGAAAATAGTATTTGATTGGAATATAAAAAATGCTACAACACTATCTCTAGGAAAAAGCAATCAACTATTCAAAAATGTAAAAAAGTTTGACACTATTTTTAGTAAACCATATTTGATAAAACTCACCGAATAAGGATGAAATAATAGATCAATTTTCTTTGAGTTACCGTATTATAAAATTTTCAATGTCAGGAATTTTATTGGAATCATTCATGTAGAAAAAATGTATTTGATAGTTTTATTAAAATGTAAATAAATGTTCCATGAAAAATGAAATATGGCATCATGGCTCGACAAGACTTTATTGAAATGGGGATAAGGGAAGATTTTTCACTAGTGATGGGTAAAAGGTGGACTTTCTTCCTCAAGTAGTTTACACTCTATCCATATAGGAAAAATTACAATTTTTTCTTTTCCTTACGAGTGTAAATGTTCCACAAGTCATATTCCTCAAATATAAATAATATCATGTCAATGACTAATTCGAAGTTAGAAGGATGATAATATCATGATTGTCATGTTTTAATGAAGTATTTAATGCATTCTTCTTTCTATTACATTCTATCTCAAAATTTATGACATTAATTAACAAAAATATTCATCTTTTTCAATGAAATATAATGTAAAGTTATAGACCTGGTGAAGTTTCCCACCATTTATAAGGATGTTTCAATCATATTATGTGAATTAAAAATTTTCCTCCCACCAACATTATTTGATATAATGGTCCACCTGATGGTTCACTTGGTCAGATAGGTTCAACTATGAAGTCGTGTAAATTATAGATTGATGTACACCATTGAATGGTATATAAAGATTTTGAAAGAGTATGTTATGAATCGAAGTTTCCCAAAAGGTTGTATTGTAGAATGTTATATTATTGAAGAAGCTATTGAATTTTCTACTGATTACCTATCAGATGTTGAGAGAATTCGTCTCCTAAATACTTGTTACATAAAATGCCTTATGGGAAAAGGGATTTATTGAAGATATTTTTTACAATTAATTTTATAGATAATAAGTAAACACATATTAATATATTATATAATTGGGATGATTTTGATCCATACATAGAATCCAAAGAAAAATCATAGATAATTGAATCCATCAAGGGTTAAAGGATGGATATAGGATACAAATATTCCACAATTTATAGAATGGTTTAGATGTCAAATTTATAAAGAGTTATCCAAAAATCTGAATTCAATTGATAAACAACTTCAATAGATTGGTATAACACCAAATGAAAATGTTATATCTTACTATGGGTTTGTAATAATGGGTTTTACACTCTAAACAAAAGAACATGTTGACTTCAATAAAATGAAAAAATCTGTTTTATGCTTGTGGCTAGAGCGATGCACATATCTGGTTACATAGATAGAAATCCAATTTATGCAAATATGTCATATTTTGGTTTTATTGAACATATATACATGTTGGATTATACAATATTTCAAATGTTTCTTTTTCATTTCAAATGGATTTACAAAATAAATAGAGTTAATGTTATTTAATTTGGCTTTGAGAATTTGAATTTCAATGTAGAAGGGGAAAGAGATGATCCATTAATAATGGCATCACAAAAAGTGCATGTATTTATGTCTCTAATCAAAAAAATAAGAATTGGTTGATTTTCCTGTTTGTGACTAAAAGAAATGTTGAGTATGATGAAGATTCAATAAAAGATTACCCTTTCATTGGGATATCACTATCAGTTCATGTTGTTCCCAATATAGAAAATGTATTGTACGTTAGAGGGGACTACAAAGAAGGGATTTCTATTCTCAAAATAGGAACAAAATTCATTAAACCATTTAAAAAATTAAGAGAGATAAATGATAAGGTAAGTGTTTTTTAATATATTATGATCCTCCTCATATTATTACATATTCTCTACTGCATTAACATAATCTAACTTGAATATTTGACTACTCATGTTGAAAATGTCTCTAAAAAAGATGATGTTACCAATCCCCCAGAATACCAAACTATGATAAAGGAAACCATTTGAAAAGATGTAATGATAATGATACTATATACTTTCTCCATTTTACCAAAAAATTATAGAATGGAATATTGATTTCATTTTCAATATTCTTTTCAGAGTTTGTTTATATAATTAAAAACGTAAGAAAAGTTTTATTATATAGGGGTGTTCTTTTTTCCGAGCAGGGGGTGGTTTCTTCGGTAATAGAATAAGCCGGTTCAGGATTAAAAGACAATGGAAAATTGATGTTTTTTAATATATGTAATAACTTGTAAATATGTAATTGTATAAACCAATGTATAAATTGTCTATAATATAGTTTACATTTTCAGTATTTATGTTGTAATTTTCATTTCATTTAAATTTTGTATTGGGACTTGTTTATGCGTTTCTGGTGTGTTTCTAGTGTTCTGGTGTGTTGTAACAGCACACTGCAGTATGCCCTTTTATCAGCTCTTTTAAAAGCACTAAAAAAAGAAAAATTTATTAGTGCTTCTAAAAGCTGTGATAAATGAATACTTTATTATCACTTATATCAACACTGATAATGGAATCCTTTAGTGGCACTAAATTATAGTTCTGATAAATGATATCTGTATCAGCACATTTATAAGAATAGATAAATGTCTTGGACTTTTAATGTTTTTTAAGTTATCAGTTCTTTTCGGGCATTGATAAAGGTCATTTTAAGTGCTTTAAAAATCTATTTTTTAGTAGTGTTTCTTCATTTTGAAATTGATTATTGATGCAACTGAGCATCCCATATCTAGGTGGGTGATGTCTGATTCTCAGGAGGAGTCTATTTTTTGGTTACTGATTTTCTAGAGTGAAACTATTTTAAATTGTTGTGTTTTGAAACCGTAATTCTTATTTATAGACCATAGTTATCAAGAATGTACATTGAGCATTGTGGGGTGCCATAACGGGTGACATGTCCTTTTTATCCAGTCTAGTTTGTTCTATCTCTCATGTAATTCAACCTTCCCACAACGACTCATGATTTATTATATGGTATGGTTTGTTTCATAGTTGGATTCATCTTTGGGTTGATATTATAAGAATTTTGATGATATTTATGAAGAGATCCATGGTTTTGGAGTGGTGCACCTTGGAGTTCTAATTGAGGTTCCCCCATCACTGAGACCAGTCATGGCACATCATGAGGGGCTCTATAAGGAGAGATATGGCCATAATTAAGTTGGTACATCGGGTACCATATTGTTATCATGGTTGTGGTGTTATCCCTTTTGGATATCCATATCGAGATACATGATATAGGACAAACAAACTCACATCACACCATAAAGTGGTGTTGATCCTGGAAATACTATGAGGGGCACCATGTTGTGTAGCCTTTGTGAATAATAATGAGCCATGGGAAAGTCAGTCTAGACACGGTGCATTATGGAATGACAAAAAACATATCTCTTTGATGCAATATACCATAAGGATTTTGTGTATTCAGATTTTGTAGGCTTTCAATGGCTATATATATATATATATTAAAATAGGTCCGGTGGGTACCTTCCAATCATTGAGGGAAGGAATGAAGCTTGGCCCACCATGGTGTTTAGGTGTTTGTGTGTATTTTTATTGTTATCCCCTCTACCAAATTTATACTAAAAATACATAATAATAATGAAATTATTAATGTAGTGAATAATAAATAATTATTAGTAATTATTATTACAGATAATAATTTAATTAAAAATAAATAAATAAATATTTATATTATTAATTTAATAAATATTCAATTTAAAATGTAAAAAATAAATAATTTATAATGTAGATAATAAAATAATTAATGTTAATTAATAATAAGTAATGTAAATTTTGATTAACAATAATTTTTATTAATAATGATAATAACAATGTGTCTAATAATAATTAGAAATGTAATTAGTTATAATAATAATATTAATAAAAAATGTTCTGATACCGAGTGCACCTGGACCAAAAAATATCATTGATATGGAATCTAAAATCTGATTTTCTCCCATATAAAAATGTTTCACATGTAGAATTGGATCATCAACCAGTCAAAGAAATTTCATGAAAATGTGGGAGAATTCCCTATGGAATATATCTCGATCAAGTTATTAAAATATCAAAAGCAAAAAATGATTTATATTCAATGCATAATGATTTCCCACAAAAGTAGTATATTTGATCACATTAATCATTTCCCATTTATCTTCCTCAAATGAATAACCACTATATATGAAATAATAGAATTTCCACTTGAAAAATCCTTTATATGTTTGAAAAAATATCTATATCTGAAAGGACTTGGTGCACCTGATATCGCCCCATAAATATTTACATTTATCTAGCTAGAGATTGGTGGGATCAAATGGATGGATTTAATCACATGAGATTTTTTATCTTCCAAGGTCCAAAAATAATATGTAGAATATCTATGTTAGAGACACCATTTCTTATTAATCCAATTTAGATTTTTTGGCTTATTGGTTCTTTATATGCATAGTAGTGAAACTTGAATCAATGGAGGATGTTTTTTTTCTAGAAAATTATATTTCTAAAATTCCATTAAATGGTAAAGAACACCAATATTAGTTCCATGTGGTGATTAAAAGTCTACTCACTATGTTCAGAATCAATGATAGATATTAAGAAGTCAGCAACATCATTTTCTATGAACATCTGGATATTGAATAATACTTGTATGTACCCTCAATGCTCCAACACAAAAAAACTACTAATAAAGAGGTTTCTATAGAATTCAAATGGATTAACACATATAGAGTAGGTTGAGATGATATAAAAACCATATTTTTATGGTAATCATCAATGGGAACATAATTCTCCCAAATATCCATAAGATAATGAATATAGAGGGTCGAATTTATGGATTTTTTATTTTAGAAAGCTATCTAGTCATATTAGTGTCATAGAAATATTTGAATATATAATGATTCCTGGTATTGAGAAAATCAGTGACGCTTAGTGTCCAAAAAAATACGTCCCTTTAAAAAATAATTATAGTTCAATATTTTAGATATGATACAAGGGTGTATAATTTCAGATAACTCAATCATTTTTATATTCACCTCAGTAATTGATATGTACGACATGCGTTGAGAGACCATCATGATCATATTCAATAGCCTATATATCATGAAATTATAATAATTATTTAATTCAGGCTTCATGCAGACTGAACATCACATGCATCTCATCAATTCATTTTGAAAAGACACAATTTATACAGAATTATTTGATGATATATTAAAGGAAAAACATTTATGAAACCTTGTAACAAACCTAATTTCAGAAACTCCATTTACTCATCATCGTACATAATAAGGTTCAATTTTAATTTACTAAGATATGCTTTGTTGAATTACTTTATGACCATGATGTTAATACCACCCATATTAGTTGGTTTATTACATGTTTTCCACACTAATAGTGATAATATCTCTTTCATGGATACACCAATTCTATATTAAGTTCCTTATAATGTTATGAAAATTAATAATGAGAATTTTAATACATAGGTATATAGAAAACACATATGAGAACATGGATGTGATCACTAAATTGACCAAATATATCCCACCCACATCAGACATGATTTTTCCTTTCCACCAATCTATTCATACAATGTTCTAGGAGTATATATTCCCTAGTTTGAATCCTTTTATTTTTCCAAAGAAAATAGGATAGCAAAATAATCAAATGTTAAATACCCTCATTTAACTCCAAGTATCATGGTGATTCTATTATGTCTATAGATCAACAATCATGTTATGAACACAATGAATGACTTATTCTTGATGATGGATTGTATAAAAACCACCTTATAATAGAAAAATGTCATTATAATGGATTTAATGATTTTTTTAAATTCCTCTACAAAAATATGGATTTAATCATCATAAAAAATATGTCATGATGCAAGATCGTACCTACCATCTTTCCTTTACATGTATTAACTATCTTGTGAATGTTTATTTAACAACCTAGTTAAATAAATCACAACTATTACAAAGATGAGTCTCGAGAGGGGGTATCTATTCCAAACACCTATAAAGAAACCAAAGAAGCATCTTGAGGAACCATTACATATAAAAAAGATCCCAACAGTCTGGATAATACCTATGATCAGTTTTATTTAGGCATTAGAGAATCCATATTTTATAATGACTTCAAAAATAAATTTTCATCTTATTATATCAAAAATCCATGGAGATGTTAATTTTAGAGAAATGTTCCATCTTTGGACCTATTATAATATATATTGACCCATAATGAAGATGTTAATAGTAAATTTATAATGTTTATACCAAGGAAAAAATACAAATTTATTCAGGTATATAAAGACTCAAAATATTTTAAAACCATTAATGACATGATCTAACTATTGATATTTGAACTTGTTTTCTCGATGGAAACCGGTCATAAATCCTTAATATCAACAACATGTTCTTTCATGGTAAGCAAACCAATAATGTTATAATTGATTCCCTGTGTCATTAAGGTGGAAATTAATAATATCCTCACAATATTTGTATCTTATGGATGTATAATTTCTTAGTAGAACATGAAAAACCCATTGGTGAATCCATTATGTCCTATAGAGTTATTATTATTCAATAAAATGGATAAAAGTATATATTTAACCTCTTATGTGATATTAGTTTGTACTTAATTATTATCACCCCCAAATAATGAGGAATATTATCCATTATTTATGGATAATAGTTATTCTCATCAATGTAATGTATTCAAAAATAATCATCAATAACATTATAAAATTATTTTTTAGATGTGAGAAGGTAGTCATTAATACATAAGACTATGATTCCATTCTATTCATTCATCATAATTAATGATAATTAGTAATAATAATAATAAATAACAATCTATATATTATAGTGGGTATTAAAAATAAAAAATTCACACTCACCAAGACACACCAATGGATAAAGCCACATCCATGCACATAAGAATTGGGAGACACTCAGTAAAGCTATTTTATTACATTAACAAGACCCATGGATTAATTCATGATTTTAGTAAGTACAAACTGATTTTTTCCCATAATCCATTGAAAAATATAACTTGAATGGATAAATAGATACCCAACATTACGTGTTTTCACTATTCATTCATCATGCAACCCCTACCAATAATCATCTCATTATATAAACTATCAGGATTTCATGTTTCCCATCACTGAAAAACAATGAACCATAATACACTTCATCATGAAATGGTAGGGAACCCCTCTGTCCCATATAGAAAATACATTTGGTAAGAGGTATAATTGATAACATACAATGAATCCATCATTTTTTTGATCCCCCCACCTAGTGATTCCCACATGGCACCCTACTTCACCACCATCTAAGCCATGGAATATCGAATGAATGCTTTGAAAGTACTAATCATCACATGGAAGGGTGGAACTTAACCACAAATCATAAATATGTGTGGTTATATGGATGATTGATAGGCACAAATACACCCATTTCACATTTATTCCACCAATAGGGTGACACTTTCTTGTTTCCATGCCGCACCACCTGACAGTTCCACCATGCCATTGACCAAGTTGAATTGTAAAACCATGCATATCATAACTGTGCAACCACCTTGTCCAAGAACAAAATTAGTACCCTTTTCAATGATATAAATTGTTAATATATTCCCCCTACGTATATTTCAAAGATTCAAACCTGATCTAATGTAGTATTATAGGGTGACTTTTCCACTAAGGTATGTTATCCAGTAAAAATAGAGTGTGGTTAATAAGGTTATTGGGTGGTGTAACCCAACACCAATCTAGGAACTTTCCTTACACCATCTCCCATATTGAAACCCAACTATATTAATGAATGGAAAACATGAACATATTATTGTTCTCATATGGTGAGTAGTTTCTATCTTAAATGTACCACTGGAACATGCCATAGTGGGAAATAATAATTAATAATAATAAAAAACTACGACTAAGACCCTTTATTATGGAAATAAAACAATTTTTTATCTTGGTTATGAATATGCCCATTACATGACCTGAAGCGCTAGTGTCTCAATGTTCGTGATATACACACATGAATGCCACTTTTTTAAACAATGAATCTTGAAGACCGAACAAACCTATTGTTGTAGGCCATCTAGTGTCATAGGTACTCACCTAATATGACATGGTATAACACTATCTATCATAGTACCCTTCTTGTCACACCTCTTATGTTTTGGCCATCCCTCCTATATCTTAGTACCCTTCTGTCCACACATTTACATCATGGCCCACCATCCTTTGTTTTAACACTTTTTCATGGAAAATGTTCATGCGCCATAGCACCCCCATGTTCCCACTGATAGAGGGAAATCACAATCCCCATTTTAAATATAATATTTATAAGTATATATATATTTCTATAATTTTTAGATTAATTTCTATATATTTACCTTAGAATTTAACATTCATTTATCATTTAATTATAATTTTATTATAAGAATTCAATGTAGACTAATTGACGCAAAAAACAGATGTTATGAAGTTTTTTTTAAAGTATAAATGTTATTTTTTGATTAAAAATATATTATGGGTCCTTTAAATTATGTTTTTAAATTATTTTTATGAAATTATAAATATTTTTTTTTGAGGTGTTCATGACATATTTTATATTTTAGTTAGACTATATTTATTGTTTCTATTTCTGAAGCTTTAAAAGGCACCTATAATGAAATTTTATAAAGTATAAATGTTATGATATGAAATAATAATGGTTCTATTAAATAATTTATTTTATTTATTAGTTTAAATTTTTATATTTTAAATTATTCTCTATTTGTTATTAGCATTCAATGTCACACACATGAAACATTATATAGTTTCAAACATATGATTTTAAAAGATTATAAAATACAAAGTGTAAATAGAATATGAAGGAAATTAACAACGTAAAATAAAAACATAAAAACTATTTAAAAATAAATGTAATTTCATAATAATTAAAAATAAAAATAATAACTCAATGATATAAAAAAATTTAATTTCAGAAGATGTTATTTATACATTTCTACACAAAATTTTTTATTTTCGTGAAAAACTATTTATTATAAATAAAAATATTAATTATATTATTATTATGATTTATTTAGTACAATGATAGTTAGACTGTTATTTACATTATTAATTATTTTTACCAATATTATTAATTATAATTATAATTTAATTTCTTATTTTTTTAATTACATCATTAACTATATTATAAAATACATTATTATTATTATTAATTATTATCAATTACATTATTATTATTAATTATTTATATTGTAATGTCCCGGTTCTAGAATCCACCCAGAGGTGCCCCGTACCCGGTTTGTCACAAGGCCTCAAGCGCATTTTCCCAAATGCCAGAGGCTGCCGACTAATAGTGAGGTCCTTGGGTGTGATAGTGGGGAAACTTTTTCCTCTTTGGAAGAGTACACAGTGAAAGATAAACAAAAGAAATAGGAGAAGCAGTAAACATCCATACAAGAGTAAACAACGGATTACTAAAAGGGTAATCAAATGGAGAACATATATAAATAATGCATTTTACATAAGTCTATGAAATAATCCAAACAAGTCACAATGCTGGAATACAACAGTATCAATGAAAATTACAAAAGAGACAAATAAACAGCTCCTCAGCATCACAAGAATAATCTTGGTCTCATGCTCTACAGCTATACATCACATCAAATACCTGAAGTAAATGGGCACTTTCCCTTGTCTATACCTCCAATAATATAATCTGTTTGGGACCAAAAGCATGGCCCAAACAAGGTGTGAAACAAAATCCTAGTAGGCATCCACCATAAGATCTGTTCCTAACAGTCAGTGAATATATGGCAGGTAAATGTACAGAAAAATTGTATGTAGGTACGTAATCAACAGTAAATAATCCACAGTTCAAGCATATAAGTCACAATAAGAAAGAAACTAAAGAGGAAAGTAGAAACAATAGGTAACCCGCTTTGTAGTTCTCATAGCATAACCCCTATAGATCGACCAGCATGTACTAGAACCCGATTGGGAGGAACACATTGTCTCACCCCTCTGGTTTAGCTAAAGTGTAGAATCTCTGGGGATGTACTCAACGACAATTCCCCCTATAGTCTTTTATCGTACTAAAGGCGCTCTGGGAAAGCACTCAACGTCTATTTCCCCCCTGTGGCCCACGTCGAGTAACTACAGACACTCCAAGGAAGCACTCAACTCCAATTCCCCATGTGGTCTCGCATCATAAAATTATGAAGACACACTGGAGAAGCACTTATGTCCATTCTCCCTGTGTTCTACTACACTTGGTTCTCACGGCCCTGTGTAAGTTAAGAAAATGTAGCAGCGCGTAACGGTCAATGTAAACCTCAGGAACTACATGGCTAGCAGTCTACAAAAAATCAGCATGTAATACAAAAGATCACTCCATCCTACAATGCTCGGCATGGGAAACAAACAAGCAGCCTAACAAGCTAAGCAGAACCAAACAGTCATAAAAAGATCATGCATGGGAAAGACCTCCAAAACATAACAATCAACCCTATTCACATACAAATAATATCTTCTCAGACACACCAGTAATGCATGAAATTAACAGGGTATAGAAAATGGTAAACGCACAATACCCCATTCATGGGTACTGGTGATATTGCACATACAGATCAAAGACCTTATACCGAAAGGTAGAAACCAACTACCTTTACGGTTCTAACAAAAATGATCCACAATAAACCGCACCCACAATCCGGGAAACCTCTTCGCAAAATACTGATCTAAAACTCCTTCCCTAACATCCACAAGTCATGAAATTAAAACCCAAGGAAAACACAACCCTAGATTTACACACAACTTGTGTAGATCTAGAAAACCATGGAAAGGATAGATGTAGATCTAGAGGGAAACTCAAGAAACCAAGAAGAAGGACTTACCTAAGAATAACGGCCTTCAATCCACTAAGAAACCCCTTCGATTTTCCTCCAAAACAAGTGGGGGGAAACATTCAACCTTTGAGAACCCAAAATCCTGAGTGAGGCTCGATTTGGAGAGAGTTTGGAGAAGAAATGAGAATTCACGAGTGGCTTGGGGATTTAAAACCTTTACTTTAAGTGGCCACATGGTGTACCCGCACGGTTTGGAAAACAGTGCACCAACCGTTCAGTTTCCACTATCTCACCTAGGGGATTCGCACGACCTTCCCAAAATTCCACTTTTTCTCAAAAACAAACAGAAAATAGAAATATATAGGAATGGACGATCTGGGTTCTTACAAACTTTCCCCCTTAAAGAAATTCATCCCTAATTTTCCTTAGCATGGTGTAGAAGAAGAAACCCCGAACAGATCTAGCCACTATGCTCGTACATTGGCCTCCCTCCCCCAAGTCTCATCCTGTACTTGCCCGTGCCTCCATAGCAATCGTACTAGAGGAACAGACTGGCCATGGAGAACCTTTGTACTGCGATCGACAACCCCGATAGGATGGTCCTCAAACGACGCATCCTCTTCGAGCTCAACCTCCTCAAGTTGAAAGAGATAGGCTAGGTCTGAAAACTAACATCGAAGCTCTGAAATGTGGAAGACGTCCTGCATAGCCTGATACCTCTGAGGTAACTACAACCGATAAGAATCCGACCCAACTCTATCCAACACCTCAAACAGGTCGACATACCTTGGTGAAAGCTTACCATGTCTCCTAATACTCTTGTGTCCCAACCTCGGTGTGACACACATGAAAACCTAATTCCTAACCTCGAAGACCAAAGGTTGTCTCTTTTGGTCAGCATAAGACTTATGATGATACTGTGAAGAATCCATCCTCTTTGGAATCAACTCTATCTTCTTTGTGGTCTCCTGAAGAAGAAAAGGACCCAGCAAAGCTTCCTCTCTTACCTCCATCCAACATAAGGTTGATCGGTATGGCCTACCATACAATGCCTCAAATGGTGGAATCTAAATAGTTTCTTGAAAACTATTATTGTAAGAAAACTCTCCAAGAGGTATATGATTCTCCCCAAAACCTCCAAAGTCCAGAATGCAAGATCAGAGCATATCTTCAAGCACCTGAATCCTATGCTCAGACTGGCCATTAGTCTGAGGATGGTAGGCTGTACTCAGAAGCATATGTGTACTAATGGCCTTCTGGAGCCCCTGCCAAACCCAAGAAGCAGAACACGCTTCTATGTCTAAAATAATTGACTGTGGAACTCCATGTAAGATCACAATCTCTCGGATGTACAACCATAACAGCTCATCAAAACTGAAAGTCTCCATGATTGGAAAGAAGTGAGCGACCTTCGTAAGCCTGTCAATGACAACTCGTAGAGCATCGTTCCATCGAGGTGACCTCAGTAACCCTGTCACGAAGTCCATCGTGACTTATTTCCACTTCCAATCTGGAATGGGTAACTGTTGTAAAAGACCTGCTGGTCGCTGATGTTCTGTCTTCACATGCTGACAAGTAGAACATCTAATGACAAAACTAGAAACATCCCTCTTCATACCTAGCCACCAATACTGATGGTGTAGATCACGATACATATTGGTGATTACAGAATGAACGACCCAAAAATGTGGAATGAAAATCCCACATCAGCTCCTCGTGTATGTCTGCTGGCACCCATACGCATCCCTGGAAACGCAAGATCTCAACCTCACCAATGGCCTTCCCAGAAATAGGGTCCTCTCCTGACACTCTTTCCCATAGGAATAGCCCTTCAGAATCTGATAGTTGCCTCATTCGAACTAGGTCAAGAAGAGTAGAGGTAACAGCTACAGAAGAAAGAAAATTTTTCCCATGTCCTTCATGCACCCCTAGATGCATTTGAGAGAATAGAGCTATAAGCATCCACTCACTACTGGCCTCATGAACTACCTATATCTGTGTTCTCTTCATCAAAGCATCTGCCACTACGTTGCCTTTCCAATGTGTATAGGCATGATCAATGTCAAAGTACTGAAGATACTCGACCCACCTGCACTGTCTCAGATTCAGATCACGCTGAGTGGAGATGTACATGAGACTTTTTTGGTAAGTGAAAACCATGAAATTCTCTCCCAGAAGGTAATGTATCTAATAGATTATGAAATAAACAATAGATTCTAAATTGAGATCGTGTGTCGGGTAGTTCCTCTCCTGTGGCCTCAACTTCCGAGACCCGTACGCAACGACTCCATATCCCTACATAAGCATGGCTCCCAGTATGATACCTGAAGCATCACAGTAAAAAGTTCATCTCATTCCCGACTCTGGAAAGACTAGTATCGGTGCTAAATTCAACTTCCCTTTCAGCTCTTGAAAGGCTGACTCAAAATAATTAGACCAAAATAACTTTGCACCCTTCTTAGTCAGACCTATCAATGGTGCTTCCAAGCATGAAAAGTCTTGTATGAAGCATCTGTAGTATCCAGCCATCCCCATAAAACTCTACACCTCGAATATCTTTTTTGGATGCTCATAGGAAAATAGTACTGACCCTCTCTCTAGGTCCACTGATACTCCTGTCTCTGAGATAACATGGCCCAAAATGGGAATCTAATCAATCCAAAAGTGACATTTCAAGAGCTTAGAAAATAACTGATGCTCCCTCAGTGTACTCAAAACGATCTCAAGATAGTTAGAATGGTCATGTAAAGTGTGAGAGTACACCAAGATATCGTCCACGAATACCTCCACGAAAGAGTTTATGTATGGATGGAACACTTGGTTCATTAGTTCCATGAAAACTGTTTGCGCTTTCGTGAGTCCGAACGACATAATTGTGTACTTGTATAGACCATACATACTCCTGAACGATGTAAGAAGTATATCTGATTGTCTAATGCACAGCTGATGATAACCAAACCTCAAGTCGTTCTTCGAGAACACCTAGGCTCCTCGATGATAATCAAAGAATTCATCAATCCTAGGTAATGGATATTGGTTCTTGACCGTCAACTAGTTAACCATCTAATAATACACACAAAGCCTGAGGGTACTGTCTACCTTTTTTGCAAATAGAACAAAGGAACCCCATGGAGAAGTACTGTGTCAGATGGAACCCTTTTCTTACAACTACTCCAACTTCTTCTTGATCTCTAATATCTTTGGTGTATCCATCCTATATGGAGGAATGGACACCTGTGCCGTTTCTGGCATGAGCTCAATAGAAAATTCGACCTCATGCTCTTGAGGAAAACCTGAAATTTCATCTGGAAAGACATATCTGAAATGATCCACCACTAGAGGAAAGTTTAACTGTGATGTCCCCTGGTCATCCAGATAAAGAATAGCAATATGTGCTGTAACTGTCCCAAACCCATGATGATCTGGACCCACTCTACTCACCCGGATGTCTTACCTCGGGTCCAACTTGACTCGATCGTTCTTTAACCTCCTGAATAATAAACTTGACTTAATTTCTACTTTCTTAAGAACCTTTTTCAAGTTCATTATTCCTTTTATATCACTTATTACCATTTCATGAACACTATGTAATTATTTAAGTTAATAAGGGTCATTTTATCGATCATTGGTACTTGAGTCAAAAATAAACTCTTTTTAATTAAAAGTTGTTCATGTATTCATTCTATCCAGAGTTATAATCATGATGTAGATATCATATATATCATATATATCCAGTATATACATTAATTTATAATATTACATAACGTTTAGTGGTATGAAATGAAATGCACCATTCATGGAGACGGTAAGCCGCACGTACGCATGAATGCTAATTTCATTTCTATTTCATATTTTATGGAATGGAATCATAATGATATAAAGTTATATTATAATTCCAGTATAATATCATATATAATATCATTAATTACATCATTTATATGTCCCACATATGATATTAACGAATCAAATCACTTTGAGGGGGCGGTAGTCCGCAAATCCTAAAATGAAGATATCGCGTTTACCCATAATGGAAATCATAAAGGTATGCCATAAATGAAAAATACAGAAGCCTAAGTAAACATAAGCATATCATATATAATATAAAAATATAGTTTCATCTTAATGGCCACCTTTTAAAGTGTTAAAAGAATATTGAACAATCATCGTTTCGTGAGGCAGAAATTTGCCATCCACGGAAACAGTATGTTCTTTAACCATTATATGTAGGTGTGTAAGTGTAGCTCGAATAATTCTTATAATAACATCCTATTATATATAAGATACTGGTGTTGTTACAAAATAAATTAATAAAGAGAGTTTAGGGGGATGGAGATGCAAAATAAAACATAATAACACAAGAAAATACATTACCTTTAAATCGAGTAATTCATTTTGATTTGAGCTCAAAGGCTTCCTTGGAAAGACTGCTGCCCAAAGTGAGACATCAAGGAGAAAGAGAGGGATGTGGAGACACAAAATAGGCAGGGGCTGGCCCAGCCAAAGGCTTTGGAAGTGTGGGTAAGGTGGTAGAGGAGGGGTCCTTTTATAAGAGGAGAGGAGGGGCACACATGGTAAGTTAAGAAAAGATACTTTGTTGTAAAATGATTTTCGGATAAAAAAGGTCCCACAATTATAAATATCTAGTATAAGGTGATAAGAGTTCGAAATCCACCCATACAATAGGTTTTTGACATGTGTAGGTCATAGATTTTACATTATATTTTCATTTTATTTAAATCGTTAAATAATGAGGTAATCGCTCCATCATCATGGTGTCATAAATAATTTAATTTATTTAATGTCTAAAAATTATAAAAAATATATCATGATGTATGAAATCTTTTTATATTTTAAATGAATATTTATAGTCAAATATCTAACTTGTATAAAACAATTTAAAAATTGTTTTAGTAAAACAAATCATGTTTGTGTCATTTTTACTTTTACTTTAAATAAAAGACATTAATGTATTTATCTTATCCATGTGGCTCCATGGGGACCACAAAATCAACCCATGGGGTTCCTTGGTCGTCCATGAAACATCCAATAATGGTATGACATATGTCTAGGTCATTTCATATTATTAAAACATTATTTTTACCTTAAATTACACTAATTACCTCTAATCGCGATTAAAAACATAAAAGTTACTATTCACCAAAAAATTATTTTAATCCCATTGAACAAAATTTTACTTCTTAATTAAATCCATGTATGTCGTATTTTTGAAATTCAAAACACAGAGTTGGTAAAATTTCATTTAAATGAAAAATCAGTTTTTAAGTACCACTTAGTGGTTTCACTATTCATCAAAAATTGGAGTTTTTCATAAAAATAATAAAACATCACCCTAAACTATATTTGGTATTCCGAATTCAAAAATGATGTCTATTTTAAAAAATTCATAACATATAAGTTACATTAATTAATTTAATAATTAATTCCCGCTGTCAGAGCAGATAGCGCGTTTTTATGAAACAATAAGTATCAAAAGATTGACACTAGTTTAAGTCCAATTTCAATGTGAAATTAATTTCAAAGACCACTATTGGATTAAATGGTAAAAATATATTCTAATTGAAATTTAAAACCAATTCATAAGATAATATAATCATATAAATAAATTAGATTAAAAAGTGGTTTTGAATTAAAATACAATATTTTTCACTATTAATTAAAAAATGAACTTTATTGGAAAAATACCAAAAATTTACCCAAAGTAAATTTCAATGTCCCAAAAATAAAGAATAAGTTTATTTCGACAAATAGTGCTTATAAAATTTTCCAAAGTTTTATTTAAAAATGGTTTTCCATCAAAAGGCAATAAAACAATCTTTTAAAAATATTAGTGTATTCCATGCTTAAGATTGGATTTATTCTCATTTTAAGCCTCTAAAACACTATCTAATTCATTAATAGACATAGATAAAAAAATATATTATTCATTACTTACTTGGGATGTTACATCCTTACCCCCATTAGAAAATTGTGTGTCCGCAATTTATTTACTTATCGAATAAGTGGGGGTATTTAGCCCTCATTTCATTTTTCAGATTCCCATGTTGCCTCTTCAATCATGTGGTTTTTCCACAAAACTGTTACCTGATGAATCACCTTATTCCATAACACTTGCTCCCTGTGGTCAAAAATCTGGACCGGTTGTTCCTCATAAGATATGTTGTCTTCCAGCTGAACTACCTCTATACTCAAAACGTGAGATGGATCTGGCATGTACTTCCTTATCATTGAAACATGAAAAACATTGTGTACCTGAGATAAACTCGGAGGTAAAGCCACTCAGTATGCAACCGATCCAACTATCTCCAGAATTTCATATGGTCAAATGAACCTTGGACTCATTTTTCCTTTCTTACCAAATCGCATCACACTTTTCCATGGTAAGACTTTGAGAATAACACGATCACCTACCTCAAAAGATAGATCCTTCCTCTGGTTATCCGCATAACTCTTCTTCATGCTCTGAGCTGTTCTCATTTGTTTCTATATCAACTGATCTTTTTTTTCAAATCTTCAACCAATTCTGGTCCCATCAGCTTCCTTTCACCCACTTCATCCCAGAAATCTGGAGTTTGACACCACTTGTCAAATAATGCCTCAAATGGTTCCATCTGTATACTGGAAAGAAAACTATTATTATATGAAAATTCAACCAAAGAAAGATGTTGGTCCCAACTTCCCTGATAATCCATCGAACAAGAAAATAGCATATCTTCCAAAGTCTGAATTATTCGTTCTGAATACCCCTCTGATTGAGGATGAAAAGCTGTACTAAAATTTAATTCACTACCCAATGACTTATGAAGGCCTTTCTAAAAGATAGAAGTTAACCTGGGATCACGGTCAGATACAATGGAGAGAGGAACTCCATGAAACCTGACTATCTCTTTAAGATACAAATGGGATAGTTGATCTAGGAAAAATGTATCTCGTATAGCAAGGAAATGAGTTGATTTAGTCAAGCGATCAACAATAACCCAAATTCCATTATTACCTCGAGATGTCTTTGGCAATTCCACAACGATGTCCATGGATATATTTTCACATTTCCACTCTGGTACTGGTAAAGGATGAAGTATCCCTTTTGGTAACTACCTCTCTACTATAACCTGTTGAAAAGTAAAACACTTCACAGTAAAATCATCAATATCCCATTTCATTCAATCCCACCAGTAATACTCCTGAAGATCTCTATACATCTTACTACTGCCATGATGAACTGAAAATGGAGAACTATGAGCTTCAAATGACAACTCTCTCTTCAACTGTGACTCACAAGGCACACACAATCTCTTCCCAAATCTCAAAACACACTCATTATCAATGTTGAATTCAGGCAACTTACCCATCTGAACCAGCTCTACATTTTTCTACAACTCACTGTCTTGCTTCTGTGCTTTCTTGATTCTCTCTGATAGAGAAGATTTCACTGATACCTAAAACAAAATAGATGGACATCCTGCACCAACAACTTCTATTTCAAATTTAATCAATTCCTTAAACAAAGGATCATGTTCAAACGCAACATCGTTAATGAAGCATTACTTTTTCGACTCAAGGCATCAGCCACTTTATTTTCGTTCCTCGGATGGTAATGAATTGTACAATCCTAATCATTGATTAATTCTAGACATCTCCTCTGTCTCATGTTCAATTCATTCTGAGTGAAAATATACTTTAAACTTTAGTGATAGGTATATATTTCAGACATTAGTCCATAAAAATTATGCCTCCAAATTTTTAAAGCGAAAACAACAGGAACTAATTCGAAATCATGTGTAGGGTAATTTACCTCATGAGTTTTCAACTATCGTGAAGCATAAGCAATTACCTGATTATTCTGAACTAGGAAACAACCAAGTCATTTCAATGAAGCATAACTATAGATAACAATCTCACCATTCCAGGAAGGTAGTGCCAAAACTGGAGCATTCACCAATCTTCTTTTCAATTCCGGAAAACAATCATCACATTCTTTTGTCCAGATAATCTTAACACCCTTCCAAGTTAGCTTAGTCATTGGAATATATAACCATGAAAAATTTCTAACAAACCTTCGGTAATAGGCTGTCAAACCAAGGAAACTAAGAATCTATGTTACATTTGTGGGTCTTGGACATTCTTCAACAACCATTGTTTTTGCAGGATCAACGGTTATCCCATATTTAGATACAATGTGACCAAGGAAATAAATTTGTTGTAACCAAAACCCACACTTGCTGAATTTCCCATACAATATATTTTATTTTAATGTTTGAAAAATAACCCTTAAATGTCTTTCAAGATCCTCTTTACTTTTAGAAAACACAAAACTATCATCAATGAAAACCACCACAAACTTATCGAAGAACTCAAAGAAAATTCTATTCATTAATTACATGAATACAGCAGGTGAATTGGTTAGCCCAAAAGGCATTACTACAAATTCATAATGGCCATATCTTGTATGAAACACAGCCTTTGTAACATATGCTTCCTTTAACTTCAACTGATGGTACCCAGATCTCAGGTCAATCTTTGAAAAATACTGAGCATCCTGGAGCTGATCAAATAAATCATCGATATGAGGTAAAGGAGATTTTTTCTTAACAGTGATGTTATTCAAGGCTCTATAATCAATGCAAAGTCTCGTTGAACCATATTACTTTTTAAAAAATAAAACAGGATCACCCCATGGTGATGTTCTAGGTTGAATGAAATATTTCTCTAATAAATACTTCAATTGCTCCTTCAACTCTAAAAGTTCAATTTGAGCCATTCGAGAAGGGGGTTTTGAAATTGGCTTTGAATCAGGAACTAAGTCAATAGTAAATTCAACTTCTCGATCTGGTATTATTCAAGGCAACTAATCAGGAACAACATCAGGATACTCATTTACCATTGGCACATCATTAATCTGAATAGTTCCTTTGTTTTCAACGATGTGTGCAAGGTAACATTCATTTCCCTCTTTTACAAGTTTCTCGGCCTCTTGATAAGTTCTCAACAGTAAGGGTTCATTCTTGTACACAAACTGAATGTCCTTATGAAAAGGAACTTATTTAGCTCTACAGTGAATCATAACATGGTAAATAGAGAGCCAATCCATTCCCAGGATAACATCAAACTCTACTAGAGGTAAAACAATAATGTTTGCAAATAGGGTTTTCCACAGATAATGATAGGAACATTCTTATAAATTCTTTTTGCCTCAACATTTCCCCCAAGTGTTTTTACCACAAGTTCATGAGTCATTTCTTGAGATGGTATTCCCATTTTACTAGAAAAGTTTTCAGAGGTGAAAGAATGTGTAGACCCGAAATCAAACAGCACACTGGAATAATTTGAATAAATAAACAATGTACCTGATAAAACATCATTTGATGGTCCGACATCTGCTGAAGTAGTTTCAACAGATTTCACCACCCCTTTCTGCTTGTAGCCTAACTGCTTCCCATCACTTGAACTCTTTGTTGGACACTCATTTGCATAGTGACCCATCTCATTGCACTTAAAACATATCACTAACTGTAAATCAAATTTGGTCTTACCTTCACCCTGATCTTTTTTAGTGCAATCACGAGCCTTATGTCCCATAATACCGCATCGACATCACTTTATAGAATTCAGAAGACATTCCCCAGCATTCCTTTTACCACATTTATCACAAACTGGAAACTTAGTTTTCATACAGTCAGACCTTTCTGAAGAATTCATTCATTTATCCAACCACCTCAGACTCTTCTTCTGCTGGTTTTTTTAGAACACTTGATCATCTGCAAACTCCATTTCCACCTTCTCAGACAATCGAACAAGCTTTTCATAAATTTTTAACTCACGAGAAGCCAATGCCCTTCGATATTTTGGCTTTAATCCTGAGTAAAAATGATTGATTTTACTATCAAGGTCTCAGATAAAATTTGGAGCAGACCTTGCCAATCGAGTGAACCTCTCTTCATAAGCAGCCACTGAGTCCTCCTCTTGACTCAATTCCAGGAATTTGTTTCCATCCTAGGTCAAACAACATTAGGAAAATACTCTCAAGAAACATACCTTTGAATTCATCCCAGTCGAGAGCATCAATATCATCAGCGTCCCTGATATTTTTAACCATCGACCACCACTGATCTGCTTCACCCCCCAACGGTAAATAGAAAGACTAACCTTTTGATTGTCTGAACACCCCATGACATTGAAAATCTTCTCCAGTTCTTTAATCCACCGTTAAGCTAGCACATGGTCAGATGATCCTCTAAATTATGTGGGATGTTGCCTCATGAAATTTTCCTCCACTGATATGTTCCTCTGCGGTTGATCTGGCAGATCTCGTGCATGGATACCGCCACTATTTATCGCCTTAGTCAATTGTTCCATTACTACAACAAACTGTTTAGTTCCAATTCCGACCATCTTAGGATTCTGATTCGGACGGTTATTTCCTTCTGTATGCCTTCCTAGCTCTGCTTCCATATTTCCTCTACGGAATACCATTCTGAACAAACATGTCTTAGATGAAGAAACATCGTAATCTTCAAATGCTATATCATTTCAATTTGACCTTAAAAAAATATTTTTGGATAATCATTTAATAGAATTATAACTCCTATTTTTATCTAAATCGGCCTTTGATACCAACTATAAGGCCCCGGCCTTATGCATTACTTAATATTGAGTTACTTCAAGAATACACATTGACGATCTTTTCAGGTTTAGTGTTTTAGAGAATTAGATCATAAAAAATGAAATACATTCCACATTTAAACAATGTGGATACATAAAAGATAGAACTCATTTTTACCATCAATGGAAACATATTTAAAATAAAACATTGATTATTTCTTGAAACTTCCTTGACACTATCATCATATCATGTACCTTTCCCTTGACCTATGAAAGAAATTTCCAAAAAACATGGGATGAGCATAAAAAGATAAGTAAGAGATATAAAAATACGAAAAAGAAACATGAGTACATATATACATAATAATGAAATCATACTTTACCCATAAAACATAAGCACTTTTACATACCTCATCAAATCATGAATAAATCATAGAAATCATAAGATATAAAGGTAACTTGATGCATTCATAACATTCTTACGTAGGGAGTAACCCTATTGGTTACGTTTGGAATACCCATGACAATATATTCCCTAAATATCTTCAAAGAAACCTTAATGATTAACCCCGTCGCGTTGCCCAATGCATTGGAGAGCTATATCGGGCTCACCCGCCCTTAGTTTATCACGGAACCACCCGTCTTCATAACAATTCCCATGAACCATAACATAATCATATCACATAAAACATGCATAAAGGAAACATAACATTTCCACATTTCAATGACAAGATATCAATACAACACATTGATATAATAGAAACATTATGAAAACCATTTTCAATACCAAAATAAAATAAAAGTAAAACATGGTATTTATTTTTCATTTCAAAAAATGTATGGCTTGCAGAGGAAGTTGAAACTCAAATAACAGTCATAGCGGCAGAGAAGTCGTTGTCGCCTCATACGTATGAGAAAAACATTCCCTTTTGTTGTTTTGTAAAATTATTCGTATAAAAAATATTCATTTTGAATAATTGTAAAATTCAAAGGGATTTATACACCGTATAAATGAAGGTTGTGTATTAAACAAAATATGCCTCAATGAAAAGATATTGAGACGAAGTCCCATACAAATATCATCTTTAAATAAAAAAGATCTATTATGTGTATTCACTAAAAGTACACATAAATAAATTACGAATACAAGATATGCCATTATAATATCATGACATAATTTGAAAGTAGGAGATTAAACCAATGAATGGAAATTGGGTTAAAAAGTTCCCTTACCTCGGGTCTGACTTGACTCGATCGTTCCTTAACCTCCTGAATAATAAACAAGAGTTAATTTATACTTTCTTAAGAACCTTTTCCAAGTTCATTATTCCATTTATATCACTTATTACCACGTCATGAACATTATGTAATTATTTAAGTAAATAACGGTCATTTTATCGATTATTGGTACTTGAGTCAAAAATAAACTCTTTATAATTACAAGTTTGTCATGTATCCATTATATCCAGATTTATAATCATGATTTAGATATCATATATATCATATATATCCAGTATATACATTCATTTATAATATTACATAACGTTTAGAGTTACGAAATGAAATGCTTCATTCATGGAGACGGTAATTCATACGTACGCATGAACGATAATTTCATTTCTATTTCAAATTTTATGGAATGGAATCATAATTATATAAAGGTATATTATAATTCATGTATAATATCATATATAATATCATTAATTCCATCCTTTATACGTCCCACATATGGTATTAACGAATCAAATCACTTTGAGGGGGCGGTAGTCCGCACTTCCGAAAATGAAGATATCGCGTTTACCCATAATGGAAACCACAAAGGTATGCCATAAATGAAAAATAAAGAAGATTAAGTAAAACATAATCATATTATATATCATAAATAAATATAGTTTCATCTTAATGGCCACCTTTGAAGGTGTTAAAAGAATATTGAACAATCATTGTTTCATGAGACAGAAATTCGCCATCCATAGAAACAGTACGTACTTTAACCATTAGATGTAGGTTTGTGTAAGTGTAGCTCGAATAATTTTTATAAAAACATCCAATTATATGTAATATACTGTCTTTGTTACAAAATGAATGAATAAAGAGAGTTTAGGGGGTTGTAGAAGCAAAATAAAATATAAGAACACAAGAAAAGACACTACCTTTAAATTGGGTAACTCTTTTTGATTTGAGCTCAAAGGCTTCCTTGGAAAGACTTCTGCCCAATGTGAGGCTTCAAGGAGTAAGAGAGTGATATGGAGAGACAAAATGGGCAGGGTTTGGCCGAGAAAAAGGCTTTGGAAGTGTGGGTAAGGTGGTAGAGGTGGGGGCCTTTTATAAGAGGAGAGCAGGGGAACTCTTTGTAAGTTATGAAAAGATACTTTGTTAAAAAATGATTTTCGGATAACAAAGGTCCCACAATTATATATTTAGAGGATAAGGTGATAACGGTTCTAAATCCACCCATAAAATAGGTTTTTGACATGTTTAGGTCTTAGATTTTACCTTATATTTTCATTTTATTTAAATGGTTAAATAATGAGGTAATCGCTGTATCATCATGGTGTTATAAATAATTTACTTTATTTAATGTCTAAAAATTATAAAAAAGATATCATGATGTAGGAAATATTTTTATAATTTCAATGACTATTTATAGTAAAAAATAGGACTTGTATAACCTCATTTAAAAATTGTTTTAGTAAAACAACTCATGTTTGTGTCATTTTTTCTTTTACTTTAAATAAAAGGCATTACTGTCTTTATCTTACCCAAGTGGCTCCATGGGGTGCCCAAAATCGACCAATGGGTTGTCTTGGTCGGCCATGACACATCCAATAAGGGTAGGACATATTTCTAGGTCATTTTATATTATTAAAACAGTTTTTTACCTTAAATTACACTAATTACCTCTAATCGCGATTAAAAACTTAAAAGTTACTATTCACCAAAAAATTATTTTAATCCCATTGAACCACATTTTACATATTAATGAAAACCATGTATGTCGGAATTTTTGAAATTCAAAACACAGAGGTGGTAAAATTTTATTTAAACAAAAAATCAGTTTTTAAGTACCACTTAGTGGTTTCACTATTCATCAAAAATTGATGTTTTTCAGAAAAATACCAAAACATCACCCTAAGATATATTTGATATTATGAATAAAAAATGATGCCTATTTTACAAAATTCAAAACATATAATTAACATTAATTAATTGAATAATTAATTCCCACTGTCAGATCAAATAGCATGTTTTTATGAAACAATAAGTATCAATAGATTGACAATAGTTTAAGATCAATTTAAAAGTCAAATTATTTCCTACGACCACTATTGGATTAAAGGGTAAAAATATATTCTAATTTAACTTTGAAACCAATTCAAAAGATAATCTAATCATATAAATAAATTAGATTAAAATGAGGTTTTGAATTAAAATAAAACATTTTTCACTATTCATTAAAAAAATGAACTTTATCGGAAAAATACCAAAAATTTACCCAAAGTAAATTTCAATGTACCAATCATAAAGAATAAGTTTATTTCAACAAATAGAGCTTATAATATTGTCAAAAGTTTGATTTAATAACGGTTTTCCATCAAAAGGCAGTAAAACAATCTTTTAAAAATATTAGTGTATTCCATTCTTAAAATTGGATTTATTCTCATTTTAAGCCTCGAAAACACTATATAATTCATTAATAGACATAGATAAAAAAATATATATTATTCATTACATACATGGGATTTTACACATGGAATAGGGAGAATGAAAGTAAAATGTTCCATGTGTAATAATTGTTGGAAAAATCATTTCGGGAACACCCTACTCAGGTGCCGGAGGTGCTACAAGTGTGGAAGATATGTCCATAGCACGAGGAATTTTTGTAGTGAGGTGAAGAAACAACTTCCCAACACTACTAATAAGGGGAAGATGGTATAGGCCATACTTTATGTCTAATTCTATAGGTGTGGAAAACATGGTAACTTTTCCAATAATTGTCTACATCTAAGGGCTGTGGTGGGGAGTCTCCATCAGCCTCAATGGCGTATAAGTTAATAGGGTTGTACGTTTGAGATCAGTATGGATAATGTTGAAGCACCAAATGATGTGTTTGAAGGTAAAATTTTTGTTCTCTCAAAGATATGAAGTACAATATTTGATTCTGGTTTTACACATTCCTTTAGTTCTTCCATGTTTGCAACAAATTTAGAATCAACCATCAATTTTTTAAAAGTAGAGTTATCAGTCAAAACTCCTGGTGATGTTATCTAAGAATCATCAGTGTTTAGAAACTCTAGTATTTACTTTAGTGACCAGATTCTTATTGAAAATCTAATAGTCATTCCCACGATGGAATTCTACATTATATTAGGGATGGATAGGCTCTTAATCTATAATACTAATATCAAATGTAGATGCAAGGAAATATTTGTAGTCTTGAATAGAAAACCATCAGTTATCTTCCAAGGAGAGATATCTCAACATGATCTTTGTCTTGAAGAACATCCTATATCATTCTTTATGGATTTTATCAATGATTAAGAAGAAGGAAATGAGAGTTTAATGATGGAAAAGGTTCACATCATCCCAGAATATGTTGACGTATTTCCTAAGGAGTTACCTGGACCTCCCCTAGAAAGAGAGGTAGAGTTCTCCAAAGAACTCATAGCTGGATCTCAGCAGATATCAATGACCCCTTATAGGATAGAAAATGTGGTGCTAGAGGAATTAAAGAAACAACTAAAAAATATTTTGGAGAATGGGTTTATCTGACTGCCTGTCTCTCCATGGGGAGAAACAGTTCTTTTTGTGAATAATAAAGGTGGAATGATACAGCTATGAATTAATTATAGAAATCTGAACGAGATCACAGTGAAGAACAAATACCATCTTCCATGAATTGATGACTTATTTCACCAACATAGTGAGGGTCAATTATGCTCTATGATTGATCTTTGATCTGGTTATCATCAATTCAGGGTGAATAAAGAAGATATTCCAAAACATCATTCCAATCAAGATATGGGTATTATGAGTTTGTTGTTTTGACCATCAGAATGACTAATGCACCAACTATTTTTATTGATTTTTTGAATAGATTTAGTAAGTAATACCTTGATAACATTCAGGTAGTTTTTATTGATTACATTCTAATATATTCCAAAATTCATGAGGAGGATGAGGATCATATAAAGGTTATTTTGAAAATTCTATGGAGGGAGGAGATTTTTTGGATGTTCATCCAATTTGAATTCTAGTTTTAACAAGTTCCTTTATTGGTGAACATTTTAACCAATAAAGGAATCGCAGTTGACCCTTTAAAGACAAATTTTATAGAGGAGTGGCCTTATCCTATAAAAATAACTGAGAATTTGTAGTTTCCTTGGATTAGCGGGATATTATCAGAGGTTTGTGAAAAACGTTTCATGGAATTATAATCCATTAACCACATTAACTTGAAAAGGGGTCAGGTTCATCTGGATGAAGGAGTGTGTGTAATGTTTCCAAGACATAAAGAAGTTGTTGGTTACTCCAACCATATTAATTATTCCCTCATGTAATGAAGGATTCATTATATTTGACGATGCATATGTTGAAGGGATTGTGTGCATCCACATGACAAATTAAAAGGTCTTTTATTATGAATGTTGGTAGTTAAAGACTAATGTGTAGAACTATAGTACACATGATTTGGAGCTGGCTGTGACTTTTTTTTACTCTAAAGATATAGAGGCACTATCTTTATGAGGGGAAATGTGATATGTACACAGTCTATCAATGTTTGACGTATATTTTCTCACAAAAGAAATTAAAAATGAGACAAAGTTGATGGTTGGAAATTTTTAATGACTATGCTTTTTCAATTCATTATCATCCCAGAAGAGAAAACATTGCTGTTGATGCGTTAAGCTGGAAAGACCCATCTGTTTTTTCAATGATGATGATTCAAAGAGATCCTTTGATCAATGACCTAGTAAAGCTGGAAATGAGAATAAATTTGGAAGAAACATCATCAAACCTAACCCAAGTGATTTATCAACTCTTATTAAAAAAGAAGATCAAAAAAGCTCAGATATAAGATACATTGTTAGAGAAAGAGTTTGAGGCTGAAAAGGATGGAATGTTTACTGAGATGAATATTGATAAATAAAGGGTACTGAAATTTCATACAAGACTATGTGTTCCATATTTTATGTAAATAAAGAAGGATATGATGGATGAAACTCACAGATTTACTTTCTTTATATATCCTTGAAGAACAAAAATTTATAGGGACTTTCGTTTTCATTATTGGTGGGATAATATGAAGGGGGAGATAACTAAGTACACTTCAAGGTTCATGGTTTTTTAGAAAGTAAAGGAAGAGTGACAACATCTGAAAGGGGTATTATAACCACATCTATTACTAGCATGGATTTGGGATAATACCACTATGGACATTGTCACTAGTTTCCTCAGAAAATCCAAAGGATAAAATTCGATTTTCTTATAGTGAAATTTCTCACCATGACTTCCCATTTTATCTCGAGTTGGTAAGAATTATCTATTGATCAACATTCCCCAATTTATGTAAAAGGATTTGGTAAGGTTTCATGGAGTTCAACATTATATCATACTTGATCGTGATCTAAGGATCACATCAAAATTCTAGAGATGCCTTTAAAATACTCTGAGTACCAATTGTATTTCAATATAACCTATCAATGCCAATCTAATTTCCAATCTAAAAGGACTATTCAAATACTCGAGGTCATGTATAGAACATGATCAATGTAATTTAATGGAGGATTAGATTAATATCTCCCTTTATTTGAGTTCTCTTACATCAATATATTCCACTCGATAATTCGAATGGAACCTTATGAAGCTCTATATGGGAAGAGATATTTATCTTACTTTTTGGGGGTGACACTGGTGAGAGAAAGCTTCTTGGGCCTTATCTTGTGCAAGAGATGACAGAAAAATTCCATGACATCCAACAACACATTAAGGATGCTTCGAGTCTAGAAATGAGTCATTCTGACAATCGTCTAAGGGACGTGGAATTTGATATTAGTGACATAGTATTTCTTTTAATATCACCTTGGAAGAGATTCATGAGGTTTATGATAAAATGGATATTTATCCCTAGGTACATTGGCCCCAATGAAATATTTGATCGTGTGGGAATAGTGGACTATCATCATTCACTTCCTCCAAATATAGCACAAGTTCATGATGTCTTTCACATATCTTTCTTGAGGATGTACATACCTAACCCCTCACATGTACTCAATCGAGAGGTGGTACAACTAGAACATGACACCTCTTATGAGGAGAATCTGGTGGAGATCATGGATCGTAGAGACATGGTTCTGCACAATAAGACTACCGACCTTGTTAAGGTGTTGTGGAGGAACCACAGATATGATGAATCCATGTGGGAACCAGAGTAGTCTATGAGGCATAAGTACCCACACCTTTTCTCTTCAGAGGGTACGATTTAATATTTTAGGGACATAATTTGTTAATGGGGGGATAATGTAATGACTCGAACATTTGAATTATATTTGTTTCCAAAATTTGTGTGTTATTTTATACTCAACAAAAAAAATTCTTAAATTAATGTATTGATTATAATTTTAATGATACCAATGGGATTTCACTCTTATTTGACTATTGGTCAATATGATTGTTGGAAACCAAAAACATAATGTTATGGGTAATATTTATACATACATGTTATCTTGGTTTAATAATATAGAACGAAGATTCTATGGCCTCATCGAGTAGACTCGAGTCATACGAAGCTCATCTATCGGAGCTTGGGAAGGAGGTAGCATCATTGGGCTTTTTTCCTGGACCAATCCCAAGACGAACATCAATATGTTATGCTTGAAAGGAATCTTCTATTTGAGATGTTCATGCTGATAGAAATCAGTACTCAGGAAATGTTGTCTGAGAAGCCCCAATATTCAATCACAATTGCACACCTTACTCTTAGGTCCTATACAGGTGTTATAAGAGGCTATGTTATAAGGCCATAGTTACCTTGTGTAAATCCTTGTGTATAAATAAAAATTATTTTTCTCATTATAGTAAAAAACTTTAATATCAAATGTCCAGAAAAAAATAGGATTAATTTTTAGAAGTTCTATAATATCTATGAATTTTAGAAAAAAATTATTTTAAAATATTTATGTAAACTTTTGATAATTAATAATCTGTAATTATTTTCAAAAAGTGGTCTTGTAAAGTTGTTAACAAAAGAAAATCTAGTGTCTAATAAGATCAACATAATTTATAGTTTTTAGTAAAGTATGAATAGTAATATTACCCTTATGAATAGTAAAGAATAGTAATGAATAGTAAATCTTCCCAAAAATATAATCATCACCCATCAATGAATAAATATAATTTATACAGCTTAAAAGTTAAAAAATAGTCTTAATATAAGAATTGGTATTATTTTGTGTCATAAATATTTTAAATACTATTTCTTGATTAAATTTTATAATTTTAAATGGAAATACATTTTCCTAAAATGTAATAATAAATTATTATTTTTCTGTCTTATGGTTATATGATATTTTTCTATGACCATTATTAATTTCTCAAGGTGTTATAAAACTAGTTATAGTTTTAATGCTTTTTTTTAATAATAAATTATGATTTTATTTAAAAATTAAATTAAAAGTATTTAGAAAATTATTTTCATAAAATTGATTTAATTATTGAATTCAGATCATCGATATTAGGTTAGGGTGAATTTAGGATATATTAATAAAATTTCTTGATTTTTGGTGTATTGTAAACTTACAATTTTACGTTTTAGTGTGATTAATGACATTTTTAATAATGTAATAGGGGTGAAATAAATCTTGTAGTCTAGTGAATAGTAATATATGGTATGAGGTATCCCAAGAGGCCAATAACATTCTAAAATACCATGGGTAATCCCATGGTTTTTCAAATCCCACCGATGAGGTGTCCCTTGGAAATTAATTAAATAAACCCTCATTTTTTCTATAAATATCAATTCATTACCTCATTACACTCATTATAAAATACTCATAAAGGAAGATCTGATATTTTTAACTCCCAAGGAGTCCTACCAAGGTTCCCTCAATCCCCCCAACATCCCAAACATCTAGATTTTGAAGTTACTCTTCAAGGTACGGGAACCATTCACCCTCCTCTTTTACGTCATGAAGTCTATTATGTTATGTGTTGTCACGACCCGTCCCGGTGGGGCTGGTGACTATCACTGAGTAGGCATGTCACTAACATGGGAGGCATTTCTTATATACCTATACACACGCACACATCTCCAAGCCCACAAATGATGAAATGTAAAACGATAAGGAACAAAAATGCATGCATACATGTAAACCCAACCAACAGAGTAAGACGAACGGTAGAGTATTTTAAAAGTAAATTGGGCCAGAATACAATCCCACCAAAAGCAAGAGTATGAAAAACTGCAATGTCCAACCTGTATGAACAAAGGTACTGGGACTGCTTCTCCTAGCCATAGGAACACCTCGGCCTGTAGGAAACTCAGAAAGCTCGGTCCTGTCTTGGTCCTCCATGTACTCTGTCAAATGGCTGATCATTTGCACAAGACACTAGATGTGCGGGCAATGCCCGTGCAGGGGTGAGTATAACAATTTTCAGTAGAGGACACCAAAAACCACAAAGCAGTACAGAAAGTAAAGGTACAGTCATCTATGCATAATATATGTTTACAGAACATATAAAACAAATCAGATATACTCAAAACCCAGACCTGTGGTCTAGAGACAAGTCACACAACTGCATTCCCCCGCAAGGGATTCCGTCTGAAGATTCCATGATGCACTCATTCCTGGAGAACACACTCCTCAAGTCATATAGTTCTGATGATGTCAATCCGAGAAGTAATGTTCTTCATGAACCGTCATGAGATATAGATACACTCATTACGGGAGACACACTCTTGAGTTGGAGGGTAACGATAGATAGAAGCACTCATTACGGGAGACACACTCTTGAGTGGGAAAGATCTCGATACAAAGATGAAGATCACTACCAGGGCCATGGCGGATACCGCGACTCATCCGAAATTCACCTGCTAGGTATAGGATCAACGCCTGGTAAATTTGGTCACGCCGATTCCTGACTCTACCTGGGCTCTGGAATGGATAGAGGATCTCGATCCGGGCCTCTCGGATGGATGCCTGACTCTATCACTACAATGTCCTGCTGATGGGATCATAATTCGGCGTGAGGGAATGATGCCTGACCTTCAGGGGAAAAGATGAAGGGGCACTAACCCAAACGAAAGATGTTCAAGGCACGGTGAACAAAAGGACTAAGACGTTCTACAAAAATTAGACATTGTGTAGAAATGATACACGCCGTGTTGTCTGGCCCCAGGTACTGCCCGTGTACAACGGCCCGTGTCGTGAGGCTAGTCATGTAGAAAACGTTATACACAACGTGTAGTAAGGAGTACACGTCATGTCTGGGTCACTGGGGCTGGCTCCATGTACTCTGGCCATGTGCTCGTACACGGTCACAAACCCGTGTACTCCAACCCGTGCAATATGCACACAGGGTGACCAGCGCTGGTGACCTCGCCTGGCAGGGTGAGGGAGTGCACAATCATGTACTCCATCATGTGTCCGTGTATCCCCGGGATACATTCCGAGCTCAGCGTAGCCGCCTTTGCCAAGTTGTACACGCCGTGCCGCCTGATGTCGTGTAGAGCATCCTGTGTCCGTGTACCACCCAAAGTACATGCCGAGCTACGGAGAAGGTCCAACACGGCGTGTGACCGGGGTCACACGCCGTGTGATCCTTCTCTGACCAAAAACCCCTAGCCGCCACCATCAAAACTACATGGCGTGTTCTTAGGATGTACATGCCGTGTATTCTTGAAATTTCCAGAAACATAGACCTCCGCCGTCGCGCCTCCCGTGGTGCTCTGATCATTGATCCGACCATCCGATCGCCACGAAAACTTCAGGTCTTGGTCGCCCCGATGCCTCGAAGCTGTTTCTGTCGTTTTCAGGCCTCCGATCGGCTCTGAAAACATGATTGATCTTCTCGTGCGAAGAATGCTCGAAGAACTCCCTTTCAGATCTGGTCCAATTTGTCAACCGCCATCGTCGCCGCACCTCTATGAGAACGTTGTGATGTTGAACCTTCGGTTTGGGATCGTTGCATCGCAGAACGGATGTGCAACGATCCGTTGTTCGTCGCCTCGCGATGAACACGAAGAACGCATGGGGAAAGGTGGAAAAGATAAAAATAAACAAATTGAGGAACGAACCCCCATCGTCGTTCATCGCGACGTTGATCCGCTCCCGTTAATTGGTTTAAACGGAGCAGAGATCAACATGAATATAATGCATGGATTAATTCCCCAAAATCATCCCAAAGAAAACCTTCCTGCAAGAATGTACAGATCCGTGGATCAACTTGTTCGTCATTGATCCGTGTTTGACGTTTAAATTCAAAATACGGGGAAAAGAAAAATCAAAATAACAAGCCCTACCTTTTAAAAGGATCGATCGTTGACGAAGGCATCGGGGTGCCGTTATCGTCACGATCCTTCAATGTCGGCGCAATGATCCTTGGTTTCAATCAGTTGTCATTCATCGTTGTGAATTGCTCCAATGCCTCACGGATTCGGCAGAGGTTCTTCTCAAGCATTTCCAACGATCAACACTTGGTTAACCGATTAAAAGGGAAATCAAGTTGACATTTAATTATGCGGCAGCATTAATGACGTTGTCGTGCCATTTTGAAGTTATTATGAAGAATCATTAATTTAGGAAACAGTTCCACCGTCGCCACACTCCAGCATATGTCTCCTTAAAAGAAATAAAATAAACTGGTTAATTTATTTTATTTTATTTTGCTTAAAACGTCAAAAAATTAACCTTTTTTCCTCGACCCGCGCCGGTCGAGGTTAGCCTCATTCTCAGGTAATGTCATCGTCCAGGACGCAACGGTGCTCTCAGATTTTTAATCTGGGCATTCGTTTGGAAACTTCCACAACCGCGCACAAGTGCTGACTCACTTAACTAAAAAAAAGTTCAAACCACCTTTCCGGGCTCACTGGACCTCGGAATGATGTGCTGTCTTCAAGCCCAGTCTCTAAATAATTACATATAATATTTAAAAATAATAAACCGAAAATCAGAGACATTAAATGTGTTTTACATTCCATCTTATTATATTGTGGTATGTTCTTAAATGTCCTTATTTATGTCCATTTTATTTACAAATTATGATAGACCATTTCCACTCTTGTTAAATGATCTTCTGAATTTTTAAGTGACGTCGTTAGGCTGCCGAATTTTCGTAAAAGAAATCTCACTTTATCTTTTCTTTCATGTTTACTCCCCAGGTGGTATGTCATTAAAATATCCACAAAATGATCTTATTTATATATTATTATGTCCCTATACTGTGAAATGTTTCATTTATGGATGGGAGACACTTTTCCCCTATCATTGTATTGTTTTTTAAAACCATGATATATAGTCGTTATGTTGTCAAATTTTCATCTCAAAATCTCTCATTTTTTTCTAGAAATTCTATTTTATTAATTATGTGAATACCCAATTCTATTTTCATATCCTGGAGTATTCATTAATACATAAATTTTATCTATTTGATTCTGGAATTGACATACATGTAACCCTTACTCCATTTCCATGGGTTATAAATGACATTACAATCATGTTTTTATGAACATTTAACAAACACGCTTTTGAAATAAAACCCATTTATTTTATTCCTTATATGATATTTATGAAATGTTTTATTTGGATCTATTTGGATCACACAAAAATAAATGTATATTAAGGGTGAACATTGATAGCTCTCCAATGTGTTGGGTAAAGAATTAATCTGTGGAGATGACAAGTTTCCTGATACATTAGTGACTATCCTTGATATTTTTTTATGGATCCCTGGGGATGAACATTGGTTATATGTTCATAAAATATTAAATGAAATGTTGTTGACACATATTCAATTTATAATTCCGTTTCTTTTTATTATGATCTTCCTCTTCTTCCATTGCTTGTGCCGTTATGTTTTTTATCAAGTTTATATTGATATCACAGGTAAACTAATTAACTTATTTACCCTTCCTGGGCCTTCTGCTCACCCTTTAATTTGATATATGTCTCTAGGTTATGTGATACTATAATTGTAAATATAATGAACCTATGATAAATCATTACATGTGTATTGTATGTATTCTTAATGTTTTCATGTTTTATGTTCCTGATATCCAAGACACAAAACATTAATGATAATCTATTTGTAAAATGTAATGAAAAGATATGTAATAAAAAGGAATGATCCTATAGTAATGGAGAGAGATATTGGTCCCAACCATTTTTTAATAAAATCATTCATACATGTGACACATTATAACAATTCCACATAATGTCATGACCCATAATTATAAATGGGTTTTATAAACCTCAAAAAATAATACATGAAATTAAATAGGAATTTTTAATATATTGAATTCATAATATTTTCATCAAGGAATATCCCATGAAAATAAGTGTTCTTCAAAATCATATAATCATTGGAATATAAATGGGTTTCTTATGAATCACTCCATAATTATAAAAACCATTCAAAGAAGGATATGAATGAAAACATTAGATAATTTATGATAAGGGCATGAGTACCATCAATATATGGAATCATATATTGAAAATAACATATAAATATAATTTGAAAACACTTCATAATGAAATTATCATTTCTTCATTGAAATGTGAACTTCAAAACATTAAATCCTTTTGAATCCCATTTTCTTGAAATTAAACTTGAAATCTTATAAATAATTCTTTAATGACCTTTTGGAAACCATTTTCATTGAAAACATATGAAATGTTCATGGAATAATTTTGAAAACAATTTTATAGAAAAATAATTTGAAAACATATAAATAATTATTGAAAATAATGTTAATATAATTTCCCTTTTAATAATTTCTAATCTAATAAATAATGATTTAAAACATTTAGAATATATTTTTAATCATTAAAAAAATGTAAAACCACATTGTTTAAAAGTATTTTTGAAAAAATATAACAGAATCTATGAAAACCATAAAAAATTAAAATCCTAATATCATAAAATTAAACATAAAAAATTATTTGAACTAGTTTTTTTGAAACATGGTTTTTGATATAAATTATACTTTCATCCCAAGAGGGAAATATGGTTAGAGATTTCTGAAATAAATTTTTTATTATATTTGGTATAAAAGAGTGTAAAATGGTAATAATACATGAATATATCATTAATAAATATAGGTGAATAAAAATCATGAGTTTTTGTGAGATATGGAATATAATATTTCATCAATGGATGCGTAATCATGACCAATCTCAATAAAATATGAGATTGTTTCAAAAACATCTTTTCACATATAAACATTGAATGAATCTACTAATGTATGAATGTGAAATTAACTAATGAATTTAATATCATGGAATTATGAAGTATAATTGTATAACATGTTAAATATTTTATATACTCTATATAAAATACAATTAGTGTATAACGTGGAATGTGTCTCAAATAAGGGAAATTGAGTTGAAATTACATTACCGAATTGGTGAATTTTGAGAAATTAATCTCATCATTGAAATATCATAGAATGGATTTGTAAATAAACATAAATTTTAGTATAATAATCATATAATACATCCATTGTATGTATGAACAACACTCATAAGGATTTTTTGGTGAATAAACTATTTATCTCATAGAAATAAAGAGTGAGACAAAATCCTATTACCTTGTATCATTAGTCTGATTGTACTCATTCAGACCTCCCTTATAATAAATATAAATTCATTATAAATCATTTAAATAGAAATATTATTATATCTAATAACATCTATAGATTTAATATTACTTTATATTACCCATTTGTTAGCAATTTCATGATAAGGATACGCTTCAGGTAACATTATCTATGTTTTTCGCGTGTGATTTAATTTGTTATGTCTTTAGTACCTATGCTTATATAATGATTTCATGAATATAAACCATGATATTAATATCATTTATTTAAATTATATTAGTATTATAATATGTTATATAATATATTAGTATGAACTGGAATACACCGTTTCTAGAGACGCAGGCCGTACATACGCAGTAATTCCATACTTGTTTAATTGTCAGGTTGAATGAAACTAAAAGACTAATATTTATATAAAAATATAAATTCATATAATATTAAAAGTAGATTTATGATATCATACATATCATCTATATTTTATAATACCATCTTCAATACAATCCAATTATTTTATGAACGAATCATTTCGCTTTGAGGGGGTTATAGTCCACGCATCCTCAAAAAAAATTAATATGTTTACACAAAATGGAATGAAAAAATATTTTATTTGTAAAAATGAATACATAAACATAAATAAATAATAAATATAGGAAATATAAAATATATTTTCCATCATAATTTTCACCATGATAGGTGGTAAAGGAAAAAATAAATAATCACCGTTTAGTCAGGCACTAGTTCACCATTCACATAAATAGTACTTTCAATACCCATTAGAATGATGTGCATGTATTTGTAGGTTGAAACCATAGTTTAAAAACATCCATTTATATTTAAGAGAAATTTTTTATAAAATCATGTAATAATGAGAGTGGAGGGGCATATAAGGAATATTAGAAAAAGGATATTGGGAGAAGAGGTTACCTCTTAATCAAGTAACTCCTTTCGATTTTTTCCAAAATGCATCCTTAGATTTCATTATCCCAAAAGAGAGGAATAGAAGAGTAAATTAGTGATTATTATAAGTTTATTGGTCAGATTCTGGCATAACCAAAGTGGGATGATAGGCGTGAAAAAGTGGGATAGGTGGCATATTTTTATTGGGATGGACAAGCACTTAGTTGGAATTCTTGAAAACAAGTTATTTATACAAATGTTATTAACAAAACAATGTCATACCAAACCAAAATAATTAAAAAAATAGAAGTTTTATATGCGAAATACGTCAATAAAATGGTTCCTAGACCATTGGATATGTCATTTGTGCCCCAAATATTAATTTTTAGTCCTTAATTATGCTTAATTTGATCGTAATCACTGTTATTAATTTTATTGACTTTTACAAATGATTTTGGTAAAATTTATATATGATATAAACAAAATCTAAATATTATAAATATTATAATTTTTTATGTTTATTTTTTAAAATTTGATTAATATAAGCATAAAATTAAATATTAATGCTAATCTCAAAGATGGGATGAAATAACTTGTTTTAACGTAGAATAATGATCAAAATTTTGTTAATTTTTTTAATTAAATTTTAAAGTGAAATTTATTATAATGACCAAAATGGTATTAAAATATGTATATTTTATCTAACATGACCTTATAAAAAGTTTAATTTACAATTAACATAAAAATTTATTTAAATGTAAAAGTAGTTATTAACTTAAATGCAATATATTTCACTATTCATCACAAATTAATTTTCTCAAAAAAGTAACCAAAAATTCCAATGAATATAATTTTGGAATTATAAATTAAAAAATTAGGTTTATTATTTAAAATTAAATTCTATATGTGTCTAAAATAATTATATTATTTTTTATAAAAGGCCAGGGACTGTTGCTTACTTGATAAAATATTATTTTTAATCATATAAGGATTTTACAAAAACATATATATTTCATTATCAATATTTTTTATTTCTATAAAACCATTATAAAAAATATTTTAAAATTATTTATTATCATTCATATTACTATGTTTAATATCTAGTTTATATTTATCTTATTTAAAAAGTTATACCAGTAAAATGATGTTTTGTAGAAACATCAGTGTTTTGTGTAAGGCACTCCACATCATGGATGCATATAACATACACCGAGTCAATTTTCCATGTATATTATTCTATTTCAGTGTCATGTAATGTAGTCCTAGTCAATTTCATGTGAAAATAATGTTTAATATAGTGTTTTAATAATAATAACTATTTTCAGGGTTATGTGAAATTAAAAAAATCAAAATGATTAACTTAAATCAAATATAGAAATTCACAAAACCATATAATAGTATATTATAACACCCTTAAATTGAGTTTCCCCTTGAACATCCTCTATTTTATCAATGGATTAATACATGATGATATTATTCATATAATCCCACATCGTAAAAATGAATATTGAAACTTCCCTTCAACAGGGAATGTGGGGACCATAATGGTTACCCAATGTATAATATAATTGGGTTTCCAAATAAAATAACGTTGGTTGGGAGTGAAGATTGTCCATGGAGGTAAAATGTAAATATTTCAAGGGATTGATTGAGGACATTAATAACAATTAAGTGTATGATAAATGAAATTTTGAGGGATTCAAAGGCATAGAACTATGATGATTTAGAAGGATAATGGTTCAATAATGTTAATGTATTATGACAATAGAATTTATTTTGATCATTATCCTAACTTTGGGTAACTCGTTAACTGACCAAGAATATATGGATATATAATTACATTATATATTTATATGAAAAAATATTATTCATTAGATTTTATTTTATTACATTCTAATTCAACCATTACATCATGTAATGGATTGTTATAAATTTACTTTGATGCCTGAAGTTTTAAAATACACTTTTTGTAAATCATACAGACTATAAAATAAATGAATTATTAACTATTTGTCTACAAATATTCTTAAAAATCAACATGGTTAATACATAAAAATATAAAGATAAAAATTAATACTATTATTTAATCATAAATATGTATTCATCATAAATAATTACCCATTAACTAGGACATTTCATAGGTTATTGGTAGGCATGAAACCCTTGTTGTCCTTCTATAATGGGTTCAAGACCAACAACCATACCCAAATTGGTTGGATTTCACCCGAAATACATTATAACCTTTTCCAAAACAACACTAATTTTATTTAAAAAATAAAATAATATGGGAATCCAATAAATAAGTTTAATAACTATATAGAATGTTAACAAACATTTTTAATAAAAAATCAGTGCATAAATACATCCTTGAATTTTTAACATAATATTTTCATGAATGGTAAACTTTATAACTCTTATGAATGAAGAAAATATGTAACTCTAGAATCAAATTGATGAAATTAGCATAGAATTGATTCCACCATATGGCACAAAGTAAGACATTGTATTCATAATCAAAACACGTTCATAACTGTTCTTTGTATTTCCTTAATATATGCTAATATCCATAATTACCATAAATACTTCTTGAAAACAAGCATGATTCATTATTCCAATGATTAATAGATAAATTATATAACTCAAAGAAGTTGTAAGGATTTAAATTCATTATAATGTCAATTTTTTCAATAATAAGTTCCCATGTAATCCATACCTTCCAATTTATTACTTAATATCCATCATATCATTATCCATATATCGTTATCTCAATTTCAGAACTTAATTATGGGTTTCCTTTCCTTAATAAAAATATAACATTTCCCCAAAATCACATTTCTATGTCCTCATAACTATCCAAATTGTCCTTTTCAATTCTTAATGAAAATATATACCAAAAATAATTATACATTTCATAATTCATACAGCATAATCATTTAATTCCAAAATATAAATACATCATCAGTATAACATTATTCTTAAACCACTTCCCATGTTTCATAAACTTATTCCATAATACTAATTTTCTAGAATATTAAATATAAATGTTGTTTTATGGATCCTCATCCTCAATCTATATTTTTTCTTATGATCAATGTAAAACATAGTAGATGAACATCACATACCTTTAACATATCAATTGTGATATCTTTATCTTTAAAGGTATAACAAATGCTCATACCACCTTCCTGATTCTCATTATGATATTTCCACATAGGAAATTGTTTTTCATAATTCCAAAATTTAAAAATTCTAAAATATTCAATGCTAATAATGTTCCTTCTAGTTCTCTCCATTGAATAAAACTTATAGTCATGGGTTGAGAAACACATATCATATAAGAAAGACACATCAATAGGAACAATTGCCTTTAGGATATCTTAATCGTCACTCAAAACATTTATTAGATGAAACCATTGTTTTATCCTATGTTTTATGTTATCATATTCTATTTAAATACATAATAATAGTTCATTAAGAGTTTTTTAATTCCCAAATCATATCCTCAGGGACTGACAGACCAAGGGTGTTGTAAGGCATGTTGTCGTGTACCAGATTACCCAACGTCTGGCGTAGAAGAAATAATTGGATATATTACTACAAGTTACATATTTTCAAGATCAAAATCCACATGTAGTATCCATACAAGGATGCATATCTTGGAAACCACTAACCCTCTCCTTTACAAAAATCCCTGGACATTTTCCAAAATTATGACACATCCTTATAATTATCCTTAGAGACATCTCTAAACATATCATTAAAATATATTCATATAAATCTCACTAAATATTTCCCATACTAGTTTCCAAAGGTTGAATAAACCATTATTTTGATTCCCAATATATCTACCCAGTATTAAAATTCATTTATATTACATCATTTTTATGAAAATATGGTACTTTACATAAAATCATGAATAATAATAGTAATAGTTTGTTGTATTTGGAAACATTGAATAAAATATGATATCATGGTTAAAAATATTAATCATCACCCATAAATATCACCAACATTCGTACCTATACCAAAAATCATTCATCAAAACCTAGGGAAAGGGAACAAAAAAGTGAGGGATTTCTTATACACAAAAAGTGTAAATAATGTAAATGTATTAGAATAATGTGAAAAACGGGTATGGAGATTGAGCACAACATTTTAAGTTCATAACCATGATACTAGATATCATAATAAATGTTTTATATATTAATATATAAATAACAAGAGATTTATGATTATAAATCATGAAATCACAATGTAGGAATAAGGCATTGAGTTTTGGGCATTAAAAATGATTTAAAACATTTTGAATATGTATAAGTTCAAATATATTCACTTTTTTAGTTATGGAAATGAAATAATGTCCCCACATAATCTTATGTACCTACAACTTAGTCCATTCATAACATTGTGGACATTTAATCCTATTCACGCATAACCTTGTGGACGTAAAACGAGGTCCATGCACAACTTTTTGAACATGTAATCATGCTTGCACATAACATTGTGAAAATTCAATATGGTTCACTCATAATCATAATGAAATATAAAAAGGTCCATACATAACATTATGAACATGTAATAAGGTTCATTTATAATATTTTTAAGATATAATCATGTTCATTCATAAAAATTTGGACATGAAATTGGTCTTATGTATAACATTGTGAACATGTGATCGGGTTCATGCATAACATTTATACTAATTATGAATCGATCGTTATGCAATGTATTGGATGGAAATGTATGTAACCACATCTCAAAATATAATCATTCAAACATTTATCACAATATAATAAAACACTATCATATCATGACCCAAGAAAGGAGATGGTTTTTATAAACAGAAATAACAAAATATGAAATAAAATGTGCATAATTAATATTTACTCATAACATAAACAATGGAAATTAGATATCATTCATAATAATTTAATAGTTCCATAACCCAATAAATGAAGTGTGTTTCAAAACCATATAATCCATGGAATAAAAATTGATGTCATAAGTGTCATTCCATAACAACTGAAACCATTCATGATAGGAATTGAATGAATCCTTTGGATAATTTCTTAGAAGGGAAGTAGTAACATCAACATATGTCATCCTACAATGAAAATAAATTGGAAAGATATTTTTAAAACATTTCTTAAAGATATTATACTAAATTATTAAAAAAACTATCATTAAAACATAAAAACCTATTGAAACCAATTATCTTTAAATTAATCATGAAATATTGTAAATAAGTCTATCAATTATTCATATAAAAAGAGGTTGACAAATGTATGAGAATCATTTATTTGAAAATAAATTCCAACCATATAAATAAGTATTGAACATTATATGAAAAAAATCTCTTCAAAAATAACTCTTAAAACATAAAAAGAGAGCTTCGAAATGATTAAAATACATTTTGAACATAATTTTTTTAACCTCATTCTTTTCAATGAAATTTTAAATCATATTATGAAATATTTGAAAACATAAAAATTTTAAATAATATATTTATTCCTAATGTTATTAAAATAACATTTGAAAATATTTTGGAATTTTTTTTTGAAAATATAGGTTTTGAAATAAAATAGATTTGTGACCGAAGAGGGAAATATGGTCATATTTTCTATAAAATATTTTATGAATGATATTTTATTCCAAAGAGTGGAAATATGGTTATAATATATTTATATATCTTGAGTAAAAAAGGGAAATAAATATCATGAGTTATCTTGAGAGATGGATTATACGATTTCATCAATCGAAGAATAATCATAATCAATATCAATAAATGATGATATTGTTTAAATAAACATCTTATCACTTAGTAACAGTGAATCACACTCCAAATGTATGAAAGTGAAATTACATGATTCTTTAAATATCATTAAAGGATATATAATCATTATATAACATGTCAAATACTATATATACACATTATATATGAATATAAGTGCATAACATGGTGTGTGTCTCAATGAATTCAAATTGAGGCAAACATGCTTTACTGATTTGGTTAATTCTGAAACAAAAACACAATGAATGAAATATAATATAATTGATATTTAAATATCCATTAATATAATTATAAAATAAATATAATAAATCCATGAGAATTAAACACACTACTTAAAATTTATTGGCGATGAATAAAGCATGTATGTCACAGAAACAAAAACTGAGATGAAATCCCATTCCCTTGCGTCTTTATTATCAGCGTACAAATTAAAACCTCATGTATAATTAATATAAATTTATTATAAATCTTATTAAAAACAATATTCTTATATATCGTACCATTTATGTAATTATAATGACTTTATATGACCCTCTATTTAGAAAATTAATCCTAAGGATACGCTTTGGGTAATATTTTATTTGTTTTTCAAATCTCTTAATTAGTTATATTTTTGGTTCTTAAACATATTTTATGATTGTCATAATTTAAAATATGATATTAATTTAATTTATATAGATAATAAATTTAGTATTATAATCTAAAAAATATATATTTATGAAATAGAATACGTCGTTCATGGATAATGTATGTTGTACACATGCATAAACACAATTTACGTTTAATTGTCCCGTTGAATGAAAGTAAAAGAAATATATGAATATATATGTATATAAATATATATATATATCATTAATAAATTATATTTATTATCTTATATATATCTTATTTATTAAAAAATTCTATCTTTAGGACAACCCATTTATTATATGGATGAATATTATCACATTGAGGTGTCGGTAGTCTACACTTCCTCAAATGAATCTATTATATTAACAAAAAAGAACGTAAAAAATATATGCATTATGAAAATGAATATAGGATCATAAATATATATAAAATATATTCAATATGTAAACATAGTTTCTATCATAAAATCCACTATGAGTGGTGGTAAATAAAAAATGAAAAATCATCATTTAATGAGGTAGTAGTTCTCCGTAAACATGTGCAAAACATTCGTTCCACATTAAATGGTTGTGTGTGTATGTGTAGGTCAAAAAATTAGAATAAAAAATATATTATATTTTAGAAACTATTTTTTTTATAAAATAATGTAACAAGTGGATCAGATTGGGTGGATAAAGAAAATAACAGAATAAAGCGTGAGAGAAGTGGTTACTTATTTGTCAGGTAACTCCTTTTGGTTTATTCCAAAAGGCTTTCATGGATTGAATTATGCATTAATTTAGGATTATAGAAAAATTTAGGCATGTTAAAAGTGTATTTATCAGAGCTTGTATAGTCCAATATTGTTTTATTGATGTGATAATGTGGTAGATGTGGTAGCATTTTATAGGGAAGGAAAAGGAGTCAGTTGAAATTCTTGAAAATATGGTAGGGGTAAAAATGTTCTTACCTAATAAAAGTTATAAAAACCAATATAAATATAAAATTTAAGTTATATTACTTCTATATGGACATAAAAATAGTTTTTAAAAGTGTATATGTCATTTTTTCTCCTAATATTAAAGCTTATTCCGTAATTAAGAAAAAGTTTACCTTAATTTTTGTTATTATTTTTAATCAATATTACAAATCAATTTTGAAAAAATTATTCTTGATATATTTATGAACTATAAATTATATGGATTAAAATTTTTTATTTAAATTTATATAAATTCAATTCATTTAAGAAACATAATTATTATAAATCTCATAGACGGGACAAAATAAAGAGTTTTTAATAATGAAGAATGTTCAAAAGTTTGTTAGGTTTTTATATTCAATTTCAATGTGAAATGTATTATAATGACATAAATTTTATTAATAGTTGTATTATGGTTAAATTTTTTCCTTATAACAAATTTAATGTATAATTTAACATTAATAAATTTTTAATGAAAATGGCGCTTATTAACTAAAATGCAATATTTTTCACTATTCATCAAAAATTGAAGTTTCCAAGAAAATTTCAAAACAAAATCATCCTAAGATAATTTCAACATTATATATTCAAAAAATGAAGTATATTTTATCAAATTATATTTTTATATTCACCTAAAATTATTTTCATTATTTTTCATTGATTGACATAAAAGATGCTTCATTAGGAAAATAGTATTTTCAAGTATATATGATTTTTATCAAAAATTATATCATTAATTATCAATGTATTTTATATTTATAATACCAATATAAAAAATATTTTAAAATTAATTATTAATATTCATGTTAATATGTTTAATGACTATGTTATCATATAACATTTTACATAATTATATTAGTAAAACATCAGTATTGAGTTTAATGTTTGTCAAGACATAGTTTCATATAACATATTCTAATTCAATGATCAGTGTATCATACAATTATTTTGTGCTATTTAATGTATTATATGTTTGTTTCGTGTGGGAGTAATGTTTGAATTAGTGATATAACAATAATTAAATGTTTTCTTATTTTTTTGAAATGAAAAATAACAAAAATAATAAATTAAATGAAATATAATAATTCAAAAAAACTCAGGGTGTTATAGTATTTACTTGTATCTTATTAACTATTATATAATATCTAATAGAATTAAAAAAAGAATTTAATAGTATAGAAATTATATTATTTTTATTGGAAATGGATATTACATTCCCAAATGAAAATAAATAAAATAACTGTTAATTAAAGGATAAACCTCTTAAAAGAGGTCATTTCCACAATACATCATTCATCCAAATGATTAGAGTGTTTTAATATAAAAACTCCCTTTATATACACTTTTTTAAACTCTTAATCAACTCTAATAATGTGTGAAGTAAATCAAATAAATTAACTGATATGGTATAATTTTAGTCTTCGACGGTGTATATGGTGTATTCTACATGAAACACATAATACCCCTTGATCTTTTATTTCTTGAAACACCCCATTTGTACCAAATCTATATTCAGTTAGATGTAGTAATCAAAACATATATCATTAAAATATTTTACATTTTCTTCCCCTTCCAAGCATGAATAGAACATTTATGGTTTAAATTGTGTGGTGATATCCATTATGTTGAATATATCCCATCATTAATTTAATAGAAAATTTTGGTTATTCATAACTAGGATCAAACCATCATGTTATAAAAAATATTTATACCATAAAATTTGTAAGTATTACATAAAATGTTTCATTAAAATTATTCATAATAAATATTTATGATACACACTAGAGTGAGTTTTCAACAGAAGAACTATATTTTCTTGAAATTTATGATTTCAAAATCAATATAATAATTTCCATTTAATAAAAATACATTTTTTTAATGTGGAGACATATATAATTTTTTATGAAAAATATTAATGAGAAAATTATTTCTAATAAACATCACCACACAAATAAAATATAACTCCATATCAACTATTCAATATCAAGAACATAATATTTCAAAACTCATGACGAAGATAATGTTTTATTATGACTTCCAAAATATATTTCAACACATATCATTTATCTAAAATTTTATCATTTAATTTCCATTTCTTGTATATAAATCTACTCAATCCTCAAACTCCATCCAACAACCAATAATAACTTACCTTAGTTGTAAATTCATGTCACTTGTCAAAAAAGATTAATGTATTCAGTTTTTTTTCTAATACATTGAATATTAAGGTATCTTCATAATAAAATAAAAAATAATATCTCTATATGATGAGCTACTAATATTAGCAATCATGAAATATTTTAATGTTTATTTAAGTAAAGAAATATGAAATACGCCTTACTTAATTCCCCCTAAAACTGTAGAAAAATACACAAATTTTTTGAATTTCATCGGAAAAGAGTTAAAAAATTGATTAAATGATGTATTTCAACCTGATCTGCATCCTATTCCTTCTTAAAATTAATCACTTCCACCATTCTGGATCAAAATCATCCGTTTTCTTTACATTCAAGGAAGACAACCAGATTTGGAGGTGGTTAGAACATCATGATTCCCTCATGGATGAAGACCTATACATATGAGAATATCCTCTAAACTAAATAGGTGTATCCTAAAGAGTTGAAGGAAAACATTAATCTAAAAGATTCAGATTACAATTGAACCATGATTCAGGGGTTTCACCATGTTAGACACCACCCTCAACCTCCAATCCCTTGTCCACACCAATACATAAAAGAAAATATGTGAAAAAAGATAAACTGATAGAAAACCTATCCTAGCCACATCCGGAACCCGCATAGTTGGAATAGGGCCATCTGGGTCAAATCTCAGTCTGGAAAAAATATCATTCACCCCTGGTTCTGGGTTTAGATTCCTCACCACATATTGATTAGATGGGGGGAATTTAAAATACATAATCTGATTAAACCATTAAGGGATTAATAAGAGGGATTTTCATTTCTGTATGTTGTAATTTGGATGAAAAATAGTACAACTGCCTATAATCCATGAAGAAGACACCCTAATAATCACAATAAACCTTTTTCTTCATTGTAATTTTAACGTCAATCTCATGGAAAATGAACTCCAACGAATCCTTGGATACATCCACCTAAAGATATATTACGATATTGTATGGAATGGAGTGTGAGTGTAGAAATATAAACATTGGAATACACCCACCATAATTCCAATCATTCTAAGGACCTACATATTATAGAATGTGATAGGTTTTCAGAAATTAACCACATTACCCATTAACTTGTTAATTAAATTAATATTACTATTATTCTTATTCATAGATAATTAAAAATGAAATATTTATCAATTGTGTAACTACTTATTCAAAACATGGAATCCAATTCTAAATATTCATGTCACTAATGTCCACAAATATAGGTTGTAATTGATCATAAAATATGAAATGAGAAGTTGTTTCAAAATAAATGTTAAAAACATAAAGGGTTTATATCTAAATTCAAATATATTATAAATTTACAAAACCATAATTTTATTATATTAAATAAAATATAACTTATTTTAAAATATTATTATTCTAAAACATATTTTGATATTTTAAATACATTAAAATGAAATAATGTTTTAAATAATATTTTTATTTTTTAATATTCATTGAAAAATAATATTTTTTAGATAATTTTAAAAAATTGAAGTTGTAATTATATATTAATGATTAGTTAAAAAATTAAAATCCTTTCCTAAAAACATCTTTTAATATTTTTAGAAATTAACTATAATAATCACCCATAAAACAAACGAAACTTATTTACGATGTGAATGTATTTTTTTGAAGGAGAAAATAGTATTAATAAAAATAAAATATATATTTAAAAATATTTATTTAATACTATATAAATGTTTAGGAATATTATATATTTCAAAATGGGGTTAATATTATTCTTTCCATTCAATTAAATTTATTGGTTATAATTATAAAATTTAAATTATAATATTTCATTGATAGTTTATACTCAATGTTCCATATTTTGTATGCTATCAACTATAGTCGTTACTTTTATCATGTCTTGGGAATTCAAATTCACCCCCTTTAACAATATATTTCCCATTTATTTTATTTCAGAATACAAACCAATGGTTTTTTATTTTCCAAATACATTTTTCTAAATAACTCATTTTAAAAAAAATTTAATAAAACATCATCTTGATAAGAGGGGAATGATAAGTAAGAAGGTCATCTAGAGTAAATAATAAATGGTTTAAAATTAGTTGAACATATGTGGGAAGTGGAAATAGGGATAGGGAAGACAAATCTAAAACCCAATGATTTATATAGAGTGATGTAGTATATGGTGATTATTAATTCAAGCATCATAAAAATTTAAATCAATGATGGATTTAAATGACCTGAATTTCTCGATAAGACAAATAACTAGATATTTTTTTTGTTTCAAGATCTATTTCCACGAATAGAGTAATTCCATTTCCATCTATACTAGTAACCATGGGAAATACACATACCATATATGTTCAATTTCATTATTCGAAAAGTTTCTGCAACAAATTAATCTTTTGATCCAAATGTTTGGAATTAATTTTTCATTATGAAAGAACTAGAATCAATATATAAGGAATTAAATAATACATAAAATAATAAATATCCCTTCCACCTATTAATTGTAAATTATATAAAAAAAATTATGAAAAGATAATATAATTCAAAAAAATGACTAGACATTCATACTATGAATAATTAAATTAATCTTCAAAATTTAACAGTAATACACAAATTTAATCATAGACATTCAATAAATTACTAACCATAAAATTTATCAAAAATATTCCATAATAATAATGAACATAAAAATGATAAGTATTTCATAACATAGACTTCTAATTTAATATAAATATTTTCTCTCAAATCACATGAGTGAAACTTAAATTTTTATTTGAAAATGTTCATACCCTAAACATATAATATCCAATATATGTTAACTATTATCATTGATAACCTAAATCACTACAATTACATAGTAATACCATATGTTCTTCCCAAATATAAATCACCATTTATTTCTCAAATAAATACCCATAATATTATGTTTACCATAATTTTATTATCCACTCTAAAATTATAGGGATCGTCATTTTCAATAATATTAATCACTTATTAACTAAATCAATTTTTAATTACAAGGGATATCTATATAATTAACCATATATTATAAAAATTAACTCATCTTTTATCAGTCAAATCATTATAATAATGAAAGAAAAAAATTAAAATTAACCATGGATTATAATATTCCAATTGTAGGTTATTCAGAATTGTTACCTTTTTTTGGGTTCAAACATAATATCTCTTCCGAATGAGATTGGTTCTTATCTGGTATGTGGGTTATAGTATTTATAAATATATAAGATTTATAAAATTAAAAAAATATTGGAAAATACTCAAAATTACCATAATATATTCATTATTAGAGATGTGTTTTATCATCATGGTTTATGTCATATATTTAATTTTTCATCCTAAAATGAAATTTACCTTAATTACCTAAAAATAAGTGGTCTTATAAAACATAAATACTATAAATACTTTTAATCTTATTAAAAGAAAAATAAAATTGAATAATTTATTAAATTAAATTTCCACATTATAAAAAAATGGGTTTCATATATAAAAAGCTCAATTAATGTCTCCCAATGTACTCCCACCACCAGTATAGTGTAAGTAATTTTAAAATTGTGATCATTCATAAATATACTTTAACTCATTAATCCATTTAATGTAAAAATCATAATCATTATGTTGTCTTAATAATCCCTTAACCATTCACTATCATATTAAACTTTAATACTTATTCAATAAAAAACTAGCATAACCATCATATATTTAGATTCAATATTTATAAACATGAGACAAGAAATAATCCCTACATATCAAATGTCATATTTAGTTTCCACATCATCCACTGTAATGTAATTAGAAAATTCCAAACATATATATGTATGTTCCTGGTTGTCTTATTCAGGATCCTTCCCCCAAGTAAATAAATATTCATATTGACCATTTACTCAAATTTAAATCATATAAATGATAAATTGTGTAGAAAATTTTTCCTTTTATAGTGAAAACCGAATGCTTCATTTTTTTCTATCATATATTATTTCTTTATAACCTACTTTACCATATAAAAATGATCTTCCCAATATTTTAATATATTTTCATTGGTGATTATTTCAAAAATCATGACACATTTATGATTTGATATATTTAAATTTATGATTGTTATCACATGAACTCCCATAGGGATTAATATCATTCATATTTGATGCATTAATAAATTCACCAAGGTTTTTGTTTTAGTCATTACTCCTGATAACTAGTTTATAAAAACCATAATTGTTTCAAATATATCTCCCATTTCATTCAATTTACTATTTGGATAGCAAGCACAATTTCATTTAAATATATTGTTAGTTTAGTTCTTTTTATATCCATACGGTTAATAAAACCAAAATGGTAGTGTAATAATATTAATAAAATCATAATATATCACATTATATGGAGTATAAAAACTAATATATACTCATTTATGTTATCTCAAATTCAATTAATTTATCCAAAATAACTATGAAACTCTCTAAAATTCTCTCCACTTTGGTTACATGTCACTTGTAACATATGTTTGAATGACATCCAAAATTACATGGTTATCTAAAATTTTATATGATACCAAGTGGAATGATAGAGACATAAAAATAACATAATATGGTGTCCTTAGACTAGAATCCTAATTCATTCATTTCTAATGATCTTTTAGGTTCATAGTTTTAGAGAATTATGTCATAAATCTTACATAACAATCCCATATTTTACTAAGTGGACACATCTAAAAAATATATATTTTCCAAAATATAATAAATTTAAAACAAATGATTTTTTATAAAAACTCGTATAAACTATGCCCATTAACCATCAAATAATCATAAAACATGAATTCATGCATCATAAAAACATTCCTTAAATAAAATAAAATCATTAAATAGAATGTTGATCACATTTAATAGAATAATTTTCTTTTGAAATAACCATTTAAACATTTAATAGAATATTAAATGAAAATGATTTACATGACTGTATGAAAAGAATATCATGCCTTTTAATTTCTTAAAAAAATACGTCAAACCATTTGGTAAACAAGTTAAAATGGATACAAATGAATTTTCACAATCATTGATGCATAAAAAACTATTATGTAAATAATTTTTAGAAAACATTATTCTGGGTAGGGAATAAAAACATAGTTCTTCTGAGAAACCATAAAAAGTTATTTTTATGATAATGTATCCTTCACGAATCCTGACTGGTGACATAATTTCATTATATTTTTGATGTACAAATTTTGGATAATTTTGACACTCATAATAATATTTTTAATATTCTTTAATTATTTTATATCACATAGTTAAATTTTGTATAGTGTAAATTAAATATGTTCACTTCATATATTTTGATGATATTCTATTCATAATTCCAAAATGACTTTGGTAATTTGATGTTGGTCATCGTGGTCATTATTCTACCATATATAGAATAATAATAATGAAATAATTATCATTTTTATATATCAATTATACTTTTAGATTCACATTTTTCATATGAATGTGAAAAATTAAACATTTCACAATCATGTAGATTATAGGTCATACATATACATGAGTGACATTTAACTTTTTAAATAATAATTATAAAAAGAGTAAATAATTTTTTACCATTCTAAAATGAAAATAATATAATATATATCATATTTTTCCTTTCATAATACTTATATATATCATCCACTATGTGTGGTGGGTAAAACGTATCATATCACTTTGTGGATGTGATGGCCCACACGTATCCATAATCAACATTATCATTTTCCAGTGCAAGTAATGAAAATCAAATTATATACTAATAAATATTTCATGAATATCATATATAATCATTAAGTACATAATTATTACCAGTCCTAATATATTATGGTGGAAAATAAATTAAATCAGTTCGTGAGGTGGTTGACCCTGGTACACATGAATGATGATTTCATATCCCAGTTGATGGAATATGTGATTTATATATGTTATTCTACTAACATAATGACATATATGTATGTGGATGAACTAGATATATTATTTTATCATGATTTAATAAGTTTTTTTTGGATTTATAATAATAAACAAATGTTACACATGTAGATGAAAACCATATCTCCTCATTGGAAAACCTCTTTTTCATAACACTTTATGGAATTTAAGATGGGTATTATGCTTAAATGACTATAAAAATTTGGTAGGTAATATTACAAGGATTTTAGGTAGTTCTTTAAGAAAACAATGTGGGATGAAGTCTGAATAAATGACATTATGATTCTTACTTTATTTAGAGTGGGGTATAGAACTCTTGAAATTTCTCAAAATGTTAAATCGATACAAAATATTTAAAAATTCATAAAAACTAAGATATTTATTTTTCAAGATTACTATTATTTTATATTATGTAATCCAATTAAAATTACATTTGTTTTGACTATATATCTACCCTTATATTTTAGTTATTTCCCTTCATTAACTCTATTAACTCTTACCATGAAAAAATTATTTTTTACTCAGTGATGATTAATATATTCATTATAATATTGTAAAAGACCAAAAAATAGACCATATTTTATAAAATAAACCTTATCCTAATAATTTTCACAAATTTATGATTTTTATGAATTTTATATCATTTAATAAAATATTATTTATTATAAAATATCAATAATATTAGATTTTAGAATTATTCATTATATTAACATTAATAATATCAAAATAACTCTTATAATTAGAACATACTAATTTAATACATCCCAAATCATTCAATGTTAACTATAAAATTATGGGATTATATTAATTATATAATATTATATTTCTCATAATAATTTTTTTATCATTTATATGACTTCCCCAATAATTGAGTAACTACAACATAATTTTTGTGAAAGCATTTAAGGTAACTATTAGATCCTTAAAAATTAAAAATAAATATACCTGATGAATATTAATATATTGTCTTTGAAATTAATATTTATTGTTTAATATACCCTCTAGATATTATAATGTGAAAAAACTATAATTATTAAAAACAAGAGTGTGGCATGTTTCACATTCCATTGAATAAAATATTATAATTTTTATAATATCATCAAACATGAATCAAATTGAAATAAATTAGACCCTTGGATTTTTAGGGTTATGGTGTTCTAATAAAATACATTGTAGGTAAGTTTCTTAGTTATTTTATGGTACTTATTATTTTATTTTTAACCTAAAACCCACAATTTATCCTCTACCATGGAAATAAAATTATTGAGTTTAATAATAAAATTAAATGAAAATGAAATGGGTAATATTTCATAAATTTTGAAAAAATATTCTAGATAATTAATTCATTTTTCAAAATAAATAATATTGATTGTGAAGAATTTTTTTTAATCTTAAACTGGAAAAATGCAATGGAAAATAATTTTTTTAATAAATTACAATTTAAATATGAAATGTTTTAATACTAAATTAAAGTATAAAATCCATTTGAAAAGAATAAATTTGTTGTTTCAAATCAAATTTAACTAATTTTTTTTCAATACCCATCCAAAACATAATTTTACATTTCAAAAAAAATAAAATATAATATAGTTTTCAAAAAATATTATAATTTCTACTCAACAATGAAAAATCTTCATTTTATGGGGATTATCAAATACTCATCAAATGATAATATTAGAATGATGAAATCAAAAATTTCATTAATTTTGTTGAATTTGTTTTCCAAAATTTAAAGACATTATTTATAATAAACAACCATAAAATCAATAGAGATCATTTTTTAAGAAAATTTATTTTTGTAGAATAAAATGAAATTACAAAAAAAATTAGTAAACATTTTAAAAGGATTAAATAATTAATTAAGAATGAGTATGACCATTATATTTTTAATAATTCATATAATGTGATTATGTCCAAAAAAATAATGGCTAGGATAAAATAGTCAATTTTAAAAAATAATATTTCTTTAATCATTTTTGCTCAATTTTGTGTATATTTTATGTTATCAAACATAGTTTATATATTTTTAATCTCAGGATGATACAAAATATCCAATATATACATAACACTTAAATTCATACAAATGATATAGGTGGGTATGATACACAATTTTGGAATTCACATATGGTGGTTTAATTATAATTCATCTTAAAGTGATTTTTGTAATCTTCAATTTTCATGTAACATAATCTTTTTAAGCTGAAATTTGTAATGTTCAAAATGGGCTTGGTATAGGAAATTTTTGTAACACTTTATGACTTCATTTCATGTTAAAATGTGATATATATGGTAAAAAAACACTTATTAATTCCATTAATCCCTTTCCAATATATATTTCATAATTTTATTACATCTATTTATACACATCAATTTAATGGATTTGTTATAATGGAAATATAAAAAAACATTCTCAGGTTAATATACCATGGTTCATATTTTATGAGTTTCATAAGATGAAATATATTCATAAAAATTATTCATAGAGTGATAAATTCCCAAAATAATGTGTTGTAACATTCTATGTTCTAAGAATAATTCCAATTTGAAAATTAATCTATACACATGTTGAAATAAGTAGGGGATGTTTTCCCTCATAAAATATTTTGGATCCCAAATTTTGTCCACAAGAATAAACATTCATGATAAATATTTTACATTTATGTTAGTTCTATTCCACTATAACATATCTATTCAATCCTCAATCTACACTGGTACTTATTCATTATAAATTAACTCTATATCATAAAAATGTATACATTTAATATATGTAATAGATATCATATTTAATTAACAAAAAAATTATACATGGATGAAATCATGATCATGTGAGAGATATGAATGGGGTTTTATGATATAAGAAACATCTATAAAAGAATAAATAATCCGTTTGAGACTAATATTCCCAGGGAACAACATTATCCTTATCCAAAAACACACAACCCACTTCTAAAGAGAGATACATTGGAATATCTTTTCAATAACATCATGCTCCATATCTCACTGATGACTATATGATGATTTTATATATATTTATTAATCTATTTATCCTTATCTATCACTTCACATGTGTGTTCATGAAATATGACTTCCATATTTCCATCATTATTAATAAATAATATATTTTTACAATATCTCCATACAAATACTCATATGGTTCCAATATAATTAATAATTAGAAACTATTTTTTAATGAGGACTCGACCTAGTCATGTTATTTATCAAAATATCCTTGAAATTATTTTAACATGGATTTAGTATGTTCTATATTTCTAAGTTGGTTGTTTCATACTAACCATATGAATACGGGTAATTAGTAGTGATTAATATCCATTAATCCCCCAATTCATGTTTAATACATCTAAATAATTTTATAATAATCCTTGTATATCCATAAGATATAATGAAGAGTGGAATTTCATGTTGTATTACAACTTATCTTATGAATATAATTTAATGTTTTTAATGAAATAAATATATTTTTATAGAAATGAATTATTATTACATATCAAGGTTATTGAATATATATCATATATTGTTATCATAATTAAATTAATGGGTGAGTTATATGATGGAATCTATGTAGATATTATCCTATTTTCAAAATCAAATGGGTAATGGTTACATAATTTGATTATATATGTATCATTCATCCTTAACATGTTTTCATATCATGTATCGAATTATATACTCAAAAAACTACCTCTACATGTTTTCAATCTAGAAATAAACTTTCAGATCTTAATATATCATTTTATTTTGACGAGGATAGTGAGTGTTGAGATATATTCATCATCCTACAACACATAATTATTTATAATATTAAAGGGACCCATATCCATTTCCCAAAACATTTCAATTATCACTATCAATGTTGAACTATGAAAGGATTCAGAAATTATTATATAGTTATAGATAATCATATTTCACAACATTATCATAATAAGGATTGATGCCTGGTAATATATTTTTAGAAGATCAGATTTGTAACATTCCCTTATTACTTTAATAGAAATATATTTTCAATCCGGAGGTACTACCTATTTTTCAATGCCCATCATGGATTTTAAATCATGATCATTATTACATAGTGTATCTAACACATTTTTATCCTCATAAATGTTGAAATGTAGTGACAATATATAGTCTTATATGAACTCCAACCATATTCTTTTGTATGATTTTGATTCCTTCAATGTGGTTATTTAAAGAAAGCCTTTATGATTAGTATATATATATATTAGTTATATCCATATATATATAATTACATGAAATATGTAATGAAAAGGTAATATCTACCATATGTAAATCATGTGTTTTAAAATTTTTATCATCAATATTTAATTCAGGTGAGGTATAAGTTTGTACCTTGCAATTGTTATTCTTAAATATATTAATCCCATATTTGAATAATTACACCGTTTTATAAAACATTCCCCACTATTAGGTAGTGATAGTATATGTGTTATAAAAAACACATATTATGTTCCCTATAGATTTCCTCATAATAAATTCTGTATAGAATTATTTTTATGTTTTGATTATTCCTAATTTTCTTTTATATGTATGGGAAATTTAAAACAGATTCAATAAAAACTCACCAACCTTTGAAAATTATATATCTTCGATAAATAGTTGATCTGGGTGATTTTTCAGTAACATCTTAAAATTTAGGATTTATAGGTATTCCATCCCCTATGATTACATTACTTACAGATGATACATTATATAACAATTATTTACACTTATAAAATATTACATAGATTATCTCGATTCTCAATGTCTACAACAAAATTACAAATCGATAATCATTATCATCCTTTATCATGGTTTACATGATAATATGGTCTATGAAAACTACAAAATGTTTATCTATGTAGTCCAAAAATAAAATATTCATTATATCCATGAATATAGTTTGGGGATTTTTATTTCTGAATATTCACTATAAATTAATTTTTTACATACATCTTATAAAAAATCATGGATATATCCTCTGATTTAATGATTAATTGATGAAATCGTGATTAAGGATTTATTATATTAGAGTATCTATACATTCTCATCTGATAAAAAAATTCATCAATACAAGGTATATGATAATTTTTTATGATCAAAATTTTAGTATGTTTATGATAGTCAATGAGAAGACAAATTAAATCATCTTTATTCATGAGCAATGTGCTTTTTCTCCCCAAGTTGAACCACTATGGTATATAAAATAATTATTTATATTATCATTGATTTTCAATTTCACTACATCAAATTCAATGGATTCTATTATATGAGTACTATTTGATAAAACAAATGGTATATTTATGTGTTGGACTAAAAATTATACCTCATGCTTCGGAGGAAGAATAGGTTGTTATTCACAAAATATATCAATATACTCTTATATAATTAAAATAAATCCATTTTTATGTTCTTACACCTCCTTTAAATCTATAATCCCCTAACTATTGGGTATTAGGATCTACATTATTGACAATTCTACCAAATGAATTTCATAATTATCCTTGAATTAATATTTAATAGTTTGATTCTTTTGTATATTAAAGGATATTTCCATATCCTAAAATATACATATGTTATATATTTAAAAATAGAAAATACATTACTAATAAAACATTGAAATATACCAAATTAATAATATCTATATCTGTAGAAAATACCATAGGACATAAATAAACTAGACAATATATAATACAATTGATGTAGTTATCATACTAGAAGGTGTTTTCACCATTATGTTACCATCTTTATTTTAAAGATTTAAATAAAAGTTTATTGAGTGAAAATTAATATGGATAAAATAATAAATTAAAAGATATCGAGAAATAAAAAATTGTATCTTTCTTCACTTCTTGATATACTTTAGTCACAATGATTTTTATTTGGTTTTACATTTTTCTGAACAAACCCAATCATCAATCTAATTGATGTTGTAATTTAACCAAACTTATCATACATAAATATTTTATATTATTAGATTGATATTCATTAAATATCACAAATATACAAATTAAAATCATTTGAGTTCCATTTATATTGGAAATATAGACACATAATCGACTTGTCCATAACTGAGTTACATCATCTCACATTATGTTCTTCATAACTAGGAACCTTCTTAGACATATCATTGTGATACCTTTAATAATAAACTCTATAATGTAAACATATGAAATAGTTACATCATATTCTAAGTAAGTTTAAAATTGAGAGATACCACCACATCAATTGAAAAAGGGTATGAGAACATGAGAATTACATTTTAATATCATAATATTTATATTATTGATAAAAAAAATATGAGTCATGGGATACATCATGGTAGTTTATAAGACATCAATCCTAATTAAATTTGAGAAAATAATACATGAGATCATAATATTGTAATAATACATAGATTAATAGATTACAAATAACAATTGAAAATCTGTACCAAATCAATAAAGGATTATTTCCAAAACAATCAATGTATAATATGTTTACATCCCAAATCGTCAATGTAGTCAGGGTTCACTCCCTTCACTATCGTATTGAAAAAATTCCATTATTAAACTAGGTACACTCTTCATTAAAATTTCTTTTATCTCATGAGATTTCAATATTTACCTAATGCATTGGTGGGATATACTGGTTCCACCCATCTGATGTAAAATATGACCATCATACGTAGTTATAAAATTACCACATTACTTGATTTTATCACAATCACCATCACATATTGAAAATCATATATTCATGTCCAAAAATATCATAAAACATTCATATTTTTATATCCCCTCAAATAAAGTGTGTTTTGTAATCACTTCATCATATCATAACTTTTGGAAACAAAATAGGTTTCATAATAATTTCACTATTTCTTCATAGCCCAACCCTTATAATAGTGAAGCATATTTTATATTAATTTTATAATGGTATAGTACATGTATGATAAAATGGTTTCATGGACATGTTATAATCATATAAATAAGTCATTAATTGAGTTAATATTAATGGAATCCTTGAATTAATTACCATGTTAATAATAAGTAACATCATTATATGTAATCCACGATGGAAAATGATTTTTATAGATAACTACAATCATTTATTGATGAAAATAGACTTTTCACATTGAAAAATACATCATAAAAATAAAATATTTTCGAAATAATTTTCATTGAAAATAACATTTGAATCATATAACATAATATTTAAATTATAGTCAAATTTTTTATTGAGGAAAATATAATTTATTTCAAAGTCAACTTTTTAAAATTATATTTTAAAAAAATAGTATGGAATCCCATTTTATTTAAAAGAACCATAATATTTTATGAAATATCGAATAAAAATAATTATCAATGTGATATAAAATTATGTACTTTTCATACATGTTAAAACAAATATTCATTTCAAAGTATAAATAAATTCCATATAGGCCTTTGTTTGGAAAACAACATTATGATTTTTTAAAAGTATTTTTAAAAAATAAAAAAAGTGTAAGAAATTATTTACCAAATATTTTGTGGGAATGTTAGAACATTTTTGAAAACAATATTAGAAAAATTTATATGGAAGAAAAATGATTTTCCATCAAGGATATAATGAATGATGATCTTTCATAAATATATTATTTTGGACTCTCTAATTAATTAATAGTGAAAAATGAAAGGAAAATTTATATTTTAAACATCCTAGGAAATTATAGAATTAGTTATTTTCATAAATATTAATATTTAAGAATTAGATATTAATTTTCAATAAAAGGAATTCTTTTTCTGATAGCATATTTGACACCCAATAATGGGTTTCTATAAAAGTTTAAATTTCACACAAGACTAAGTTATTTAAAAAATAAATTATTAATATTAACATTTTAAATGGTAGTTAACACCTATACCTCTTATTATTAGTAATGAAAAGAACGAACTATATTATTAGTACACATGTTTATATAATTTTTTATTTGTTGGAAAATTAATTATGTGAATGTAAATGTCTTTTTAAAATAAAAGGGAATGTTTTTCTAAAATTATATTTAAATGCACACAAGTGTGTTTTATTTAAATAAATGATAAAATAAAACTTTTTTGGATTACATAAATGAAAAATAAATATAATATATTTTAAAAATTGTTTAAAATTCATATTATGTTTTTTATAGACATTAAATAAGAACAAATGAAATTTTACGGATAAAAGGAGTATTTATTTAAAAATGAAATTTTGTAACATTTTGATGGATAAAATATATTAAATCTAGGTTTTGAAATTTTTATAAATTCTATTTGAAAAAATAATTTCCCTCTTTTGTAAATGTGACATCAAAATTTACATTAGTTTATTTTTGGTATTTATTTTGATAAAATTCATGTTTTAATGAATATTGGAAAATACTGTTTTTTAATTCCGAACAAATTTTTCACCTGATTTACTTAAATGGATAGGTTATCATTATAATTAGTCTTAATTAATAATTATATGATTTTTTTTATCATTAAATCTAATTTAGGCAATTAAAATAAATTTAATATTTAAATTGGATATAAAAACGTTGTGAACTTTTGAACATTATTACTTCAAAAACCACATTTTATAGATCCATAAAATGGATTAACATTAAATTAATTCAAAAACATGTGTTAATTGGATTTTAAAAAATATATATACATGGTTGTAATTAGTGTGAAAAATATGATCTTCTGAGATCAAAATATTTTTTTGGTCAATAGTAACTTTGGTATTTTATTTACCACAGTTAAAGGTAAATAGGGTAATTATAGTTAAAATAATTATTTAATAGTATAAAATTATCCAATAACTTTTCCTAATATTAATTTAGGAGTTATTATTGAATATGAGCATCATTGGGGAGAAATGTGTCCTTTGGAAGCCACTTGGGTGTGATTATGACATTTATAACAAATAATTTTATGTAATGGAAAATATGTTATAAATATGCCCCTCCTTAGTAGATTTTTTTAATATTGGGATACATAAGTGATATGATAGACTAATAATAGTCCATAAAAATATAAAATAATTACCTACATCCAACTAATTTATTTATACTTTTTAGGAAATGGGTAATTAAATTTTATAGTGGCACAATGACAATTCAATAATTGATTTATTAACGAAAGAATTAAATAAAGGATTTTAATAATATTTAACTAAATATAATATGAAATATTATATTACATACAGATATTTTATGTATTACTATGATATTTTATTATTGAGTTAATGTATTTTTATAAAATTAATCAAATTGTTATGGGTTTTTAAAAAAGTCATGTAATGAATACTATTAAAATTCTCATAATTCAAAAATCAAATTATATAACATCTAATTAAATGTTATAAAATATATAAAAATAAATTATTTGACCAAAAATCTGATATAACATAGAAAATTTAATTAATTTCTCCTGATTTTGTCACTTGATATGATTATATAATTATATTAACTCATAGTGTGTAAATTACTAAATAAAATGACAAGAGTTAAAAAGTATTAAAAAAATAGATAAGGATTAAAATTATTCAAAACATGATAATTATCATTCGATGATTATATTTATAGCCCTAATAATATTATCTTCATACTAAATCTAATATTTCCCATTTTAATTGAAATTGAATTTATATTAATTTAATACCTTTAATAATTACAAGGGTTCCCCTCCCCTATCCTACAAAAAGGTACCCATTCCTCTTTATTAATAACACATAAAAACCTATTTAGATCATCCAATATCATCCCAAAATACATCCTATAATACCAACCCCACCAATTATTCAGGACATATATTATGTAGAACAACCATCTTAGTGGTGTTAAGGTGTTATGAAAGGTGATCATATGAAGGAAAGGAATGGTTTTTATTTATGTGTTTCTATTTTATTTCTTCTTCATATGACATTAAATATCATAAAACCATGATTATAAAATAAATAATGTATCATAAACATACTAATATGTTATAAAGTTAATATCATTCCTATATCCACCTCCAATTTCATAAAATGGAAAATTAACTTTACATTCATGTGTAAAGTGGACTACAACCTTGTGAACCGATATAGTTAATTTCTAATTATTTCCACTCAAGAAATTTTTAATGATGGAATAAATGTTTATATATTATATTCATAAAATATTTATCCTTATAATATAATAATATATTATTTTCATATTTTACTTTCCACGTGCATAAAAATGATAATGTCGTTCTTGAGTACGTGTGAACTATCATCTCCACCAAGTGATTTGATTTTTTATTATTAATTTCATAACTTTTATGCTATATATATATAAATAAATTATAAATATGATATTACTTATTCTATTATCATTTTGTAATGGTTACATATTAATTTCCTTATTTCCAAAAAAATAGAAGAAAAATGAAAAAACTTAATCCTGCATAAGTAAGGCTTATCGACTCTATGATTGTAACATTGTTCATTTTACATATCCATATTTAATTTATGGATTTATATTTATAAATTATATATAAAATTATTTAGTATTTAATTAATATTATTTTAGAGAGTATGTACTTTTGACGACATGGACTATTGACATCATAACATGTTAATTTTTTACTCTAGTACTGAATATCGATAAAACATCTGACATGAAAAAAAATTATTATGTAATTGTTATAACATTGTAAAAAGTTAAATATAATAAAAAAATAAAAAAAGGTTTAAAAATTGGTATAAATTATATTTTGTTTATTATTCATGAATATAAAGAATGTACGAGACAAGTCGGAGTCAATGTAAGAAATTTCATGTCAATATATTTTCATTAATCCATTTCATGATGAAATGCACCATTATTATTTTTTATGTTATATATATATACTATTTTAAATTCGGTATCCATATAATATCTCTAATCATGTTATTTAATGTTTTGAAAATTTTCATACATGTGGCTTAAAATTTAAATGTTCAAAATGGTAAGGGATTGTTTTATTCAAACATCATTTTAAATGTTTTAAAAATGATTCTTATAAATATTTCACATTAATAACCATGACTTCAAAATGGTTTTATTAATATATATATAGGGACATTAATTTAAAATTTAAAATTCCATTCAAATTATTCAATGTGTTATTGGACACTTTGAATCAAATATATATATTTAAAATGATTTAATTGTGTTTTGAAACTCGATTTTTGATTTCAGTAACAAGTATTGTTTTTTATCATATACCCCATGATTGTAATTTCATGTTTTCAAGATGATATTATATATTGTTGATCATTTTACAGGTTTACAATTTTTTTATCCCATAATCTCTTTTCCTTTATAATTACCCAAATTGAAATGATGAAATGTGATTTGAATGTGGAAAAAATAGTGCATTTAAATTCTAAACTACATTTTCGTGTATATTAATTATATATTGAGATTATCCTTTTACATGTTTTTATGTTATAATAATATTTTTATTTTATTATATAAAATAATTTTCTCTTTATAAGTAATTTCACATTTAAATTTGATATAAACACATGTTAATGTTATGATGCTTTTTACTTTTTAGAAACATGTTTCCTCAATCCGTCAACGAGATTAGCATTAAATTTAATTATATTCACTTTTGTGAATTGAATTTTCAAAACATGAAATACATGGTTATAATAATTGTAAATATTTTATCAAATATGATCAATATATATTTTGGTGAATTGTAATTTTATTATTTTATTTACAGCATTTAAAGGAAAATCTAGTAATTAATGGTAAAAATAATATTATAATAATAAAACATTTCCCTAAAACATGTCGAAATGTTATTTTATGAGATATGGATGACCAATAAAACCCATGGGTCGAAAATTGTGGCCTATGGAATGCACAATGGTGTGATTATGACATATATAACATGTAATTTAAATTAAAGGCTAAAATATCATAATCATGTCTATTATTAATAAAAAATTAATATAGGGAAATATAAGGGACCAATAATCTATAAATATTAATTATCAGTATATAAAAATTAAATGCATTATAGTAATTTATTTACAATTTTTAGGAAATAAACAATTAAATTTTATTATGACACAATGATGATGAAATAAAAGTTTTTTTAATTATAGAATCAAATAAAAATTATTATAAATATTAAAATAAATATTATATAACATAATATATGTCACCCATGAATTTTATTGTTGACTATGACATGTTATAACTCCATTAAATGGTTTTCTCATGTTTTCACTCTATTTTGATTTTAATTAAATTCATTAAAATGAATAGTCTAAAAATAGACATAATTGATATTTAATGAAAATAATATTTTATTAAATTATTTGAAAATTAAAAAACTCATTTATATTCACAAATTGACTATAATAGGGTCTAAATATTCATTTTGTTTCCAATTATGGGATATTTTCCACATATAAGAAAACTTTATGGCCTCTGATTAGTTAAAATGTTGTGACAAGAAATAAAATTCTAAGATAATAAATAAGGGTAAATCGAAAAGACAATGTTCAATATAAAATAAATTCATGTATAAATATTAATTTATGAAATTATTTAGAACTATATTCATATTATCTTTGACATATATCATGTTGGAGTCATTTAGAATAAAAAATTAATTTATATTAATTTTATATTTTAAGAGTTTATAAGGGTGCCCCTCCCCTCTCTTATAAATAGGTACCCAGTCTTCACTAAAACTAACATATCAGGAACAATTTAGTTCATAAAATATCTACCTAAACCCATTACTATAATACCTCCCTACATTCTTGAGGCCTTATTTTAGTTGAAACATATTTATTAGAGGTATTAAGGTGTTTGTCAAAGGTGTTCAACCGAAGAAGATGCATCATTTTTTAATTGTTTCTATTTTATTTCAACTCATACATCCTTTAAATATTATTCTTATAATATGAGAAATTATCAAAAGTATACTCAATATATTTATATTTTATGATGTTAATATCATCACATAAATCCACCCACAATTTCATCAAGTAGAAAATGAACATTTTGTTCTTGTGTAGGGCGGACTACCACATGACGAACTGATATAGTTTTTTTTGTTATTTTATCAATACAGGTTATAAATATGGAATCCATGTTTATATATTAAACTAATGATTTTTTTATCATTTTCAATGAATAAAATTTTAAAAAAATTCATACCATCAATGCACATAAAAGCAATAACGTCATCTGTGTATATGTGTGAACTATCACCTCTACGAAGCGATGCGAATCGTTTTTATTCACCACATTATTTTATGATATATATATATGTATATTTAAATTATTAATAGGATATTAAAATAATATTATAATTATTTAAATATAATATAATAATTACATTATTTCAATAATGATAAATTTAATAATTGAAACGTTACTCAGGCGTATGTACGTCCTATCGTCTCCATGATTATAACATTGCTTATTTTCCATTAAAAATTGAATTATTTGATTTAAAAATTTCAATTGATGTATAAAATTTAATATTATTTCATTAATATTATTTTTAAGATTATGTACTTATGAACATTTGGAAATTTTACATCATAACATGTTCATTTTCGACTTATGTTCCGAATATCCACAAAAAGTCTGATATGAACATGAAAAATTATGTGATTTTTATAAAATATTAATAAGTGATATAAAAAGAATAATAAACATGAAAAAGTTATCAAGGAGGTATAAATTAACAAACGATTATTATTTCAGAATATCAATGTTTTTTGTGAAGAGTCAGACTCATAGTAAGGGACTTCGTCTCAATCTCCTTTTATTGAGGCACTTTTTTATAATATACTCCAACGTATTTTATATTGTGTATAATAAATCCCATTATCATTTATTTACAATAAATGGTTTTCAAAAATAATATTTTTCTATGAATATTTTAACTAAATGAGAAAAGTAATGTATTTTAATATATGTGGTGACAACAATATTTACATCATTGTGATCATATTTTTATATTTGTGTTTCCTTACAGGTTTTCATGTTTTTAAAAGAAAAAAAATTCCATATTCTATTTTCATGTATTTTGGTGTTGAAATTTCTTTTGATAATGGATTTATTATTTCAATATCATGAAATGGTATATCATGATTACAATATGAAAATCTTATTTTTTTCATTATGATTCTTTTATGTGTTATGATTCTGATACGGTTCTTAGGATTGTTGTATGTGTAAGTGTGGTTCCATGATAATATTTGGGTGGGTGAGCCCTTGATATCTTTCTAATGAATTGGGAAATGATATAGAGTTAACTGACAATGATTCTGCTATGATATTTAGGGAATATACTATTATTAGTATTCCAAATTTAGCAATGAAGGTTACACCTATGTAACTATGAAAGCTAACATGTAATTATAATATGGATGACACATGTTACCTTTATGATATATGGTTACTATTAGGTTTATCATGAATATTATTATTTCATGAGTTATGAAAAAGTGTTTATGTTTTATGGGTAACAATTATTATTTTTCAAAAATGATTTCATGATTTTATAATATTAATGGAATATTGTTTTCATTTATTTTTTTATACTCCCTTTCTATGATTTTTATTCTCATCCCATTTTTTTGAAATTTTTTCCATAGGGTATAAGGATGGGTAAGTGGACGGTGGACATCCAGATGAATTTTATGAATGTTTTTTAAGAAAATAAAGTCATGTTTTATTTTAAGGAGTTGTATTTTGTGAAAAAATGGATAGTGAGTAGAATTTCCAACATTATAATATTTGCGATGTTATTAAGAGATATGGACTAATTATAAAAAATTGTAAGCCTAAAATTTTTCTTAATGTGAATGAAATTAAATTTGTAATTAAAACTCAAGATTATGTAATTTATAAGGCTAGTGCCCAATTATTTGTATAAAAGATCAATTTGGATAACATTATATGTTAGGGTGAAATTTATCCATAAGTTATAAGTTATATATTTCAAAAATTGTTAGATTAATATAAAAATTCATAGTTATTAGAGATAAAATAAATGAGTTTTAGATAACATGAATATGTATATCGTAGAATTCGTATTCTATATAAGATATTATATGATGATATTTATTGATATACTCACACTAACCTTCTGGGTTTTAGTAAACAACTGGATCCATCAAAAACCAAATTAGCAATGGATATAAACCAAAATGTGGTGGTTCATTAAATAGTCAACTGAATGAAATGAGAACAATAATTAGAACCCTATTGGTTATTCTAAATCCACTATATGGAGAACTGATTATCCATATAAACCATGGTGATTTTTCAGATGCATCAAATATGATAAAAATGAATCCCTATAGATGTTTAGGTAATAATTATTTTGAAAGTATTTTCAATGGAATATTGATTATAATTTGAAAAGAAACACATAAGAAAATGTTCTAAAATGGTTGGAAGGTGTTATAGACGTGGTAATTAATGTCATAAAGTAATAACCTACAACAAAAAATGAAAGAGTCCAGTTGACTCTAGGAAAGGGAAATAATTTCATTCTGAGTTATCAATTTAATGTTTTAAATGTGGGGAGTATATCATTATAAAAATAAATTTCCTACGAAGAAGGTTCCCAAATGGGATCAGGAGGACCATTAAAATATATGTTTACCAATACTTAATTTCATTCCAATTGATGATTGGAAAACTGAAAATGATCTAGGAATTGTTTGGATTATTTCATGTCTCATGTTTTGACATCATTGAACAATAAGACATGATTAATTATTTTTATTGGAAAAATATACTAATGAGTAATATGGAAAAGAATGGTAAAAGAATCATAAAAAATTATTAATGATTAAAATTTCTAAATATAATAGATTTAATATTTACGGTAGACTATAGCATGATGAAATAATTAAAAGTACTAATGAACTTTTGATTATAGGAATACATTATAAGAATTTTTTCTATTACATGTAACCCTAATGTTTATTATGTGAAAATTGAATTTGATATGGAATTATCTTTTTCTGTGTGGACATAATTGAAAAAGAATTCACAACCATTAGGTAATATATGATATTTGATTTTTAGATAAATATGGAGTATTACATATAGGGTTTCAAAGTGATAGATATGTGATAATATTTGATGATAAAACATGTTGTGGTTATTTTTTCGAATTTTATCTCATTTTGGGAATTTTATAAAAATATATAATTTCATAATAGGGACAGCTAATAGGAATTGTGACAACCAATCGCATCAGATACGGAAATAGTAATAAAACCAACATCCAAAGTGTGCAATCCTTTATCTCCTACCAATGGCCTATTTCAAGTCTGTAGTCAGTATGTAGTTTTATTTTCAGTTATAGAAGATTATTTAATAAGAATATGTTGCCTTTTTTAACCATTGTTTTCTTAAATGGTTATCATTGGTATAGGAAAATGATTTTGGTATTATGTTATTAATCTTATTTTGCAAGAAAGTCATAATTTTGTAACCGGATATCCCTCTCAAAAAAATAATATAATGGAATTTTATTTGAGGGGTAATGGTTGAATTTTATTTTTGAAGAAAATATTAATTTATTATAGGCATACAGATATTTGGGTTATCTATGGTAATGGATAAAAAATCATGGAAAATATGTGATTTTGGATATTACATTTTGGTATGATACATTAAGATTGGTTCATGTTAGTTGGAGTAAAATTTAATAATTTACATTGAATTTTATTTGATTAAATCCTTCTGAATTTTTTATGTTATTTTCATTACAATAATTTTGATGAATTTTAAGTAAATGTATTTGTTCAATTTTCTATAATGATGTTTTTGTATTATTGTCAAATAAATTTAGATTAAAAGTATTTTGTCTCCATTCAATGGTTTATTCAATGAGGTTAATTGTTTTTTATTATCCTAAACATATTGGTTTTGGTTAATTAATCATGATATATAACATATATAGTTAATATTTTTTGGATTATGTGACTCTATAGAATGTTTATTCTAGTGTTTTAGGCATGAAAATCTCAATGTGAATACTTGTCATTTATAAAAAAAGATGACTTTTAGGTTGAATTTGATAATTTGATGAAACTCTACTTATCATATAAGTATATATCAATTTTTTAATATTCAATGTAGTTAAAAAGTCATCAACTCGATGAAATGTATCTTAAAAATATCAATTTAATTTTCTAAATTGAAATTAAGGATGGTTTAACCCATCACAATTTTTTTGTTTTCACATGTTTGATTTTCTACTGATCATGTTTTATATCACTCTCAATCAGAACAAGATGGTTAGTTTTTATTTCATATCCACATTTTTATACAAGGAATCATTCTTTGTGTAATATCATGTGCCCTTTGTTCTTCAACATCTTTCTTTTGATTTGGATATTTTATTGAATTTTCTTTTAGGAAGTGGGATTTCAATGAAGTAATTTGGGAAACTGAACCCTTACATATTGAGCCTAAATATCAAATTATGAGGGAGAAATTTCAAAAAGGGGTGGAAGGATAAAACATCATAGGTAATTATAGAATAATAAGTTTTTATATATATTAGTATTTATGAATTAGAGATTAATTTCACATTAAAATAGAAACATTGTCTAATAGTGTACTAGACAAACAATAATGGGTTTCTCTGAAATATTATGTCTCACACAAGTCTTATATATATACAAAAATAATACATTATAAATATTGTTATTTTAAATGGTATATTTTTTCTAGAAATTGTATTGGAAGGAATAAACAAAACTACATATACAAGGATAACATATATTTATTAAATGATTTTACTTTTTTCTATTAAATTTTATATTATTAAAATGTGAATAAATCCAATTTGAATCATAAAACATTCTTATATTATTTAAAAGATTGTTTTAAAGTATTTTGATGGTGAACCATTTTTGAATATATATTATTCCAATTTCTTATGTTATATTTTATAAAATGAACTTTTTCTTTAGAAGTGTGATTTCAAAAATACCTTTTTTTGAATATGTGGTTTTTTAAAGAATTCATTTTTTAATGATTAAGAAAAAAATAAAGTATTTTAATTAAAAAATACATTTTAATATAATTTTATTATATTTATATATTTTAATTTCCCATGAATTTATGGTATAACAAAATGAATATTTTATCAAGTAATCTAATTTTTCTCATGGGATGTAATTTGACATATAAATTGGATATAAACACAAGTCAATCTTTTAATGGTTTTTACTTTTTAAAAATAATTTTCCTCAATTCATAAGAGATATTATCATTCAATTAAATTTAGAATAATTTTTGAATTAAATTATCATAAATGTCCATACATTTTTATAACACCCCAAGCTTCCACGATACACTTCTCTTTGAATAATACAGTAGTGTGTGTTGTACGCAACTTCGAGTTCTAAAACACAACACAACCAATCAAACTAGCCGATATGAATAGTAATACCTAATTTTTCAAATTTTATTAATTTTATCGTTCAAAATTGACTTCATTTTTGGATTCGGGATATCGAAATTAGCCTAGGGTGAATATTTGGTATTTTTTTGAAAACATTCAATTTTTGATGAATAATGAAAAACACTGAGTTATTGGTTAAAACCAACTTTTTTTTAAATAATTATTTATTTTATTTAAATTTAATTGAGGTAAAAATTGATACATAACACTAATATAAGTTCAATGTATTTCATTGGAGTTATTTTAGAAGAATTTTGGATAAATAAAAATTTTATTGAACTTTTCACCGTCCTTTACCCACCTCATAGGAAAATTTTTAAATTCATATAAAACATAATTTTGCCAATTCTGTGAGTGGAATTTCCAAAATCTGAGAGACATGGTTAATATCAAGGAGTAAAATGTGGTTTAATAAGATAATAATAATTTTTTGTGAATAGTAACTTTTTTCTTTTATTTACCATGTTGAAAAGTAAAAAGGGTAATTAAGGATACAAATGATATTAATATTACCCTAAAAATTGCTCTAATTATATTGGAAATGTGTATCTATACCAAAAAAACATTAGGAATTAAATTTTATCATATAGGTCCACTTGGATTAGATTAGGACATTTATTATTATTTAATTCAAAGAAGAGTTAAAAGAGTTAAAATCAAAGTTCATTTACTAAAGAAAATTTAATATTTGGTTTTACATAAGATAAATTCAATTATAAATATTAATAAGAAAGATAACAAGATTTCCTACATAATTTTATTTTATTTATAATTATTAGACATTATATAATTTAGTTTATTTATAACACAATGGTGATAAAGTAATTACCTAATTAATGAAATATTAAAATAATTGATAATATAAATACCCAAATCAATGTAATTTGAGACTTTTTATGAATTAGAATAATTTAATTGGATAATATGATTTGTTAGTATTGATTTAATTATGTTTTTTAAGTAATCATGATGTTATACTTTTCACAAAAATCAAATACCAAATAGTGTAAAAATTGACATAAAATAGTTTTTAAAACAAATATTATATTATTAATTGATATTAAATTATTTTAAATATATTATTCGTCGAAGAGACTTATATAATGATATTTTCATCATTAATGGACCACATGGGGGTCTATTGGATGTATATAGTATGTTTATTAACTATATAATATAAAAATACAAAGTGACAAGGTAAATGTCAAACAAAATAACTAAGAGTTAAAACTAAACAATAAGGTTAATATATTGACCCAAACTTGTCTAAAACCAATTGGTTGAGTGGTTTCAGACCCATACCCACCTTAACCTTTAAATAATCCACTTTTAGCCTTTATAATCCGAATATTAATTTACTGTAAAATAATATTTCTAGATTTTCCCAAGGTGCCCCTCACCCCTCTAATAAAAGGGAACTCCACCTTCTCTCAATTTATGACATTTAAAACCATTTGGTTCGTCCAAACCCTGCCCAAATACACTATAAACGTCCCTCACTACAACTTAGACGAATTATTTTGATCATAAATCCATTTTATGAATCCCTTTTGATCAAATAAAAAGGAAGAACCTGAAGAAGAGGTAATGATTTCACCACCCTCTTTCAAGTTCCTTTCTTCTTAAACTTCTTCTTTCATTGTTATTTCCATTATGAAATAATAACTCCAGTATATTATATATATTTTGATGTTATTATAAATATGGAACAACCAAATTCATTATTTTATCCATCCCTTGAATGAAATTTCACCATAAGTGAGTACGTACGGCCTACCGTCTTCACGTTGTGGTCTAATTGTTATTTAATATATTATTATTTAGATGGGTATAATAATGATGTATAATTCATGTAAATAATAAATATGACATGATTATGATTCTTTTTATATTATATACCATCCAATTATATATTATTTTAATATCAAAAGAATGATATTGTCGCTTGTGTGTACGTATGGACTACCGTCTCCACGAACGCGATGAGATTCATTCCCCATCGTATCCATTCAAGTCTAATTATTATTTTATGAGTAAAAATAATATATAAGGACATGATACCATTCTGTACATGAATAAGATACAACCTATACATAACAAACACGTCTTATGTAACAAAACATATAAAAGAAAACGAATAAGTTAACACCTGAAACAACGATAATACTAAAATATTATTAACAAAGAATTATTAGAAGATCATATATGATGTAATAATTATGCATAGGGTTCTTGAATAAAATAATAACATTGTTTTAACTATTATACAAGAGGTTAATATACCGTCGACTATTGAAAATATCAAGGCAAGGTTTTATTTCACAATCTCCTCATTATCTGAGGTTGTTTATACGTAAGTATCTATAGGGACCACTTTATCGTCCACATCCATGTTTCATAAAAATGTATTTCAAAACAGTATACAAATTTTACAGAATATGGGTTAAATTCATTTATACCCTTGTTTGACTTTTTATAAGATGTTTATAAATGAATCATTCTGTCGTTTTCCAAACAAGGTCCTTTTTATCCTTTTCGACAGAATTAAGGTACGAATGTCTTTTTTTAACATATACGGCTTGTGTGGCTATTTTCCACCATTATAAAATCTTTGAATCTACACTTACAAGATTATAATGATATTTTCAAAGTAAATGTTTTATTTTATAATTATTTAAATTTTAAATGATTCCAAAAAAAGATATATTTCTCTCAAATAGTTTTGATTTCATTTGTGTCAAAATCCATTGATGGATTTTAAGCATATTTGAAGTTTATTTATTATGATACAAAACTTCCATATGGTATTTATGGTTTTGTGATATGTTTGACTATGGATGTGTTATTTTTATACCATTCATGGTTTATTTATAATATATCGACATTTCATATACTAGTTTAAATACGAATGTTAATGTTATGTTTAAACCTGTTCATATGAAGAATGCATTGGACATAATATGTGACGGGTGGAGCCCGATATATCTCCTCGATGCATCGGTAGGTCTAATGAGACAAACTACTGTCATGGAACGATGCCTTGACAAAATATTATTTGTCGTTTTGGCATGAGGCCTTGGATACGTGGTTTTGATAGTCTGGCATTATGAATTCCATCATTATGAAAGTGGTTATTGATATTGCTTGTGAATATTCAACTAGTATAATATCCATGTGAATAAGTAAATGGAATTATTTCATTTTATCTTTGCCATATTATTCTGATGTTCAAATTTAAAAGGCTTTTGTTTTAGTTATACATTACATTAAATGTTTACGCTTATTTATAAAAGTTTCCGCTGTATTTTTGTCCTTACTGAGCATCTAAGCTCACCCATTTCAATGTTTTATTTTATCCATGATGTGAAGAATTAATTTATGAAAGACCTGTAGGGATAATATGGTGGGATATAGATACAATATGTTATTGTAGTTTTTTTAGTTTATGATGTAATGTAAGACTTATGAATATATCTAGTGTTTCCAAGACTACTAAACTAATCCGTCTTTCGAGACTTGATCTTTTGTGATCATTCCAATTTTATATAATAATTCACCGACTCTAGGTATCTTGGGTCGGGAGTTACATTTGGTATCAGGGGATGTTTAGTACAAACCTTGGAACCTAGATTTAGATACACTCTGATTAGAGCACATAGACCTAAGATGGACTTTGAGGATTAGCATTGATGACTTTCCTAGAATTTTGGTATTGTAGAGATTTTGTGAGTTTTCCGAGTAATACATCCCTATCTAGATACAAGCAGGAAGAGGCGGCTCTGGAACAGATGTACCTAGGGGTAAAACCCAAAAACACCGCTTTGAGCTAGCCTCGAACAGAAATTGGTGCACGACAATGGGCCTTGTTTGACTATTGGTTAAGACACTCCAATGCATAGGATAATTCTCATTTTCTTTAGAAACCATTATGAAGGGTTTATGAGTATATTCCTCCTCAAAGAAATTTTTTTTATGATTATGGATTATATACATAAATAGTTCATGTTATGTGTTTTACATGTATGGAATTATGTATTTTGAGTCAGAAACTGATCTAGTTTATGCCATTATTTAGAAATGGTGCCTAGTGAATGAAATGGAAACCATATCAATGCAAGAACTCTATGTAGGGATTGACATCTTGCTCAAGATAATTATACTGGAGATGGTGATACAACTGGTGCTGATCAGCTTATCACCATACTGGGAAAACTCACTCAGGTTATGAATAATAACTTTACCTGTATGGAGCACACTAATACACACCGTGGAGGATCAATGTTAGATCGCTTCATGAGGCATCAACCACCAACATTCAATTAGAGTACAAATCCCCTAGTATCTGAGTAATGGATAAATTCCCTAGAGAAAATATTTTAGGCTTTGTGGAGTAGTGAAATGGAAAAAGTTGTCATGGAATTTTATCGCCTCACTGGAGATACTGATCAATGGTGGTCATTGATTCAAAACAAGAAGGAAGATGATGAAGTATCAAATATTTAATGGTGGGAGTTCAAATAGCTTTTCATTGAAAAATAATTTCCTTGTGACCATCGAGAAGAAATTGAAAGACAATTTCTGAGTCTGAGACAAAAGGAGGATGAGAATGTCGCAAAGTATGAGGCTAACATTTCATGGTTAGAAAGGTATGCTGGATATTATATACGTTTCCCAAGATTTAATATTGATCGTTTCTTTGATGGGTTAAAACCATTTCTTCATCGAGCATTAGTGTCACAATCCTTCCCGTTATACGAATATATTGTCTCATATGCTATCAGGACAGAAACTGAATTCTCTAAGTCTTATTATTTTAAAGTAAAGAAAGAGAAAAATAGATCTACTAATCAATCTGGGAATGGAAATATGGGAAACAAGGGAATGGTTGAATATTCATCATGCATTAAATGTAGGAAGAAACACCTCGATAATTTTATAAAATAAATGGGAGTCTATTACAAATGTGGTGAAAAGCGACCAAGCACGTGATTGCAATAGGAAGAAGGTAGCTATCGATGTCCAATGCTACAATTGAATTGAGATGGGAAATTATTCCAATGAATTTCCTAAGCGTCAGGAGAACATACCTTAGAAATGTCCAAGGGATCAAGGCCAAGCTTATGATATCACTACTGTTGAGGTAGAAGCTATGAAAGACGTGGTGGAAAGTAATTTAATGGTTTCCTCAAGTTTAGAAAATTATTTATTTGATTCTGGATCATCGCATTGTTTGATATCTTCACATTTTTCTAGGAAAATTATATATTTCCAATTTGATTTAACAAGGGAGTTGTCAGTGAAAAATCTTAAGGGAAGTATCATTGCAACAATGTTTTGTGAATCAGTCCCCATTAGATCACATAAATGTTTTTTATTTGCTGATCTCATCGACATACCTATGATTGAGTTTAATATAATCCTCGGTATGGATTGGCTTTCAGACCATGATGCGAATATTTATTGTAAGAAAATGGATGCTACGATTTTTGATGATGATGATAAGGAACACCTTATCATTAGAGAAGAATCATCACCACCTAATTATTATCTAGATCAACCCCCAGTAGCTCATCTAAATTCAATTATTGGGGAGGAAGGGAATGAAATGATTGTGGGTGAGGAAAGGAATGTTCAAATAGAGGATATACCTATTGTGAATGAATATGTATATGTGTTTCCAGATGATATACCTGGACATCCTCCAGAATGAGAAGTTGCATTTTCCATTGACTTAATTCCTGGATCAAGGCCTATATCGAAGACCCCTTATAAAATGTCCACTGTATAATTGGTGTAACTAAAGAATCAACTAGAGGAATTAAGTAATAAGGTATTTATTCGCCCTAGTTTTTCTCCATGGTGAGCCCCTGATCTTTTTGTTAAAAAGAAATATGGATCTATGAGGTTATGTATCGACTACAGGAAGATTAATGCTATAACAATAAATAACAAGTATCCCTTACTCGCATTGATGATTTATTTGACCAACTGCATGGAGCTCAATACTTTTCAATGATTGACGTTCGATCTGGATACCATCACTTGGTTATGAAGAAGGATGACATTCTGAAGACAACATTTCGAACTAGGTATGGGCTTTACGAGTTTACAGTTAAGCCTTTTGGGCTCACTAATGCACCCTCTATATTCATGGATTTAATGAATAGAGTTTTCAAGGAATCTATGTTGATCCTTCTAAGAAAAGAACAATCCAAGAATAGCCAGCACCTACGAGTATAACTAAGGTACGCAGTTTTATTGGTTTAGCAGGTTATTATTGACATTTCATCCAGAATTTTTCCTAATTGGAAAACCCATTAATGAAGCTCACACGTAAAGGGGTTAAATTTTTTTGGACAAAAGAGTGTGAAGAATGTTTTGAAGAACTTAATAGATGATTAGTCAATGTTCCTATATTGACTCTACCATTGGGGAATGATGGTTTTGTTATTTATAGTGATGCATCTAAGAAAGGACATGGTTGTGTCGTTATGCAGAATGATAGAGTTATTGCCTATGCATCATGACAGATAAAAATTAATGAGAAAAACTATCCTACTCATGATCATGAGTTAGCTACTGTAATCTTTGTTTTGAAGATATAGAGAAATTATCTCTATCATGAAAATTATGAGATATATACCAATCAGAAGAGTTTGAAATATATTTTCTCAGAGAAAGAACTCAACATGAGGCAATGGCGATGGATTTAACTACTCAAGGATTATTCTTGCATGATACACTACCACCCGTGGAAGGCAGATAAGGTGGGAGATTCTTTGAGAAGAAAGGATCATGGAGTTTTGAACAAGATGAGAGTTGAAAATGATCCTATATACTTTGACCAAGTAAAGATGGATATGGGAATCACCATGAAATGTGAAACATCAATTATTTTTCAAATGGTTTCCAAACCAAATTTACTAGAAATGATTAAGAGTTCTCAGACCGATGATGATGAATCTCAATAGAAGATTAATGTTGAGATTGATGGGAGATTGAGTGACATTGTGCATGAAGATGGAATTTTGAAATTTGTGAAGAGACTTTGTGTTCCCAATATACCTGATCTAAAAAGTGAATTGTTGGACAATTCTCATAGTTACAATTTCTCTATACACCCTAGGAGCCCAAAAATGTATAGATATTTGAAGGAACATTTTTGGTGGGACAACATGAAGAGGGAGATTGCTGATTTTTTGTCATGAATTATGGTTGGTCAACAAGAGAAAGATGGAAGGAAAAAACCTGGAGGAGTCTTGAAACCTCTTCCCATACCTGATTGGAAATGAGATAATATCACGATGGACATTGTCATGGGACTAACAAAGACTCTTATAAAAAATGATGCAATATGGTTCATTGTTGATCGTCTTACCAAGTCGGAACATTTTCTTGATATAAGAGAATATATACCACTTGAACAGCTAGAAAGGCTATATATTAATGATGTAGTGAGACTTCATGGAGTACCCCTATCGATTATTTCTGATCATGATACCCATTTTACTTAAAAATCCTGGAGGAGTCTTCAGAAGGACATGGATACTGAACTTCGTTTGAGCACTGCCTACCACCCTCAAATAAATGGACAATCAGAATGGACTATTCAAACATTATAATACATGTTGAGATCATGCTCACATGACTTTCAGGGTATGTGGGATCAATATTTACCACTAGTAGAATTTTCCTATAACAATAGCTTCCATTCAAGTATTCGGATTGCACCATATGAAGCATTATATGGAAAGAGATGTCGCACACCAACCACTTGGGATGATGTTGGTGAAACGAAACTTGTAGGCCCAGAACTGGTGGAGGAAACGATGGAAAAGGTGATGGTAATCCAAAACCACAACAAAGCAGATGAAAGTAGGTAGAAGAGATATGCAGATAACTGAAAGAATGATTCGGAAATTCAGGTGGGATATAATGTTTTTTGGAAGGTATATCCATGGAAGGGAGTTATACGTTTTGGTAAGATGGGTAAATTGAGTCCCAGGTGGATCTGACTTTTTGAAATTCTAGAACGAATTGGAGTTGTAGCTTACCGTTTGGCAATGCCGCCAATCTCTCCAAAGTTCACGGTGTGTTACATGTATCACTCTTGAGAAAATACATGCCTGACCCTACACATGAACTCAACTATGAGGAATTAGAATGGGAACCTGATCTCTCTTATTCCGAAGATCCCGTCAGGATTCTTGATACGAGAGAACATGTGCTGAGAAACTAGACGACTCGTCTGGTAAAAGTTCTATGGAGAAACCATAAAATGGTTGAAGCAACGTGGTAAAACGAGGAACATAGGATGAAGAATCACCCAAGTCCTTTCATGTAGTAGAATTCTATAAATTTTGAGGATGAAATTATTTAAAGGGGGAGAATATAACAACCCGTGCTTCCACGGTATGCTTCTCTTTGAATAATACAGTAGCGTGTGTTGTATGCAACTTCGATTTCTAAAACACACCACAACCAATCAATCAAGCCTTTATGAATAGTAATACCTAATTTTTGAAATTTTATATATTTTATCTTTCAAAATGGACTTCATTTTTGGAATCGGAATATCAAAATTAACCTAGGGTGAATTTTTGGAATTTTTCTGAACACTATCAAATTTTGATGAATAGTGAAAAACACTAAGTTATTGGTTAAAATCAAATTTTTATTTAGATAATTATTTATTATATTTTAATTTAATTAAGGTAAAAATAGATACATAACACCTATATATGTTCAATGAAATTCATTGGAGTTATTTTTGAATAATATTGGATTTATAAACATTTTATTGAACTTTTCACTTTCTTTTACCCACCTCTTAGGAAAATTATCAAATTCACATAAAACATAATTTTACCTATTCTGTGAGTGGAATTTCGAAAATCTGAGCGACATGGTTAATATCAAGGAGTAAAATGTGGTTCAATAAGATAAATTTTTTTTTGGTGAATAGTATATTTTTTCTTTTATTTAACACGGTTAAAAGTAAATAGGGCAATTAAGGGTAAAAATGATATTAATATTACCATAACACATGTCCTAATTATATTTTACAATTGTATATCTACCAAAAACTAAATTAGGAATAAAATATTATCATTTAGGTCCACACGAATTAGATTAGGACATTTATTATTATTTAATTCAAAGAAGAGTTAAAAGAGTTAAAATAAATGTTTATTTACTAAAACATTTTTAATATAGGATTTTACAGAAGATAAATTCAATTATAAATATTTCACAAAAAGATAAAATGATTTCCTACGTAATGGTATTTTATTTATAATTTTTAGACATTATATTATTTAATTTATTTATGACACTATGGTGATGCAGTAATTTCCTAATTAGTGAAATATTAAAATAATTGATAATATAAATATCCAAATAAATGTAATTTGAGACTTTTTATGAATTAAAATAATTTAATAAGATAACAAGACATGTTTTTATTGATTAAATTATGTTTTTTCGAAGTAATCATGTTTTTATGATTTTCACAAAAATCAAATACCAAATAGCGTCAAAATTGACATAGAAGACTTTTTAAAACAAATATTATATTATTAATTGATATTAAATTCTTGAAAATCTATTTTTATGCCAAGAGACTTATATAATGATATTTTTGTCATTAATTGGAAAATTCGTGGTCGATTGGATGTATATAGTTTGTTTACTAACTATATAGTATAAAAATACGATGTGACGTGGTAAATGACAAACTAATTAACAAACAGTTAGAACTAAAGTATAAGGTTAATATAGTGACCCATGCCAATCTAAAACCTATTGGTGGAGTGTTTTTAGACCCATCCCCACCTTATATTTTAAATAGTCTACTTTTTAGCCATTAGAAACCGAATATGAATTTATTAAAAAATAATAGTTATAGCATTTCCAAAGGTGCCCCCCACCCCTCTTATAAAAGGGAACACCACCTTCTCTCAATTTCACACATTCAAAGCCTTTCGGATCGGACAACCCAGGCCCAAATACACTATCATCGTCCCTCAACCCAACCTAGAGGCCTTAGATTGATCAGAAAGCCATCCTAAGGATCCATTTTGATCAAATCAAAAGGAAGAACTCGAAGAAGAGGTAATGATTTCACCACCCACTTTCAAGTTCCTTTCTTCTTCAACTTCATCATTCATTGTTATTTCCATTATAAAATAATAACTCCAGTATATTCTATATATTGTGATGTTATTAAGAATATCGAAAAACCAAATTCATTATTCTATCCATCCCTTGAATGACATGTCACCATATGTGCGTACGTACGACCTACCGTTTCCACGTCGTGGTGTAATTTTTATTAAATATATTATTATTTAGATGGGTATAATAATAATGTATAATTCATGTAAATAATTAGTATATCATTATAATAATTCTGTATGTATGATTTACCATCTAATTATATATTATTTTAATATGAAAATAATGATATTGTCTCTTGTGTGTACGTACGGACTACCGTCTCCACGAACGTGATGAGATTAATTCCACATCGTATCCATTCAAGTCTAATTATAATTTGATGATTAAAAATAATGTTTAAGGACTTGATACCATTTTGGATATGAATAAGATACAACCTATCTATAATAAACATGACTTATGTTACAAAACATATAAGAGAAAATGAGTATGTTAACACCTGAAACGAAGATAATACTAAAATATTAGTAAAAAAGAATTATTATAGGATAGTATAAGATATCATAATTATGTATATGGTTCTTTTATAACATAATAAACATGTTTTAACTATTATACTTTAGGTTAACATACCATCTAATAAGGAAAAGTACAAGGTACATGTTTATTTCACAATCTTTTCATTATCCGAGGTTGTTTATACGTAATTTTCTACTAGGACCTCTTTATCATCCACATCCATGATTTTTAAAAATTTATTTCAAAAAATTCTTACTATATTAATGAATATGGGTTAAAATCATTTATTCCCTTTTTTACTTTTTATAAATATTATTATAATGGAATATTTCCATCATTTTCCAAACATGGTCCTTTTTATCTTTTTCGTCAGAATTAAGGTAAGAATTTCTTTTTTTAACTTATACGGTGGGTGCAGATATTTTCTGCCATTATAAAATATTCAAAGCCTACCTTACATGATTATAAGGATATTTTCAAAGTAATTGTTTTATTTTGTAATTATGTAACTTTTAAGTGATTTCAAAAAAAGAGATATTTCTCTCGAATATTTTAGATTTCATCTATTTCAACATCCTTTGATGGATATTATCCTTATTTGAAGTTTATTTATTATGATAGAAAACATAAATATAGTATTGATGGTTTTGTGATATGTTTGAATATTGATATTTTATTTTTATACAATTCATGGTTTATAGATAATGTAATGACATTTCTTATGCTAGTTTAAATACGAATGTTTATGTTATGTTTAAACCTATTCATATGAGTAATGCATTGGACTAACGATGTGATCGGTGGAGCCGCTATAGCTTTTCGATGCATCGATAGTTCCCATGAGACAAAATAATGTCTTGTCACGAGGCGTTGACAAAATCTTATTTGTATTTTTGGCACAAGGCCTTGGCTACGTGGTTATGATAGTCAGGCAATATGCATTCCATCATTATGAAAGTGGTTATTGATATTGCATGTGATTATTCGAATAGTAGAATATCTATGTGAATAAGTAAATGGAATTATTTCATTTTATCTTTTCCATATTATGTTGAAGTTCTAGTTTAAAAGGATTTTTTTAAGTTATACATTTCCTTAAATGTTTATTCTTATTTATGAATGTTTTTGCTATATTGTTATCCTTACTAAGTATCTGAGCTCACCCCTTTCAATGTTTTATTTTTCCTAGTATGTGAAGAAGTAATTTATGAATGACCTGTAGGGATAGTATGATGGGATATGAAGACAAGATGTTTTTGTAGTTTTTTTCACTTTATGAAGTAATGTAAGACTTATGAATATATCTAGTGTTTCCAAGACTACTATACTAATCTGTGTTTCGAGACATGATCTTATGTGATCATGCCAATTTTATGTAATAATGCACCGACTCTGGGTAACTAGGTTCGGGGCGATACATTATTGTATTATGTTTGATAAAATATTATCTAAAAGGATCAAAAAAATGGTTAGCGAATATTAACTTTAGTATTTTATTTTCCACAGTTAAATGTAACTCATGTAATTAAAGGAAAAAATAAAATTATAATAATATAAAACAACCCAAAATCATTTCCTAATATTATTGGAAGAGTTATTTCCGACCAAAAAAATACTTGAGCCTAAATGGGGGCATTTTGAAGCCACTTGGTTGTGATTATGACATTATAACATTTAATTTAATGTAACATAAAAATTGTCATAATCATGTCTCTACATACTAAAACAATTTTACTATTGGGATATATCTGTTATTTCTTCATAAAAAAATAAAATTATAAATATTAATATAATATATAAATTATGGTTATTTATTTATAATTTTTATGAAATAAATAATTAAATTTTATTATGACACAATGATGGTTAAATAATAGATTTATTAAATATATAATCAAATATTTGATAGTATAAATATTTTAATATAAATTATTTAAAATTATTTATTGCATATATGTAATTAATTGGTAATTATGACATTTTATAAGTCTATTAAACTTTTTTTTCTAAGTTACATATATGTTTTGATTTTAGTTAAAATCAATGAAAGGACTAGTGTAAAAATTGGAATAATTACTATTTTTTAAAAATAATAATTTCATAAATTATTTACAAATTCTAAAAATAATTAAAAATAACATAGTTACTATGATATTGTATAAAGGATTATCAAATGTAATATTATGTGATATTTACCCCATATAAGTTCTATTTATTGCCTCTTAATATAAAAATTGATGTTTCCATAATTAATATTGAATGTGAATAATTATTTTTAATTCATAAATATAAGGCTTAAAATAAAATTAATCCATGTCAAAAAAATATTTTATGTGATGTTTTTGAACTATATTCATATTTTCTTAGACATATCTCATGTTCTATAAATTTGGAATAAAAAACTAATTTATATTAAATTAACATTTTAAGAGATTCCACGGGTTCCCCTCCCCTCTCCTATAAAAAGGTACCCACTATTGTCTAATTTTCATAAATATAGAACCATTTTTAGGGCATAATCTACCAAAACACCTTCCTAGAATCCATCCCCAAATTCTAGAGGTCCTATTTGAGGCATAACCCCCTTCTTATAGGTGTTAAGGTGTTCTTCAATGGTGATCAACTGAAGAAGTGGTATCATTTTTTACGTGTTTTGGTGTTATATGTTTTCCAACATCCATTAAATATTATTCATATAAGATGAAATAAAAACTAAATTATAATAAATATACATATATTTGATTATGTTAATATCATCACCTAAATCCATACCAAATTTCTTTATATAAGAAATGAACATTTTGTACATGTTTATGGCGGACTACCTTCTTATGAATGATTGTTGTTCATTTTTCAATACCATATATCACGAATAGTTATGATGATTTATTCAATGATTATATAAACTATTTTTGAAATAGTTTTCATCATAAAATAATAATTATTTTATAATTTTTTTACCATCCATGCAAATAAAAATCATTACGTCTTTTGTGCGTACATGTAAACTATCACCTCTATGAAGTGATGTGAATCGTTTTTATTATCCACATAACTTGTATGATATATATGTATAATTAATTTAATATTATTATATTAATAATATTATGATGAATCTTTAATGATAAAATAATAATTACCTTATTTCCCATATGATAAATAATAAATAGAAACATTACACAAGAATATGTACGACCTATCGTCTCCATGATTATAACCTTGTTCGTTTTTCATACTATAAATGAATTATTTTATTTAAAAAGTATTATATATATATGTGATAACTATTTCATGAATTTAATCCTGGAGATTATGGGATGATGAACACATGGACAATTTACATCCTTACAATTTTATTTTTGACATAATTAATGAATATCAAAAAATCGTACGTTAAGAACATAAATAATTATGTAATTTTCAAAAAATAGTAATTAGTTAAATAAAATTAAGAATAAATAGGAAAAACATTCCCAGGAAAGAATAAATTAACAGCTATTTATTATTCAGGAATATAACAATTGTACGCGATGAGTCGGACTCATTGGAAGGGACTTCATCTCAATATATTTTCATTAAGGAATATTGTTATAATATATACCACCTTATTTTATATGGTATATAATAATCCCTTTTGACATTTAATTTCATTCAAATGTTTCCAAAAGAAATATTTTTCAATAAATCCTTTATCTACAGGAAAAAATGAATGTTTTTTTAAAATATGAGGTCAAAATGACATTTCCACCGCCATGATCAATATTTGAGATTTGGATTCCTCTACACGATGTATAATTTTTAAAAGAAAAATAAATACCATATTCTCTTTTAATGATTTTTGGAATTTAAAATGGTTTTGAGGTGGGATTTACTATATTTATATTATGAAATGATATCTTGTGATTACAATGTGGAAATGTCATTTTACCTTTATTCTTTTTTTATGTGTTACGATTATGTTATGATTCTAGGGTGTTTTTTTATACTAGAGGTTCCATGATAGCTTTCCAAAATATTGGGTAATGAGACATAGTTAAATGATATGGGTTACTCAAAGAGATTTAGGGAATATACTATTATGGGTATTCCCAACATAGCCATGATGTAAACCCATTATGTAGTTGTGACAACTACTATGTATATATGATATGGAATCCAAAAGTGGCCATTATGATATATGATTCTTATAAACCATTTCATGCATTTTATTATTTCATGAGGTATGTTAATGAGTTTATGTTTTACGGGTGATAAGTGAGATATTTTTAAAAAAATTAAACACGTGATTAAAATATTCATTAATTATTTATTTAATTCCATATTTTATAATCCCTTACTAATCTTTTTATTCTCATATAATGTAAGGGAAATGTTTTCTATTGTGTAGAAGTATGGGTAATAAGATGGAATTATTCAAGATGAATGTTATAAAAAAATTTATAAATAAAAAGAATTGTGTTTTATTTTAAGGACTTTTTTTTTGTGAAAATGGATAATGAGTATAAGTGTATACATTGTAAAATTTGAGTTGTTATGTGATCGTTATGACCTAATTATCATAATCTATAAACAGAAAATATCCTCTATGTGAAAGAATGAAAATTATTGAATAAAACTCATGATTATGTAATGTACATGGTTGACTTCTTAGACGTATACAAAATGTAATGGAATCCATTGGGATTGTGCAGGAAATGTTCTATATATATGGATAATGATGTGGCTTAATTTTAATAACATGTGTAAAATTTATGTAATGTGTCGTAAGAATCGTGTCTAGCCTTGTAGATAAATTCAACCACAAATACATGTGTCAATTGAGATAAAATAGAATATTAGAATTAATTCCCCCTACATGTGTGGGAAGAGGCATCTGTGGATCTGATAAATAGTGCAGAGGGTAATTTCCTTGAGAACCTTTCTCGTTTTTCATAGATTATAGAATGTCACCCATGGATGGTTGTGTTTAGTATGTTTGTGCCGACTCGATTATTTATGAGGCCAAACCCTCTAACCTTTAACATAGAGGATGGGCTAGAGGTTGCTATGTTTTAGATAGATTATATCTAGATTATTCTTGATCAGATAGAAAATCCAACCAAAAATAGATTCAAGTATCTTATCTACATGATAAGATGTTAGTAAAAGTTTTGACATGACATATTTTCTCAGAAAGAGAAGTTATAATGGGATGATATAGAAGGGGTTACAGGAAATGTTTTTGGAGAGTTAGAATCTAGATACCTAGAGACAAGACTTGGCTATATAGTTCAATAGATTAACCTAGGGAACGATCTTAGTGGTTGAGTATGCCAGATGTGTCATGGACATGAAAAAATTTTTCTTGAATTTGTGGAATATTAGGCTACTATAGTGAGATGTTTCTATGATTTACTTTGACATAAGATAATGTACATAGGGAATATATTCAATCTAAATAGTTTTGTTGTATAATGGATTATTACCTTATCATAGATGGAAATTTCAAGAAGAAAAAAATATTTAGAGAAGATATTTTTGTATGGTGACCTGATGGTATGACATTTAATTGTAAGAAAAATTGTTTTGAGAGAATCTAGTAGGGTAGTTGTGGACATGGTTGTCTAAAACAGGAACTGTTGTCTCAAGAAAAAGACCATGTTTTCTATTACCAATGTGCTAGACTAGGACATGTGCATAGATAGTGATCAAATCCTCCTATTGTGTGTTGGGTTTGTGGCAGGTTGGTCCAGGTGAAGTGGTTCTATAGGAACCCTCTACTACCAAACATAATGGAATAATCGAGGGAGATGATGATTATAGGAATGTATCAGTTACCCCAAATCAAGAAGGTAGTTACAGCATGATTATTCGTAGTGGTCGAGGTAATGTGAATGGTATATTAGAGAGAGAGAGCATCTATATTAGAATGTAGTTCATAACTATGATCTCCTATTAGATCCTAGTGAAGAGGGTCATGGTAGCTTCATATAGTTCAAGATGTACCAAGAGGTGGCTATACTAGATCATCAACTATTAGAGGTGCACTTATAGTGGATTCTACTATTTCTATTACCATATTTTATACAAGTACCTCACATTATTTTATTCATCTCATATTTTGTTGTCTTGGATCTAGCTTTAGAACATATATGTGGATTTATGTTGATTGATAAATCATTTCTTGTGTGAGAAAAAAGCATCAGGGAATAGAATGGGTTTTTTTTGGAGACTGGTGGTTACCATTTTCTATGGTATTTTTTATTCATGATATTTTTGGTTTTTGTACTAGATTTGTGAATATATAGTTTTTCATCATACCAATCCCATATTTATTGTTTCTAATGAAGTGAAATGTTAACGTCACTCAAGTGGGAACTGATATCCATTGTGGTGAATGTGATTTTTAAGTAGGCCATGAAGGTCCATTTTTTAATCCATTAAGGGAGATTATACACTATTCTCATGACATATACATAGTGATGAAGGATAAAAACATTCATTTCCTCTAGTGGGGTATCATTTTGAGGATGTGTTTCCTAAGGACCTTTTGGGGTTCAGTAAAAGAGATATGTTGAGTTCACAATAGTGTTTCAACATGGAGTTGAACTAATTTTCATTTCATCGTATATAATATTACTAGATGAACACTATGAGTTTAAAATTTATTTGAAGGTGTTGTATGGTAAATATTCTACTCATCATAGTATGTCACCATGGGGATCAATTGTGTTGTTTTCTAATAAGGTTGATGGGTCCTTGTTATTATGTACCAAATATAAGAAGCTGAATTAGATGAAAATAAATAACCAATACCTTATTCTTAGAGTCCAAAACATTTATGACCATATGAAGGGTGATATGGTGGTTTATAATATTGATATAAGGTCAAGTTATCATCATCTAATGATGAGACCTTCTAACATACCACATACTGCCTTTAAAATATGGTACAATTTATGGGAGTTGGATATGATCGCATTCATATTGGCCAATTATCTGGTAGTGATCATGGATTTGATTAACTGAGTCATTCACACATATATATATCAGTTTGTCATTGTTTTTTGGATGAAATCGACATGTGATCATGATCTCATGAAGTTCGTTCAAATTATCTTATCATCATCGTTCGTACACTAACAGAGCATATGATATACTCCATGATATAAAAGTGTCACTTTTGGATTGATATTTAATTTCATGGGTCACATCATCTACATAGAAGGTGTGTTAGTGGACTAAGAGAATTTTTTGGTTTTTTTGTCTTGGTAGAAACCGAAGAATGTTTCTAATGTTTGGTGTCTCTGGAATAAACTGATAAATACCAAAGGTTCATCAAATATTTCTATCATATAGTGACACCAATTTTGGGCATGACAAAGAAGGGTGTCATGTTTGAGTGGAATAAGTAATGTGAATATGATATCCAAATGTTTATGAAATGGATGAAAATCATGCCACTTTAGATCTTACCCGAGCTATGTAAGCAGTTTCCCTAGTTTCGTGACACATCTGGTGTTAGACATGGATATGTATTCATGATTATTTGTCATGTAGTGTTTTATGGATCATTAAAATTGGGTCCTCATGAATGAATCTATACCACTTGTGATCTTATGTTAGTTTTTTTAGTTTATACACTACAGTTTTTGTAGCACTTCTTTTTGGTTGAATGTTTTATAGTGTATACTGATCATAAAAGTCAGAAGAATATGTTCTATTTGCATGATTTAAATCATCAAAAATGGTAATGGGTTGATTAAATGTAATATTTTTGACCATGATTTTCATTGTAAATTATTTAAATTCCATTGAATCGAGGTTGACTTATGTCACAAGGATCAAAATTAGGAAGTGAACAAGTCCTATACCGAGTGGAGTATGGTGGTGTTTTTTTGTTAAGATGCATATGTAGGTATAGTATGGGAATATGAATTTAACAACACAATCCATGTAATTTGAGTGTATATTTTTGATAAGGATCAATGAGAATATTATTTAGGATCAATAATTTTTATCTATAATGTAAATTCCTTATTTTGGGGAGTCACTATATTGGTGGAATGTTCTTAGTGATGATATCGTTTATGTACGTTCATGTGTGGTTGTGCCAACTTGTATGCGAGAAAAGTTGATTAAATAGTTTCATTCATAAATGTCAGAAGTGCATCATGGTTTGGAAAAAAAATGAATCATGATCTCTCTACGAAGTATTAGTGTCCATGGATTAAGAAAGAAGTTGATGGTTTTGTGTTGTGATACCTCGTATTCAAGAAGTTGAAGGATAAACATTAATGACCATGTGGTTTGTTGTATCCATTACCCTTTCCAAAGTATAAATGGAATAATGTTGCAATAGACAAAATCATGGGAATCCAAATGATTAATTTCAAAAATGATATGATCCAGGTAGTTATAGATTAGTTCTATATGGTGGTTCCCATTATTCTGATAAAAAATACATTCACCATAGATTAGATTGGTTAGATTTATGTTCAAGAAACAGTATGGCTGCATGAGGTGCTGCACACCATAGTTTTGAATGGTAATATGTGTTTCACATCATGATTATAGTATATATCACATATATAACTTGGTACCGAAGTGTTTTTTATACATATATCCACATAAAAATATTGAGAAGTCAGAGTATACTACTTAGGAATTCAAGGACATGTTGAGGGATCATGTCCAAGATTTTGGAAGATCATCGGAGAAACACATGATCCCTATTCAGTTTTCCTTCAACATTAGTTTCCATGCTAATATTTAAATGGAACCATTTTAGGAACACTTTGGTCGGCCTTGTGGATCCCTTTTATGATTGTTTGAGGATGGGGAATCATAGTTTTTCAGATCTAGTCTATTGTAGGATACATCAGAAAAATGATTACTTGATTCAAAAGTACATGGAAATGGCTTATAGTTGGAAGATGTAATAAAAGTATTCGAGTCGTATTCCTATTGAGTTTTGGGTAGGTGATCAGGTTCTTCATCGGGTGACCCCATGGTTGGGACACTGTTAGATTCAGAAACAGGGAATGTTTGTGCCCAACTACATGGGATCATTTGAGAATTTGGAGAGGATCAGACTAGTTGAATATTTATTGGCTCTTATGAATTGGTATAGTGGTATGCAATATTTTTTTTAGGTTTCAAATCATTGAATGTATCACCTGGAACCCAATCATGTTGTTGATGTTACAGAGGTTAAACTTGAGTAAGATGCATCATTAATGGAGAATCTAATTATTATCATGGATGGTTATGAGAAACTTTTTCAAGTTAATATTATGGATTGGGATCGTTTCCTATTTTAGAAAAGAAATGTATAAGAGTAATCAATGGAAATGTATTCAGATGGTCGGGATGAGTGTCCCAATTTCTTTTTGATGGAAACTCAATTATACATGGTATCATAGCACAAGGAAGAGCTATTATAAGGAGGGGAGGTTATAATATCCTGAATTAGGAGGTTTCAAGTCATTTTTAAAATTGTAGTTTAGGTTTCATAGTTTTTCTTCAATCTATTTTTATTTGGATTCTAATGAGGTTCAGAGATTTCATGGGGTATCGTCTCATTATAACAAGGGGAAACATGTCCATTATATTTCGGTAGAATGGTTTGTGCACGGTTAGTGAAAACTATTTGAGGGTGAATCCAAACCATGAAACCATAGATTGTGTATTCTCACAATGATTACACATCGTTTTTCAAACTATGCGGGATTTCATAGGTCATTTCGTGACCTAGTCCTTTTTGGTTCAAGAGTAGAACATGGATTAGCGTACTATGCGGAAAAATGTGTTCCCAATTAAAAAGTGAAAAATTGAGAAACATCCCCCTTGTGACATTTTAATTTCATACCGAATATTATTCCCCTTTATTCTACCTCTAGAGCTATTGAAAAGTATACACCCTCATGAGAACCCATGTAATTATCTCCTTCGCATCTATTCCATTTGTGTCACCATTGTTGTAGATCAAAGCTCCGTGTAATTTTATCCTTCCACATTTTTCTCTTTAACATATTAGGGCTTGTGGCATTGTCTATCTATTTTTGAATCCCTAAATCTTCTTTTTCTAATGCACTATAGTTTATGGAATCATGTGGTGATTAAATATGGATCCAATTATAAGTTTAAGAATGAGTTCTTTACTATAATCAATGTTGGTGGTCAATAATTTATATCACATAGTTTTTTATTTATTTATGCATGTGTGGTTCTGGTATTACCTCCCCCTTGATATGTGTCTCTTTCGTTGAGAAATAATTATCAAGGATGGTTGTGTATGTGATGATTTAAACCCACCATGATTCATATGGGATGCATTGAGGTTGTTCCATACCAAATAGGGCCTCCCACGGGGAATACCAGTGATCCCAAAAATGTAAATTGATAATAATAAGACAAGATTTGGAAAATGATATGATAAGAAACAAAAATGAACATGTCAATATGATAGTTGATGGAAATGAAGGAAATGAATGGTTATGCATAAACATGGAATGTATTAAGGGGTCGTTTTGATTGGTGAGAAAATGAACAAAATGTAATAATATAACAATTCCAAATAGATTATGGATATGGAATGAAAATTCATGAATTGGTTAAGGAATATTTATTTTTGGAATATGCTAAATGGGATAATGTATATGAATTTTTAATTATTCATAATGGGTTAAGACATGAGCATGAAATTGGGTTAAATAGACCATGAAATGAAATTGGTAAGTGTGAAAATGGTTTAATTAATAATGATTATTTATGTGTGGAATGATTATTGAAGTTTGAATGTTTTTTGGAATCCACATGTGTGGTTTGGGATTTAATAAATTTTGTAAATAGAGAGATAAGTATGTTTACTTGGCTTAGGGTTATGGGATAATGAACTGAGGCTCCACCCACATGCCAGATTGTAATCTTACTCAAAACCCACCCATAGAATGCACAAGTTAATATGTCAGATCGATTCTTTATGGCCTAATGGTTTCAATGGATGAAAATAATAGGATTGATACTCCAATAAAAGTGTGATTTAAATGATAATTATATGGAATTATCTAGTGATATATGACACTTCAATTATTTTTTAATCTTTGTAATTGATTGGCATATGTTGCAGTGACAATGACGTAAAATCTTAACTAATGAAACAAATGATGGAATCTACTAATGTAAATATTATTGACTAGTGGTTCCTGAGTTTTCATTCATATACCAATCCATTTATTTCATAAATTAATGAAATAACAATTTAGACTAGAAATTTTTTAAAGACCACTACTGGTGGCCTACTGAGCAATACTCACAACCTTCTCGGGCCATTGTTGGGTACCTGATAAGATTTCATGGTTGGAGGTGAGGACAATGAAAAAGTCCATGAGCTAGGGAGTTGAGTTGGGAATGGTACATGCATGGATGGGAATCGAGAAATGGATTCAAGACCCATTTTGGGAGTCATTTAATTACTTTTCGTGTGATTCTATTCACATATGAGACTATTAGCACGACATGATATGATTACTTATTTGGTTTTTTTGTACACTCATTTGGATTTAATTATCAATGCATGACCCCAGTTTATTAGTTATTTTTTATATATATATATATATTATCTATTTTGGATTGGTCTAAAAAATTGTGTATAGTCTCCCTGCATGATTTACCAAACCCTCGTTGTTAGTCAATAACCTCTATCATAATGGGATTCATGCATGAGGTCATGATGAGACACGGATTGGTGAACTATTTGGTGGCTTTTGGGTCTAGGATGTTACAATGTTGTATCAAAGTAGGTTCTATTCCATGGTCATTTTAATTGGGATAAAAATTTGATATTTGTATGTGTTGGGCCTTGGTAGTGAGCTCATTATTTGAAGTAACTGACCCATTTATGAGGGAAAACCATGTTTGCATGTTGGGAATTTTTATTGATATGACTATTTATGGTTGAATGATATTTAAACAATAATTGATTCACTTGCATGTGATTTAACTATTTCATGTTATTTTTCTCATCAATAGTACAAAATGTAGTGTAGCATTCATGCATTATTTTAGACCCCTGTAATATTGGTGAGATGAATCATGATAGGATGACATGGGATGAGTGTGTGGAGAGTAAATATTATAATGCATTTAACTAACTTGAAATCTATTGAGAAAAAGGTGTCTAATAAAGAAGATAAAATGGTTAAATAAAAAATAATGAATTGTGCAGAATAAATGTTCTTGAATGAGTTAGAAGTGAATTTCAACAATTTTAAAAATGGGGAATCTTCTTTAGAAGAAAATTTTATTGTTTAAAAAAGTGGAAATTATTTTGAAAAATGTGAGTAATGAAGTGCTCGTGACCATGTATGTTAGTTTACCCCATGTTGACAATAGACCACGACATGGATAATTATGGGTAGTGTCTCAGAAGTAATGGTTTCTATTAGGATTATTCATGAAAATTTTAATGTATGTCTAGTGAATATCCTAATTTTGTATAAATTTTGGAAAAATTATGTTATGAGTTCTATTATTCGTGTTTATCATTATAGGGAAATTCCACTATGATGATGTGTGCTTATTGGGATAGAATTGATTATCACCAAGAATTCCCCTAGATGTAGAGAAAGATTCCCTGGTGGATCTTGTAAATATAAGATTGGATATATTATGAGAGAAATTTTCTTTTATTATATTGAAAATTGAAAGGTACCCAGGGAAGGTTATGTCGATTATGTTTGAGATGACTTGAGAGTTTAAGATTCCAAACCCTTAAACATTTATCGAGGAGTGTTGTCCAACCTTGCCAAGTTTTGGATAGATTCTATCCAGAAAATTATTGATCACATTGGGAATCCTCCCAAGTCTAGATACAAGATTGTAATCAAAATTCGTTGACGTTATGAAAATAATTGGTGGGACATCATTATTTAGACATAGTAGGTTGAGGGAATGATATAGAAGGGGTTATAGGAAATCATTCTAGAGAAATATTATCCAATGACCATGAAATTGTAAAACGATATATAGATTATGAGATTAACATAAGGAACCATGATAATGATGGAGTATATAGCTCATTTCATGAACAATCATAGTTTTATCATCACATTAGTGGGAGATTGTGAAGCAATGGAACAACATTTCTAGGACATAATTTGACATTAGATCACTCCCAGGGGTAATATATTTTTTAACTAAATTTACATGTGTTATGGATAATTCCATTATCTCAGAATGTAATCACAAGTATGAAACAAGAAGTGGACGTGGATTTTTTGTAGGTTGATCTGGTGGTGAAACTTATGATGGTATAAAACATATTTTTGAGAGCATTCAACATGGAATTGAAGGATAGAGTAGTTAGAAAATGGAAACAATGTCTCAGGGAAGCATCCAAGTTTTTTGTTATAAGTTTGGTAAACTGATACATGTGAGAAGTCAGTGCACCTGTACTATATTTGAGTGTTAGGTGTGTGGTAGGTTGGGACATGTGCAGATGTTATGTAGTATACCTTGTTAGAAATTATAAGAGTAAGGATCGATTGAGATGCTGAGTTAATGATGACGATCATATATAGATATTAGGCTTGTAGTTAGAGGTCGGCTAGTCATTCTTGTAGATGTATCATACATGGTATTTCAGGGTGTGAGTGACTCTCTTAGTAGGGTAGCTAAGAACATAGAACTTATGTCATAGTCCATAATAGAGGTTTAGGAACGACATATGTAGTTCAGGATGCATCGAGAGGTGTCAAGGCTAGACCATTGGCAGTTCAAGGTTAGATTGTAGTGGGTTTTCCCGTTTTTCATTATTTATTTGATATAGGTACAAAGCGTTCTATTGTTTCTTTTTATATTTCAGTTGTGTTGGATCTAGAGGAAGACTGTATGTTGGTATTTATGTTTATTGAGACACCATTATGGTTTTGATAGCATAAAAATTGGACAATAAAAGGGTTGTGCTTTGGATATTAGTGGATATATAGTTTTCTATGTGGTTAATTCATACTTGAGATGTCGGGTTTCAATCTCGTTTTGGAATATACTTGTTACTAGAATACCAATACAATATCAATTGTTATAGTTGTAGGGTAAAGTTCACATCACTCAAGGGGGGCACCAATATCCATTGTGGTGAATGGGATATTTGGGCATACCATGCATAACCATATTTTCATCCATTTGGTGAGATCATATCCCAAGTATAGTTTCTTGTTCTCAATATTGAGGGACAAGAAAAAAATATTATTTCCTTTGGTGGTGGATTTGTTCCATGATGTGTTTCCAAATTACCTTTATGGGTTTCCACCAAAGAGAGATTATTGGTTCATAATATAGTTTCATATAGAAGTAGGAAATGTTTTCATTTTAACATATATAATTATACTTTAAGAACTATTGGACCCTAAAACTAAGTTGGAGGAGTTTGAGAGTAATGGTTTTATTTGATATAGTATATATCCATGAGGATCACTGGGGTAGTTTTACGAGATGGTTGATAGATCTGTATGATTATGTATCAATAATAGGATACTGGATCAGATGTTGGTAATAAAGTAATGTCCTGTTCCAAATATTTGTGACTATTACAACTAGATGAGGTGTTATATTATGTTTTAAATGATTAATCTATAATCATGTTATCATAACCTAATGGTGAGACCATATGACTTACCACAAAATTCCTTCAAGAGTAGGTATGATCTGTGTGAGTTGGTTATTATATCATTTGGGTGGACCAATTCTCCATAATTTTTCATTGATCTGATGAACAAAATAATAAACCTTTTTATAGATTAGTTTGCAGTTATTTTTAATAAAATATTTGTGTACTCTAGATGTCATGGAGATCATTCCAAACATAATGAAAACGTTTTGAGTACATAAAGATAAAATAGGCTATATGCCAACCTATCATGGTTTTATATCTTGATTGAAATGCTGATTTAATCGGTCACATTATCTCTGGAGAAGGTGTGTCAGTAGAATTAGAGAAATTAATGGTGGTTCTGTCATTATAGGATCTGAAGAATGTTTCTGATGTTTTGATTTGTTTGAGATTAGGTGGTAATTACTAAATTTTCATCAATTATTTCTCCTACTTAACAGTTCAAATTATGAGATTTATCAAGAAGAGAGTTAATTTTGAGTGTCCCGAGGCATCTGAGAATTATTTACATTTATTTAAGACACATTTGAAAATCGTGATGATTCTGATCATACCCAATACAGGTAGGTTGTATACATTGTTTTTTAATCCATCTGGTGTTGGAACAGGGGTAGTATTGATTTTAGATGAATAATTTATGTCTTATGGGTAACGAAAACTGAGACCTTAGGAATGTAACTACCCTACTCTTGATCTTGAGTTGGTCATGGTAGTTTATGGACTAAGGTATTGGTGGAACTACTTATTGGGAGAGCAATTTAAGTTGTAAATATATCATAAATTCATGACCAATATTTTCAATCAAGCACGACTAAAATATTTTAAAATGGTGATGTATTGATTACACATAATCATTTGACTTAAATTTTTTCTATCAACTTGTAAAAGGATATTGAACATTGTATTCCATAATTCGGAAGGTTAAAAATTAGATAGGGTAAGAGTTCAATAATTTGTAAATGATGATGTAGTTATTCACTAAGATTCATCTAGAGGTGTAGGATGCGCACTGACAGATAACTATAGCATCCATGTAAGTTCATTCTACACTTTTGAGCTAGATTAGAGAAAAGAATATTCAGGATCCAAAATGTTAACGTAGAAAAAAAGGTTCTAAAGGTTATGAGTAACATTCTTATTCTACTATCGGTAGTGATGTTTATTTTTTTGTTCATAGATGTGTAGTTGTGCCAATATGTGTACAAAACGATTTGATGTGAGATTTTCATGCTTCGAAGTGGGATATGCGTCCAGGTTTGACCAAAATTTATCATGATCTGCATAGGTAGTATTTTTGGCCAGGGATTAAGAAGTAAGTTGATGGTTTCATAGATCGATGCCTCATCTTCCAATAGGTGAAGGGTGAGAATCGACAACTAGGTGATTTGTTGAAGTAATTTCCCATTCCATATTATAAATGGGATGTTGTGACAATTATGTTTATAGTGAGACTTTTGAGGATGCCTCAAAAAAATTATGAGATATAGGTAATTTTATATTGGTTTTCAATGGTGGATCAGTTTTTACTGATTATAGAGACATTCAGTATAGATCATTTGTGTGGGAACTATGTTTAGGAAATAGTACAACTAAACAGGGTGTTGTATATCATATTTTTGGTTCATGAAACATGTTTTTTATAATTCATCTACTATGGATTTCCACCTAAAGACAAACAGATAGTTGGAAAATACTATTTAGGTATTTCATGACATATTGAAGGGATTTTTTCATTGTTTTTTATTGATATTGGGAAAAACACTTACATATTTTTGAGTTTCCTAAAAAATAGTTTCTGAATAATTATTAAAATTGATATATTGAAGGAACTCATTGGTAGGCCTTGTATATCAATGTTATTTTCGATAAAGGACGTGGAATCTTATTTTTTTGGGACCATGTATTATTCAAGAGACATTAGAAAGAGAGAAGATGATTCAAACGTTCTTAGAAATGACATAGTGTAGGTTAAACTTGTATGAGGATTTTCATCATAAAAATCCTGAGTTTGAGGAGGGTAATTGGGTGTCGCTATGGTTAGAACACCATCAGATTCTAAAATAGGGGAATTTAGCACCTGGGTATGTGGGAATATTTATAATTTTGGAGAGGATTGGACTGGTGGACTCCCTACTGGCTCCTTGACAATGGTATAGTGATATAAAATATTTTGTAAATGTTTAAAAAAATTAATTATTACCTTAATCCATATCATTTGGTTGATGTTGAGGTGGTTGTCCATGAGGCTGATCCGTCCATTGATGAGAATATGATTTGTTTCAAGTATAATAGTGGTAAAATTATGTAAGTTAAGATATTTCATGTGTCTTGAGTCTTATGGAATCATGGAAATGTTTAGGAAGAAACATGGGATTTTGATTTAGATATGTAGTCCTAGTGGTAGAATCTATTTTCATCAGAAACATAATGATACTTTCGAGTGTAGATTGAAGATGAGACATTATATGGTGCGAAAGTTGTATGATCGTGGATTATGTGGGGGGTATTACCAGGTTTTAATTTTACTTAAGTTATCTTAATAATTTTTAATTAAATTCTTATAGGGTGTGTGATGAGATCCGAGGGTGTTTTGGGGAATCAAGAACTGATTGAAAAGGGGAAATAGGGTAATTCGGTGCATGTTGCATTTTTTTTGCATTCTTACTATTGACCATATAATGGGGGATTCCAAACCATGAAACCTTCAATAAGGTTTTATCACATGGTTGGCATGTGGGTTTTCATGCTATACAGGTCTCCCTATAAATCCTTATGGCCAAAATATGTGTCCCATTTAAAATAAAAAATTTGAAAAAATTCCCGCTATTGTTTTTTTTGTTAATGGACAATTTTCCTCTCATTTATTCTACCTCCATAACTAGGGATGAACACAAACCCTTAAAAGCACCAAATGATTGATCTTTTTTGTTTTTAGGCCATTTTGAGCATCTTTTATTGTGGATCGATTCTCTATGTATGTTTAATCTTCCTCTTACTTATCTTTTTAATATTACTCTTGTAGATGTTTCTATCTCCACCCTACGCCCAATACCACCATTTCCCATGGATTATAGATTAAATCTTCAAGTGGTCTTTGAATACATATCTAAAACTATTATTAAGAGGGTGTTTCTAATTAAATTTTGGGTATGTGGTATATGTGTTTTATCACTCAGTTTTGTTATAGATTTGTGCATGTGTGGTTGTGATATTTATTCCCCCTAGATGTATTTTTCATTCATTGAGTAAGAATTTATATAAATGGTTTGATAATTGAATAATTAAACCCCTCATTACCTCCATAAGATTCAATGAGGTTTTTCTAAACCAATTAGGTCCTCCAATGGGGTGCGCCATCAGTCCTGGGCATGGAAATAATAATGTTAAGACTATATTTGGTTTATTATAAGGAAAGAGCGCAAAATGAAATTATTGATATGTTAGTTGAACAAAACGGGTAAAATGAATGGTTATTCCTATACATGAATTTTCATAGGGGATTTTTTGACTTGGCATTCAATTGAAAAAACTATATTAATTTGAATAATGGTAATGGATTAAGGATGTCAAATGGAAATTAATGGGGGGGGGGTTAAGGCATATAAATTATTCGAGTGTATAAAATGGTCTAATTTATTGTATTTTTTATTATTCATAATGATTAATGACTTTAGGAAGGTATTTGTGTAAAATAGACCATTCAATACCTATTTTTTAAATGGATTAATTCTTAATGCTGATTCACATGTTGAATTATTATTGAAATATGAATGTTATGTATTTTTAATTTATGTTCTTTAGGAGGTAAAAAATGTTTTAAATGGATGGATAAGAATTTTCACAAGGAATGGTGGTTGGGGAAAATGAAATTATTCTCCTACCACATGTTGGGTTGGACTGATGAACAAAATCCTCCCATAGAATGCACTTTTGGGGATGCAATAATAATGCTCCCAAACCTAATGGTTTCATTGGATGAAACATCTTGGAATAAATATCTAAGATATGTTTGATGTAAATGGCCCTTAAATTTATTTATCAAGTGATATAGGATACTCTACTTGTTCGTTATTCTTGGTAATTTACTGGGATGAGGTGTGGGGATAGTGATGTAAATTCTTAACAGATGAATCAAATAATAGAATCAGACAAAGTAAATATTTTCTTAAAATATATACAGTGTTGTATTTTATTTACCTTATAATTTATTTCATACATTCATGAAAAATATATTTTTACTTTTTATTTTTAGTCACTATTGTCACTGGCCTACTAAGTTTCATCCACACCTTAATCGGGTTGTTGTTGGGTACCCGAGAAGATTTCAAGGATGAAATCAGGACATGGGTAAAGGACATGTGATGGGGAGTTGAGTTTGTAATTGAATTTGAATGGATGGGGATCTATACATGGAGTTTTTAACTATTTGTGGGAGTCAATGTTTTATCTATATTTTGGGTTACCTTTACAATTGATATTGTTTGCATGTCATGTCATGTTTACTTATTTTGTTTTTTTGGTACCCTATTTGGTATTTGGTTATCAATTCATGTTCCTGGTATATATATTTTTGTTTCCCACTATATATATATATATATATTATAAAATGTGTCTTACTCTAAAAAATATTGTATAGTTCCCACATTTGATTTACAAGAACATCAATTCTAGTCAGCAACCTCTAGCATATGGGGATTCACATTTAAGGCCATGTGGAAACCTTGATCGAGTAACCATTTAGTTGATTCTTAGTCTAGGATGTTATAGTTATTCCTTATATATTTATTCTCTTTAAAATTAGTGTTCAAATTTTTACAGTTCCTCTCCAACTACTCGCTAGCACCACCCTATGCTGACTACATTCTCTCCCTTTGTGCCACCCTAATATGTGGCACTCTTCTGCTAATGTGCATCTATGGATGTACCATGCACTATTGTATTCCCATTACCTACAATTATGATTATCTAGGAAGTCAATTCCCCATCTATAATGTGGTTATGTCCCTTCTAGGCTTGTCAATATGTAAAGGTGTAATTTTTTATCAATGACTTACAGTATTATTTTCCAAATATACCAAAGCCAAACATACTCAAATATTCTAGTGCAATCATTATAATATAATAATAACAAAGAAACATTTTTAGTTTCTAATTTTTAATTATTGTTAACATGGTTTCTCTAAAAATACAAAAAGACACGTTAGAAACTAATGTTAATATATTTTCATATTTGAAAAATATTTTATGGACGTTAAAGAAGAAATAAAACCAAAATAGACCTTTATGGATTTTACCTCTTCTTCAGAGAATAAATTTAATTTTATACCTAATTCCTTCAGATGAGGGATTCATAAGAAAATATGTCCTATATAAATTTTATAGTTAGTTATGGAATATATTTTTCCAGGTACTTTTCAATCCAACAGACATTGGAAACGTGTTAAGGGTGAGAGTGGATAACTTTTTATAAGTGGGGAAGTAGATAATGTATCAATTTTTAAAATGAATAAATATTAAAAAAAATTAACATGTCCCAATGATCCGAAACGGTTCATCATAATACTATATAAGTGAAATATTAAATAATATGTCCTGAAAATGTGTGTTAGACATGTAAAATATGTTTATAATTTTTATTCATTTTAAAAATTCATTCCATGTCCACGAACACACTTATAAATGGTACCCACTCCTTTCCACTCATCCTGATTAAAAAATTACTCTTAACTTATTTTATAATATCAATTATATTTATTCTGAATACTGATTCCATTATTCCAAATTCAATTCACATTAGTTTAAAAATTTGTCAGAAAAATAAAAATGTAGTTGCAATGAGAAAATGGTTTCCTATAAAGAAAATGACTACAATTTTGAAATATTTTTATCAGAATTTTATATGAAATTAACTAAAATATAAAATTTTCGATTAATATATATATATATATATATATATATATATATAATTGAACAATCTTAACTCCTAAAACCATATTGAAAAAACATCTATGTCATTAAATTATTTAATTGAAATTACTTTTTTTAATAAAAATCTTCTTTTTTAAAATTCAACAAAATGTTTATCTTTTAAGATAATTATAAATACATCATTATATGGTAATATTGAAATAGTAAATTCAAAAATGAATTAAATTATGTAAAAAAATTATAAAAAATTAAAAACATTTTTTTAATATGCATTAAAATTGGTAATTGGAAAATATAGTTTTTAAGCAAGAAAATTAACATGGTTCATATATCATACATATAAAACACATAAAATTAATATTGAAAAAATATTAAATATATAATATTTAAATTTCATTATAAATATTCACAAAATGTGATATATTTAATTACTTGAGATAAGACTTGTTTGTGAGTATATAAAATGATTTCCTGATAATTATTTACATTATATTAAATATGTTATTTATTATTATTTGTATATAATTAATTACGAAATAATTCATTATATATAATTCATATATTTTAATAATTTAGGCAATACATTTCATAACCCATATCCCAAAGTCTATATGATAACTCTCACATTAAATGATTATATTTTTATAGTATGTTGTGTTTCTTGTAAAAATGGTGTTGCATTAAATAATAGCTAAAATCCGTGTTTTCAGTTAGAAATGATAAACAAACTAATGCATGTAAATAAAGCTATCAAAATAAATAAATACATTTGAAAAAATATATTTCATAAGAACATGGTGACATATAGAATTCTGAGACAAGCTAGGGGAATTCCCAATCCTAATTAGCAAGATATAACCATAAGATCATAAGAAACAACATACAAGAATGATTCAACTATAAATAAAATAGTATAGTATATTAATATTTAATAAAATTTTCCATGATGTTTAATTTTATTGGACTCCCGTGAAATATAATATATGAAGATATAAAAGAACATAATTCATGAAAAAACTCACCCTCACCACCAAATCTATATTAATAAACACCCCATAATATTAAAAATCTAAAATTCCACATTCATAAAAATAACTGATTAATTTAATTATGACAAAGATGGATGAATGATTTAACAGATGCAATAAGGATTCAAAAATAAGAAAAAAATATCCTCAATGGAAAATCAAAAGTAATCATCCTATACTATAATAATAAAATCTTCATGAGTGGTTGAAATATGAACGAATAAATGAAATTGTTATATAATGTATGCATGGACATTGAATTCATAGAAGCAGACCACCAAACCTATTAGACAATTAACACTTAACTAAATATCAATCTCTAGTCTTATTGAAAAAAATTAAAATTTTAATATGATTTAATTTATTTATTCAAAATTAAATAGAACTATTTCAATTTCAATTTTAAAACATAGTAGATTCTTATTAAACATAAAAAAATTCTTTATATATTCATGTATTAAATTACACTTTAGCTCACCATGTTTTAAAATAATCTATTTAAAATATATAAAAATTAACTAAATTAATAAACATTGGAAAAATAATTATTTAATTAGACATTAACATGACATTATAAATGAAAATTAGGATTATAAAATAGTAATTAAGAAGTGAAATAATAAATCTAGTAATTAAACAATACGAAATTAAATGTAATGGTTATGTAAAATGAATATATATATATATATATATTATAGTACAATATAACACATGTTTGAGAGAATAAACACAATATTGGTAATTTAAAATGTCGATAAAGGTAGTAACATCCTAATGATACTAATGGATGGGAACCTATGTATATAATTACACTATAGTTCCATTTTTTAAAATAAAATTTTTTCCCAAAAGGGGTCCCAAATAACTATGTTACTACAATTGTGATTAGGGGGAATCTTTATCTCCTCATGGTAAGACAACCCAAGTACCTATGATATTCACATTGATTTTAACTAATATCAACCACTATTTGGAGAGGATAATTCATAAAATAATACAAATTAATATACCACATTCATATGTAAAATTTGATATAACACATCCAAAAATCGACCTCAATGGTGACATCGTCATCAACAATATTTTATTAAATCAAAATTTGAAATTTGAAAATTTATTAATTATCAACAGTTTGTAAAAAACAATTTAAAATTCTATATTGGAATTTTTCAATCCCTTTCTAAAATAAAAATTCTCTATTTATAATTAATATCTAAAACATAATATAAAAAATGATTTGAAACCCAAGATCGAACATATAATTTACCTACATCAAGTGTCTTTATTATTAAATTAATATTCATATATATATCCCTCTAAATGATTATATTAACATATTTCCATGTGAATATATTTATGTATATACACACATCTATATGTAAATAACCACCCATAATTAAGAGAACCATTCACCACACAATATAAAATCTTTTAATAATTTAATAGAGCATGTTAACATAAAATTATCCTCATTAAAAAAATAAAAACCTTTATATCCAATTGAAAATAATTCTCATGTTATAGAGTGTTATAAACAACAACAAATAATTTTGAAATAAAATAAAATTATATAATATAATTATGATAATATTTTATAGTTATAAAGATATCTATTATTTTAAAGTGTATATTTATTAAAGGAAAGCATATTGTTTTAATTTAATATTGTGATAGTAATTTATTCCTTTTTAATGAAACCAAAATAAAATTAAATTTCCTTTAACTAAATTCCAAAAAAAATCATAATATAATCATTTACTAATTAAATAATGAATTTATAGAGTGTGAAATAAATTGTTCATATATTAATAGTTGAGACATGTGGATATCCTACCTCATTTGAGTGAAGAAGAATATAAATGCATCAATTGAAATAGATAAAAAACCAAGGTATGATAGAAACCCTATAAATATATTACATAATGATTTAGAAATGAATTTCATCCTAGGTTTTGGATAATAGTATGTTTAAAATATGTAATTTGTAATGTAAGAAAGTAAAATTGGAAATAATAGAGATAATGGAATGAATGATCCCTATCCGAGATTTATATAAATAATAATCATAAGAATATTGAAAATAAACCAGATGAGTATGACAAAGTGTTCCTCTGTAGGGCTCCTCCAGGTATGGGAATAATTTAAGAGGGGTTAGAGCAGATATAGGGGTGTAACATAGGTCTTAAATGGAGAAGGGATGTAATTATAAAATTTAAAAACAAAATAGTCAATATGTTGAATAGTTTAGAAAAATGGTGTACACAATTTACTATAACATAACACTATATACTAGATACCATAGGAAGTAACACACATTGGATGAACATTTTGAAATCCATGAACTAATAGTGTGAAATGGATTAACTGATATTATAGAGGCATTTTAATGGCCAAAAAATGGTTTATTTAACCATATATAAATCTAAATTGTTGAAATGTTTCCTATTCAATAATGTTTTAGTCCAAATAACAATTCCAAGGATAAAATAAAAAAATAAATAAAAATTTATTTTTTTCATTTTTGGGTGTGTAAATTATCCCATCAATGACAATTTCTACAACTTGAAATCCACAATGTTTTTAGTAGATAATAACTAATTAAAAATATTGGTGGAAATGTTTTTCCCTTCCATAATGGAATGAATCCTAATGTTAAACAACACAGAATGTTCCAAAACTCAAGGAATAATATGTCTAGGAAAATATCCATGAGAATTAACTCATAAGGGGTGAATCAGGAAAATAAAGTGTCTCCAGGGGTTAACCAATCATATTTTGTTTCATAACAAAATTATGGGACAAATTGGAATGATGATTCTAGGGAAATAATTTTTAGAATTAATCACTCTTCACTATGAAAAACTCATAAGGATCACCACACCAGGTACATTATTATTAATTCTGAAGCAAAAAAATTCCTTAAAAAATTCATAATGGATAAAAAACCAAAATAAAAGACATTATCAAGAGTTACATATGGAATATTTTTATTTTAATGGAACATATGATATAAGGATCCTATGAAAATTAGCAAATAGTCATTAATCATAGAATGTACTGACTAAGAAACAATATATCACTAAAAATATTGTAATACAAAAAAATGAATTTCAATATTTCTAAATAATCTAAATATCTAAGAATACTTACTCCCTTTGATGAATACAAATAAAATTCAAAGTTATCGACACCATAAAGAATAAAATAATAGAAAATATTTGTATAAAAAATCAATATTGGCACTGGTCATGATATAGAGGATATCATGGGATATATATCTTATAGTACTAAACCTTAATGGGAATGGATAAATAACCAAATCATATCTCTCATCTAACTAAAACCTACTACTCACACAATCAAACCCATTTTCAATCTCCCAAAAGATGGAGCAAAATTAATTTAATTTAAAAATAAATTTGTAAATTAATTACCCAACCTCAAAAAATATTTTAAGAACATAATGAATTATAATGAACCAATAATTACCTCAATAGAATTACGAATAAGTAATCCCTTAATATACAATCATTAATGTGTTTCAAAACATGAGACTTATATGAGAGTCATTCTAAAACATCTCAAAACGCTAACACCAATGTTTACTAAACTCATGATTATAGGACAGATTCCTTAATATCTTCCCAAAAATCAAATCCATAATATAAAATTTAAAACATTAATATAACTCATTTTTTATTCCTTAAATTAATATTTCCATATCCATTAAATACAGAAAATACATAAATGAAAAAAATTCGAATTTCAAAATAAAACTCAAGGGAATAAACCTTGCTTCAATACTAAATAAATAATAAAACCAAATCATGGATCATAAGTTTCTCATTTCATAATACATTTAGAACCATATAAATATTTATTGTGGTAATAAATTATATAAAATTTTATTTAAAATATCATTACCATTATATTAATTCCCTAATTTCCTATTGAAAATTATTCGAAAACTATACATGTATTTTTTAAAAAAAATTCAATCTATATATGATCCTTTTATAATATCAATTAAATATCCCCAAATCAAAAAGTTAATTTTAATTTATTTTTAAATAAATTCACATTATTCGTTTCATAAACCTCATTTCCCTAAAAATATATATTACATATTAAGACATCAAGAAATAAGATAAATCATATTGAAATATCTTCAAATAAAACCAATAAACAACATGAAAGAAATAAAAAATGAGAATTAATGAAAATAAAATATTTAGTTTTAGATGTTGCCTATGAATTTCCAAAATTGTTTTATTTGTCGTGGGACAACTACACGGTCTATGATATATGTTCCTATAAACCTTGTATATGCAAGTCACATGGTCTTTTATCCCATTTGGTTTTATAGTGAACCTTCAGTTCCACACCCTTTTCAAAAAAAACATACGAAATTAATGAAAACCCAATAGAAATTAAATATAATAATATTTTAATTATTTCAATTTCATACCCAACAAATGATTTATTGTACAGAGAAATTAAATTGAAATTTCAAATCATAACTTCAATAGGAAACTCATATTTTGTTAAAAATATGGTAATAAAGAATCTATAATGGAATACCTCCCAAGTCCTCACAATCAAATACACCAGAGATTAGACATATAAAATAAAAAATTCACTTCAATAACCACTATATAGTTATGATACATTCCTTTTATAACATATTTTAATGATCCAATCTATGCTTTCCATCAACTAGATTCTCGATAAAGCTCTTAGAAATTTATAGGGGAATTACTTCTCCCTTTATACATGATAGAAGAAATAGAGAATAAAAATTAACATAGTGGGAGTTATCACAAAAAATATAAATTAATATAACAATAACTTTTTTTAAAAAATATTAGACAACACACCCATATATTGAATGTTAATGAAAAATATTAAAACCTAATAATAAATTAATAGTTTCAAAAAAAATATCCCTCCCCTATTACATTAATTAATGAATATACCCCATATATTAAACATCAGAAAACTCAATTTCATATAAATTAGTTATTAAATGAATGTATTAAAAATAAAGATATTTTATGTGGTCAACGTTCAATTAGAAAATGGAAAACAAATAAAACAACCAACCAACATTCTTGTGAATCCATGAGTCCATATCTGGTCGAAAAATAATAAAGTATATATGAAAGGTAAAGTGTTGAATGAAAAAAATACAAATGATATATAATGGTGGTCTTAATAAAAACATATTTGGTCACTGACATCATCCCATTTTCTTAACAAATAATGAATGATTTATGTTTATGCTAATTGATATACCTTAATTAAAAATAATATTATATATATTTCTAAAATAGAACATATATTCATTTAATAAATCCTTTCTAAAATAAAATAAAATCTTATGAAACATACATACATTTATTAAAAATTTCTATAAAAATATTCATATGAAATTCCAATTTTTATAAAAAATTTATTATAAAATATATAAAAGGAACTCACATAACAAACAACGAACTAAATTTTTTAAAACCGAAGTAGGACATAAAAAATATGACAAAAGAGTATGAATAAACAATAGAAAACATGCATAGTACAAATAATTCTAGTATATCAATTCCATATGTTAGTATATAAAACATAAATGTGATTTAAATATATATATATATAACCATTATACTGTATAGTAAGCAATGTGAATAAAATTCTGCAAAATTAGTAATTTAAAAATAATGTAATAGGATTATTACCTAAAATAATATAACTTATAGACACCTAGAGATGTTATTTCATTTTACTAAAATATATGTATTACTAATATGACTTTTATAATAGGTTCCCCACTTAAACACAACAATATCATTGATATTTTTGGGGGATCCTCATACCCTTTAAGATATCCTACCCAAGTTCCAATGTTAATCTCTTAGAGCATAACCATTAATAAAACCAATCAGTTTAAGATAATAAATGGAAGAATAAATTAACTATTTCATTATTCGTAAAAAATATGCGATGCAATCCAATCATATCCTACACAAAATGGATACATCATGATAAAAATATACTAAAAATGATTAACTTTTCATTGGATAATGATAATTACATATTCTACATACACAACCTTTTATTTTTATAATATTATTTTATTTGAACGTCGCATTATATATTTTATTATATATAAATGTGAAAAATTATCCATTTTATTAAATATAATATAATTATTTTTTTTGGAATCATTAATTTTTTCTTTTTTCATATGATAATTATTATTCTTAAAAAAAGTTCTCAAAAAACTATTTTTAAGTGTATATGGTTTATCCATATAGATTAATAAAAATAACACCTAATCAGAAAATATTTAAGATAAATTTAGAAATTATACATATAATTAAATTAAATTAAATTAATATATAGATTATTTTTATTCAAAGAGGAAATATATGGTCATCTTTTACATGAAAATGAAATTTAACAAAAAAAAAGTTTACATCACGCTTTTTGGGATAATTATAAAAAGAATTTCGTAATCTTATAGATGGTAAATTTGGTAAAATTTACACCATATTTTGAATTACCTGGAGTAATATTATGTAATAAGTATTACATTATTTTTTCCATAATAAATTGTAAAGACCATAAAAAATTCATTATCATGGTAAAAGGGTAAATGAGTATAGATTTGGTTAAATATTTTTATTAATGAAACCATTTATCTTCATAAATTATATTATATTAATGTATTTATAACCTTATTATATTATTCATGCTATCTATTTGGTTAGCGGACAAATTTCTATTATATTTACTAATTTAATAATTTATGTAATGATTGTAACAAAATATCACCCTCTTGCATTTAAATATCTCTCATCTGTTTAAAAAGGGAATGATGATGTTATAACAGAAATAGGATTTTTATTTTTGAGAATTGTGAAATTAATTTCATCATGGTAACTTATTTATTATTATATTTAATTATATAATTAACGTAATCCCATGTGTAGTGATGACACAGTATTTGTTTCATTAAATGGAATATAAAGTAAATGATATTAAATATATAAAATATGATATAATTTATTGGAATTATTATTTCATATAATTATTTAAGATAATTATAACACATTTTGTTTATGTGAGAATAATATATTCTAATTTCATATATTGTATTATTTTTTTGGATGATAAATAAATTATTAATGTTGAAATTTAAATTAATTATATTTTGTGATAAAAATGTTTTATTATATGATTTGAAATCAGTAAAAATTTTATATTCAGATAAGTAAATGATTTATGATTTATAATATCATGGTTGGTGCATTTAATGGCTATTTAACCTTATATAATAAATTCATTAACCCCAAAAATGTAAAAACATTAATATCAAAAAAAAATTCAAAAAGGGTTAACAAGGGTAAAATAAAAAATAAAGGGAAAACATTCACAAAAAGATATATAATCTAATTTTTTTTTGTCTTTTCAGATAAATATCATATTATCTTTCAATATTATCAATTTTAATCATTTTTAATACTAAAATAAATTAATATTATTTTAATAATTTATGAAATTACATAAGTGCCCCTCCAATTTATTATAAATTTAACCTCTTATCATCTTTTATTAACAATTATTGAATTTTTTTGTTTACAAAATACCATAAAAAGTCATTTACCTATATTCTTCCTCATTTAAAAGATTTCATATATTTTTCATAAAAAAAGTTTTGGAAAACATTATGTGTCAACAATAATAGGTTGTCTGAAAAATAGGTTTAGGTCTTAATAAATCGATTATATTTTATTAATTCTTCTAGACATTTAAAAATTTATACAAAAATGGTCAAATAATAACAAAATAATCACCCATAGATATATATTTTATTATTTTAATATAATAACCAATATTTATGTAATCTTCCATCAAATGATAAACGAAACCATCATTTATATGTACGATGAACTACAACATCATGAATCGATGTAATTTGTTTCCCATCACCTCATATTGTGGATGGTTATAATAATGGATTTAATACATATATATATACATATATATTATTTTCATTACATATATATAATTATTAAAATGAAATATATCATTTCCATTATTTCTATTCAATTCCTTGAGAAATATAAATTTCCTTCATGCGTACGTGTGGAGTACAACCACCACCATGTGATGTGACCCATTTGTCCTTAAAAAATAACATGTATGAAATATATAACATTATTTAAATAAATAATATTCAATATATTATATTATTAACATTATGAAATGAAAAAATAACACATACCTTGTTTAAATAACTATTATTGATAAATGGAAATGTTACTCATTAGTATGTACGACCTACCATATCCATGATTGTAACATATCTCATTAATAATAATTAGAATCCATGATTTCTTATAAAACTATTATAGATTATTAAAAAAGATAGTTTTTACTGATTATCATATTGGGGATGTTTTAATAATTACATCATTGAACTCAATCATTCTACTTATATCATTTTGGTTATATGAGCTGAATATCATCAAAATGAATTACATGAACAAAAATGAATACATAAGTGATTGTGACATATAATAAAAAAGGATATATAAACATGATATAATTTCATATGAAATTAAATAATTATCATTTTAAAATTTTTATGTCTGATAAAGAACAAAAATGAATATTCAGACTCAATGTAAGGGACTTTCATTTAAAATAATGTTTCCCTTCCATATCTCTTTATTCAACGTACATATTTTTAATAAAATGTTAATAATTATTTTATAATTATTAGAATTAATATTAAATGTTATATTTTTTTCTATGAAAATATTTCTATTTTCTAAAAAATGAATATTTTTACAAAATTGATACAAAATGTTTTTCCATTGTCAATAACAGATAAAAGGAATTTTATATTTAACCGTATGTGTTGACAATTATATTTCTCAATTTTATAACTCTTATTCTGTATACTTTATAAGTTTCAATGATTTATCTAAATAAACAAAAAAAATATTTAATTTTTTACTAGGAATTTTAGATTAATTTTCTATAAAATGAAATGGATATATCAAGATTTGGAAATATGTTCCTATCAATGAATTTTTTTTAAATATACACTCTTTTATGTGTTTTTATTATATTATTGTTATTGGGAATCATATATTATTATAGGTGTCTCTATTAAAAATCATGTAAATGTGGTTTCATTATATGTCGAGGATGGGTGGGTCCATGTTATCCCTATAATCTCTTGTCTATGATTCATATTGGGAGATGACTATAAAGGTTATTTCAATTGTAACAATGATGTTTTTTAAAATCCATGAAGGCTATTTAATTTCTAACTATGAAGGTTATACAATTCATAATATTGAAGGATATATAATATAAAATAGTGATTTTAAAATATTTATCTATGTTTATGAAATGATTTATTAATCATTTATATATTTTTTTATTGAAATATTATGATTCTTCAAAGAATGTTATTGGGGTTATGTTTAATGAAAATTATTTGCACATTATAATAGTTATAAATTATAATTTTATTAAAATATTTCCCTAATTTTTTCTATACTGTAATGTAAAAAAAAATTGATTTTGATTTTTTCGATTATGAGTACATATAACACTTATTTATGGGGTCTCTCGTTAGATAAAATCATTTATAGGATAAGAATTTTTTTAACCCCAATGTTATTTTGAAAAATAGAAACACTTAATAAGTCCTCATGGGCAAATAGTTTTTTATTCCAGTTTGTAATAATTGTTTTCTCAAAAAATATTTTAAATGTTTTTCAATGGTTTTTTGGATGACTATTTGTAAAGAAGAACTTAATTTTAAATTATTAATGATTTATCATGGGAATAAATAATGTTTATTTGTAAAAGTTTATTATTTTATGGAAAATTTGATACTGAATAAAAGTGTCCACATTGTGATGACAAATTTAGTTATGATATCTATGATCTATAACCTACTCTCCAAAATTATAATGATTAATATTTCATTGTAATGAACGAAAGTCAATTCCTAAAAAAACTGAAGATTATGTAATGATTTACGATTAGGTCCTTATAGATAGTATCATAGGAATGAATTATTTAACATTCTCAGAGTAGAAGGTTTTCATGAATTTTAAATAATATTTCTGGATTCCATCATTGGACTATAAGTGTTTGGTTGATCATCTGATCAAATTTAAATAAACCCCTTTCAAGATTTTTTTTTTGAAATTTTAAGATAATTAATTTTATTTTTTGGAGGTATTTTATTGGAATGATATTTAGGTAACACTTTGGTTTATTTTGTATGATTATTTAAAAATTGAACTATTTCATTTTTTTATTTAATAGGAAAGTAATTATTTAACATTAGAGGTAAAATTATTCGTTAATATAGATGTTTTTATGGTTATTTTGAAGATTTTAATTTTAATGTGTTGTAAATTTTCTATGTATTCTCCCCTTAATGGGACCAAATTAATTTTAACATTATATAATTAGTTTTATAAATTATCTATGATATTTTATAGACATTAAAAATCATTTTTCAAAATGATAAAAAAAATTGCTAAGATAACCTTCTTATGAATTCCATAATAGTTAATAATCATTAGAAATGAAAAAATATATTCATATATTTTTTGAAATCTTTTAGGACATCAAATTCACCTTCAAGAAACTATTTAATTCACCCAATATATTTAATTTATGTAAAATTATGATTGATCAAAGTCACATAAGCCCCTCACCAAAAAGATACTACAATGAGGGGAGAGAGATAGTGCTTCCAATGTCCATCCTAGAGTGGGCCCTAGATTGGTTACTAGAATTGATTGTATATGAAATTAGAATATCAAAGGAATTACCCTCTAATAGAAAAAACTAGAAGAGAATGGAATAATAACGATGAACCAAAAAATACCTACTCATAAATATATATATTTGTTGGTGTAAATAAATTCAAGGTTCAAACATTCAATTTTATATAGTATTAATCAAAAAAAGGGATACCAAAAGAACAAAAAAAATTATATGGCAGTGACCATGAGGCAAGAATCTACTCCTACTAAGTGTAACACCACAATATTTTTTGATGTAATTATTTTTATTAATTTAATATGTTTCATATTTTTTCATTTCAAGCCAAAAAAATATATTTTTTTATTTTAAAGAATGATATATAGATTTTTTTTATGCATATAAACAAGTTAATTATGAATTAAATACAATATGTATTTTAGATTTCTCTACATTGAGAACTACTGTTAGCTTACGTTACAGACAAGACTATCTTTCCTCGATAACTTGTGTAACACACAAGAACCAATGTTACCAAAAATAATTGATTATTAAAATATTATTATTCAATAGGATTAAGAAAAAACCATTAAATTCAAGATTATATGATTAAGAAACATATGAATATATGTATATATATTAATTCATTGTTTTCCTATTAATAAGAAAAGAATATAAAACCTAATTAATACATGGGGTCTATTTTTATAAATGTAATTTTTACGTGAAAAAGATTATTTATATTAATAAGTTATATTAATTAATAATAATTAATGATATTAATTAAATTGAAATTTTATATATTAAAAAAATTTATAATCATCCATTATATTTTATATATATAAGATAATAATAAACACCATTTTATGATTAATACCCTATATTTTTATAATGATAAATTTAGTACAATTTAATAGGGAACCCATTTTAAATAACAGTTTTGGATCTATTAAATATTTAATATGTAAAAATAATACTCATATTTGAAATAACAACCAAAAAATTATGTGAGGATAATTTTGTTTATTTTGTATAAGGTTCTATTTTTAATGAATAGTTAAAAATAATTTTTTTATTTCAAAAATTATTTTTAATTTAATTTGATTATAAGTTTGTATTATATTTCATATTTTATTGAAATTTTAATTATATTATAAATTTATATATTAATACATTTTATTATATTGGAACAAAATTCACATTGAAATTCAATAAAAAATATCAAACAGTTGATTATTTTTTCTTTAATAACCAGTACTGTCATTCGGTCTACAGGATTAATTTAAAATTAATTTCTACCTATTATGAAATTAGAATTTTTTAAAAAATATTCTATATTTGGAAGCAGTATAACATATATTTTATAAAAATTCCATTTTTAGGAAAAAATATTAGTGAATGTATTGAAAATTAAATACAATAATTAAGAAAAAATGGGATTACATTTTAATAATCCATTAATTTAATACCCCAAATGACCTAGAAACTTTTCAATCAACCAGTTTATTTCCATTATTCTTCCATTAACATTAAATTATTTAGTTTGGTTAGTTTTCATTACTTTTAATTTAAAACATGGGTACACCGAACTTATTTAAAAAATTCCATGTATGACCTTTATATTCTCTATAATGGCCACAAACTACCCCTTATCATTATATTTATAAAACCAAAATGTTTGGGACAATAATTGAACAATAAAAATCTCAAAATACTTCGCTTATACTTATAATTCTACCATTGGGTAGAAAAAACAATCTATATAATCCAATTGGAACAATGCAAAAAGGAGTTACCCAGTTACGGGGTATTCTTTTCTCTCGAACTCCTTTTTTTATTTCTTCTCCACCCCATCCACTGTCTAACTTATATAATTTTATAAAACCCCAATATCATAAATATACAATTATGTTGTTATTATATGTTTCGGACCTACACATACACATAGTTCTATCTACTGGGTAATAAACTAACTATTTATGTGTATGACGAACTATTATCTCGCTAAACAGTGATTATTCATTTTTTTCCTTATATGACTTTCAAGGTGGAAATTATGATGTAAAATATATTTATATTTGTCCTATGTTATACTTATTATGGATTTAGTATTATCTATTCATTTTATAAAATATGTCCTATTAATTTCCATTTGGTGTACTTATGATAATTTTGTTTGAAGAAAAGTGGACTACCTTCCCCTCAAAGCAATGTGATTCGTTCAAACTATACATGGAATGTATTAAGGATGGTTTAAGTGAAATTATATGGTATATATAACATTATAACTCTAATTTAATTATATTATTTTTATATATATGTATATTTCATTTTTTTCTTTCTTCCAATATGAAAATAACAATTTATACAACATTCATGCGAACATACAACCAACCATTTACATGAACGGTGTACTACATAAAGTACATATATGGAATATATATTATTATAATACAGTAATATTGAATATAAATGATATTTATATCAAGAATTTTATTTTTTAAATCATGATATAAGTATAAGGACTATGGATATACCAAATTAAGACATCTGCAAAAAACAAAGAAGATATTATCTGAAGTGAAACCTTAACATATAAATTTTAACACAAGAGTAATATATAGTCATAATAAAACCATTTATTGTGTTATATATTATAATATTATTCATTAAAATCTTTATATTAAACATAAATTTGTTATACGTGAATCTAATATGATTATAGTGATATTCAAGACATAAGGTAAGGGGATTTCATATTACATTTTATTTCTATGAGATACATGATTTATTCACAACCCATCACTTTTTTTTGTTTGTTATAATTAAAATGGATTTATTATATTATTATTATAGATAAAATTATATTTATATACATTCTTATTATTCGATCTTCTTTTCATGGTCTTTATGTTTTAAAAGTCATGAAATTGGTAAGGTTGGTTTGTCTCAATTTACATTCGTTGTGAAAAATACCATGTTATGGAATTTTATGTTTTTTATATGAGGTATAAATAATACTTTTGACAAGTTATATCATTTATTATATCATTTTATAAAATTTTAATCTTAATTTATATTCAATTTATTTCATGGGGTGTATGGTCCAATGTTACTACATGATAAGAGCTTATTGAACCAATCTCATCTCTTTTCGATACTTTTTATTATTATGATTCCATTTTTGAAATATTATAATCCATATCTGATGAATATTCTCTAATTTTATTATCCTATAGATATTTTTTATATATTCATGTATTTGTTCAATTTTTTTAATCTTTTGATAATAAAATTATTAATAGAATATTTTTCTGAACGTTTGACATTACCTATCTCTTCAATCAGAAATTAATGTTCTTTCAAAACCATATTAACTAAAAATGTTATCAAAATGTATTCAAAAATTAATTATAATATATAATATTATTATAAAATAAATGGTTATAAAAAAATATCAAGCTTTCATTATATGTATTCAATGTATTTTAATGAAATGGTTTTATAGAATTTTTTATGTATTCAAATAATTTTCATTGAAATGTTTTTAAAAACATTTTTAAGGATTTTTATATGTTTTAAAAATACTATCAGTGAAATTTATTTCAGAAATTTTCAATATTTCCTTTGTTGTTTTAAATAAAGTTTTAATGAAAAATTGATTTTAAAATGTTTTGAGGGTTATTTTATATGTTTTCATGAATAAACTTTTTCAAATGGTTTTTAAAATGTTTTCAATATTTTTTTAAAGGGAAATGGTTTTCAAAATGATTTCCAAGGATTGATTCTATGTTTTTGATTGTATTTTTAATTAAAATTGTTTTCAAAAGGTAATAGGTTTTAAAAATCCTTTTTCAACGAATAAATGATATTTCCTCAAAAAACATTTAAGAATGATATTACAAGATAATTTTTCATCCATGATGCCATATTTTTATGTTACCCATTAAATTCTAGGAAATTTTCTAAGGGTTCGATTAATATTTTTTCATTGAATGGGTTATACATAAGGCCATGGTCTTTATGAAACCCATTTCTTTTCATGGGTTATATATTTATGCAATCTGTTTCCCTTTATCGAGTTGTTCTTTTGGGGATATTATTATGAAACCTCTATGTTTTCCAAAATTTATCATTTGATTACATATTTATAATTCTAATTTCGTTTCATGTTTTTAGATACTAATTTTTATGTTTGTTGGAAAAATTATGTATGATTTCACTATGATATAGGTGTAACCTATATCTCCATCCAATGTATTGGGTAAAGATTTATATCTCATAATATTGACTACAATGGTCATGGGAGTGAACCATGAATACTAAGATGGCCATGGGAGTAAACCATACTACCATGATGTTATGGGGAGTGATATCATGCTACTAATATGTCCAAGATAGTGAATAATGAATACCATGATGGTTTGGAGAGTGGACACCAACTGCTAATATGGTATTCGTATAGACCCATTGGATACTATGGAAATCATATTATATGATTATATATCTTCCAAAATACCATATATTGTTCCAATGTTCTGATTTATTGGCTTGTTTTCTTTATTTCTTCAGTATTCATGTCTTATAAACCATACATATTTAAGCAATGATTCATGTATTTGATCATTGATATTAAGGGTATGGTCTTTTATTTTCATGATCATGTTATCATACAACTATACTAAAATTATGCTTAAAAATATCTCTTATTTATGCTTATTGAGAATTTCAACTATTCCCTTTTTATGTATTCTTCCATATGTTCTAAAGATATGAATTATGTTTGATGTGTCAAAGAAGGGTTCTAGTGAAGATGAACCTTGTCACGACCCGTCCCCTGAGGCCCGTGAAATGACTAACACCAAGCCTTCCTTCCATAGGCCATGGGATGTCGAATAGCACCAAAGGATCAAATCTATAAACTATGAAATAATTCCCTTTAAAACATGAAAATGCACACAACAGAGTACAAGATAGAAGAAATAAATCTAAATAAAACTGAATAAAAACAGTGCTGAAAAGTAAAAGGGGCCATAAATACAAGCCCAACTGTAATGTACAAGGGCACAACATGTAAAAGTACTAAAAAAGAGGGGAAACAGCTCCTGGATTGTCCACCAGGAAATCATACCTGATGGGTGGTTACAGAAAACCTCCACATCACTCCACGTCCGTCCGTCTCCTCTGTGTACCGTAACACCATGTGATTCACCTCCGGGTACCGTCCAGTCTAGGTCCATTGTGCCTTGGTCAGCAATGTCGATCGTCTACATCAAACACAACGAGATGCAGTCATATCACGTGCTCAGGTTAGTATTACGATACTCAGTAAGGACAACAAGAACCTCAAGGTCTCACAAAATACACAAAGATAAACTATAGAGTATGAATTCAACAGATAACCTCACTTAGGAATATGCCCATACACATACCTAAGTAATCCAGTAATCCATCTCAATCATGAGGTAAACATAAAATTTACTAACTCCGCTCAAACCAAGATTTTATTCTAGGTGTTGTATCATGTGAAATCCTTAGTCACAATGTCGAAACCTCGGCTACTAGAGAACACCTCCTCAATCGAGTATAGTGGGCGTGTCACGATCACACAAAGGCGCTTCCCACCAACCTTGAACTGCTGAGGTACACCTCCCATCAAGATCCGTGGGTCTTCCGCGTCACACATAGGTGCTCCACACCATGTGTCTGTCGTCTCACATAGAGGCGCTCCCCCTCATAGCCCGGTGAATTACTCCTCTTGTCGAGTATCGTGGGTCTACCTCTTCACATTGAGGCGATACCCATTGTGGTTCTTCCGCGACACCAAGGCAATCCCCACTAGGCTAGTGAATCATTCTGAGTTGAATCGGTCAGTAGTCGTCATGTCTCAGCCAGCTACTAGGTCTCCGTAATATGCTCGCATGTCTCCAGGAGGATCTGATCCATGAGCTACTGGTTGATAATCCAATTATAATGAAGTCCCACATAGAAGTAACTCAGAGGTCTGAATCCTCTCAGGGGTCTCAAAGCAACAGACGACCCTTCAATTAGACGCCCAGTCTTTGAGTTATTAGCCTTTTAGTCCCGGGGGCCCTGTTGGATTCGTGTATGATCCAGCCTCTTCGTATATCAACTTTACCATGAACCAAATTATTGTATACTCAAATGGACCATCGTGCTAGAAGAAAATCAGCTCCGCTGACGGTTTTTCAAACGAATATCTACTGCCAATGATATGGCCAATGGAAGTAATGGGTCGGTAGTGGGCTCGGGTCCGGTCCAACCCGGTCCGACCCAATCTGGGCTGACCCGGTCTATGATGACCCGGTCAGACCTGTTGGGTCTGGCCTGATATTTTGGGCGGGCCAGCCTGTTAGGTTCTGCCCAGCCCACTGGTCCTAGCCTAGCAGGCCGCGTGGGTGGTTTGGCCCGGGCTCGGGGCCGGTTCGACCTAGAGCATCGCGAGGGTGCGGCACAGTGTAGCTCGGATCGAAGGGAATTACAGGACCGGTTCGGCCAAGGCACCATGAGGGGGGCCACGGGCAGGATCAAAAGGTCGGGCGGCTGAGAGACGGCCGATCAGGGCGCGACCGGGCCGGGAGGCAGCCGGGCAGGGCGGGAGGCGGGCCGGAAGGCGGCCGGGCAGGGCACGGCTCAGGCGGCTGGCTACTACAAGGTGGTCAATAGGCTGGGAGGTAGGGCTGGCGTGCTTTGGGCCGGAGCGGTTTGGTGTGGCTCGGGCTGGCGCAGACCGGCGGGGTTCGGCTAGGGCATGTGGGAGGCCGACGGTGGTGAGATCGGGCGCGCGGGATGCCGGTTGGGGTTTGGCCCACGGAGCCGGCTCGTTAAGGGATCTAGAATGCTGTGGGGGCACCGCAGTTCGCAGAGGACATAGGAAGCGCGGCCTTCACCTGTGAATTCATTGCCTTCAACGCCGCATCGTTTCCACGCCGAGAAAGAACACAAAGAAGAACTACGGATGAGTTGAGCCATGTTGGTTTCACCCGCACCCTCTTCGTTTAGGGTGGTAACAATTGTCTCATCAATTAGTAATAAATATGAACAATAATTTTTTTACAACCATGCACGATTCCTTTCCTATCTGAAGAATAGAAAAAGAAAAGGAAAGTTACACAAAATAAACCCTTACCTTTGATTGTCGATGAACTAGCATGAAGAAGATGAAGGTGTTCGTCATTCTTCACGTCTTCCACACACTTCCAGTCTTGAGCAGTGTCGGCTCGTTGACTACGATGAGGAGGGAAGATGGTCATCGAAGACATCCCACATCGGTTGAAGCTCCAAGTAAGAAGTCGAAGAAGGTCAGAATTATTCATTCTCCATTCATCATTCATTGTTGGAGAGAGTTATTCATTGGTGAATTATAATTCCCCAAAACACTCCTCTCCCCATGCTCCACCAAATGAGAAATTCCAGCCAAAATTAATATATTGTCCATTATTTAGTTGTTGGCACAAAATTCAAATTGGTGAGTTAAATTAAATTAGCCCCACCTAATTAATTCATGAGTGTTAGCACACATTAATTAGAGGGGTTGTTATCAATTAATTAATGGGGAGGTCAAAGGGCTATCTATTATTAATGAGGGAGAGATGAGAGGTTTTAATATCCTCCCATTAATTGGGGTCGAGTGGTTCCTACCCCTACTATTCAAAAAAAGAGGTTATGTGGTCTCGGGTTGTGCCCACCATGTAACCTCTCGCGTGAGGTTAGATTCGGGTGGGCCCTACCACCATAACCTCTCTTGAAAAGTTAAGGTGTGGTGGTCCCACCTCCAACTTCCATGAGGAGGCTTTAACCACCAATCACCCACATGGTGACTCAAATAAAAATAATGTAAAGCTCATTTTAATTTATTATTTTCCATAGAAACCCAAAACAATCTTTTAAACTCGACCCACTACCATCAAAGTGAATGTCTTATTAAGTGAATATCGACACTGCAAGTTCAACGATGCCCTAAGATTTCAATTCTGAGCACATTTTCAAAAGTTATAAAAAATCCCTCGTACGATTATTGAACGTACCCGAAAAACAATTCAGAAATTGATTCCGGGAACACCGGGCCTCAGAATCATGTGCTGTCACTTTTTGCAGACACGTAAAATTTCCATGTATTTAAAAATAAATTATAAAGATATTTTGGGTCTTTACATTCACCCCACCTCAGTACTTTACATCCTCATAAGCTACAACTCGAACTATGGGAACAAGTGGGGGTACTGAGCACGCATAGGAGAATCCCGCCCCTATATCCTCTCTTGGAGGTTCCCATGCCGCCAACGAATTCGCACCAGAGGTATCGACCGTCAACAAAGGAGAAACTCATGTTGATACTCAATCTGAACTAGAACCCTCATAAAAGTCTCCCCATCATTGAAATCTAGCTCTCCATGGTCGATGATGTGAGAAGGGTCATGCACGTATTTCCTCAGCTGGGATACATGTAAGACGTCGTGCACACAATGTAACTAAGGTGGAAGATCTAAGCGGTAGTCCCTCTCTCCAACTCGGCTGAGGACCTGGAAAGGTCCGATGAATCTCAAAGATAAGTATCTGACTCAGTAAAATCTCCATAGAATTTTTCGATGTGAGACCCATAGAAATATGTGGTCACCATCCTAAAATTTCAAAGGTCTCCGTCTCATGTCAGCATATGTCATATGTCTGCTCTGTGCTATTTTCATCTGCTCCAAGATGATCTTCACCTTCCTTGTGGTAGCCTTTAACATCTCTGGTCCCACTAGTGTTGACCCCCCTGGGTTAGTCCTTCACAAGGGTGATCTTCATGGCTGCTCGTATAATTCCTCAAAAGGTTCCATCACTATGGTGGAGTGATATATGTTATTGTAGGAAATCTCCACCAAAGGCTAGTGGTCCTCCAAGATATGTCCAATGTCAAGGACACAAGCACGTAGCATATCCTTGAGGGTCTGATTGGTTCACTTAGTCTGGCCATCTGTCTGAGGATGGAAGGCAGTGCTCACATGAATCTGCATCCTGATAGCCTCCTACAACCCCTTAGATAGCCATGAAGTAAATCGTGCATCATGATTGGAGATAATTGTTGAAATTAATCCATGTAGACGGACAATCACCTGCACGTAGAGGCGTCCCAAGCTCTCTTCTGAACCCTAGTCACTGATTGGTAAGAAGTGGTCCTACTTGTTGAGTCAATCAAAAATCACCAATATCAAGTCCTGACCCCTAGATGTACGTGGAAGACCCATCAAGAAGTCCATGGATATCCCATCCCACTTCCACTCTGGGACCTCTAAATGCAGAACCAAGCCTGTTGGTACCTATTACTCTGCCTTCACTTTCTGAAAAGTGATGCATCTAGTGACAATCTCTGCTACTGGATTCTTCATACCTTACCACCAGTGCTATCATCGAAGATCCTCGTACATATTCCCCACTCCGGGATGATCTTCTAAATGGGATATGTGGAACTCACTCAAAACATCCTCATGAAGTGACACTAGTACCATAGTAAATCCTCTGAATAGGATGACATGCTCCCCACCTTCAAAAAATCCATCTAGTGTTTGCCCAGTGAATATTTGACCACGTCGTGTCACACAGTCTGCGTCCCCATGTTGTGCCTACCTGACTCACTAAAGAAGTGGGGGAGTGACTATAAGGGACTGAAGGAAAGCTACTCAATCTCAATATACAAAGGGTATCAATAAAGTATCCAGCTGCTTCAGCGCCTCACCTATCATTTGTATAAACAATATGCAGCTGAGTTAATCTCCAACAACATTCACCTTTCCTAGAGAATACACTATTTCTAAGTCATAGTCAAGGAGTAACTCAATCTATTTCCACTGTCTCAGGTTCAGGTCCTTTTGAGATATTATATACATGAGACTCTTATGATCACAGTACATGGTAAAACTCTCTCCCATTAGACAATGTCGCCACATTCTTCAAGGTGAAGACCACTGCTGCTAACTCCAGGTCATGGGTAGCATAGTTCTTCTTGTGTTATCTTAGCTTTCGAGAACCAATTTAAATCAAAACTCACTCATTATTATAGACACTCTTGAGTCCCATCCATGAGGCATTGTAATATACTGCATACCCTATGCCTTCCTCCAGAAGCCTCAAGATGGGGGCACTGGTCATCCACTGTCTCATCTCTAGAAAGCTCTACTAGAATCTCTCCGACAATGCGAAGGGTTTCGACTTCCATGTTAAGGCTGATAGTGATGATGCAACCCTGGAGATTCCTAGAACGAACATCTCGTAGTAACTATCCATACCCAGGAAACACCGTACATCCTTCACACTGTTGGGTGGCTCCCAAGTAAGTATCGCCTCTATCATTACTAGATCCACTAGAACTCCAACCTACGAGATGATGTGACCCAGAAAGTGAACCTCTCGGATCAAAAAACTGGCACTTCGAGAGCTTACCATAAAGTTGGTGCCCTCAGAGTGTGTCCAATACTACTTGAAAATGGTAGGCATGGTCCTCCTCAGTAGTCATGTATATCAGCATGTCATCGATGAAGACTATGACAAAGAAATCTAGGTATGGCTGAAAGATCATGTTCATGGCTCCCAAGAACACTGTCAGAGCATTGGTTATGACAAAAGGCATAACCATGAAATCATAGTGGTCATACCGAAATCAAAATGATGTCTTCTGCATATCATCATATTGAACTCTGAGCTAGTGATAGCCTGATCTGAGGTGCATATATGAGAACCATTGTGCTCCCTTCAACTGAACGGATAGAATTCAATACTCGAGAGTGGGTACATGTTCTTCACAGTCACCTGGTTTAGGTGATGGTAGTCGAAAAAAAGCCTCAAGCTTCCATCCGCCTTCTTGGAGAACAGAATCGGAGCTGCCCAGGGAGAAACACTGGGCCGGATGAATCATTTCCCCTACATGTCCTCCAGATGTACCCGTGGCTCACAAAGATCAACGGGAGACATCCGATATGCTGGTGTTGATATCAGTTCCATCCCGGGGTACATGTCACTATTGAAGTCCACCTATCTACGAGGAGGTAGACCTGGGATATCATCGGGGAAAACATCCGTATACTGGTCCACCACTATAGGATAAGTTAGACTTTCTACATCAACTGATCTGAGTCTAAGGCAAGCCAACTAATGAGTGATTGGATGTACTCTCATCCGAGTAAGTCCATCATGGGTTGCAAAGGATCCCTTATTGCTGGTGGAGGTGAACCTGGTCCCATCCGTACAGACACACCGCACATTGGACCTAATATAGTCGATCAGAGAATGTACAGTAGATAACCAATCCATAACCAAGATGACATCGTATGGCCTTAACACCACAACTAAGATATCCTATCTAAAACACTAGCCTCATAGAGTAATATCACACTACCAGAACAAGTGCGTAATCATTTTTTCTTCTCTCATAGGATTCTTTGTCCATACAGATCGAGCCAATAGCTCCATCAGAATCCATGAGCTCCGAACGAGGGCAGTTGTAATGAAAGGGTGACACAAACTTGTGTCGATAAGAACTGGAGCTATAGTGGATTAGAAACAGATCATACCAAGAAACATCTCTGAAGCACTGTGATCATAAGCCTTAGCTTCCTAGATTAGAGCTCTCCATTTTCCAACTCCTCCCTACGATCGGGGTGGACCTCCTGGTGGTGGTGGCGGTAACACCTCAAAACATCATCCACCACCACCTAAACTACCATCTCCTCTGCCACATCTTCCTACTCTATGAATACCACCTTGATCGAATATATGTCTCTTCATGGGTGGTACTTTGACCGTCTGCTGATCATCTGATCTGTGGGTCGGAGAGTCACGAGTAATGTGACCCTGGCCACCACATCAGTAACACTGCCCTCTCCTGGAATTTCTTTCTCTGCCCCAGGTTCCCCAAACAACTGATCCAAAGTCATGAGGTCATCCACCCATGGGTCTGGTCCTCTTGGAATTCTGCGAAATGTGTCTACAACCATCTTCAGAAGACTCCACTGCATGTCGACTAGTGGTGGGTCTCGCTACTGGAGACTACTCAGCAATGAAACTCTTCAATAAGAGGGCTTTCTCCAACACCCCTGTCTGCATCGAGAAGTCTAAGAAGATCGTCGAAGACCTGATCTCTCTCCTGATCCCCTGCTCGATGTTCCGGGCCCTAATGAATGGGTCCCATACCATATCAGTGGAGTTGCACGAGAGGTCAGTGAACCTCACTGAGTACTGTGCAACCGTAATGCTAACCTACTGGAGATGTAGTAGATCCTGTATCTGTACAACAGGTTGGTTATCTGGGATACACTCCACCTGAAACCGGCTCTTGAAGTCTGCCCAGAGTAGTTTAACCTTGTCATGCACCTGGGGTATCAGGCTCCACCATCTTCATATTGTTGCCTATTGAAGGATGTAAACAAGAATCTCCATGAAGTCAGATGGAGTCCCTACCAGTCTGAAGACTCTCACCATAGCCTCTGGCCAATCCTCAGCTGCCTGTGGGTCTGTCTCACCTCATGAACCTAGGTTTCCTCTAGTGCTGGAAATCATGAAACGTGCTCAAGTAGGCTGTCTATGCGTACAACTCTTGGTACACTCGCTGGTCGTCCGTGGGGAGGCATCCTGAAAGAAACAGATGTGACACGTTAAAAGGTTTATTCCTAGAGAGCTGACCTGGTTGAACTGACTTAAAGATTACTTTTGAAAACACACACGCAATTAGTGTTTTCATTCCCTATGTCAGAAATCAGTAGTCAAGGTCCTGGTGTATGGATATGACAGCCACCACACCATCACTAGTCTGCATGAACTAAAAACCAGACATAGTACTCTCAACGCCACTTCTCTATAGAAAAAATCAGATTCTTATGTTCTGTAGTTGAACCAACCCCTCTGATACCAATTTTTCATGTCCCGTCCCCCGAGTCCCATGCCATGACTAACCCCAGGCCCACCTTCTTAATGTCCAGGGGATGGAGACTAGAACCATTGGTGTAAATCCCTAAACTGGGAAGGCATTGCCATTAAAAATTTAAAATGAAAACAATATAGTACAATCTAGAATACAAACACTAATTAAAACTGTATAAAAATAGTGAAGAAAAGTAAAAGGGGCCAGAAATACAAGCCCAATTGTAAAGTAAAAGGAAACAGAAAGGAAAAGTACTGGAAAACTGGAAAAATTTCTCCTTGATCATCCACAGAGAAATCCTACATCAAGGGTAGGTACAAAAACCCTCCACAACCCTCCACGCTTGTCCACCTCATCCGTGTACCATCTCGTAGTGTGCTTCCCCTCCGTGTACTGTCTTGTCCTGGTCCACTCTACCTCGGTCATTGTTTTCTGTCATCTACAGCAAACACAATGAGGTGGGGGCATAGCCTGTGCAAGGGTGAGTATAACGATACTCAGTAGGGACCCTCATATGATCAATGTCTCAAAAAATCCAACAATGATAAACCAAAAAGTATGAATTCAATATATAACTTCACTTAAGAATATTCCCATACATATACCTATGTTATCCAATAATACATCTCAGTCATGAGGTAAACACAACAGTTACTGACTTAGCTCAAACTAGGATTTTATTCTAGGGGTAGGGTCATGTAACATTCCTAGTCACACTGTCGAAACCTCAGCTATGGGAGAACTCCTCCTCTATCAAGTACAATGGGCCTATCGCACTCACACATAGGTGCTTCCGACTATCCTTGGACTATTTAGGTACTCCTCCCATTGAGTATCATGGGTATGTCGCATCACACAGAGGCACTCCCCACCGTGGGTCTGCCATGTCACATAGAGGCGTTCCCCCATGTAGTCTACTGAGGTACTCCTCCTGTCGAGTATCGTGGGTCTTTCGCGTCATAAAGAGGTTCTACCCACAGCGGGTCTTCCGCAACACCAAGGAGATCCCCAATGGGCTAGTCGAATCACTACGAGTCGAATAGGTCATTATTCGTCATGTCTCAGCCTGATACTAGGTCTCCACACTATGCTCGCTCGTCTTTGGGAGGATCTGATCCACAATCTACTGGTCGATACTCCAACTATCACGAAGTCCCACGTATAAGTATCTCAGCGGTCCGCCTTGTCTCAGGGGTCTCAACGTAATAGACATCACGTCAATCGGACACCCGGTCTGTGAGTTATTATACTTTTAGTACCAGGGTTCCGGTTGGATTCATGCATGATCCAACCTAACTATATCTCAACTTTACACCAAACTCCAGTTGGGTATACTCAAAGGGACCATCGCGCTCTAAGAAAACCAGTTCCACTTACATTTCCTCAAACAGATGTCTGATGCCAATGATAAGGAAAAGGAAGTAAATGTTTGGTACGGACCAAGGCCCACTACAAACCCTTTACTTCATTTGGCCATATATTTGGCACCAGACGTCCGTTTGAAGAACTGTCAGTGGTGCAGGTTTTCGTCGAGCATGAAGGACCCTTTGAGTATACCCCACTAGAGTTCGGGGAAATGTTGAGATATGTTTAGGTTTGATCGTGAACGAATCCAACCGAGCCCCTGAGACTAAAAGGTTAATAACTCACTGACTGGACATCCGATTTACGTTCCTTCTAATGCATTGAGACCCCTGAGATGAGGAAGACCTCTAAGATACTTCTACGTGGGAGTTTGTTACAATTGGATTATAGACTAGTAGCTTGTTGAGAGGATCCTCCTGGAGATGAGAGAGCATAGTGCGGAGACATAGTAGATGGATGGGACCTGCCGATTGCTGACCGATTCAACTCAGAGTGAATCGACTAGCCTAGTGGGGAGCTCCTTTGTGTCGCGGCAGACCGACAATGGGTAGCACCTCTGTGTGACACTATAAACCCACGGTACTCAGTAGGTGGAGTACCTAAGCAGCCTATGAGGGGGCCATGGTACTCAAAATGAGAAGTACCTCAACAGGCTATGAGGGGTATCACCTCTGTGGGAAGAAGTAGACCCACAGTACTCAATGGGAGGAGTACCTCACCAGTCTAAGGTTATTGGGAAGCACCTCTGTTTGAGCGTGGTCGGACCACTAAACTCGATAGAGGAGGAGTTCTCCATTAGCTGAGGTTTCGACTGTGTGACTAGGGATGTGACTTGATACTACCCCTAGAATAAAATCCTGGTTTGAGCTGATTCATTAACTTTTTTTTATCTCACAATTTATATGGATTACTGGATAACTTAGGTATTTTTATGGGAATATAAATAAGTGAGGTTATCTATTGAATTCATACTTTTTTATCCTTTTTGGGGTTTTTGAGACCGTGAGTGTCTCGAGGTCCCAACTAAGTATCGTTATACTCACCCCCGCACGGGCTATTCCAACACTTCGTTGTGTTGGTTGTGGACGACGGACAGTGCTGACCAAGGAAGAGTGGACCATGACTGGACGGTACCCAAAGGTGAACCACACGGTGTGACGGTACACGAAGGATACATACGGATGTTGAGTGCTATGGAGGTTTTCTGTACCTACCCATCAGGTAGGATTTTCTGATGGATGATCCTAGAGTTATTTTCCCCTTTTTCTGTACATTTACTTTCAGTTTCCTTGTACAATATAGTTGGGCTTGTATTTCTGGACCCTTTTACATTTCAGCACTATTTGTTATATAGTTTTATTTAGTGTTTTTCTTCCAGCTTGTACTTTTTTGTGTTCATTTTCATGTTATAAAGGCCATGCCTTCCCAATTTCAGTATTTACCCCTTTGCTGCTAGTCGCCAGCCCCTGTCCTATGGAAGGCGGGCTAGGGGTTTGTCACGACATAGGCCTCGGGGGACGGGTCATGACAAACCTAGTGGGATATTGTTTTGATCTTTTTTTACCAGTTTCTATATTTCTATGTTTCTAAATTTACTATACCAAATATGGTCTTTGGGTGTCCATTTATACAATATTTTATATATTCTATAAAAATTATGTAATGTTAATGTATGAAGAGTGAGGGTTCTTATAATTTATATCAGAGAAAATGTTTAGTTAACATATGGAGGATATCATGATAATACCATAGTGAGAACCCTAAGGACATGACTAGTGATAACTCTATGGATATGGAAAACTATAGTAAAATGTCTACGAATTTCGTTCAAGGATAAAGTAAGTGGTTTCTATAAAATACATAAATTTCATGGTATTACATGTTGATGTGGATCAATAATAGATGTACCTAGGGGTAACAACTCTAATAGGATATTCTGAGCCTGAATGTGTGGAATCATGTACATGACAACACACTCTTAGTGGATATTTTTTGAGAATTGGAAAACACTTCATGATCCATCATGAATGATTTGAATAGAAGGAGGCTATGAATAATATAATATTAACTAGGGTGAAATATATTAAGGAAGTTTTCATGATTTATAGCTCCTATATGTAATTATTTTAAAAAATATTTGGTTTTATTCATTGATAAGTAATGCGCAAACAAATCTTTTGGTTTTATTCAATGATAAAAACCATAAAAAACTCGAATAACATTGAATGTGATGGATATTTTTCTTATGAGTAGTCATGTGGGATGATATATAGAGTTATTGATATTGTGATCTTGACTTGTCAATTTTCACGGAACATGATTAAATGTGTTTACCTTAACCATCTGTTGGACTCAGCGAGGAAAAGAATGAATGAGTTCACTAAATATTTATGTAATTTAGACCATGAGGAGTAATGATTTGGTTTCCTTTATATCATGAATGTAAAACAAATCACCTATGTGAATTTTTTAGAGGAACAAGATGATATTTTTTTCTATGGAAAATAAGGACACAAAGAAAGTGACTACAATGGAAAATGAAGAGTATGGTTAACAGAATGGATGAGAATATCAGCCTCTCGAAGGAATCATCGAAGGATAAGTGTTTTAATTTTTTAATAAATAGTCATTATACAACTCTATAACTAAGAGTAAATATCCATAAGATAATCTGTATGGTTGTGTGAGTAATGTTTATAATGCTGCTGATGATGATACTACATATGAAATGTGAATATAAAGTGTTTTTTCGTAAAAGGATGAGGTAGCCTTCTTATGGTTTATGGATGATGTGGAATAATTGATGTTATAATGAATTTGAGATTGAGAAATTATTTTATGTGAATGGTGAAATGAACAAGGATTTTCCTAGTTTATGATTTTTTCTACTGATTTAAAAGAGTATGTAGAATGTTTTTGATGGAACAGAAAAGATATGTAAAAAACATTGTGATATTTTGACTAAGGTAAGATAACCCCTATTATGTTAATTAGGTTTTGATATTTTTTTGGATAATGATATGTGGGATACAAATAGGTATATTACACATTACTGATTACCTTGGAAGTAATTAAGGACTTGTTTACAAGTAGTTCATGAAATCATGGATGAGGATAATAATTCATGGATTTATGTAATATATCCAGTAGTATAAGGAATAATGAAGAATAAATTTTTAGTAAATGTATTTATTGTCATTCAGGTGTTTACCATGTTCCATGTAATTTAATATGAGGGTATTCAAATGTTTCTCAATTGAAATCCAATTTCTATTTTGGGATATATTGGGGATCAAATGTGAATATTATTTTTTGACATTATTTATATTTTTTTTGATATATATCTTCTTGAAGTGCTATATGTATGACCATTCATGAATAGTTTATGTTAAACTTCAGAGTATGTATTTATGTATTTTGATTGTATTAAAAACATGGTTAAATTGATATTTAGTGATTAATCATATTCAAGGATATATATCATATTTAATTTATAAAATATTTTCTTTGGTTTTAGAAAAAGACATAATGTATGTTGTGTGATTACCAATCAAGTCCGGTGAGGATGTGGATATTGAAACCACGACTGAAGGAGGATAATGGTTTCCTGACTACGAAACATAATGTCCTAGATAATATATAATTATTTTTGATGAAAAATTATTTATGATCAAACAATAGTGATACATTTTATGATTAGTGATTAATATATTAAAAATATCAATTTTTATTGATTATTAGAGAGAAATAGTTATACATTTCATTATTTTACTGGCCTTATGATCTTCTAAAATTTAATTAGTTCTTTCAGAATCAATTTAAATTTTTGTTCATTCTTTTGTTCATGTAATGGTTGCATTAGAAATATATAAATCCAAAACCAAATAATGAAATTTTGTTTATAGAAACATAAAATGTAGGAATATTTCCTTACATTATGATTCAATAAAATAATTACTCAAATATATAATAATAATAATAATAACGTGTTTTACTAATACCTTATAATCTGTTGAAATGATGGCCTTCTAAATCCTTATAGATTTTTGAATTTTAGTACCAAAACCATTAATTTATCATCCACTTGTTTCTGATTGATGACCTCAATAACCCAATATAAAATTATACCCTTTTTCTCCAATTCCATATTTATACATTAAAACATATGTTCTCCCTTGTGGAAAACTAGTTATATGTCAATTTGGGTTACCATTATGATCCCAACATTCCATTGTTATATGATGTTTTTGTATTAATTCATACGATGTGGGTTCCAATGAATGATACTTTCAAATATTAATCTTTTGATATCCCAAATGAGTTTTTTTGGGTGAAATTCATTTTAACGGTGGATGAATGTAACACCCTAAGAATTTTATAACTATTTTTTGAATTAATTTAATATTTTAATTTTTTTTCAATTCCCAAAACATTAAAAATAGTATATTTTATATTAAATCAATATTTATGGATTTCATTATATGTAAAAATTATATAGTATAAACTATAGTCGTCATAAATGTTAAATTTCTCTACAAGGAACACCAAGGATAACATATGTTACATTTAAGACTCACTTTCCTCGATGGATTGTGAAACAAGCAAGATATGGTGTCACTGAAAAATAATTCATTATTAAAATATTGTTATTTAATATGATATAACATGGTCATTTAATTGAATAATATTGGATTAAATAACAAGTAAATATATATAGTTGAATTCATTGATTACATATCAGTTATAAAATAATATATAAACCAAATGAGTATAAAGGTGGTGATTTTATAAAAGTATATTTTCATGTAAAAAAGGTTGAATTATATTAATAAGTAAAATTAATAAATAATAGTGAACTATATTAATTAATATTATATTTAATATATTGGTCTATGAAATTTTGATAATCATATAATATATATATATAATATATAAGATAAGAACAACACCTAATTTATATTTAAAACACTATATTCATATAATGGTGGTTTAATACATTCTAATAAAGAACCAATTTTTAATCCACATTTAAGATATTTTAAAGATTTAATATGTCAAAAGAAACATAATATTTTATATATATATAATAAATTTGGTTAGGATAAATTTTTAAGTGTTTTTCAATAAAGACTCAATTTTATAATGACTAGTTAAATATAATGAATTTTAATTTAAATCATCTTTTTGATGAAATTTATTTAACATTATAAATTATATTCTATATTAGTTTAAATGATTAATTATATTATATTTTCATAAATTAATCCAATTTAGTTAAATTTAACCAATTTCACATTGAAATTGGATATAAAAAATTTACAAAAAATTTATCATTTTTAAAATAAAAAATCATAGTTTCATCCCATTTGGAAGATTAATTAAAAATTAATTTCTACCGCATAGGTGATAAGAATATGTAAAAATGGATTCACAATTTAGAATAATAATAATTTATAATTTATAATAGTTCCATCATTGTTTTTACCAAATACATTGGTTAAAGAGATTAAAATTAATTACAATGATTTCGTAAACAATTAGGTTAACAAATTACTATATCCTAAATTTCAAACCCTAAAAAACAATGAAACAGCTCAAAAACCTATATTATTTGAATTATTATCATATTAATGTTAAATTATTCCGTTAGAATTGTTTTTTATCACTTTTTTGGGTACAAATGTTGTTACACCTCACTGTTTTTCAAAAATGAAAATTGTGTCGTTTACCTTCTCTATAAAAGGAAAACACCACTCCCTCTTCCTCACAGCTCTCAAACTATGTAATTTTGTGGAGTATATTCATAATATACTTCCCAAAATCCGTTTATTTCTCCTAGAATCCTCCCCTTGGGCAGATATCCGTCCAATAAATCCTTTTGTCCCAAAGAAAAATAAGTTACCCGATTAAGATGTTACATCTTCTCACAATCTTCCCTATTTTATTTTTCTTCTCCACCCCTCCACTATCTTTAATCCATTATTGTATAACAAGACCATAATATTAATTTTACAACATTATTTTTAGTATAGGGGTTTGACCAACACTTCCACACATATCAATCTAATGGGTAAGGAACATTATATTTATGTGTACGGCATACTACCGCCTAACTAAGAGATAATTATTCATTTTATTCCATTACGGCCACTCATGGTGAACATTATGATAGAAAATATATTTTTCTATTTCATATATTATATTTAGTATGTATTTAATCCTATTTATTAATTTTTTATCATGTATCTTTTTTACTTTCCTTTTGGAGTAAATATGATAATTTCAATTGAGGAAGTGTGGACTACCACCCCCTCAATGCGATGTGATTCATTCACACAGAACATGTAATGTATTAAGGATGGTTTTGGTGAAATTATATGATATATATAACATTTTAAATCTAATTTAATTATATATATATATATATCATTTTCTTTCTTTTAATATAAAAACAAAATGAAAACAACATTCTTGCATGAATATAGCTTACCGTTTCCATGAACGGTGTGCTCCATTTCATAATTCTATATTATATTGATTATTATAGTATACGAATATTGAATATATATGATATTTATATCATGGTTTACATTCTTTTAACCATGATATATGTATAAGGACAATAGATATAACAAATTAAGACACACATGAAGAACAAAGTGAATATTACCTATTGTGAAACCATAACATAAGATTTTTAAAAAGAGGGTAATGTAAGGTAATAATAAAAAATTTATTCATATTAGATATAATAATATTATTATTTAAAAATTTATTAAAAAATTACAATTATTATATAGGAATTTCTACAAGTATAATTATAGTCAATACACAAGGTAAAGAAATTTCATCTCCCTTTTTATTTCCATGATTTACATGCTTTATTGAACACCCATTACTTTTTAGTATTTTGAATACTTCCTAGGGTTCTACTATATTACACTTATATATAAAATAATGGTTATTTATTTATCGATAAAATAATCTTTATTTCACGAGGTTTATGATTCAAAATTTACCAAATTGGTAAGATAACTTTGTCTCAATTAACCTACATAAAGACTCATACCATGTTATGAACCAATATTATTTTAATATGAGGTACACATATTACATTTAATATATTATATAATTAATATTCATCTTTTAATTATATTTTATGTTTCATATAATTTCACTTTATTACATAGGGAGTATTGTTTAATGTTACTAAGTGATAAGAGTTTATTGGATCAATGACATAACTTTTTGATATTTTCTATGATTAATCTTCCCATATTGAAATATTATAAAACATATCTCATGAAAATTATGTAATTTTATTCTCCTATGGTTTTTAATGAGATATTAATTTTTTGGATCATTTTTTATGATTTTTTGTATATAATATTATTATGAATGTAATTTTAATAATGTCTAGCATTACCTCTATTTTGGTTCCGAAATCAATGTTCATTCAAATCCATGTTTTCTAAAAGGGTTTCGAAATGTTTTCAAGATATATTTATATGATTTCAAATTAGTTTAAAAGAAATGGTTTAAAAAAAATAAATTTTTCTTTATAAGTTTTCAAATTATTCTAAAATAAAAAATTGTAAAAATACTTTAAAACACTCTTTAGAAGTTTAGAAAATACATTCAATGAAATGGGGTTCAATTTTTTTTTATAATTTATATATAAATTTAAAATTATTTTCAATGAAAATGATTTCAAAAAGTATTTATTCATTATTTATAAATTTTTTAAAAAATCAATGAAATTTATTTTAAAATTTATTTGAATTTTATTTTATATGTTTTCAACAAGAATGTTTTTCAATCTGATTTCTCTATTTTTTTATCTTCTCAAGGGAAATTTTTTTTCAAAATTAATTTAAAGCCATATTTCTATGTTTTGAATATTTTTTTTATAAAAAAGTTTAAAAAAGGTATGGTGTTTAAAATTCCATTTTCAAAGATGAAATTTTATTGGAAGATATTTTAAAATTGTTTTCCATCTACGATGAAATCTACTTATGTTACTCCTTCCTTTCTAGAAAATTATCGAAAGTTTCAATTCATATTCTATATCTAAAGGGGTATTATTGATATCATGATCATTATGAACCCTATTTATTCTCAAAGGTAATATGTTTATGATATCTGTTTCTCTTTCATGGGATATGTTTTTGATGATATTATTGTAAAACCAATATATTATTCAAAAAGATATGATATTATTACATGTTAATAATAACCATTTCATTTTATTGGTTAACATAGGATTTTTGAGGATTTTTCCCACATGTGTGTATTATTTTACAATGAGATGTGTGGGACCTATATCTCCCTCCAACGAATTGGTTAATGACTTATATCTAATGATAGAGACTAAAATTGTGGTGGGAATGATCCATGAAAAATTATATGTACATGGTAGTGAACCATGACTACCATGATGATAGTAGGAGTGAGATTATACTACTAATATGGCCATGGGAGTGAACAATGACTACCAATATGGTTTTTAATGTAAATCCATACTACCAATATGTTATTTTAATGGATGACTTTGAGACTATAGAAATCATATTATATAAATATGTTTCTACCACAATCCCATATTTAAATCCTATATTATGATTTAATTGTTTATGTTCATTATTTCACTATGAATAATGTGTTATAAACTAATAATATTTATGAAATGATTCATCTATATGATCTTCTATATGGAGGGTTTGATCTCCTATTTTCTTGATCATGTTCTCATAGCCTTATTGTCATGATTTTATATATATATATATATATATATATCCCTTTTTAACCATTATTGGGAATTTTAGATCACCCCTTTTACGTTTCCTTCCCCGGTTTCTGAATATATCTATTATGATAGATGTTTCTAAGAATGATGCTAGCCAAGAAGAACCTAGTTGGCATTGCTGCACGTTTTTTTACCCGAGATTATGTTTTCATGTCTCCAAAGATACTAGGCCAATTATAGACTTTTTGCGTTTGTTTTATATAATGTTTTTAGTATTCATAAAAAGTTATGTAATGTTAATTTATGAAATGGGAGGGTCATTATAAAAATCCCTAATCTAGTAATATATAGCTTGATCTCCTACCTCCACTGACTGAAATGAAAGTCAACTTTTTTGTGTGTAGGGTGAGGATAAATGTATTCTCAGTAGGATCCTCCTAGGAGCCTCTTATGAAAAAGAGAAAGAAATTATTCTAAACAATATTGAACAATGGTGAATTAGAATCATCAACTAAATATGTATATAGTGATCCCAACCACATCACACTTAAATATTTCCAAGTATAGTATATATGAGATAATATAATGTAATAATAAAACATCAACGCTACCCCCACTAATGGTTCCCCACTAGTTTTCTGCTCTTCCCCAACGTTGCACATCCCGAGTCGTCTCTCTACAAAAGTAATTTGACCATAAAACACATGGTTATGGAATCAATATAAGATTATCCTGTATAAAATATCCATATCATCCCATTTGACTTATTCATATAAAGAAACTGAGACGTTTCTAGGGAACAACATATTTTATAAGACCTTTATCAAACATTATGTGTTATACCTGAATTCATTACAACCCATACAACGAGTAAGGTACCTCAATCCATCAAAAAAATAAACACCAGTCAAATAATAATATTTTATATACTAAATCTAATAATACATGTTTAAAAAATTACCACATGTGATCATAGACCTATACACACATAAATGAGGAAACTAACTATCATACATTCCATCACATGTGACTAATAATTGAAGAGGTCATGACTAGTGGGTGTGGTCTTCAATTTATCCTCCTACTAGGATGTTGGGGGAAACACCCTCCCAATGTCTATTGGGTTTAATTTTCCCTAACCAACGTGAGAGGGGAAGCATATGTAATAAAATAATATACATGATATTTTATCACTCACAACCACACTAAATGTATAACCATTTCATATATTAAACTATAGCTAATGTCACCTCGACTCCCAAAATCTAATTCTAAGTCTAGATATTATATATACACATAAAAAATATAAATTACATTAATTAATTGAAGATTTCTTTTTTTTATTTCCAAATGTTAATTAAATCATTATCAATTAATTTACCATTAACATTGTTTTACATTAATATAAATTTAATTACATTATATCACATGAATCATCAATCTGATTTCCCTACACCCTATGAATAATATAATCATAGCTCATGGTTTATCAGGATTGAGATATTCTAATCAGTTTCAGTCAAACAGAAACCAACCGCATGGGATAAAATTATATTTAATCATTAGAAAATTTTTTCTATTAACCAGGTACTCTATGAAAAACTTCAAAGGATACCACCATGATTAGGATTGAATGGAATCACATTGATGTTCCTCAATCAATGTGTAAAGGAATACAGATAAACAAGACACCTTATGATTAATAATTAAATATATTACTAAGTGATCATTGCATATCTCAACATATCATCAATGGTTAAGACTAGATTTAACCTATTTTATCACCTTTTATGACATTTCGGACACCCAAATTCAAATACTGGTGCATCTTCCCAACTTAGGTGTTAATTTTTATAACATAATTCAGCCCTCACTGGACACATGTATCACACTAGTTATCCCTGGCTCATCATTATAAGGATTACATCACATCTGGGATTCCCCACACTATATCATCCATCCCATTCAAAGTAGTAACAAGATTATATCATAAGTATTTCATCCAAATCATATCACAAAATAGGTAGGATTAGAAATGAAATCAATAAGAAAACTGTTCCACCAAAACAAGGCATTCATCCTCTCATGAAAATGATCTCTCATAGCTCCAAAATGACGCACTCATCTATCATAAGATAATCTGAAACTGTAGCCCTAGAAGATTATCTTCTCACAAAAACATGTACAATTCAATCTGTAAATTACCAATTATTTATTTATATTTTCTAACTATGAGAAACCTAAAAAACATTGACCTAAAAATTTATCATACGAAGAATAATCAAATTGCATTTATTTCTAGTTTAAAAACCATATAGAAGTACCATTCTCAATTAATAGTCCATATATATCATTATCACCATTTGTATAGAAATTTTTTAAATAATAAATAAATTAAAAATATTTCAGCAAAGATCATCTTAAAAAATATCATTTTCATTGAATAAATTTGATTATAATCGAATTACATTATAATCTAGATTACAGACACACAACTTCCATAATTTCATAAGGATACTAATTATCTATAAATTAGGTGATTATATTCCTTATCAATTTAAATATGCTTCTTCGTGAATAAAATAATTCAATAAAATCATATAATATTGATATCACGATATCTATAAAAATAAGAGGCAAATCACTATCATGATATAAAGAAGAATCATCATAAATATGAGATTCCTTTCTAATTATATTAATATTATTTAATAATTATTAAGTCAATTTCATTTCCATACATAAGGAAATACCCTACTAAATTTATTATTTCATAGATATAAAATAATAGATTCAATGAATCCCTTGCCCCAAAATCCATCAGAATTAATTAAGTGGGAACTGACCATGTCACAGATCTCGATTCCCCTCTTTAAAACATAGGTTGCTAAAACATTTATAAAAGTGCTTCAGTAGAGATCTATAAGGCATGTAATCCATTTTCACATCAAATAAATATTATACACATGTTCTATCGAAAATATATAACACTTTACTACAATTAATTCTAAATAAATTTTCATCATGTATCTCCTTATGAAGCACCATTATGATGTTTTGATCATAAATTGCATAGTTTTGAAGCATTAGAGGTCATGTATTCACCATAATCACATAATTGTTAGTAGCTAACACGTCTAGACATTCTCTAAACCACATATTAGCAACAGAACCCTTGGGACAATGAAAGATGTGTCACAAAATGGATACATGACATTACATTAGATACCTCTAAAATAATTCATAACCTCAAAAACCTAAAACAACTATAGAAATTAAAAAATGGGGTCATTTTAATAGCCACACTATGAGATAAATCTCAATGATCTCACCACCACATGTGGTCAAATAACTCACTCATAAAAACAAGTGTAAAACCATGAAAAAGAACATGTATCACCAAACACTCTCTCATGTGAGATTTCATCACCCTACCCATGTCGGGGCTCAAGATAAAACTACCCCAAGCCACCACCTCCTAGGATAGGAGTGGCGACTAGAGTTGAAGTCACAACAAACATTGGGAGGTCTTCGTCTCAGAACCTGTTAACAGAAACACACCTAACTCAATGAAAAAATGAATAGTGAAAAAGGAATAAATTAAACAACAATACTATATAAGGAAACCGAACATGCATCGACCTCTAAACAATATAAGTACATGTTTTTTAATTTAAAGTTAAATGAAAAAGGGAAAAATTACACACCAAACCAGAAATATTCCACTACCTATCAGTAATTGAAAAATCTAAACAAAATAGTTGATAGAGACCCTCTCATGGATCCAAATTGATGACCCATATATGCGGTCCAAGCAACCATATCCATAATCATATTTAATGTTGTGACTAGTATGTCCCTCATCTACATGTGGCACAATATGTGAGGGAAAAGAACAAGCATTATTGAGAATAAAAATACATAGTAGGACACCACAAAATGGAAAAGGGGGAGAAGTAAGTGATATAACTGAATGGTAAAATATTATATATAACAAGTTATTGTAACGTGTGCAGCTCAAACCAACATGAGATTGAAGTAAGCTCATCAAAACACAATGAACCATAAATGGTGACAAAATGAACTCCTTGTTGAGTCTTATCTACCTATACTAATATATTAGGCTCATCCAACCAAGTAAGGCTAGAAAGAAAATAACGTGGCATACCCCATATGTCTTCACCTCTCTAGGAAGGAGAGTGACCAAAATCCAAGAAGTAGGTACTCAAAAAGGATATATATATATATATATATATATATATATTCCTAGTCAAAGATACTAAAACGGTAGAGTAAGGGGATCACTGTCTCACAACTCATCCCATGAAAAGAGTTGTCAGTAGTTTCTAATGTAACCACCATCACTGCATATATTATCTCATGTATTCCCTATATTGAAAGTCAATGGTGATCATCCACCAAACGTAAATACTACCTATTTTGGGAGGGTATGTCTCTCCTTTAGTGTGTTAGGTCGCATCACATGGATGCATCTCAGTTGGGAAATCACCTCACCTTCTCTTGAGCCCAATATAACATTAATGTACATCATGTCACTCATCTTCCAAGTCAAAAGGCCGTGCCTCATGGTTGTTGACCCATGCCACCCCTGGTTAGAGGGTTCCAATCTAGTTTCATCTAGGTCTCATGCCCCTCCCAACAAGAGAGTTCCACTGTAGTGTCATTGATGACCCATCTCCGCCCCTACGAGAGGGTTACACTCTGAATATGTTGAGGACACAGGCCTAGCCTAGTCAAAGTTTTAAACACTAGTGTAAGAGATAACCCATTCGCATTCCATATGGAGGGTTCCAATCATATGTAACTACATATAATCAACATTGGACATCCCTATTGAATGTTACCTCTTGGAATTGATCTTGGAAATTCATTGGTCAACCTGCCTAATAACTGCCCTTATTAGACGTTGCCAAAAGAAATAATCACACATTGAAAATATCGAATCATAACATGAAATCCACTACATAGGGAAACATCGCGTTCTATGATGAAAAACACTCATGATTTTTTAATCGCATTCCATAATCTAAGTCCAACAGAAGGATGTACGAAAGAGAGAAGATTCATAAAGTTGTACACTACGCCTACGGGGCTGACACGACATATGTTACCTCCTCATCAGAAAGCTGTGTACCTATCCATACCTGGGTACTATACTATGAAAATGTACCCACAAGGAATGATAGTGTTCTCCCATAGTATATATAACCTCTATCCAAAAGGCTGATGAGCGCATGTTTTTCATTATTGATCTGAAGGGAGAAAACATAATTCTTTCGACTTACCTTTAAAAATGGATCTGAATAACCAAACAGATCACAACATCACAATACCTGTGTAAAACTGAAATCATTGACTATTAATTCGCATGAATCGGACTCCATGTGAAAAAAACATTTCATTGTTCCATACATGAATGATGATTTATGGGGAGCACATCATGATCTTGGAACAAATCATACATATCACACCATTCTAATCTTCATGAAAAAAACATGGTATTGACTATTCATTTGTCCAAATGAACACCTGGTGAAAAACATCATTTCATAGAATAAAACCAAATAGGGAATCATAGGTCCCAATCATTGATTAAGGTTTCTAGTCTTGAAATCTGTCTATCAAAATCCACCTAACTTTTAGGGACGTGATGACGGTGACGTCTCGCTAATTCTATGTCATATGGAAGAGTTATGATAGGTGAAACATTCATTAATAATAATAATAATAATAATGGTTGTTTTTGTGACATGAACCATGAAAAAGAAATAAAAATACAACATTTCCTTTGAATCGACCGTCTTAAAGACAATGTCATGTCACCCTTGAGGGTGTATGAATTTGACGTCTTATGTAAGAGTTATGGTGGGTCAATGATTTAATAATAATAACATATTATTATTATTGTTTGATAGTTTTGGTGACCGATGCCATTTTCTCAAGATATATAATTTTGAAACTAGATTCAAATGGTCCTTCTCAATCAATGAAACCTATGGTAGCAGATTGAATGATGAATGGACGTTATGTGTTAGAGTTATGGTAAATTTTAATTGAAAAATGAAGACCCAACCCACTACAGCCTGACCCATCCCACTTCGCCACCGATCTGCCACAGCAATGCACCACCCCAAATTCACCCTTGTTCCACCACGCCTAAACTAGAATCCTCTAAGGGTTCTGTCACGTGCCACCGCCATCCTCACAGCCGCTACCGTCGTGAGGCTCCATCGCTGGTCACCGCTGGCCACAAATGCACTAATGGTCATTTTATGGACCATTGAGGACACCCATGTTTCCAAAAAACAATAATAAGACCATATCTATGATCTTTGGATCTCGATGTAAAATACTAAATTCACTATTCAACGATTCATCAACATTTCGACGTGAAACAAATAGGTGTCTCTTCCACTCGTCGTCCCACCTCCAATGATGCATGAAACTCAAAACCATCATGGATCTAGAATCTATGGATCACAGTGTTCATATATCCATGGTCTTCTCGACATTTGGATTTTTATTCATTATGAAGAAAAGTAGACATAGAAGAACAATGAATAACAATGAAGAGCGTGCTATCCATAAGTTAATTAGACGATGGTTGTTGATAGTTTTTCTATCATCAAATGATATCAAAGTATATAAATTGATAGATTATAAAATTTTACAACAAACAAATAAATCTAAGAAATCATAATCTATATGGAGGATCCTGTCAGGATTTTGGATCAATCATTGCATTCATTATGCGTTGATCTACTCAAATCTGATGTTTTGTTGAAATTCGTCAAAGATTTGGCATCTAATCACCATCAGATGGAGAAGATGAAGATTCACCATTTTCCATGGGATAAATGATCCAACCATTTCCCATTTACCTTTGACACATATTTATAAAAATACCAACAAAATGACTATGAATGGTCATAGGATCTGAACCTCCCATGACCTCTCATTTTATCTTCCTCATAGGTAAAAATCCTCATTTCGAGTCAACAACAGTCACATATATGCAATATGGGTCCCCATTCAAATTTTATTTGATCCATAATTCAATATAAAAGAATTATTATTAATTATTTAATTTAAAAAATTTACCTCTGTGCTTTTTTCAAGAGAAAACCCACAATGATAAATGTCATGTCCATCTAAGGTAAATGACATGCTCCAAACTCAATCATGGCAATAAATATCTTATCTAAGCTACATTTTGAGAGATATCCCATTTCCGTTGCATGAAATATATATGATATAATTATTATTTCTATAAAAATTATTCCAGGGACACTGGGCCTAGGAATTTCAAACTTTTATAGAACCTAGTTCTGATAATATATGTAGAAATATTCCAATGTGTTACAAGGAAAAAAATGGTTCACTACAGCATTCCCTCAATCAATTTTTTTTAATGTAAATGGAAAACATGGAAAAAACTTAGGATATCAAGCTCAATCATGGCTCTCCTACTCCTAGTAACTCTCTTGTACATTTTGGTGTTGCATTCCACACAAACCAAGGAGATGATTTATCCTTCACTCATGTCGATAATGTGGGTATGATCATGCACATATCTCCTCAACTATGATATATGAAAGACATCATGCACCCACTCCAACAATGGGGGTAGGTAAATTAATTAGTAATCGTCACAAAAAATTCACATGAATTCGAAAAGGTATGATGAACCTTAGGGATAACATGACTTCTAGGACAAAAACCAACACACAATCCCTCAACATATCCTCCCGCTTCTAGATAGTGTGCTCGGTCTTCCCTTCGATCTGTGGATTAAGGATATACTCATCTTACACTAGATCCTAAATGAATCTTATTGGGATCTATACAATCATGATTTAAACTACATATTACAATCGGAGACAATTTCGGGGGTACCCTTTGATGACTGACGATCTCTCATGCATACTACTTCCCAAAACACTACACCAAACTCTTCTACCTAACAGAAAGGATGTGATCTTACTTTTTGGGTTGGTATAATATCACTTAGATGGATTCATGGCCCTTTGACGTGTGTGGAACCCTGGTGACTATGTTCATTGATAATTTTTCCCATTTCAAGGCTATAACAACCAATGAAAATTAGTTGTAAAAAATTTACTCGCATCAAAACATGAACCACTATTTGTCACAGAAACAATGTCTTGTGATTACCTCCGTAAAAATAACCATATAAAGCACTAAAAATAAATATCTGAGTCACACTGAATCTCTCAGTCAATTTCTCACTGTTGGGACTCCCATTTATTCGCATCATTAGAGAGATTCAATATAATCGACCAAAGAAAAACTATACCATCATGCTCCGCTCGGGTCAGCTACCAAGAATCTAACATCTCTGAAACAAACCTCTCTATGTGAGGCTAGGAAATTATGATAAGGTAATATGCTACATCATTTACCTTTACTAGAGTATATACTATCTCAATGTTGTAGTCAATTTGTATGTTCGATATGAATCATCACCACAGGTTCATGTCTCACTAGGTGGTGATTAATTTGAGACTCTTATGGTCCAAACAAACCAAAATGGGTTCTCCTAGAAGGTAGTGTATTCACATACTCAAATAGAAGAATTCCAATAAAAGAACCAGGTTGAGATTCATGTAGTTATGTTCATGGGTACTCCATCTACTTGATATGAACTTGAAAATTGTCCTATCAAGGTTGACATTGAGAATGAAATGTTACCAACAATAAGAGAAGGTGTGTAAACTCATCCAAAAATAAGAGTCTAGACATGGAAGGCACAAGGTACACCTTAGTCATATTTTCATCTATTAGAAGGAGAGTAACCCCAAACCAGACTCTATATCATACTCACTAGTGGTATTACAGGTGAAATGATGTCAAACATAAAAATAACACTAGAAATTATAGGAAATTCTTTGACAATACACTACAAAATACGTCCATGATTGAAAAATTTAGAGGGACTCATCCACCACACCTTGATACTTTCCACTTTTAGAGACACTTACTATCCCCCACAGTTTTAATCGAATCACAAAAATAAGTATTTGTGGGGGAAGGACACCTATTCCTCATGAAGAGAATTGGAATGGTTATATTGGTAGTACTTATGTTACTGATGATTAAGAGACGGAGAATAATCTATGAGATGATGTAAGTGTTATGTAATAAAATGATAAATCTCAGTCAGTTTTTTATGTAGATAGCTGAATTTTTACATGTTTATCAATAATGATGTTATAAAAGTTATTTTATGGTATTATTGAACATTTAAACACTTAAGGATTATTACAATATTGTTTTTCCTTATTTATTTGAAAGTATATGCTGAATGATACTGGTAAATATGAAAAGTGATTCAAATATTTTTGGAAAATGTATGATATGTTTTTCATGATGGGATAAATATATAATGAGATGTTTGGTAGTATTAATATCCTCATGAATGATATATGGAAATGTTATATCATGGATTGAGTGTATAGAATTGTTTTCGATTTTTGGTATGTCGAAAGATTGAATGAATGTTTTAACTATGGTTCCATTGTAATTAATGTTATTACCATGTTTCAAAAAAAATACATGACTAAGTTATTCACATTACTGAAATGTGACGACCAAAAACTACCAAAATCGATATGGGAGATAAATGCAATGTCGATTTAGTTAAACTCTTTCTAAAGATGTATATTTTCTGTTTTAGAAAGGATTATAAGGTTTTCCATTTATGGATAGTATATTTTATACTCCATTTTAGGTTTGTGAGATTAATGTATAATATCTCTATTATTGGAATTATGCATATGCGATAACCTATGCTAATCATTTTGTTTAGACAGATGGAATAACCTATCATTCTATTTATTGATATCATGATGTGATAACACTTCAGGAATGAAAAATTCAAATTCATTTCATTGAATAAGAGATGAAATGGAAATTTTTAAAGGCACGAACAATGGTGATATTGTACGGAAATGAATTAAGTATTTATTTTCATAAAAAATTAATCAACATTAGGATAAGAATATTGAAAACCAATAAAATTATCCACGTACCTTCTTATTTAAATAAATAATATTGACCCTTAATTCATCGAGGATTTATCAATTTTTTGTTTTTATCTTTATCCAAACCATGTTCTCTATCACTATCCATCATAACTTTACAGTTTTTTTCTTCCATATCAATGTTTTCACTTCCAACCTTAGTTATCATATGTGGAAACTCGGGGATGAGTAAATTTTGGTAACCATTCTTTATACAAATTTTTTTAAAATAATGTTTTTATATTCTATTTTATTATATGGGTTTTATATGAAATAAACATTCATATAGTAAACCATTTATAACCCTGACGAATATTGAGGACGAAATTCAATTTAAGGGGAGGTAGAATATAACACCATGAGATTTTGAAAGGTATATTCTTTTTAAATTTCTTTTTTGAAAAGTGTATTACCTTAAAAAAAGATAATTTTTCACTATAAATGACATCATATTAGCATGAAGTATATACAACACTATGCTTGTCTTGTTTTATAGAAAATTTCAAGATATTTTGCTATAATTCATTATATACAAGGTCGTGTATATATTAAAGAATAAATATTATAATGTTGCCTTATAAAATAGGGGATAAAATTATAGGAAATGAATTATATTAATTTATTAATGAAAGTATTTTTTACACATGAATTTAGGTAATTTTTTAGTGAAAAAATATCTATAGATGAAAATAAAAAACTTTTTAATGGAATGTAAATGTTTTTTCTGGAAAGCCGTTTAAATGAAAATAAGTCAGTTCATAAAATAATAAAATCAATCATTATGGATTTTATTAGTGAAATATATAAGTTATATATTTAAATTAATTTTTATAATTAATCTTATTTTTATTCTAGCTGTGATATAAGTACAATTCCAATTTTAATGATAAAATCATTGTTTTTTCTAAAAATGCAGTTTTACTGCCTTTTATGGAGAACACAATTTGAATCCAGTTTTTTACACATTTATAATTTTTTTTGAAAAAATAAATTTTTTTTGGAAGTATGACATAAAAAATTTATATTGGTTAAATTTTAGGTATTTTTATGATAATATTTATTTTTAATGAATAGTGAAAAATACTACATTTTAATTTAAAACTTATATTTCATCATATTTATTTATAAAGAAAGGTATCCATTTTGATTTTTAAAAAATATTATTAGATTATGTTTTTATCCATTAATTCATTTTTGGTCACTTGAAGTAACTTAACATTGAATTTTGATAAGAAATGACATTAATGATTTGGAGATTTTTACAAAAAAAACCAATTTTATCACATCGACAACAGAAATTAATTTTAAATTAATTACTTAAACTTCTCAGTTTTCAATTTTGAAAAATGGATTCCATATTATAAATAAGTGGGTCGAAATTATGTTAATAGGTTACAATTTTTTTATATTATGAATAGTAAATATGGTGATATTTATTTACCACAGTTCATGGTAAATCATGTAAATTTTGGTAATATACAATCTAATAAAGATAATTAAATAATCCTAAAAACTGCCAAAAATCTATTTGATGAAATAATGTCTAACAATATCACCTAAGGGTGGAAATGTAATAATTTAATGAACTTTTCTCCATAAATGTGATGTAATTATCATTAAAACAAATAAAAGTGATAACATGTCACTCTTTTATCTCTTATAAGTATAATAATTTTAATATAGTGATAAAAATGATAAAACATTAAAAAAATAGAATAAAAAATATAATTAAATTAAATAAATTATTTTATCTTATTTATAATTTTTTATATTAAATAATTACCTTAAAAATTTACACCACAATGATAAAATAATTATTTCATTATGAGAAATTGCAAATAGATGAAATAATAAATAATTTAATAAATATTATATTATATAATTTTTGTAAGAATATATTTTTATACAAGAATAATACAGTTTATAAGACTATTAAAATCTTTTTTTGATGTTTTATCCCTGATTTGACATTATTTAAAATCAATGATATGAATAGTGTAAAAAATCACACTATTGATATTTAATTAAAATGTTATTTAATTAATATTTTTGAGAATCATAAAAATATATTAAAATTACAAAGTATCTTTAATAAGGTGTATATGTTAAATAAATTTACAATTATGGTAAATTTACCACATATAAGTAAACATAATATCCTTTTAATAATTAAAATGATGTTACCTCAATTAAAATTAAATGACAATAATTAAGGGTAAAATGAAACGATGAAGATTAAAAGAAAATAAATATATGTATGAAAATTATTGTATGAGATTATTTAGAACTATACTCATCTTATCCTATATATATATATATATCACTTTGGAGGTATTATAATTTTTCAATTAATATATAATAAAATAATATTTCAAGACATTACTAACGTTCCCCTTCTACCTCTTATAATATCTCACCACATCTACCCATTTAGTGAATACTATGAATCCCCTTGAATCATCTAGAATATAATGAAAGAATATCACAATATATCTATTTTAATCCTAGAGTCCTCACTTTGGTTCTAAATCTATCCAATGGACTGATTTTGTGCAGATCAAAAGGATATACTCTAAAAAGAGGTAATTGTTTTATCACCTATTTCAAAAATATGTTCTTCTTCAACATCCCCTTATTATTTTGTCTATCTATAAAGGTAATAAATCATGTTTATTATACATGAGGATTTGGTTATAATAATTATGGTACCACCTTATTCCTCTCTTTATACATCCTATGAATAACGATATCACCATGCGTGCGTGCGTACACCTTACCATCTCCACATCGTCGTTTTAATTTTTATTAAACCAAAGATAATTTGGATTGGTATAATTATTTGTATGAATTATTTAAATAATTAATATACAATCATATATAATATATATAATTAATTAACAATAACATTTTATACAATTTAACCATTATGTGAATGATATCGTCCCTCGTGCGAACGTACGGCCTACCATCTCTTCAATGCAATGAGATTCATTATACATGATCTTCATTAAACCATAGTTCTATATATAAATGGAAAGAATAAATATGATATATATAATACTAATATCATTCTGTAAATGATATAACTATAACCTTATAAGTGAAACATGAACTTATTCGACAAAACATTCATACCAACATAAAGAAGTTAATATCTGAATAACAACTGACAATGAAATGTTACTATCAAATAGGTGATAATATGATCATATATGATATCATAGAAATTAATTTGATTTTATAATAAGTCAATAACAATATTTAAATAATTATACAGTAGGTTTAGATACATATGAATGATATTGGACCTTAGGTAAGGGATAACATTACAATATCATTTTTATCTGAGTGTTTTTATACGTGAGTATTTACAGGGGGTATATCTATCTTCCATGTCCATGTTCCCTAAATTTTATTTTCAAAAAATGTTTACTATTATTCAATCTATGTTTAATTTCATTTTTACCCATTTTTACTTTTATTACATGGTTTTTAGGAAACATTCTTTTATTTACAATACGAAGTACTTTTTGGCTTATCCAGTATAAGTACGAGGAGAATATTTTCTTAACATATAGATCATAAACAATTTTTTATGCCTTATTTCCTTTAATATTAATCTAAACAATTTAATGTTCATTCTAAACTAAATTGTATTCTATAAAAATTTCACATAAATTTGAGAAAAAGTATTTTGAAGAAGGAAGGACATTTTTCTCATGATTTAAGTTCAAGTGTTTTATCAAAATTATTTTCAAAATTAGATAACGCTGTTTAAATATGGTTATGTTTGAATCTCTATTAATAAAATTATTTTAATATTATCATGATGGAATAATATTTTATAATGATTATGATCGAATGATGTTTATGAAACCCATTTTTTGTTCACTGGGTTTTGTAATGAGTAATGGTGTATGATTTTTTGGAACATGTAAGAAAGATTTCCTTATGAGATGGGTGAGACTTGTATATCCCTATAATTCATTGGGTCATGATTTATGTCTCTTGAGATAGAAATTATTGGAATTGAAAATAAATCTAATTTATTAATATATTGATGATATGAAATGTATATATGGTTCAGAAATACCAGGCTGAAACAAGGAGTGGACTTTGTTCAGTAATGTTCTTTATACCCTATAATGGTATTGGATATGAACCTTGGCTAATATGGTAATGTTTTTACATAATTATTTGTGTTCCACAATTCAATTTTTTATTCAAATTCTATTTTATCATGGTTATTTTTCCATTTAGAAATATTCCTTTCATACTTCCATGATTTATTTTATGACTCAATATTATCATATTCAAAATATATTTTTATTTTTTTAAATTACTATGTTTATGAGTACATTGATGTTAAATATGGTTACCCTTACTAAAAATTTCATCTCACCATTTTTTCATTTTATTTCCACCAAGATATAATGAAAGTGTTAATGTAAGAAATCTAAACTGGAAGTTCTTTATTAGAGATGCTGAAGATCATTCAACATGTTTGAATAATGTGTTCTCAGATTCCGATGACACAGAAATAATTAATTCTATGAGAGTATATTTGTGTAATTTATTATGTATTCCGAAAACAAAATCCAATTTCCATGTATTTCAAGATTGATTTGTTAGATAACTCGACCAATTTATTAGGATTGTAAACCCTTGATTTGATTGTGGAATTATATTTATTTTTTTACTTATATTTTTTGATGTGCCTCAGCTTGGATGAGTAGTTTTATTTTTCATACACTTATAACAGTTTACATTATAGTAATATCATTAAGGGAGTCATCTGATATTTTTTCTCAGACCTCACACATGATCCCAGACGTATATATAGTCCGTATGACTTTTTTCTGGCTGATTGTAGTTGCATATGGGATAGGGATAAGGATTAGAGTTACATTATCGACCAAAGAAAATCAAGTGGGTTCTTACGATCTGGGTGATTAAGTTAAATGATGTCTAGATAGTAGTTATGTGTTATAGAAAAGAGTTAGTAGTTGATAATATATAAATTTATTTCACATACTTTTATTCTCATGTATTTGAATGGTTGTCATAGTTAGTGAACAATGTTGTATGTATCATATAGTTATTCACCCATTGTAGAATATTCATTTATAATTACATCATATTCTATTTGAGTTTATTTCCTTATTTTTCACTCTTTTTACATAATATTGTGTATTATAATTAGCTAATTACACTATTTTCCTACTTCAATATAATAGAATAGTCCCCCCAAAATGACACACAAGGCCCTAATTGCTAGTCGGTAGCCAGTGGCATATGGAGAGGCACGCATGAGGCCTTATAACCAAGTGGGTCGGGGAACCGTTTTAGTGGAATCCAATGAATGTTTTTACGAAGTAGTATCTATGATTCTCAATTCCTATTATATACTATTGGATAGAATATATACATGTTTATTAGTAATGTTCTAGAAACTATGACAGATATTGGACTTGTGCATCGAGAATACTTGTTCTGTTAAAAAGTCTTTATTGCCACAGGTATGAGATTCTTGTTCTGATCTGCAATGTTACAATTTTATACAATTATCTCATTTAGGGGAACACATGTTTTGGGGATGTTATTATTTACTATGGATCTCTAGATCATGACCATTGTAAAGAGGCCAGAGATTGATTTTCACTCTTACCGGCAAAAGAAACAGGTATCTCTCGCTTCATATTTGGCATATTGAATTCAAATAATATATGGTTATCAGTGAGTAATTTTTACTAATGACTATTTTTTTTAAAATGGTACTAATTACATACATACATATATATATATATATCATTCTTATGGATGATTATGTGGATCTACATTGAGGATTTTTTGTGGAGGTTGGTGACTCAATACTCATGCATAGGATATGAAGTTATCAAAGATTGTTGATATGGAACATGATACCCTCCTATTATACACCTTATAGTCAATTGTTTCCCATGTTTTGTTTATCTATATGGATCAATCAGTATAATTGTGATGGATACTAATTTCATTCATGTTAAATTGAACTTTTTGGGGTATTAACGTATGTCGCTACCTAGTGAGTGTCAGCTCAGTGTCACCTTAGTGTTGTTATCGTGACCTCCATAGAGAAATTCCTTCTAGAGATGAATAGTGAGGAACATGACCATGTAGTTCATGTTTATATATTTTACCTTTGTATTTTATTGCATTGTTTATCTTATTAAGATAGGTTAGATATTTTGGGATTCATGGTTAGAACTTGTGACCCATTTTTGAGACCAATTATGTGGGGCTATTCTGATTACCAAAAAAACATTATTTTGAATCAGACCCTCTTTGGTAGACATCCATTTTGTTTGAAGGAATCCAAAATGAGAGAGGACAACTCATGTTCTCAGTTTCCTTTTTATGATGTGATCTTGGTTATACACTCATTCTAATATTGAGGCACAATAAGTGATCTGGTATTTCATTATACGAATATTTATCCCTCCACATTTTATCAATGAACCTACGGTTCTTTAGAATCATGTTTCGCCTCGATGGGTAGGACTGATCAGGTTCCTGGGTTAGTTGAAAAGTATTTACCATGTTTAAAATGAATTCGAAGAATGGGTATATTCTCATGACTTCAAAAATGACGTGTGATGAGTTATTGTGGAATAAATTATGAAATAGGTGAGGTGCTCAATTTTGAGAAGGATTTCATATGGATAATCTTCTTTAATGAGAATGGAATGATATGTCTCACAACCCACATGTAATTGAAATGGATGAGATTCTGGATTATGATTTGGGTGGTAATGTTATACAATAGTTATTAATTCTACCATTATGTTTTAAATTAGTTAGTTTCCATGTGCGAGCTGAGTACAAATGTTTACTCAAATTTCCACATAAATTAGTTCCCAATAATTTTGGTTAGATTTTAAATGTTCATCTTTGGAAGAGGTGGAATCGTGAATTAATGGGTTTCTATATGAAGGATATCTAATGGCTGAATCCTAGTCAGGTTTTGGAAGCATGAGAGAGTGTGGCTTCGAGGGAGCTGTACATGCCCTCTATGTAGAATCATAGATTAATCATGTTAGACATGATCATTATCTCTCATGAACTATTCTTGAGTATGCTAAGAGAGAATTTTTTTTATATCAAAATTCTTTTATATTATGTGTTCCTCCCCACCTGATAAATGGAACTAGGTTAGGCTGTTCTCAATGATTGGAATATTGTAATACATATGGCAGGGACATCCGTATTAGAAATTTGTGGGTGAAACCCCTTGTTATCAGTTGAACATTGAAATTTTACATGGTAATCTATACATTATGTTTGGTTAAAAATGATAGTAAGGGTATTCCTATAGTTTTGAGTGGAAGATCAGCTATAGTTATACATTTTTCATGTAGGAGACATTTTTTGTGTCATTACATAGGTCATTGGATATCCAAATAGCTTATTTTTACATATTCTTGGGTTGATATTATGACTGCTAATCTTAACACTAGACTTCCTGGGGATATGAAGGTTTATAGTGGGGATATTGAAAGGACCCATGTTTTTTCAGACTGAATAGTTTAGGGAAAACATAACTTTATGTTTTTATATTCTTGTAATTGATTAAATATTTCTTTTCCCCTAGATGATGATCTCAGATAATTTTATTGACAACTTTTTTAGTCATAGAATCTGGTTTTTACCATAGGATAAGAGTTTTTTTGAATTCATATCCCTTGATGTTTTAGAAGAAAAAAATATATTTATTATTGAAAAATTAAATATTAAATTATCACACATTTTGATCAGTGATATATTTTGAGTGGATAATTTCATTGAGATATCATCTCCATAATTGAGTCGAGAATGAGCCAGTTTTCCTAGGTGGGGTATTAACATGAGTATAGTGTGGGGGCAATCTAAGGCCCCCTATTATTTGCCTTTTTCTATTTAGATTTATTTTCAATTCTTCTTTTAATTATTTTCTTTTTCATTTATTTTTTATTTTCATCATTCCTCTTATTTCTTCTCATGTATGTCCCATGGGGTTATTTATTCCCAATGTTATCCATAGTGAAGGTAAAGGGAATGAAAAAGAGAGAGAAAATGTGAGGGATGTATTATTTCCAAGTACGGGATGTACCGAATCGACGTGTGGTGGCTATGGACCATAGTAACATGTGATGATTAAGTGGATTCCACCCACCATTAGTCTATTTTTAATCAACTTTTTAATTTCTCATAAATTTTTTTATGTTTTAATCCTGTTAAATTATTTCTTATTCCCCCTTATAGAATGATCTACTACTTCGAGAGTGGTATAAAGAAAAACACTGTGTGGTCTTTATTTTAGGGAAGATGAAGATCTTAAAGTAAAATACATGTACTTTGGTGTACACAAAATGTATTGGTACTCATCCATGTATTAGAGTTACTAGATAGGCTACCCATGAAGGGGTACATGGTTGTTTAGAGTACAAGGAAAAACCACATATGGGTAAAACACCATGCAGAAGTACACATCTAAGACAATGTATATGGCCAATATATTTGATGGACACTGGAAATTACCCCATGTAGGAAATATTCCGTTGACCTTCATTACAAGATTTATACTATAGCATTTATATATTTATTCTTTCCAGAGTACAAGCCTACATACAACATTGGGCGTACATGTCGTGTGATTAGGGAGACACGACATGTATTTCCTATTTCTCTCCCATGTTGGGGTTTTAATAAATTTTCACCCATGATTCATAATTATACCCATGAGTAGTCCATTATAAGTATCCCTTTTCATTGACCACGATGGTAATACCCATGAGGTGTTTTGGGGACTCCTAAGTGGTGTTTGGAGGCATCTTCCAAATAGATATCTTCTTCCTCCGATAATCTAATCTATTGTATCCATAGCATGATACAAGTTACAATATTATCCATGGAAAATATATATTGATGATTTCCATTGAATATTTTTCCTCAAGAATGTATCCCTTGAGATATTTTCCATTATGAACTATGAGGAAATGGGATCAGTTGTACCAATGATCAGATATATAATTTCTCTATTTACATTTCAACATAAATTATCTCGTGTAGGATATACCAATATTCTTTCTATTCCATGGGTCACCATAGATATACCTTTTCATAAGATCTGGTCTAGGGAGTACCTTTTGGGATCCCTATAACTCTTTACCATTATGAGGACACATTGGAGAATTTATCTACATATATCCCTATTGTAGATTATGTTTATGAATATTCCATTACATTTTTAACTAAGGATCCAGGGTAGGATCATTTCATTACATTATTGTTATGGATCCCGAGTATGATTCCATTTTTTTGGATTCACGTGCTGATCCCAATTTGTATTCCTCTTAGTGTTTGACATGAGAGCCCTATGGGTTCCTTATTGTTTGATAAATCTCTTGTTAAGTACATCACGTTTTGGTAGAGTTGATAGAGGTTCCCTCCTTCGAACCAGTTTCAAACATGTAAGCTTGTGGGGATGTAGTAATACGGTTGGGTTTAGGTGTTTTTCCACCCTCACTTTTTTTATACCTTCACAAGATTACTGATGATGCATATATGTTTATCATATGTGGTTCCACATTTGTTGTTGTTGAGCCTAACGTGAAGTGTCTTCCTCTCCTGTTGGGATTCCTGTAAATTCTTCCTATGATCTAAATTTTTATCAGTGTTATATTCATATTTAATTATTACATCTAATTGTACTACATGGGATATGGTTTTTGATCCTATATTTTGTGGTTATTATGTTATTGAAATGAAACATGTGTTTCATGCTATCCAAATGTTGAGCCAACATTAATTATATACGGCCATGGTGTCTCTAGTAATGATGCTTGTGGAGGATTCTACTCTCCCAATTGATGATTATGGTTCTTCTTTCCCATGTCTGATATGTGATGAGTACGATTATGCTCTCCTAGATATGATTATATTATTGGGTGATAACACTCTCATGGGGATTAGGGATGATTGTGCTCCCCTTATTGTGGTGTTGATCATGTAATCTCGCATCATTAGATACTCGGGATGATTGCACTCTTCCATATGATGGGGGAGAATACTCTCTGATTATTAGATACATCAATGTAAATATTACATCTCACTGATTATTTCTCATTACAGAACACATTACATATCAAACACATTGGGATTATCTGGGTTCTAAATTTCATGACTGCTTATGCACCGAGAACTATGGATTAAACATTAGAGAAGATTTATATGAAATAAACAGCATAGAATCTATCTCGTTGAACATTAAATGGATGTCTATATGTACTTCTTCAAAATCCGTGGCTTTAGTGATAAGAGATGAGTATAGGTGAAACCAGGTGTAGGAAGTGTATCCCCCAATGTCGACGCTGCATTCTCATAGATATTAATGGAATTGGGAAAATATGTTACATGTCGATTTGGATTATAGAACCATAAACAGTCTTAATGATGTATGGATTGAGTGGAACAACATCTATCTCAATTCCCATATAGATGATGTCCAAGATAATGGGATTAAAGTCATAATGATCTATTATAGTTTGGTTTTATGTAATTTCGTTCAATATACTCATGAATATTCATATTTACATATATATATGAATAGTAATGGGACAATATAAGTATATGCTTATAGATATGGACATCCAAGGTGTAAATTTACATGTTTATTGGGATTATAAAACCTGGGGATAAACTATGGGTTCACAATTATTAATTTTACTTATCTTTTTAGTTGTGTCTCAGCTAGGTTGAGTAGTTTCCTTTTTAATACACTTCTAGTAGATTATATTATATTTCATCATTGGGGAATCCTAGTGAGATTATTTCAAAACCTTATATGTTCACATTGATGTACATGTATACCTTTTTTCTATTTTTCGGTTGAGGATTGTTGCATAGTGAATAGGGTTGAGACCAAGAGTTTCATGATCGAGCGGAGTTTCTTGAGTGGGTTCTTCTGGTAGGGTTGGTGTATTTTGATAGTTTTTAGACACTATATAAATGGATTTTATGGAGTTATTATTAGATAAATTTAATTTTTTATGTTTATTTTGTACTCCTTTATTGATATCGTCATCCCAGTGTGTGAATGGTGTTGTATGTATCCCATAACTCTTCAAGATTTTAAAGAATTTTCATTTATTATTATAGCATGTTTTGTTTACTCTTATTTACTTATTCAACACTCTATTTATTTACTATTGTTAATGATTTATATCTATTTATAATATTCTATTACTCTTATATGATGGAATAGTCTCACATCATTCACACTCTATTCCCTTTCTTATATTTGACAACCTCTCACATATATGGAGGTTCTAATGAGGCCTTATAAGAAACCGGATCAGAGTTCCATTGTAGTGGAATCTATGTCGGGATGTTATGGTGGGTACCATTATCTCCAACCCATCAGCCGATTTATTTACCAATGGTTATTTCAATCCAATTATATTAACCAATGGATCTTATTAAAGGAAACTGGAGTTTTAATTTTTCTCATAGGCCTCATGATGTTTTGGATTTAGTTACTGATACATTCACACCATTGTAGGTTAATGTAATTCTTATTACATTAGGATAAGTGTTATCTTACATTTCTATATTCAAAGGAATTTATCATGAATACCCAAATGTGTAATGGAGGAGTACTAAAAATATTGTTGGGGTACAATGTTTCATCTTAAAAAATTTATGTTCATACTCCTTACATTTTTATTTTTATATTATTTATTTGAACATTAAAACTAGAAATTTCATTCCCATTGCATACATGTATACATTACATGAGTTGCCTAGGAGAGCTAAATTTATTTAAAATGCTGTGGTGATATGTTTTTAGATCTCAGTGAAAATTATATTTAATGATTAAAATTGATGATTTCATGACTAATATAAAGCAAGGATATAAAAATAAGGACTCATGACTCAAGTGAATTTGATGATTTATGTATATTAAATGTCCCTATCATGTTTCATGATTTATATTTATAGAAATTATGGAAATAAATTTCTAATTACTATTCATTTCATGATTGATATAAAAATGTCATACTTCCCATTCATGATAGTATTTATAGAATAAATCATTCCTGTTTTATTCTTGTGCATTTCTTAATGTAATATTGGGGTATTCTACATACTAGTACATGGATTTGAACTTTTGAAAGTGTTAATTCTGAAAAAAAACATTTAATGTGGGCATAGAATCATTTAATAAGTTGTTATAATAATTAATTCCTTTTAAATTTAACAAGGATTATACCCTAGGGATCATGAATATATGTCATAGGGATGATCAATTCATTGAGGCATTTGTAGCCATTCCGACAGAACTTTTTTTTATTTTCCTACAATTTTTATGTTTTTGTGTGGGTGGTTATGGATGTAATGGTAAATGGATAAAATGTATTGCATGGAAATTTTTTTGGTGGAGTTACATTTGGTATTGTAAAAGGATTATTGAATAAATAATTATTTTTTGTAGTTTCACCTTCTTGAAAAAAAATTATTACTGAAAAAGTAAAAATAAATAAAAAATGTGGGTTTTAAAATATGAATATCAAAAATGATGATCTGCAAACCAATGATTTATACCATATGTGATTAGGTGTAATATGAGAGATACATTCTAAAAATAACATTTAAAAAAATTAAATGAAAAAAATATTCCTTTGAAAAAAAAAACTTTAAAAATAAATAGAGAAAATATAAGATGGGAAAACTAATTTATTATACATTATTTGATCATGATCATTGATTTGAGTTTTGGGATTTTGTGAGTTGTAAAAAATTTGAAGGTGATAATTACATTACACATTATTTTTAAATAAATCACTATAATTTAGAGAGAATTCTCTACTTTTAGAATGATGGAACCAATATAATATTCTTGTAATTAATTTTACTAGGTTTATGGGTTCAACCGTTCTCATATTTCATGCATATTTTTTTAGAAATGTTCAATAGTTTAATATTTATTTTTAATCAGAATAATTATTTAATTAAATTTTAATTGAATTTATTTTATGTTTAGATAATATAAATTTAAATTCAATTATGTGGATCAAAATGTGTAATCTTGAGGCTTGTAATTTAATTATTAATTCATGGTTGAATATGTTATTTATGAATCATGAAAAAAATTTCTAGAGTTTAATATAATGTGAATCCAAGGTAGGCTATTCATAATACATTTCTTGGGCCACATATCCATGTTTGAATTGTCATGTTCTACTATGAATTTTTCATTGGAGGGATAACAAAAGCCATAGAAGTGCGTGGTCCTTGGGAAGAAATATGTTCATAGGTGGATAAATGTCTTATGGGGGATATCTGACACATCATGGTGCATTTTCATGTGTGAATGTATATGTAGGATCCCACCACTATGTAGTATTTTGAGTGAAGTACCACATCCTTTGACATATATACTCTTCCAAAGAAACCATCAAATCTAATGTGGTATTAACGATTACATTGTATTGTTAGTCATAACTAATACATTGGTGTTTCTCTAATTCTATATATCCCTCAGGCTTGCACAACAAACTCTACCATGTCATCTACTCATTGTCACCCATAAATGTAAATGGGCAAGGCTGAAACACTAGAAAACATCAATGGAGGTCATAGGACAAGATTCAGATTGAGTATCCGTCCACTACTATAGCTCAAGGCCACTACTAATCACTTCCTCTTCCATAGAAAATGACCATGAGAATATCTCGATGCTCTATCAGGCCACTGTGATGGCCCAAGGATTATAGAAAGACCATTTTCGCTGAGATTTTCATGAACCACTAGACTAATTTCATAAAAATCGACAATTTCACAAACCCCATTAAAGATACACAGTTTCTTCCCTGATAGATTCCAATCAACGAAGTCAAGTTAATACCCCGTAAAAATTTGGTTGCTTTCAAATCTAAATTACAAGGCCATTGGGTATTTTTGGAAAAGTAAGATACATAATGAATTTAAGAAAAATTGAATGATAGGAGGATGATGAATATATGTTACCTATTAAATTAGGGCTCTACCACAATTGAAGGGAGTTAAAAAACTATAGGAAGATACCATGCATAAGTAGAATCAATTGCATTGAATTTTTTGGGTTTTAAAAATTATTTTTACTTTAATTAATTTTGTAAATTTACATAAGTTTTAATAATAATTAAAGAATTTTTTATTCACATTTAATCCACCATTAATTTTTTTGTTATATCTCATAATTTTATCAATTTATTTTATTTTATTTCCCATAATAGTTTTATTTTATACTATTCTTCTCCATCTATTTTAATTATCATATTATTTTTAAAAAATTTATTCTTGTTTTATTAATATTCATATTCTCTTTTATTTTTTTATTTTTTTATTCTCATAAACTATTCTCTCTTTTCCATTATGATGTCTTACTCATGTTAATGGGACGCTTACCAGAAGCTTTCCCTAGGAGAGTTTAGGTGTTCACAAATTATTTCATAATGCTTATTTTTATTGACTGTGGTTTATGTGAGTAGAATTCATGGGTTTGGATATAACCGCCCATGAAAATAAAATAAAATCTATTTTTTCATTTGTTTTATTTATATTCAACATGTTCTATTAATTATCTCTTAATGTGATAACGTTTATCAACCCAATGGATGAAATGAAATAAGATAGAGTCGTGTCCTAGAATATGTCACACATTTAAATTAAGTGTTCCATCAACCTGTAATAGGGGAGGAGGTATAATTTAGTTTGATTAAGGATTTTGATGTATTATGAAACAAAATAGGTATAGAAAATAATGCATGATATTTCATGGATGAATTATTGAATATAAATTTAAAAAAATAATGATTAATGATGGAAATAAAAATCAAACATATGACTATATTCCTTCTTTCTAATTTCATTCTATTTATATTTTCATGTTAATTTTGAATTTCATGTCGATTAATTATTTTTTAAATTATGAAAAACACAAAAATTTATAACTGTTTCATAAAATAACAAAGAGAAGAAAATGAATGTAGTATTTCAGTGTTTTAGAATTATTAAGTATACATCTATGAGGCTCCTCAAGTGTGAAGACTCTAGTCATCGAATATGTTAAACTAGAAAAAAAATAGAAATTCACTTTTTCCATACCATGCTATAATAGTTCAATCAATACTATAACCATTGACATTATTCAATCATTAGTTTATTAACATTTTCTATTTTCACATTATAAGTGGTTTTTATATATTTAAAAACCCTATAAAAATTCCTTTTTCATGATGTTTTCAAAGGGTAATTTTTTTCAATCCATGGAATAATTACTTAGAGTTGAAGGGTAAAAAGTATTTTCTATGTAATGATTAGAAGGCCCTCCTGTAAAAGATCAATGAAATCATAAACCTGTCCAGAAAAATGTTAAATGGTCAAGAAAGATGATTTTTTTGGTGAGCTGTAAGAAATGGTTGTTGAAATAAATGTTAATTATCAAAAATTGAAGGACATGGAGGAAGTTCTACCAGATATGACTAAATGTTATAAATAAAATAAAAGAAAAATATACCCAACTCATGTAAAAATTTTAGCATAGCCATTTTATGATTCTGGACCAATATGACCAAGACATGCATGAGTAGATTCGTGATGATGAATAAATTCATAAAGAGATATGTGTGGGAGATCAATAAGATTTGGATGACTTCATGAATGAGTATGTGTAATAAATTATTATCCTCATCCCATGAAATGTGAAAGAGGCATCACCATATAACATTTTTATATACATAGATGAATTAAATGCAAATATCATGGAATTTTGAAAAAAAATATGTAGGATACCAACTAACTCCCTCCATCTAATAATATTCAGCGTCTAATGGCCCTTACCATTGAGAAAATGATTGATCCAAAACAATAAAAGGATTTTATCATTCCATAAACTCTATTTCATTTAATTTTAATCTATATAAATTGAGAATTAATTCCCAGTGAATTTAATATCTATATTCATTCAATCCATGTTATTCCATAGAGGAAGATCAAGAAACTACACCGGTACCTAGTGAAGAAGACATGGATACCAATAATATTATTGAATATATATTTAGATAAGCCTAAAAGGGGGTTCAAGTGGATGATATTGAGGAAAAAGTCCCAAACATGTAATATAGAAATGTAATTTTTTTTATTCTTGTAAATTTACATACATACCTTCCAATTAATCATTCAATTCGTGCATCCCTTATTGTGAATGAAGGGGAAAATAACATGGAGGTTTCACATATAGATTCATTGAAATAGGATTATACAAACATTATGCATTTCCCGCCATAAAATATACACATAATTGTGAATGAAAAATATATGGTATATTGTATCCATGGATGAGTCATCACCACCTAGTAGGAAGTGAAATATATGAAAAGAATTATGTGGTGGTTCAATTGAATAATATCCAACAAATATTTGATTATGGTAATTAGTTGGTACTACCATTGTTGAGGCATTCAAAAACCATATGCCCACTTGGGGGGATCATACAAGATTTATATATATCATTTCATTATAAGACATTAAATTTCATTATTTGGACTAGTTTATCATGTAGTCCCTCTGCCTTTATCTTTTTTTAGCTTTAATGACATAATACCTATACATAATTGAATTATAATATTTCTTAGTTTCATGATTTCATAAGATTGACTCAAAATAGATAATTAATATGATTAAATTTATATAAGAGAGGGGAGTTCATTATTTAATTCTTTAGGTTCAAAATCCATTCAATGTTTTACAAAATCATTTTATAAGATTTGAATCAGAATTTTCATTCCATTGCTCTAAATTTAAGATTTACATTATCTATTTAGAAGCATGAGTTTCTTAGGAATAATGTGATACAATCTATTAGATTCAATGATATTTTTTTTAATTCATAAAATTAATAGTTGAATGATTAGAGTGAAAAATAGATTTTAAAAAAAGGATACATTATTTAAGAGAATTAATTGATTATTATAAATGTAATTTCAATACAATTTTCATACATTTAATTTATAAAACATATTTCAATTGATATATTATTCCTTTTAATTCTATTATTGATTTTCCCAAATCATATGTAATATTCTATGAATGATTTCTATTCCAATTTATTCGTATTTAATTTTTATTATACACAATGAGTAATACTAGGAAATTACACCGGCTAAGACATTCATTTGACCTTATCAATGCTATGTCTATAAAAAACATTTTAATTGATCGATGAATATTTTAAAACTACCATATTCCTGACACCACTATTATATAATCACTTATTTATCACATAGATAACAGTAGTTGAATTTTTAGTAACGGGCCACATTTTAGTCCATTTCTTCCACATCATACAATAATATTAGTATTTTCCTGATATCATAAATATTATGTGGGGGGTGACGGGATGAATGGCGTAAGGGATGAAATAATTTGTTTGAAAAAATATGGGCTGATAATTGTGGGTTTTAATAATGTTTTGGGATTTTTTTATGATTGTGTATAGTTTTCCCTAATAAAAAAACAAAAATCGTTAGAATGGGTTGTGACATGAAAACATAAAAAACACTGTTATTAATCTAATGATTTTTATCAAATCTGTATAGGCGGTGGGTGTGATATTCATTATAAAAATGAAATTTGATAATAAATGAGAAAATTGTACTTTGAAAATAAAATTATAAAAGTATAGAATAATTTAACTAGTACATAATTCATTTTTCATTCATAATTCCTAACCATACATTCAGCCTGAGAAGAGGGAGTTATCAACATCAGATGTGGTGAATTTCATTGCCATTTTAATTTTGATATCATGCAATGTACATTAAGATATTAGAATCGTCTTTGAACCATGAATTTTTAAACACCAATACTCACCAGCCTTAAATTCGTAGATTCATATCATCCCTTATAAGAGAGCCCTCAGGATTTCATATAAATTTTCTATTTAAAAAGTGAAAAAATTTGTTCCATTACAATTATTGGGAAAAGGATAATTTTCTCATAATATGATATAATAGATATTTGAATTTCAGCATGCTTGATGAGGGAAAATATTGAAAGGACAACTAAATCATGATTTGAAATGTTTAATAATAATCAGTTAAAAAAATAAATTAATAATAGGATAAGTTCCACCAATTTCAAATGGGTCAATGAAAAATAAAAATTCAAACTGATTTATTTTAAAATTAATAAATAAAATTAATAATTTATGATGAATTTTAATGTTTGATTTATAAATTATAATATGTTTAATTTTTATTATTATTATTTAAATATTGGAATCATTTGTATGATCTAATTTTCAATGTTGATATTTTATGTTTGAGGAAAAGTATAGTTTATCTGTGGGGGATATTTGACACACTATTATTTCGATCATATAATTTCTATCAAATTTCAATTATTTAAAACTATTTTTGAACAAAATACCTATTTTATAAATTATTTAATGAATTTTTATAAATTTACATCATATAAACTAAAAATATTCAGTTTTGTTTAAAATATGGAATCTTGATGGGTGGAAATTAATTATAATTATATGGGTTAATATATTATTTTTATTAGTATTAGTGATATTTTTTATATTTATTAATAAGAAAATTTAATGGTTGGCTATTTCTCAACCATGGCTAGAAGCCACTTAGTTAGGCCCGAGTAGGCCCATCTGGCAATGTATTGTTCATGATAAGGCCATCATAAGCCAAAGAGGTTCATGGTCTACTAAAGGATATGTATACAAATTAGGGTGACAGCCTATGGGTGAAAGTTATTATAGACCATACCATTTCCATGTGTGTGTGTGTGTATTTGCGAGGAAACCTTGATGCGGGATTCTGAGGCTAGTACAACATATCATTATTGATATACACTCACCATATTCACCTTAAAATCTGATATGGAATAACTAATGTCACCCTACATCTCATTCTATCCAACATGTTGTAGTTTTATCTTGTATGTGTCGCTCTTAGGGTCAGACAATCAAATCCACAGTCTCTGCTACTCGATATTTCCCCTCGATGTATCTGACCACCACTATAAATCATGAAAACCACCTTTTCCAACATTTTAAAATCTCGATCTGAGGAAGAATTACACCACTTATGCCTGATCCCACCTTGGATAACTTAATCCTCCTTGGATAACCAACATGAAAATATTTGAACGATCCCCCTGACCACTATGAAGGCTGTAAGATAAGTGGAAACCCACTTTTCGGTTATTCTCAACCGTAATTGGACCACTACGATGCACAAATTCCGCATCAAAACCATCTTGCAGTTAATTAAGGAAAAATCCCAGTCTTTTACAATTAACAAATCAATGTTCATGATTTCAAAATATTCAGGGGTTTTAAAAAATCAAAAAATAGGTTTTACTATATTATTATAAATAGAGATACAAAAATATATAAATATTCCTTGAATAATTGGATATCAAGGAGGAATTTTCTATATAATGTTGAGGCTTTCCCACTACTATAGTGAGTTTGACATCCTGAAGAGAATATCCTACAAAAGGATTTTCCTCTGCATGACATTTTTTGTTGGAAAATATCCTTTTAGTTAAAAAAAATATAGTTCAAATTCCTTTTATAATAACAATTGATGATTTTGTTGTATTTGTATTTCATCCAACCATATTATTCTTCAAATTTTTCTCTATTGATCAATTGATTTTATATTATTCCATATTATGTATTTATTTTACAAAATTATTCATTGTCCCTCTCTTCCTACTTATTTTATTTTTATTTTGTTTAATCATATGTTTATTTTATTTATCATCTCTAATATTTATTATTTTAATTTGTACAAATCTATATCATCATAAAATCTTCATCATTGTTATCTATTACTCTTAAAAATGGGAGTCTAACTCCTGGATTAGATATGGGTGTTTGGATGTTCAAAATTATTTTTAGGAAATTTATTTTATGTTTTGTAAGATGTCATTAGTGTGAATAGGTGTGGATGTTTTCCCGATAACATGCAACTAAAATATATTTTTTGTTATTTTATTTTATTTATTTTTCGTCTAATACATTGATTCTCTATTCAAATTATTTAGTAGTTCCAATCTATAGATGAAATTTTATATAGTGCAGTGGGGTCCTAAAAAATGTCATACTCGTGACTGAGGTCTTCTACAAACCATCAATATAGAAGGAGGTTAAATTTATATATCATAAGGTATTCTATATTTTATAACACTAAATAAAAGTATAATAATTCATTCATGACATTTTATAGCTTAAATATTATACATAATTTAAAACAAATTAAGTACAGTATTAAAATAACCAAAAATGAAAACCTTTCACCATGTTATTTGTTTCTAATTTAATTTTTTTTTTCATAATTTCACTGATATTTATAAATACACTTCATTTAATTTGTTTAGAAAATATCCAAAACCTAAAAAATTATCATTATTTTGATTAAATAATAATAACAAAAAAACAATGTATTATATAACTGATTATGAATTAGTAATTGGACAACTTTGATGCTCCAAAAATGAGACGATGATGGCCATCCACATTACTAACATTGAAAAATTTTATATTTTCCTTTTCTATTCCCAATAATAGTTTGGCCATCAAAACTAGCATGTTGTGTTTTTTGGAATATTTAATTCAATGATTTAATAATTTTTTATAGTTTACATAATAAAAAATAAAATTTATTTAATTCGATCAAAATGTTTAATATTAAGGTTTGGAAATAAATTATTTAGATTTTGTTGAATATATCTGTCTATTTATTGATATTTTTGAAAAAAATAAATATTTTATTAAAATGATAATCCAAGGTTGGATATCCCTCAACCATGTATAGAAGTCACTTATAAATGATTGAGTGGGGTTGATCGACAAGAAATAGGGCATGGGAGGTCCAAAAAATTCTAATGATGGAATGGTTCATTGGAGGAATAATGTGAATATGTTTTCCATGATGTTTTCAAATGATCACTTTTTATATTAATGGAATAATTACTCAAAGGTGGTTGATCAAAATCATGTGCTACATAGATATGTGGAAACCCCACCAAACAGGGCTTGATGAATTCAAAATCGAAAAAAATAACATGTTTATTTGGAATGACATAGAAATTTCATTTCAAGAATTAGCAGATATGGTTGATGAAATCAAATTTCATTATCAAATACTAATGGTTATAAGTATGTTCCATGGGATCTTCCTGATTTCACTAAATAAATAAAAGAGGTTAAGGCCCAAATTATGTAGCATCAATATATTAACCACATTAAGGACATGATTTATGATGGGCATGATGATATCAGGTTGATTAATGATGAGGAAGATTTTCCTACTAAACTAAAAAGGGAGATAAACATGATTTGGATGTTTTTTAGAATGAATACGAGGATCACAATTTTTTTCATATTCCTTAAAAATAATATGGAATAAAACAGTTATATATTTTTATATCCAACTAGGATGAAACCGCTCATATGATGGAATTTTATGAATAGACAGAGGATCCCAAAAAAATACTTCAGTCAACATATATTCAACTTCAATATTCACTTTCCACTATGAAATATAGTAATAAAAAACTAATACATGGAGTTAATAATGACATTATTTCTATTCGATTTTATTTTATTCAATATTTGTTGTGTAGTAATTCCAACTACTTTTAATTCTCATATTTCAAATATCCATGTTAGGTTTTAGATGAAGATGAATAAAAATATGTAATTACTATTTATTTTACCATTATATTCATGATTCCCCAATTGAGGAAGAATTATACTAGAATAATGAGGTTTCTCAAGTAGAAATCAAGATGCAGGTGATCTGTACATCATCCTACCTCCTAAATGAAATCTATAATTAATTGTGAAGGGTCTAGATCATGTATACGCTATCCATGTATCATTCCTCACCATCACGGAAAAAGGTAAAAATTTATAATAATAACATGTGGTGGTTCATATATATGAAGCTCCACCAACCATCAGATTAGAGATAAAAACTGGTACTACCCATCATGAGTTAGTAAATAACTCAAGGCCCCCATAGGGAACATCCACATATTTTTCATTCTACTTGCTATCATGGACTTTAATTTACATTTTTAGGAAAAATGTTTCATGAAAACGCACTCACATTGAATTGTTTATATTTAATGACTTGATCTGTGGGCTAAAATCATTAATTTTATCATATAAAATAATTATAGGAAATGTAATCCCCCAAATAATGATGATAGAGTACTAATAATACTTGAAAATAAGGAGTTCATTCTTATATAATTTATTTTCCAAATCCATGAATATTTTCCTTAATACATTTTGGAATTATTTTTTTAATTTTAATTCCCATGACATGAATGTATTCTTTAGTTTACATATCTATAAGACAAAATTTTCTTATGAATAATTTGATTCCATGTTTTATATTTCAATGATAATTACATTTAATGGTTAAAATATAGTATTAAAAGAATAATTTTAATAATAGGTATTGGAATGATGATCATTATTTGAGGTAATTGGTTTATTCATGTAAATAATGTTTCCAAAAAAATTAATTCATTGAATTTGTGAATCTTATGAGAATTGGTTTAAATTTATTATTCTTTCCATAAGTGATTTCCCAAAACCATATCTCCAATTCCCTATATGATTTCTAGTCCATGTACATTCTATTTATTCATGAAATTATTTCCTGGTTGTTCTTGGGACATGCCACTTGAAATAATATTCGTTGTCTCCTATTAAATCTAAGACTATGAAAAAACACTTTTAAACATTTGGAGGAAACATATGAGAATCCCTTATTCTTGAGACCACCTTTACATCAATCCATGTTTGTCCCATAGAGTCTATGAATGAAATTTTTAGGAATTATCCACAATTAAATCCATTTTTATCCATTAATTCCCCAATCATCATATTTAGTTTATATTTTAATTTTGATGGGTGGGATGAAGAGATTCATTATGGGATGGACGAAATACATTATATGGAAAATGTGTGAGGTGAAAATAGCGTTTGTTGTGAAATTTCCATGAATAATTTATTATGATATATAGTTTTACATTCTTGACACAAAATGAAATAATTATAGTGGTTTATAACATGGAAGAATAAAAAAATAAAATTAGTAAAATGATTATTTTTTCATATGTGTCCAGTTGAAAGATTTAAGATTTATTGCGAGAATAACCTTAAAAAAATAAGAAAACATACATTGAAAAAATTATAAATGTAGATAATAATTCAAGGATCACAATATTCGTTATGATATCATTATTAATGACCTTAGTCTATTATTGGGAGGTGAGTGCTTTCGCATTCTATATGTACCATCCCAGATAAATAAAGAAATAATACATTCTATTTTTTTATTAATATTTTGTGAATTAAATATTAATTTTACTTTAAAAGGGGTTGCTATGTTTGATGGCATACCCTATACGCAACAAGGGGTTTCTTTAAAATATTATGTTTCACACTAATAATGTAATATTATTATTTTTAAATGGTAGTTAACTCCTAGCCATTGTATTGGAGGTAATGAATATACCTAACTAAAATATTATTTTACATGTTTGTGAAATGTTTTTACATTTATCCAATAAAAGATAGAGGCTTAAAATGTGAATGAATGTAATTATAAGCATAAATACTCTAATATTTTTTAAAAGGTCGATTTACTACCTTTTAATGGAGAACCAAATTAAAATATAGTTTTTTTCACAATTATATGTTCTATTTGATAAAATATAATTCTTCTTTATATTAGGGAAATAAAAATTTACTTAGGGTAAATTTATGGTATTTTTCAGATAAAATTCAATTTTTTATGAATAGTGAAATATAATGAATTTTAATTCAATAGTTCCTTTTAATATAATTTATATATATGGTTAAATTATATTTTTAATTTCTTTTAAAGTGTAATTATATTATATATTTACCAATTAATACAATTTTGTTCATTTGAATTAATTTCACTTTGAAATTGGACATAAATAAGTATAAATATTTTGATAGATATTGTTTCTTAAAAACAGTCTATTTGTTTTGACATTGGGAATTACTTTTAAATTAACTAATTAAACTTTTATTTTTTGAATTTGGTAAAATATAAATCATTTTTTAATATGGAATATCAAATATATATTAGGCTTTATTTTTGTATTTTTCTGTAAAACATCAAATTTTGATAAATATTGAAACCACATAGTAGTTGTTCGAAAACTAAATTTTTCATTTAAATTATATTTTACCATTTCTATGGATTTAATTTCGAAAATCCAACATAAATGGTTGTTATTACTATGTAAAATGTGGTATAATAAGATTAAAATAATTTTTTGTTGAATAGTAACTTTTTACTATTATTTACAAAGGTTAAAGGTAATTTGTGTAATTCAACGTAAAAATAATATTATAATAATACATAATTACCCTAACACTTGTCCTATAATTATTGGATGAGTCATTTTCTACCATGGTCATCCTTGGGTCGGTTTTGAGACCCCATGGAGCCAATTAAGAGTGATAATGACATTTTAGTTTAATTAATTTAAAGTAAGACAAAAATGTCACAAACAAAAATATTATAGTAAATTAATTTTTACATGGGGATATATAAGCTATTGTTTCTCCTATAAATATTAATTTGAAATATAAAAGTATTTCCTACATCATAGTATTTTTTTATAATTTTTATACATCAAATAAATTAAATTATTTATGACAAAATAATGATGTAGTATTTACCTCATTAATAAATGACTTAAATAAATAAGATTATAAATATTAAAATAATATCCAAAACCTATCCAATTATTATTGGATGATTTTATTTCGACCTTGACTCATCTTATCTTTGACTATTATTATTTTTGGACCTTTTCAAACTGAAGATATGTTTATAATAAAATAAGTGTATCAAACATTCCTTAAGAGACCATCCTCCCACTTATAAAAGGACACCAATTTTAACAAATTTCTCACATCTCTCAAGCCACTTGGATCATCCAAAATCTTTCCAATTAATCTTCCTATATCCCTTTCCTCCTCTTAGGATCCTTACTTTAGGCATAAGGCACTTCAATAAGTCTTTCTGTACAAACAATAGGAAGTTCCCCAAATTAAAGGTAACAGTTTCATTTAAATTCATTCGTTTTATTTTGTTTTATTTTACTTCGCAAACCACTAAAAAATTGTATTCCTTTATATTATAACATAACTAGTATCCTCAATATTCTAGGATTCTGTTATGTGAATTATTCTAACAACACATACACACACCTCCATCTAATGGATGAAGAACATATTGTTTCTGTGGATGACAAACTAATGCCTCACGAAAAGATGATTATTTGATTATCTCCATCAGCCAATCATGATGGCCATTAAAATGGAACTGTATTTATATATGATATATATAATGTTTATGTTTTCTTTATTCTTCTGTATTTTACATTTATATCCTACCTTTATGGTTTCTATTATGGGCAAACGTGATAATTTCATTTGACGAAGTGCAGACTACCACCCCCTTTAGAATTATACGACTCATTAATTCCATATGTGGGATGTATAAATTTTAGCGTTAATGATGTTATATATGATAATATTCTATAGTTATATTATACCTATGAATCATTATGTGTTAGTTTCATTAAATTGTGAAATATAAATGAATGTAGCGTTCATGCGTACATACGGATTACCGTCTCCATAAACGGTGCAGTTCATTTCATATCCCCAAAATGATATGTTCTGTTATAAATACATATATATATACTGGATATATATTATTTTTTTGATATCTAAATCATGAATATCAATCATAAAATATTGTACTATTGACCACATGGACAACTTGTAATTATAAGGTATTCATTTTTTACTGAAGTAACTAATATAGAAAAAACGACCATTATTAACTTAAATGATTACATAATGTTTAAAACATGGGAATCATTGATATAAAAGGATTAATAAACTTTAAATGGTTCTTCAGTAATTATAAATTAACTTTTGTTTATTATTCAGGAGATTAAAGAACGAACAGGTCAAGTCGAACACGAGGTAAGGGACTTCGTCTCAATATCCTTTCATTGAGTCAAATTTGTGAAACATATACATTCTTCTTTTACTGGGTATATAAAAAACCCTTTGAAATTTATATACATTCAAAGGGAATATTTTTTCTACAAATCATTTTACTAAATGACAAAAAGGAATGTTTCTTTTAATGTAAGCAGTTACAATGACCTTTCCAACGCTGTGGGTATTATTTGATCATTGGCTTCCATAACAAGCCATAATGTTATTAAAAGAAAAATAAATTCCATATACTCTTTTATATATTATGGTATTGAAAATTGTTTTTATAATAGATTTGTATTGTCAATATATTTATGTGATATATTGTGATGAAATGTGGAAATATTTTCATTCCTTTATATTTGTTGTATGGGTTATGATTTTAAAATGGTACTTGGATATTGGTGGGTCATTATGTAATAACCCAAATGAAGGGTGGTGCCATGATAAACTAGGATAGCTGGTTACATTACAACCTATAATGAATTGGGTAAGGAAGTCACCCATATTGCTATTCCATTTAGTGATATGTGTGGAAGTCGGCCATATGGTTATTCCATTTAAGTATGTTTATGTCATAAACTACCTTTATATGATATGTGTTCTTTATATGGGTTTTGTGGAAAAAATATGGTTACAAAATGGTATGTATTGATATTTTATTAGATGAAGAGTATATACTACTTCTTAAAGTTGAAAATTATTACTTATGATAAAGTATTCTTGGTTTACTTGTTATTTTGAAAATCTAACAGTTTTCCGTCTTTGTCTATCCCTTACTGAGATTTTTATGATCATCCAATGTTTTTTAAAAAAAATTCATAGGACATAATGTGGAATAGGTTCACGGATGGGATCAAGGAAATTCCATGTGATTTAAAACACAGAACTATACATGACTCTTTTTTTCACAGGTTTAAATTTTGAAAAAAAATTGGAACTGAGTAGAAGTGTCTACATGTATTATTCAAGTTGTTATGAATATCTTATGATCTAACTCTATAAAACACTATACATCAATAGATACTCTGTAAGAACCCAATTTTTATTTATTAGGTACAAGTTTCTTCATTTCCTTTTTCGTTAACTATTTTGTAGAAAATAATGAAAATGGGGAAAAATCCCAAATTTTGGGTGTACATGCCGTGTACTTTTCCATATGTCGTGTACTTTGCCCATGTGGGATGAATACATAGAGAGTGTAGGCCTGTTGGTGATGAAGGGTGTATGTCATGTACTTAGTATATAAATGTCTTGTAATCAGTCTGCAGGTGATTAGTAAGGTGGTGGAAACAACCACCAGTGGAGAGACAGTACACACCGTGTATTTAGAAATACATGTCCTGTACTCATGTCAGAAGATGAATAGTGTCACAATGGATAGAAGCTACCAAAGGAACAGTTTACAAAAATGAAAATTACACGCCGTGTACTTGAGAGTACACGCCGTGTGGTTTGTTTTTTTCACTTAAAATAGACAGTAGCCTCCTCTATTTATAGAGGAATTTTATGATGCTGGAAGAACGTGGGAGACGAGGCTGAAGCTTCAGAGATTTCTTGACCGCACATCGGGAATCCAATTTCATCTTTGACAGTCTCCATTGAACCAAGCAGGTGATTTATTCCCTATCCATGTGTGTTTCTTACCAATTGTATTCCAAGGTAATTATATTTGGGGTTGAATATGTGAACTTTTATCTCATATCTACGTCGGTCACGGGTGTTTCGGAAGGTGTCGTTCACGTATATCGATTAGGGGTGATCGAGGAAGGTGTTCTAGTGTTTATTTCCAACTGGTGAGTTTAATTTGTGTACCGATGTACTACGAACCCATGATTGGGGTGTCGTATGGTTGTGGACTTTGCCGAAAGATATCTAGAATAGCATATATAGAGTTTTGATAAGTGAAAACTGTTGTTTGGGATCAATGATTAGATCCAGGACCACCCTAAGGGTGTGTTCCTCTGTTTAGCCATTTGGCCAAGTTACATGAGGGTATACTGTATAATATAGCATGTATTGAATTTCCTTAAGAGGAATTATATATATAATTTCTCGCTTATGTGTTGGGCTCGACCCGGTAAATTGCATAGCCAAAGGGCAGTGTTTATTTATCCAGTGGGAAACTCTTCTCATCCCTATGGGCAGTAGATTATGTGCCTGTGGGAAACACATCATATGCCTCTGGGGAATATTCGATATGCCTATGGGTAGTCACCTGAGGGTTTTGTTTCTGTTTACATGAGGGTAAATACATGACTGTCTGCGAACAATGTTTACTTTGTATATTCACTATGGTGATTTCCATATGGTATACCTTCAATGTTAAAGCACATAAATGGAATGGTTAAATTAATATTGAAATGGAAATGAAACTGGTATTAATAGTTACTTTTGAGTACTTACTTATTAACTGCATTTTACATTAGCATGCAATTGTTGCACATTTTTATTGACAGTTGGGCAAAGGCCTTTGGTGGTTGCCTACTACGATTTATTTCTCACACCATATTTGGGTCTTGTCTTCCACCCAAATAGACTATATTTCTATATGTGTCGATAAGGGAAATGGTCCCTATATGGGTACATGATTGCAACAGAGGAGTAGGAGAGCATCAGAACGAGCTTAGGCATGTGATGCTACTGAGTTCATGTTGCGTTGTTTTGTTTTGTTTTTTGTACCTCTTACTTGAGTTGTATTTTATTGTATTTCATTTTATCATGTTTTGGCTGTTTTTATAGAATTTGTTACATACTGCATCATTATATATATATATGACTACTAGTTTTCTTTTACTTCAGTTGTCCATTTCCGTTGTGTATTGTTTACTGCCTTCATTGTTTTATGTTTATCTATTTTATTCTGTTGCGCTACACATTGAAAAATGAGGGAATAGTTTCCCCACTATTAGTACTTGGCCCTCACTTCTAGTCTGGAACCTCTTGAATTTGGGGAAATGTGCTTGATGTCGTGTGACCAACTTGGTTTGGGGAACCCGTTGAGTGGCACCGGGATCTGGGTCGTTACAAAGAGGTACCAAAGGGGTTCTTTTCTTTGAATTATTGTTTGAATACTATAGTCAATGATAGGATAGAAATTGTTATTTGGTAATAAGTTGTGCTTCGGAGTAGCTAACCCTTGTACAAGGATAATTCAGTTTACCTCGTGTCACAATTTTACAGATTTTTCAATTTACAGTTGATCTGATTTTCACTATTGGGTGACACACTTGTAGTGTGCTGTTATTATTTTTATTACTGGGTTATATTTAGTTGCAACATGATGAGATGAAATTATGTCATTTCATTCATCATTTATGCACATGTTATAATCACATGTCATGCATCGTTTCCATGCCATGTAGGTGCATTAGAAATTGAATGTTTTGTGATAGATGTTGTGATAGAAAATTCATGCTGTTATGATAGATGTCGTGATAAAATACCTAGTATTTGATATGGTATTGTTATGTGATGTATTGTAGAATGAATGACAAGCATTGGTTCTTAAGGTGTATGGGCCCTCATTGACCAGAATTTGGTGGATCATCAACTAGTTTATGTTGTTTACAACACGTATAAGATGCCAATCATTGATTCATGGGGAGTATGGGACCACACATATCAGAATTTGGCACATATGTGTTGGTTTCAGGGTTTTTTCATGGCTCCATAGTATTTTTTGAGGCATAATGTCCATAAAAACCCAAAATACACACAGTGTAGGTATGATTACACGTTGTTTACTCTTCTGTTCGGGAATAAAAGGAAAAAATGAAAAATACACTCTGTATACCGTTTGTACACGTTGTGTAGTATCTACCCATGTTATAGGTCGTGTAGGCAGAAACATGGGATAGAGAAACATTGAGGAAACACGCCGTGTACTGATTGTACACACCGTTTTGTGTTGACCATGTGTCTGTCGTGTAAACTAACAAACATGGGAAGAGAAAAATCTGATATTATACATGTTGTGTCAATAACAAACACGCTGTGTAGTTTGACCTAGGGATCTAACAGTGTAGCTAACAACACGGTTCGATGTTATCTCTTCAAGGACACACCGTGTACCTGTGGGACATGCTGTGTAGTCTTGATCGGTGAGTGACCGTGTGGCTGGGGAAACGTGGTGGTGTACACTCCGTGTGCGGGTGTAACACGCCGTGTAGTGTGAAATATGTACCTGGTCGTGTCCCGGACAACACGGATCAGTGGATCTCATGCAGTACACGCGCGTGAAGATATTATACATGTCGTGTAGTCTTTCTCAAAAGAGATCCATGGGGCTAAGCCATGTAGGAGGAATCGACCAGGGGAAGAAAATTCAAGTACATGTCGTGTGTGTGGACAACACTCCATGTGTTTAGGGTGTTACACGACTAGTTTTGGAAGAGTACACACCCATGATAAGGAAAAAAGTAAACACGACATGTAGTTATTATACATTCCATGTAGTCTTGTTTAGTAAAACTTGAACGTTTTCTTTCTCATGTTCTATTCTTACAATAGTTGTTTTTAGTGCATAATAATCTTAAATATGAGGCATGTATTTGACCTTGTAGAGTCATGCCGCTAAGACAGCCACACGTTTCTCACTATGAGAGCGGAAACAAGTATACTTCGGAGACATTAGGCCATGGGATACCGATGGATCCTCTAGAAAATCCAATTGTGTGGTATCCCTTACATCGGATGCAGCCACAAATGTGAACATCTGTGAGGGCCTTATGCGGTTTATGCAGACCTTCCAGAGATCACTGCCTTCTTCCACGTCTATGACAAAGCTAACTCATATTTCCCAGTGGCAGTATCCGCCTACGTTTTCATGGGATGGTGGAAAATAATCTATAGAGTCATGGCTAGGTTCTATGCAGACTATCTTCGAGCATCGAGAGATGCCTCTAGGGTGGAAGGTCAACCTTGCTACATACATGTTGCGTGATTCCTCCATGAGATGGTTGGATGTTACCACTCAGACTGAGAATCACCATGACATGGCATGGGAAGAATTTTAGGCAGACTTTTATGTCTTCTTATTCCTAGATACGCTGAGGGAAGATCGAGATCAAGAGTTCATGAATCTGCAGTATGGCGCTATGTCAGTGATAGACTATTTTGCCTGCTCTAGTAAGCTACATCATTTTGCACCTATTCTGGTGGGTGACGAGACGTTGAGGGCTAGACGCTTTGAGGATGGTATTCTATATGTCATCTGAGAACTGTTGAATGTTTTTAGGTTGCCTACAATGCATGCTATCGTGAACCAGGTATTGATTACCGAGCGGAACCTATGAGAAGCTAGTGGTGCAGGCCAGGGTCATTCAACAATAGTTTCTGGTATTATTTCTACCGGGAAGAGGAAGAGGAAGATAGATTTCTCTCATAGTGGTACTAATATCTAGATGAATACTTCATTTGACTAGGTCATGTGCTACTGGTGTAGTAAGTATGGCAACAAGAGATTGTAGTTCCCATGTGACAGAGTGGAGCACCGAGCTTGCGGCGGGATTGGTCATCTCCAGTGTTTTTAGGGAATTTCCACTAATGGCTAGTGAGACGGGTTCTATACAGACTCTTCAAGCGGTAGTAGGACCAAAAACTTCTTACTATTCGGGAAATTGGAATACATTGGGGTGTGGAGGAAAAAATGGTGGTTGTGGTCATGGTAGCCAGACACCAGGATCTCAGGGGCATCAGAGCGGGTCAGCTTAGGGTATCCATGCTGTGTTGTAGGGCCTCGACACTGGGCAGGAATATGCAGTGCATCAGACCCAACATCGGCATTATCCCGGACCTTCCACTATCAGAGGTACTATTCATGTTGCTTCTGTTTTATCTTCTGCACATTTCGATATGGGGGCTACATATAGCATTATATTTGTGCCTGTTGTGGTGTCCCTTTGGATCTGTTTTTCTTCTTCATCTGATACTATGGCGCTAGACACTCCGTTGGGGACGAGAACGACTGGTGTGTGTCAGTGCAAGGTGTGCCACTATAGGTTGGCAGGTGTCACTTTCATTTGGATCACTTTGTCTTAGAGATGGAAGCTTATGATGTCATTCTCCAGATGGACTGGTTGGTACCCTTTTGAGCATTTTTGGATTTATATCATCGAAGGGTGAGTTTCACATCACCAGAGGGAGGAGTGTTTCTATACAAGGGAGAATTGGATGTACAGGCAAGCCAAGATGGACCCGAGCATCATGGGAGAGGTTGTGTGACAACCCAGAATGAAAGTTTATATCTGGATGACAAGGGATCCTTTTGGAAGGATTTCCCTCCTGTAGTTGATTGTACCAGGGAAGTCTTCCCAGAGGACATTTCAGGTCTACCTCTATAACGAGAGGTGGATTTCTCAATTGATCTTGTGCCAGGAGTGGAACGAGTGTCCATTTAACCTTATAAGATGTCCACACCAGAGTTGCAGGAGATCACGAGGAAGTTAGAGAAGTTACTAGGAAAGGGTTTCATCCGACCCAGTACTTCTCCTTGGGGTTCGCGTGTCCTATTTGTGAAAAAAGAAGATGGTACCCTCAGAATCTGTGTGGATTATCGGAAACTCAACCAGCTGACAGTTATGAACCAATATCCTGTGCATAGGATTGATACTCTTTTTTATCAACATCGAGGAGAACGATTGTTCTCAAAGATTGACATGAGATCCGGATATCATCAGTTGCATGTTAGATCATCAGACATACCGCTTAAAACTTTTCGGAGCAGGTATGGTATATATAAGTATATGGTAATGTCGTTTAGTCTCATGAACGTTCTAGAAGATTTTATGGCTCTGATGAATCATGTGTTCCACCCTTATCTGGATTCTTTTGTGGTAGTCTTCATGGATAATATCTTGGTGTACTCTCTCACTCAACATGACAATGCCACCCATCATGAGATCGTATTGAGTATGCTAAGAGAGCATTAGATATATGCTAAGATCCCCAAGGGAAACTTTTGGATGGACCAAATACACCTCCTTGGTCATGTTATCTTAGAGTTGGGAGTTTATGTAGACCTAGAGAAGGTAATAGTAGTAGTTTACTTGGATAAGCCATCGAACATGTTTGAAATATTGAGTTTCGTGGGGCTGGCTTATTGAATCAGGTGCATTATCAAGACTTCTCCAGCTTAGCAACAATGTTGATGGGTTTGACTAAGAAGGGTGTGAAATTATTTTTGTTAGAAGATTGCAAGATAGCCTTTCATAAGATAAATGGAATGTGGACGTCAACACCAGTCCATATACATCCAAAGCAAGGTAATATCTATATAGTTTACTGTGATGCATCGGGTATTGGGTTGGGGGCAGTGTTGATGTAGAAAGATCGAGTATTTGCGTACATGTATCGGGAGTTGAGGCCACATGAGAGGAATTGCTTGACACATGATCTCGAGTTGGCTGCAGTTTTTCATGTATTATGCTGTTGGAGACATTATCTCATGGGAGATCATTTTGTGGTGTTCACGGACCACAATAGTCTCAAATATATCATTACCCAATGTGAATTGAATCTAATACAATGAAGGTGGGTTGACTACCTTCAGTCCTTCGACATTGAGCTTGCTTATACACCTAGTACGGTTAATGTAGTAGTTGATGCACTGAGTATGAGGACTCAGATACAGTCAGTGCAGGAGGCCAGTGGTGAGTAGCATCTCATGGATTTGTTCTCTATGATGCATTTGTAGGTGCATGATAGTCATGGGAAACCTATCTTTCATCCTTAGCTATGAATTATACCCTCCTGGATAATGTGAGGATGAGACAACTATCTAATTCTGAAGGCCAAGTTATACGGGAGTCAGTGGCAAGTGAGGACCCTCCTCCTAGTTGGTCGATTGGCGATGATGAGGTAATGAATATCCATGGACGAGTGCAGGTTCTAGGGGATATACGTGAGGATTCAATGTGATAGTTTCATGCTTCATCTTGGGCAGTGCATTCCAAAGTTACCAAAATGTACCCTGACTTGAGACATCCATATTGGATGTCGAGTATGAAATAGGAAGTAACTAGTTTTGTTACGAGGTGTTACACCTATTAGCTTGTGAAGGCAAAGCATCATAGGCCATCCAGAATGTTATAGCAGTTACCCATTCCGGAATGGAAATTGGATAATGACGCGATGGACTTCATGACCGGGTTTCCAAGGTCCCCATGAGGCAATGATTCCCTGTGAGTTGTTGTGTACAAACTCACAAATGTAGCTCACTTTTTTACGATCAAGGAGACCTTTAGTGTTGATGAGATCAAGAAGTTATATATCATAGAGGTAGTACGTCTTCATGGGGTACCACACTCTATTGTTTCAGATAGGGATTCCCATTTTACATCTTATTTCTGGAAGTTTTTTTAGAGGGCACTGGGTACACAGGGGATTCTGAGCACAACTTACCACCCTCAGACTGATGGCCAGTCAGAGTGTACGATATAGGTGCTTGAGGAAATGTTGCGTGTATGCGTCCTAGACTTTGGGGGCTCTTGGGAGAAGCACATACCCCTAGTTGAGTTTGGCTATAATAATAGTTTTTTGGAAACTATTAAGATGGAACCTTACGAGGCTTTAAATGCTAGGCGATGCCGATCACCTTTGTGCTGGTTTGAGGTAGTTGAGGAAGCTTTTCTGGGACCACATTTCGTGCAGGAGACGTTGGTGTAGGTCTATTTGATTCAGAAGAGAATGAATATTTCACAGTCTCATCAGAAATCTTATACTAATCACCACAAATGACCATTGGATTTCGTGGTCAAGGATCAGGATTTCTTGTGTGTTTCACTGAGGTTGGGACACATGCAGATCAGGAGACATGGTAATCATTCACCAATGTATGTGGGGCCGTTTAAGATTTTGGAGGGAGTCGAGCTAGTTTCCTATCGGTTTATGTTACCACAGAGGTACCAAGCCATGCATGACGTCTTCCTCGCATCTCAGCTGCGTCATTATCAATCGTACACATATCATGTTTTTCATCCCAAGTAGGTTGAGATTCAAGTCAATACATCCTTTGAGGTGAATCTGATTGGTATTGTTGATAGGAGCACAAAGGTTCTTCGAGGCTGGTCAGTTCCTCTTGTACGGGTGTTATGGCAGCATGGTCGAGTGCAGGATGGAACCTGTGAGCGGGAGACTGACATACATGCTCAGTGGAAAGAGTGGTTCCCACCTCCATCTTCACAACCCTTGGAAGGGAAATTAATGAATTAATTTCTTTAAGGTGGATGTTTGTAAGAACCTGGTTCTTATTCTTGAGGTATGTATGGGTTTATTCTTTTCCTTTTACCTTAATTGTTTTTGAGGAAATAAGGAAAATGCGGAAAATCCCAATTTTTGGGTGTACACGCTATGTACGTTTCCACACATCGTGTACATTGGCCATGTGGGATGACTACATAGGGCGTGTAGGCCTGTTGGCGCTGAAGGGTGTAAAAACTAACTACACGCCGTGTACATTGTATATACACGCTGTTTAATCAGTCGAAAGGTGAAAAATAAGGCTATGGAAGCAGCCTCTAGTAGAGAGATAGTACACGCCATTTATTTTAAAATACAGGGTTTGTACTCATGTCGACAGATGAATAGTGCCGCGATGGAATAAAGACTCCATAGGAATAGATTAAAAAAATGAAAAGAAGACAATGTGTACTTGAGATTACATTCCATGTAGTTTTTTATTATCGCTTAAAATGGGAAATATCATACTCTATTGATAGAGGAAGCTTACAATGCCAGAAGAACACAGGAGATGAGGCCGAAGCTTCGGAGATCTCCCAACCGCACACCGGGATTCCGAATTCTTCTCTAATGGTCTCGATTTAACCACTCAGGAGAGTTCTTACCTCTACTTGTGTGTTTTTTCCAAATCCTTTTCCAAGGGAATATTATTTGAGGTTGAATGTGTGAATGTTTATCCCAGATCTACGTCGTTCACGGGCATTTCAGGAGGTGTTGTTCACGTATATCGATCCGGGGAGATCGAGGTAGGTGGTCTGGTGTTTATTTCCATCTATTGAGTTGAATTTGTGTACTATTGTACTATGAACCAATTCTTTTTTGTCGTATGGTTGTTTCCATTGAATAATTTTATCTAGAATTTCATAGATAATCATTTGATAAGTTAAAAATGATGTTTAGGTTCACTACTTGGATCCAAGACCACCCTAGTGGTGCATTCCTCTCTTTAGCTATTTGGATAGGTTACCCCAGGTTATACCGTATAATTTATCATGCTTTGAATTTACTTGAGAAGAATTTTATATATAATTTATTTCTTATATGTCGTGATTGACAGTGTTTCTTGCTTACACTAAGGGTAGTGTTTGTTTAGCCTGTGGGAAACTCATGTCATGCCGATGGGCAGTAGATTCTGTGCCTATGGGTGACACCTCGTACGCCTACGGGAAATATTCGATATGCTTTTGGGAAGTCACCTGAGTGTTTTGTTTCTGTTTACCTGAGGGTAAGGACTTGCATGTCTATGGACAACGTTTACTTCTTATATTAACAGTGGTGATTTCCGTATGGTATACCTACCATGTTAAAGCCTAGGCTTGACAGGGTTAAATGAATATTGAAATGGAAATGAAACTGGTATTGATAGTTACTTTTGAGTACTTACCAGTTTACTGAATTTTACTTTAGCACACAGTTGTTGCACATTTTCACAGACAGTTGGGCACGGGCCATTGGTGGTGTCTTACTGGGATTTATTTCTCACACCCTGTTTGGGTTATGTATTCATCCCAAATAGACTATATTTATGTAGGTGTCGATAAGGGAAAGGTTCCATATACAAGTACATGATTTCAACAGAGGAGTAAGAGAGCATAAGACCGACCATAGGCTTTCGATGCTGCTGAGTTCATGTTGCAATGTTTTGTATTGTTTTGTTGTACCTTTTATATGACCTGTATTGTATTGTATTATAGTGTATCCTATTTTGGATGTTTTTATAGAATTAGTGACATGATGCATCATTATATATATCTGACTCCTGGTTTTCTTTTACTTCAGTTGTTCATTTTAGTTGTGTATTATTTACTACTTCTATTGTTTTATGTTTATATATATTATTCCTCTATTCTAGACTTTTAAAAATAAATTCATAGTTTCCCCACTATCAGTCCTTGGACCTCGCATCTAGTAGGTAACATGTGGCATTTGGGAAAATGAGTTTGAGGTCATGTGACCAACCGTGTTCGGGGAACCCGTTGAGTGTCACCCGGATTCAGGATATTACATCCTCAATGTGAATTATTCATTTAATTCAATATTATGTAATGTTTTTAAGGTCGTGTCCTTAAAATTGGTATCATAGGATGGTTTAGATAACTTAAGGAGTTTGGGAATTGTTAAATTAATATCCATAAATTAATTTATAAAATGATATAGCATTTATAGATTACCATTTTGCTTCACCTAATCTATTTCTGTGTTCAGAATGATTTTCTATAGAGGAAACCTGGAATCTATGTTAGGAAGACGTCAGGAGGATGAAAACCTTCTATATTAGAAACTTGAGATGGTCTGTATTTGAATGGAAAATATTATTGTAGTGATGAAACAGTTGACATAGTCTATAAATGGTGGTGGTATCAATGCACGAGATCAGCCAGATCAACCACAGAGGAACATTTCATTAGTGGAGCATTTCATAAGGCAACATCCCCCATCATTCGAAGGATCATATTACCCTATACTAGAATAAGGGTGGATTAAAGCAATGGAGAAATGTTTCGATGTCATGGGTTTTTCATAACATCTAAAGGTTAGTCTCCCTGTTTACTGTTTTAAGGTCAAATTGATCTGTGGTGTTCAATGGTTAAAATTATCAGGGATAGTGAGGAGATTGATGCACTTTTTTGGGATGAATTCAATGTTTTGTTCGTTGAGAAATATTATCCTAAAGTGGTTCTATTTAGGATGGAAAAACAATTCTTGTAATTGAGGCAAGAGGATGACTCTGTGGCTATTTACGAAGGAATGTTCACTCGACTGGTAAGGTATTCTCCACATTTCATCAGAGATTTTGATAGTATGATAAATAGATTATAATCGGGGCTTAAGCAACGATGTCGAAGAGAATTAGTCTCTCATGAGTTCTAATGTTTTTAAAAACTTTTCTGATGTGCGGAGAAGGTGGAAATATGGTTTACCAATGAACATGTGTTCTTTGACAAACAACAGAATAAGAGGTCCACTTCGATGGAAAAGGGAAAAAATTCATCATAGAATCCTAGAGGTAAGAAAACTAAATATCAATCTAGTGAGATGTGTGGTAAAAAGAATCCTAGAGAATGTTTATCAAGGTATGGAAAGTGGTTCTCGTGTGGCATGTCCAGAAATATTGCTCTTAACTGTAAGGAAGATGATCAAGCAGGAAATGACAATCAATCTGAATGATGTTTAATGTGAAATGAAATAGGTCAGTTTGAAAATGAGTTTCCAACGAAGAACTCCACTGAAGGAAAGCAGCTAGGCAACATGTAAAAAGGGGTGGGGAAATCCTTTGAGACTACTTCAGCAGATTTTGGGCCTTTGAATGATGTCGTCTTAGGTACACAATTTTTTTGTTCAGATTATGCCAATGTTTTGTTTGATTCATTGTCTACACATTATTTCATTTCTGAGATGTTTTCTAATAAATTGGAATTCCATCCTGTTATATGAATATAGAACTTATGGTAAAAAACCTGGAGGAAAAATTGAGACAAATAGAAATTATAAGAACCTCTCTATCCTTGTGTACAGAAAGAATCTACCTAAAAACCTTGTTGTTTTTCCCCAAGTAGTGTTTGATGTTTTTTTGGAATGTATTGGATATCTGTTTATCATGCTATGATCGACTATAGAGCCAAAGTGGTTTATTTTCAGATATATTTTCAGTTTTTTTACTAGAACGAACCATTGTTTTTGATGACATATCCGGAAGCTGTGAAGCTAGTAAAATATAGAAATGAATGTTACCTTGCAAAAATAATAGAAAACAAAAGAACTATTCAGATTAAGGATGTTCAAGTGGTTAATGAGTACCTTGATTTTTCCTTATTGAATTGTCTGGTATTATACTTGATCGGGATGTTGAGTTTACTATTGACTTAGTTCCTTATACTAAGACAATTTTAAAACCCTCTTATCAAATGACTCAAATTTAACTTTAATAGTTAAATAAGAAATTACAAGAGTTATTAGATAAAGGTTTCATTAAACCTAGCACATCCCCATGGGGTGATCTTCTATGTTTTGTTAAGAATAATGATGGTTCAATTATACTTTACATTGATTATAGATCATTGAATAACATCACTGTTAAGATCAAGTATCCTATTCCTCATATTGATGATTTCATTGATTAGCTCTGGGGAGATAAGTATTTTATGAAGATTGACTTGAGGTCGGAGTACCATCAAATGAATGTAAAGGAAGTAGAAATTCTGAAGATCCTGTTTCATACTAGATATGACCATTATGAATTTGTAGTTATGCCTTTTGGTTTTACCAATTCACCTGCTGTGTTCATGGATCTTATGAATAGAATTTTTATGAGTTCATGGATACCTCTCTGGTTGTGTTCATTGATGATATTTTGGTTTATTCTAAAAGTAAAGAGGAACATAAAAGTCATTTAAGGGGTGTCTTTAAAACCATAATAGAAAAGAAAATGTATGTGAAATTCATCAAGGGTTTATTTTGTTTACAACAAATTTCTTTACATGGTCACATTGTTTCGAAAAAACGAATAACTGCTAATCCTGCTAAAATAAAGGTTGTTGAAGAATGGACAAGACCCAAAAATATAACTAAGATCCATATTTTTCTTGGTTTAGCTGGTTATTATTGGAGGATTATTGAGAATTATTCATGGTTATTTTGTCTAATTACTATGTTAACTCCAAAATGGGTTATGTTCAATTGGACAATGGAATGTGATGATTGTTTTCAGGAATTTAAAATAAGATTGGTGAATGCTCTAGTTTGAGAACTGCCTCCTAGAAATGGAGATTTTGTTATTTAAATTGATGCTTCATTGCAAGGAATTGGTTGTTTCCTTATGCAGAATGATCAAGTAATTGCTTATGCTTCACGTCAGTTGATTCCTCATGAGTTATATTACCCTACACATGATTTGGAATTAGATGTTGTTTTTTTTGTTTTAAAAATTTGGAGGTATCATTTGTATGGAGTAAAATGTGAAATATATACATACCAAAAAAGTTTAATGTATATATTCAATCAGAAGGAATTTAACATAAGACATAGGATATGGCTGGAAATAATCACGAATTATAATTTCATGATCCATTACCATCAAGGAAAAGAAAATATTGTGGTCGATGCTTTGAGTCGGAAAAGAAATGATACAGTAACCATGTTACGTTTTGGATGCGACACTTTGGGTTTTGATTTAATAGTATTTTTCATTGAAGTTGTTGGTGTAGGAAATTCTGTTGTTTTGTTTTAGGTGTCAGTGAATTCATATCTATTAGAGAGAATAAAGCAAGTGCAGAAGGAAGACAGTGAGTTACAGAAAATGGTGGAGTCGGTTCAGAAGGGTAAATTGCCTGATTTTAATGCTGATACAGATTGTGTTTTGAGGATTGGAAAAAGAGTATGCATGCCTCTTGATTCAATGTTGAATAATTAATTGTTATGTGAAGCTCATAGTTCCCCAATATCAGTTCATCATGGAAGTACAAATATACACAGAGATCTTCGGGAGTATTACTGGTGGGATTGAATGAAAAGAGATATTGCTAAATTTACATTGAATTACATGACTTTTCAGTAGGTTAATGAAAAGTGGTAGTTACCCAAAGGAATGTTTTAGTCTTTACCAGTTCTATAGTGGAAATTGGGAAATATATCCATGGACTTCGTTGTGGGATTAACAAAGACATCTCAAGGTAATAATGCAATTTATGTTATAGTTGATCGATTGACTAAATCTACTAATTTCTTTCCTATTCAATATATTTTTTCTCTAGATCAACATTCTCAGTTGTATGTTAAAGATATACTCAGGTTGCATGGTGTTCCCCTCTCCATTGTATATGATCGTGATCCCAGGTTTACTTATAACTTTTGGAAAGGCCTTCAGAAGTCGTTGGGTGCTGAATTAAATATTAGTACAACGTCAAATCTGCAATCAGATGGGCAGTCAGCACGAACAATTCAGACCCTGGAGGATATGCTATGTTCTTGTTCACTTGATTACTAGGGAAGATAGGACAAACATATTTTTTGGATGAATTTTATTATAATAGTAGTTTTCATTCTAGTATATAAATGGCTCCATTTGAGGCATTATATGGAAGGTATTGTCAAACTCTATATTTTTTGATGAAGTAGGGGAAAGGAAGCTGATGGGACCAGAATTGGTAGAAGGGATGGCTGAAGAGGATCAGTTGAGTCAGAAGAACATTAGAATAGCTCACAGTATGCATAAATGTTATGCGGATAACCATAGGAAGGATCTCCCTTTTGAGGTAGGTGATCATATATTTATCAAAGTTTCTCCATGGAAAAGTGTGATGAATTTTGGAAAGAAGGGAAAGTTGAGTTCGAGGTTTATTGGAACTTATGAAATCCTAGATAAAATTGGATCAGTTACATAATGAGTGGATTTACCTCCATGATTATCCCAGGTACATAATGTTTTTCAGGTATCAATAATGATAAAGTACATGCCATATCCATCTCATATTTTGAGTCCAGAGGTAGTTCAGTTAGAAGAGAATCTCTCTTATGAGGAATCACTAGTCATGATTCTTGACCTAAGAGGGAATGTGTTCCGAAATAAGGTAATCCATCAGGTGAAGGTTTCTTTGAAAAAACATATGGTTGAAGAGGCCATGTGGGAATCATAAAATGATATGAGGGATAAATACCCCCACTTTTTTGATATGTGAATAAAATTGTGAGGATGCAATTTTCAAAATGGGGGAAGGATGTAAAATCCCGAGTAAATAAAGAAATAATACATTCTAATTTTTTAGTAATATTTTGTGAATAGAATATTAATTTTACTTTAAAAGGGGTTTCAATGTTCAATGGCGTACCCGATACGCAACAATGGGTTTCTTTGAAATCTTACATTACATACTAATAAAATAATAATATTATTTTTAAAAGTTAGTTATCTCCTAGTCGTTGTATTGATGGGAATGAATAGATCTAACTACAATAATATTATACATTTTTGTTAAATAATTTTTAAATTAATCCAATAAAATTTAGCGGCTTAAAATGTGAATGAATCTGATTTTAAGAATAAATACTCTAATAATCATTAAAAGGTCAATTTTCCGCCTTTTAATGGAGAACCATCTTTTAATATAGTTTTGGTCACTTCTATATGTACTATTTGAAAAAAGAAAATTCTTCTTTATATTCAGTACATCACAATTTACTTTCGGTAATTTTTGGTATTTTTCAGATAAAATTCATTTTTTTATGAATAGTTAAAAATAGAGTATTTTAATTCAAAAGTTCCATTAAATATAATTTATTCATATTGGTAGATTATATTTTTAATTGCTTTTAAACTGTAATTATATTATATTTTTACCATTTAATCCAATTTTGGTCATTGGAAATAATTTCACATTGAAATTGGATATAATCAATTATCAATATTTTGATAGTTATTGTTTCATAAAACATGTTATTTGTTTTGACAACAAGAATTAATTTTAAATTAATTAATGCAGCATTTATGTTTTTAATTTGGTAAAATATACATCAGTTTTGAATTTGAAATATTAAATATATCTTAGGCTGAATTTTTGGTATTTTTCTGAAAAACATCAAGTTTTTTTATGAATAGTAAAATGACATAGTAGCAGTTCAAAAACTAACTTTTTCATTTAAATGGAATTTTACAACTTATGTGAATTGAATTTTGAAAATCTGACATACATGGTTGTTATGAGAAAGTAAAATTTTGTTCAATAAGATGAAAATAATTTTTTTGAATAGTATCTTTTGACTTTTATTTACCTCGTTTAATGGTAAATAGGGTAATTCAAATTAAAAGAATAATATAGTAATGAAAAATTACCTTAACACATTTCCTAGCATTATTTAATGAGTCATGGCTGACCATGGGCATTCTTGGGTCGACTTTGGGACCCCATAGCGACACTTATGAGTGATAATGACATTTTAGATTAATTAATTTAATGTAAAGGAAAAATGGACATAAAAAAATCTTTAATAAATTAATTTTTACATGGGGTTATATAAGCTAGAGTTTTGACTATAAATATTAATTTTTAATAATAAAAAAATTCCTACATCATAGTATTTTTTTTATAATTTTTAGAGATCAAATAAAATAAGTTATTTTTGACACAATAATGATGCAATTTTTCCTCATTAATAAATGACTTAAATAAATAAAATTATAAATATTAAAATAATATCCAAAACCTGTCTAATTCATATTGTATGATTTTATTTTGACCATTAGTCATCTTATCTTAGACTATAATTATTTTGGACCTTTTGAAAGAGAATATATTTTTATAATAAAATAATTGTTTCAAACATTCCTAATGAGCCCCTCCTCCCCCATATAAAAGGACACCACATCTATCCAATTCCTCACACCTCTCATGACTCTTGTATGGTCCAAAATCTAACCAATTAAACTAAATATATCCCTATATTACTCCTAAAATCATTACCATTGGTATAAGGATCTTCAAGAAGTCCTTTTGGTACAAATCAAAGTAAGTTACCCAAATTAAAGTTAACTATTTCTTCTAAATTCTTTTGTTTCATTTTATATTATTTTACTTCTCCAACCCCTAAAATATTTTCATTCCTTTATCTTATAACAAAATAATTATCCTCAATATACTCGGATTTTGTTATGAGATGGATTGTAACAATACTTACACACACCTCCATCTAATGGGTGAATAACACACTGTTTCTGTGGAAGGCAAACTAATGCCTCACGAAACGATAATTGTTTGATTCTCTCCAACCACCTATCATGGTGTCCATTAAGAAGAAACTATATTTATATATGATAAATTATATGGTTAGGTTTTCTTTATTGTTTTTTGTTTTACATTTATATCCTACCTTTATGGTTTCAATTATGGGTAAACACGATTATTTCATATGAGGAAGTGTGGACTACCGCCCCCTCAAAATTATATGATTCATTAATTCAATATGTGGGATGTATAATGTATAATGATAATGATTTTATATATGATATAATAATTTAATTATAATATACATATGTATGATTATGTTTTAATTCCATTAAAACGTGAAATTGAAATTAATGTAGCGTTCATGCGAATGTACGGCTTACCATATCCATTAATGGTGCATTTCATTTCTTATCTCCAAAATGTTATGTACTATTATAAATACATATATATATATATATATACTAGATATATATGATGTATATGATATCTTAATCTCGAATATCAATATGGAGATAATGGACTATTGACCCCATGGACAACTTGTAATTATATGGTGTTCATTTTTGAAATAAGTACCATATATCAACAAAATGATCATTATTATCTTAAATGATTACATAATGTTTATAACATGGTAATAATTGATATAAAAGGTTTAATAATCTTGAAAAAGGTTCTTAATCAATTAGAAATTAATTTTAGTTTTTTATTTAGGAGATTGAAGAACGAACAGGTCAAGTCGGACACGAGGTAAGGGACATCCTCTCAATCTCCTTTCATTGATGCATATTTCGATAAAATATACCTTCTTATTTTACATGGTGTATAATAAAACACATTTAATTTTAATTTACTTCAAAGGGAATCATTTTTATAGAAATCATTTTATAAAATGACAAAAATGAATGTTTCTTTTAATGTAAGTGGTGACAACGACCTTTCCATCGTCGCGAGTATTATTTGATCTTTGGCTTCCTTAACAAGTTATAAACATTTTAAATGAAAAATAAATACCATATAATCTATTAAATATTCTAGTACTGAAAATGGTTTTTATAATGTATTTGTTACGTTAATATATTTATGTGATATATTATGGTTGAGATGTGGAAATATTTTCATATTTTTATATTTGTTTTTTGTCTTATGATTTCATAATGCTATTTGGACATTTGACAGGTGGTTACGTGATAAACTAAATAATTTTTGGTGTCGTGATAAACCAGGGAAAGTGGTTACATTATAACCTCCAATGCATTGGGTATGGAAGTCGGCTGTATGGCTATTCTATTTACTGATATGTGTGGATGTCGACCATATGGTTATTCCATTTAAGTATGTTTATGTCCCAAGTTACCTTTATATGTTATGTTTTATTTATATGGGTTTTGAGGAAATATTATGGTTACAAAATGGTATGTATTGATATTTTTTTCAATAAATAGTATTTACTACTTAAAAAAGGTGAAAAGTATTACTTATCATAAAGTATTCATTGTTTACTTTATGTTTTGAAAAACTAACAGTTTTCCTTCTTGGTGTATCCCTTTCAAAGCATTATATGTTCATCCCATGTTTTTGAAATGTTTTCCACATGTCATAATGATGAATATAGTCAAGGGTGGGATCAAGGAAATTTCATGCTATCTAAAACATTGAACTATACATGACTCTTTTTTTCAAGAGTTTTTATTTTGTAAAAAAATATGGTAACTGATTAAATGTGTCTACATGTATTATTAATGTTGTTATGTATACGTTATGACCCAAATCAATAAAACTCTAAACTTGAAAAGATCCCCAATGTTAATTATTCATTTAATTCAAGATTTAGTATTGTTTTAAGGTCGAGTCCTTACACTATATGAGGGGATGTAATTAATGATTTAATTTTGATATCACACACTTAACTAAAAAGATAAACCTTTTATTTTAACCCTATTTCTTAATCAAAAAATTCCCACCAAACTCAAAACCTAATAGTTATATGAACTATTATTATAAACTATTCATGGTTTCAAGTGTCTAATTTCATTATAAATCAAATATTGTAGTTCCTTTATTAGAATATGTAAAAGGATCATGTTCTCATTGAAGGACCCTAGATCACCCTGAGAGGGGAATGGTGAATCGAGGTGTAAACAATTTCTTCTAAAGTGATAGATCTTATTCCCACATTGTTAAGAACCTATTAGACCTATCTGATAGTGATGTGAAGTATTGAAAACATTCACATGTAGCATGAAAACGTATTAATTTTACATGGTTCACCACTAAGTGATAGTCTAAGTAGAATAAGCTGATATTGTGTTTGTCATACGAAAATCTAATAATCATAAAAAGATATGGAAAACAGATGTTTTGACACATCCATTATTTCATGGGATCACTTTATTTACATGTTTTTAGGGATAGAACACTACGCCACTAAAAAACATCCATCAACTCCCTCTAGATCAAATATTTGGGGAAATTATAACTAATTTTACCAACATATATGTCCCTTTATTGGATTATGATTAAGGTATTTGTCCCTATTTAGTTAGAGACTCTTCCAGCACTGAATACCTGAGTTGATTCAAATTTAAATCAATGTTTATTGAAAAATTTATATTTAAAACAACAATCCATGATGTTCCATCGTTAAGATCAACCCTTCACAAAGCACATGCAACTTTAAAGAAAAGACTACCATCGTGAATCACCCATCCCTTGCGGAATAAACACCATCGTGAATCTCATTGAGTCAAAACAGAATCCCCTAACATTGACAAGAACCATTTAATCAAAAGAATTGGTATCATTCCAGACTTATGTTCTTTTTTGGATGATTAAGCTCACATAGAAATCCAGATTCCCAATGTTCTATTAGCCTCATGAAATCAATGTGTTTGGCATATTTCATTAATAAAATCTCATTTAAAACCATGTGGGAGAGACATATATTTATACGATTGCCCGTTTATGATGCTCCAACACCACTTCACGCATTTTCCAAATCCTTCAAATACATATTCACAATGATACATTATTCACAATTCTCTAGTCAAATTTGGCGTAGTCGGTAAGACCACTATCAAACAATACACACCACAGAGATTATCTAATAATCATAATCTAATAGATCACTAACGCCATTCATGATGATCAAATTCTTCATTTTTCACGATGCTTATCACTATCACATAGATAACCATCAAAATTTCATAATTCTTCACATAAAAAAATTGTGAATAACATATTTGTGAACGGTAATTCGCTTTCCATTAAGACTCCATGGTATTCTTTTTGAGGATTGAAAACAAACACAAACCATTCTCTTTTCTCAGTAAGGAACAACCTTAGTTCCAACACTCATGATATGAGCATAACTCTATTTTATTTGTATCAAGATTTATGAGTGAAAATATTCAAGGAGATTTAAATCATGATTTGGAAAGATTAATATTAATTTATAGAGAAACTAAAAGTAATAAAATTATATTATCAACTAATTTAATGATAGAGAAATTAAAATTATTAGATTGAGTTATTTTATTAAATATTGATAAATTAAATAAATATTTTATACTTAATTGTGAAATTTTATTTAATTATAATAACTATATTTTTTAATTAATTAGATATTTTATTAATGGTAAAATTGGTTCCGTTTCAATTTAAATATTTAGATTTTATTCATGAGGAAAATAATAGTATATGTGTGTGGTATTTGACAATAATATATTTGATGCATTATTTTTGAGAAATTTATAATTATTGTAAATGTATTTTTAATCAGAATACCAATTTAATTAAATTTATTATGAATATAAGGACATTTAAATCATATAAATTATAATTATTTTATGTTTATCAAAATATGGAATCATGAGTTTTGGAAATTAATGATGAAGACTTTCTTTAATATCATTGCGTATTTTTTATGAATCGTTAATTTTTTTTCTGGATTTCAATTATAAAACATTCCACGGTAAGACAACCCTAAACCATGGCTAGTTTCCACTTATCTAGTCTTCATAAGGCTTGACCTATAATGTGTAGCATACAAGATGTCCTTTACAAGTAGGTGAGGTTCAAGGGATATAGGTGATGGGGACATGTGAATAGGTTGGATGAAGGCATGTGAAAACCTGGTAGTGCGTTATATCTAATTACTATAATTTAATGTGAATATGTTATCCTTAATTAGTTAAGTCTTATATGTCCGGTGCCACATTAGTTGATTGATTTACACCCACCCAAAACAAATTTAACTCTAATGTGGGGCACCTGTTGTGGGATTATTTTTTATAATAACTAATAAAATCTTGTTTATCTTCGGTCATACCACCCTCACAAATGAAAAATTAAATCGAACGTCTCTAATACTCCTGACCACCCCTCGAACTCACTAATAATTGATGTTACAACAAATAACCTCTATAAATACTACATGACATTCTCGAGCCCGAGATTTAGTCCACCTACAATTCTAGAGACCACCATAGATAACTTACACCACCTTGGAAAAAAACCATGATTATATTTTAACAATCAATCTATCCATGGTTAAGGGTATAATATTGAAGGAAGAGCACTTCCACTACTATTCTAAATCACCCTTATACCACTACTATGAAGAGATTTTACATCACTACTACCATGTACGATATAAAGTATATTCCCATGATGATTCTAGTCAATGACTCACTGTCCAAACACTTGAAATATTCTTGTGTTTTCAGAAATCAATTTGCGGGTATTTGCTGTGTTTTTAAAAATTATAATACAAATATATTGAAATAATAATTAATTGAGAGGAGTATGTGTAAAAAACATTACCTATAAATTGGAGGCTACCTCACTATTGATGTGTGTTAGAACACAATAGGAGAAGATTTTATAGATGAATATTCTACTGTTCTACATATTTTTCCATGAATATTTCTTATTAGATTAATATTTTTTTAATTACTTTTAAAATGAGAGATCATTAATTTTTTTTGATTCAAGTATCATCAACCCTTCTTCTTCTTCTTCCACTACACTGCTCGATTAATTTATTGTATATTATTTTGCATTATTTGTTTATTATATTATATTCTTCTCTACCTCTCTCTATTCATTTTTAATCTATATTTATTTTTTTTGACTCCTCTGTTTTTTATATTCATCTTCATTAATTTTTAATATTTTTATTTTTTATTCTCTTCTCTTATTTTATATTCACTATTGTGACCTATTAATCTTGGTAGTGGGAGTCTGGACATCGGTTTTCTCTTAGGAGGTTGAGAGTCCTTGAAATCTTTTTCACTATTTATTTTATGGTTATGGTTGTTTTGAGTAGAATTAATGGGTGTGAATATCAGATCCCATGAAATGAAACTAAAATAAAATAATATTATTTGGTTTTGTATATTTTACCTCTCATAAATTTATTATCTCTTCACATGATGAATTTCATCCGTTCAATTGATGAAATGATATATTCTGGAGCCTGGTACTAGAACATGTCACACTCAATACTAACGTGTATCATCAACCACGATTATTGCATGATGTAGAATTTAAAATTCATAAGGAATTATATATTTCAAACCCCTAAAATAATGTATATTAAATCACGAATGAAATTTAATATCTGAATTATCAAACTGAATATATTAAAATAAATGAAAATAATTATATAACTAATAACTAAACATATGAACCAAGTTTATCATTCCAATTTCATTTTTGAGTGTTGTATTTTAATTCAGTATTAAATTAAATTTAATTGTTTTATAAATTAAATGAAACAATTAAATTTATAAATATTTTCATAAAATAATAATAACAACAAGAAAAAGTTATCATTTAAGTGATTCGGTATCTGTATCTTGAAAACAGTGAAGTTCCTCACGTGACACAACCCTATTAAGCCACTGTGATACAATATCCAAAACATTGAAATTTTACTTCTCCATTCATTATGATAGTCTTGATATCAAAACTCTATTTTAAAAATTCCTCTCACGGGGCATGGAAAAACAAAATCACTAAATGTTTTCACGGTGCAGAATAGTGGAAGACCTGGGTAATTTTACATGAGAAGCTTCTCGGTTTTTTATTTACTATGTCTAAATCACATATGATCTATTGTATTTTAACTTATTTATTTATTTATGGAATTAAATGAAATTAAAATTAAATATGAGTTTGAAAATTTTAAACACACATGAAATGACATAATTTCATTTGACAAGATTGAAATTGGACTGTATGGTTTGATTTGAGGGTTTTATAATTCTCTTTGTTGGGTTTTTAATTTAGTTTGATAGATTAATTTTAAAATATAACACATAATATAATATTATAACATTATCTAATTGTGAAATTTTTAATTCCTATAAAAACCTAAATTCCACCCCTACCTATAATTAGGGTTGATTACACAATCGAATCGAGAATGTGAAACCTTCCAGGACACAACACCATTGTAAACCATATCAATCATTGAATAAAACAACTCCACCATGTGAATAGATTCTATTAAATGTAAATAAGTTAAAATAATAATATAATACAATATAAATGAGTTTGATTTTAGAATCATGTTGGTAAATCACTACACTAGTACACTTAATTATTTATCAATAGAAACATAAATAAAACACATCAATTGTTGTGAAAAATGAATTGAAATGTCTCATAGATCCATCAAGCCATGCCCTTGGTTATACAAACATTATTGAGAGGTATAGGTCATTATGGTAAGATGATAAAGAATATAATAAAATAAAAACAAAAAAATAAAATGAGAAAATAATGAATAAGAATAAAACGAACTGATAATGTAATTAAAATTATATATGAATGGAATGAAAAATAAATTAAATAATGTAAATTAATTTAAAATGGATATGATAGTAATATTCGATGAAGATTATGAAAAATAATAAGAATTTTGGGTGGGTGATACATTCTTATAAAAACACGCATAATTTATTTTTAGAACAAAAATTATTTTATATTTATAAAAAGAATAAAACTAAGGGAAAAATAGATGAAATAAGTCATCATACAATCCTTCATGTGGCCACTACTTCATCTGTTGTGGAACTCCCCACAGTAGCATGGCATCAGATACATTTATAATCATTCTTTAGAATCATCCTCTGGTTATCTTCTTCCATCAAATCTCTTTGATACATAGGGTTTTAATGTGTGAAATTTCCAAATTAATGGGATTACATATATTGTTGTATTGACCAAGTCCATCATAGATTTTATGTTTTCGCATGGATTTCCACCATGAGAAAATGTGTCCAGAGTGATGCATAACAACGTAGAAATTCTACAGTGGATGAGGTAACTGTATGATAGAATGTCTCATGGTAGTAGTTTCTCTACCTTAAAATGGCCTTCATAGTGGGAGGATGAATTTTTGAAATAAACATCATGGAGATTAGTTAAAAATCACAAGATAATTCATTGTATCTAGATCCTTTGTTTGGGGATAAAGAACATGATATCATGAAATATTTCATCGAAAATTTTGATTTCATGGTAGAACATGTGGTGCAAATCTAGTTGTTAGTGGTAGAGATGGGGGAGGATGGTGGTTTTTGTGTGTCAATGTATGGGTGTTAGGGATGGTGTGGGACTACATCATTTCGATTATGATATGAATATAAACCAAAATGAATGATTCCCAATTTGAAAATGAAGAAAGGGTCCACAAGAGTTTATTAATTAGAGCATTATATCACTGGTTTAGACGTCTGATTTAGCGTCGGTCTCATAAATTCACATATACACAACAATGTCATCCCCATGCACTGTGTGGTTTTATTGTTCTTTTTCCCAAACTATGATTAGGACACACGATCATATCATTGCACTATACCAATATATTATGGAACATTATTGGTCTTTTTGGATAGAATATCCTAAGGGGAAGGCTATCTGGTTGGTCGGTATGGTTGGGGGTTAGCCATGGATGGCAATATTTTCAGTAAATACTATAATATAAAATCATTACTATGTAAAAAATATCTAACACTAAAAAAATAAAATACAAAATAACATATATAATATTAATATCCAAAAATAAATATTCCTTATTCATTTAAACTACATTTAACATTTAATTTTTAAATTCCATGTTTTCATTAATGCATTGACTTTAATAGGAATTTCCATTAAAAACTGTATAAAATCCTTATATTTTTTTATAAAATATATTTTAAATGTTGATGTTTCAATAATTATGCATTCTATTTTCCTCAAAAAATGAGTCTCTCCCACTTCTGATGTACTTATCACCATTGAAAGGATAAGAGGCCAATCCTCGAATGTGCTACTTCTTTTATTTTGTTTTAATTTATGCGTTTTTTGTTTATGTTAATCATTTAAATTATATTATTTTATTTTAATAATTCATTAAATTTTTTGAAAGTGATATCCCCTACCATTATTCTTCATCATCAACCTATGTTTCATTTTTCATATTTATCCATTCCAATATTCTTATTTTAATTTTATTTCTCTTCTATTTTATTTTACTTCTCACCCTCTTCTATTGTTTAATATTATTTTTGATTCCATGTGTTTATTTTATTCATCTTATATCACCCTCATTATTTATATTCTGATTATTTTTATTAAATTATATTCTTATATCATTATTATAAAAATACCATACTCTGGATAATGGATGTCTAAACAAAGGCTTGGGATAGGGAGGTTAGGTCTTCTTGAATTATATATTAAATTTTATTTTATGGTTTTGGTATATGTCTGTGTCTTTAAAGGGTTTTGAAATGGTCCCCATATAAATTATGCTTCTGTCTATTTATATTATTTTATATGATTAATTTCCCCCCTATTACATTGATTATCACATCCCATGATGATGTTGAGATGATCAGTGAATGACATGACAAATGATTGAGCCAAGTCATGGAAGATTTTTCACTCTTGACTGATGTGTACAATCCAACTTGACAATAATTGGACCTAGAATTGAGATTTATTATGTTATTAGATATTTTACAAGACTAAAAATGAATATTAACTCTTTTATGAGATTTCATTGTTGAACTATCAAATCTAATTTAAGCTGATAATGGAGAATAGTATAGACCATAAAATTGATCTTATGATGATGTTATTTCATTCTAATTTTTTTATTTATAATTACATGGTAATTTAGAATTTTAGGAAATTTCATTATTTTTTATGTTAATAAAAACCCTATCATTTAGAAATAGTAATTAGATAAATATGGAGCTTCTCAAGTGAGAAAAACCTCATCAGACATTATTATTGAATATTAAAAACATATAAATATTATTTTTCTATGACCCATGATATGTTTTTTGTCAATATATGACCCATTATGGGGGTGAAAATGATTATTTTTCATATTATTATATATTTTAAAAATTTATATTTTTATATTACGTTAATATACCACCAACAAAAAATTATCTTTTCATGGTGGTTTCAGAGGATCCTTTTTCTCGATTAATAGATCAATTACATTAAGGTTCATGATCAAAGAAATTGCAACTCAATGATGAGAATCCCATCATATAAAGTCTTAATGATCTAATTAACATGTAAATGAATTCCATGAATGGTAATGACCCGAGGTATTAATTTCTAGAGATGTAATATATGTTAGATTAATTCAATGACGATTTTTAAAGACTAAAGGATATTAAGGATGTTAATCTGTAGCTAATTAATTTCACTAAATAAAACAAAGAGGATGAGGACCAAGTCAAGAAACATTAGAATCCAATTAATTTTATATGCCATATCCAACTATTACATAATGATCTAGAGTGGATTTATGATGGGGAATATTTTTATGATTTGATATGTGTTGGAAATCGACATGATTTGGGTGATTTATGGAATGAATAAAAGGAACAACAAGATCTTCCCGTTCCACAAAATGTAGAATATCTAACACCATTGCATATTTTACTATACATGGATGAATACATCCATCATATAATGTAATTCGATTAAAATATAAAATATCATGACTACATACATGAATCCACAAAGATCCATCATCCATATGACCTTACCAATGAGAATGAGATTGATCCATAACTAAGATATACATTTTATATTTTCATGTATTCAATCTTATTTCATTTTACTAGTTATAAATTGAGTAATAAATCCCATGGATATAGTTTTTTAGATTGTCATAATTCATGTTATTCCTTAAAGGAAGGTGAAGAAAAAAGACATGAAATTGTTGAGGAACAAGTGGCATTCCCCAATTTTGATGCATGCTTATCTCATAAATCCCATGGGGGGGGGTTTGAGTATCTATGATATTGGAAAATATGACATGTTCCTCTCTTATTAAAAGAGATAATTAAAATTTTAATTAAAATTCTATTCATGTAAAAAACCTATATACATTTCCTTTATTAATTTAATTCTTGTATCACATATTTTACAAGAACTAGACAAGAAGGAGATTATTTAGAAAGTACAAAAACAAGAATCAGGGTGATCCATACATCATCATACCCCCTCCATGAAAGAAATACATAACAATGAAGGCATTGGATCTGGTATACTCTATCTCTGGATAATTCCACACCACCAATGAGTGATTTAAGGCTATGAAAAGCCACATGTGGGAGTTTAAAAACAATAATATCCGCACACCATATGATTATGGATAATTACTACTAAATCCATTTTGGAATTTTGAAAAATACCAAGGCCCGCATGGGGGTTTCATAGCCATATTTATCTTTTTTACATCCATTCTAGATCATTAAATTTTATTTTAAATAGTAGATTATAGACTTTCCGCACTACCTTATATTTAATAGATATTATTAAATTATCTTTGTCCATTAGAGATTAATTGTATTTTATAAATTCATGATGGAGTAAGGAATCCCCAACATAGTGAATGTAGTTTAATAAATCTAAAAGTGAATATAGAGTTCACCCTGACATTTTTATGCTCCAACTACCTGCATTGTTGTCGTAAATCATGATTTGAACATCAAAATGGAATTTTCAAGCCCATGCATTAAATTTATTCATTAATTGGAATAACTATGAAAGATTAGTTTCTTATGAATCATATAATTTTATATTTTATATTACAATTTTAATGATATTTAATGACTAAAATATATAATTTAAATTTTAGTGTGGAGTATGGAAATTAAAACAATGACTCGTAATTTTTTGGAATTTGTTGATTCAAATAAATGAAATTTCCCAACCACATTTTATACATTAAATTTTTTAATTTTTTGAATTTATATTTTATTATTAGACATTTCATGTTTTTTTCTAATACATATGTCCCATGCCCAAGATCATTTTAGGAATCAATTATTTAAATTTTAACTTCAATATATTTCTTGTGTGATATTAGGACATGCCACTTTCTAAAACATGAATTTGAACATATCAAAACAATGACTATGAAAAAAAAATTAATTTATTGATTATTCATTTGAAAACCCCTTATATATGATACCACCTTTACATCAATCCATTTTTACCCTATTGAAACCATGAAAGGCATAGTTAAGAATTATCATGTTTCATTCCATTATTATCCATTCCTATCTGACCCCATGTATTTTAAAGAAATTATATAGTTGATATATATGAGATAAAAGAGACATGGTGGAAGGGATGAAATAAATAATACGGGAATATATGATGGTTATATTTTTGAGTGTTAAGAATGTTTTTGGAATCATTAAAAATGCTTTATAACATTTCCTTCCTAAAAAATTAAATCAAAATAGTGACGTGTTATTACATGGAAGAATAAAAAATTCACTAATACTAGTCATTTTTTTATCATATATGCTTTGGTGGTAGATTTGATATTAATTAAAATCATAAAATTCATATAAAATTGAGAAATAAATACTCTAAAAAAATATATATAAGTAGAGATTAATTCAATAAAGAGCACATCATTAATTATTCATTCATTATTCATGACACTATAAGATGATTAGGAAATTTCAATTTTCACATTTTGAAGGGTGGAATTTTACTATAATTTTAAATTTGTTACCAAGAATTATACATTAAGAGATATTACTCATCTTTGATCCTTAATTTTTAGAAAAAAATTACCATCAATCCTAAGTTCTCATTGTCATATGAACAATTTTTTTTAATCCCTCATTTTTTCATGTGTATTTTTAATTTAATATTTTTAGAATGTATCTCTTTTATATGAATTATAAAAAATGTTCTTTTTATCATTATATGGGCATTACAATATTTTTATTGTAACATGATTGATGAGTGAAATGATTAAAATTATACATAAATCATGACTTAACATGTTTAATAATATTGTTTTGAGGAACCTAAATTAATCAAATCATAACTTCAACCAATTTCAGATGGATGAATGTATAATTATTGGATCAATAAATTTAATTGAAAAATGAGATACTAAATTAGTATTTTATATTGAATTATAGTGTTTGATTTAATATTTATGATCATTGTGTATTATTAGTTTGAAAATTATATATTAGTAACATTGGTTCTCTCCGATTTTCAGTGGTGATATATTATGATTGTGGAAAAGCATAGATTATTTTGGGGGTATTTTACACATTCATATTGAATTGTTGTTTTTTAATAAATTTTAAATTAATTAAAATGTATTTCTATCCACAATACATATTTAATTCATTATTTAATGAATTTGTGGAAATATACATTATATAAATTGAAATTATATGATGTGGAAAAAAATATATAATCATGATGTTGGGTAATTAGTAATGGATATTTTAATGAATATAATTGTGTATATTTTAGTAATAATTATGATTTTAAGAAATGATACCTAATTCCATTAGATTAATGAGGATTACTTACTTTATTACATTGGGATAGATAAAATATTAAAATCCCAAAGGATGAAACATTATATAAGTTTTTGAAATCTATATAGAATACATGATACCAATATAACATTGGGAATATGAAATAAAGGATAATATATATCAAAATAAAATAAATTGCATCCTTTAAAACTCATTAAATGTTCTATTCTCCAAAACCATTAGGACGCAAACAAAAAAATGGTGACTTAAAATTTATTATAATGGATAATTACAATGGGGGAAATCTTGAATAAATAAATAAAACATGGAAAGATTGATAACAAAAAACAAATTCCATTTAAATAACTAGACATAGAATAATTAATATGGAATTGTAAATAACTGAAACATTTTCAATTTAATGAATAAATTATGAATGAAATGAATAAATTACTAATTTCAAAAAGAAAATATCATAGATAAATTATACTAATATAAATATTCAAAATAATAGAAAATTCATAGTTATTGGATGTAATGTATGAGGCACATGAAAATGTATATTTTAATTACCTATAATAAGGTGACTTAAAACTACAACTACAAACCCATTTAATTTGTCGAATTTAGTTTTACCATGATGCCTATTGATGCATCAGGGTGAAATATAATGACAGTGAAAAATGTATCCCTCCAAGTGTAAATAATTACTCATAAATCGAATAATTGATTTAATTCTTGAACTATATGACATATAAAATATCAATCTTTAGTATATGATATGGATTTGTCAATATTTTCACATTTAATCAAATAAAAATCAATGTAAACACCACACATAAACATGTTTCATGTTTTATAAAATAATAATATAAATAACCCAAGAATATTTATATTTATGATAAATGAAATGGAAAATAAAAAATTAGTTGAATTAAGTGATAGTTTCATGATAATGTTAAGATCTAAAAAAGAATGTGAGACTTCACAGTAACATTCATCAAATGGTTGTTTTCAAATCAAATCAACATGGATAAAATAATTCAAATTGAATAATAAAATTCCATTACAAATGGAATTTTCATGATATTACATTTTAACACAAATGTATATACACCACATAAAATTTAATCAGAATATCATGAAAAATAAGCCTCAATGGAATGAAAATTAATATGAAATCCCACACCTTACGATGAATGTTGGTTGAAAACCCTTTAAATTCTGGTATAATAGTTTTAATAATTATATTAACTGATACCAAAACCACATTAATATTTATAATATAATATATAATCCTTTTATATCATCGTATCCCCGACTTGTTAATAATCGTTCATTATTTTCAGTGTTACACTATTAATTTCGATGTTTTTTATGTATGTTTGGACAATTAATATTTTTGTCTAAAAACATATATCATCATTTCATCATATAAATAATAAAAAACACAATTTATATTCCATATATATTTATATTGATATATTTATATTAATCTATCAAATTCTATGGTAATAAATTCAATACACTATTCATAGAGATGGTTGGTCATACGTGCACGTCAATTCTTTTTTCATTTTATATTCATATATAAAAAAACAAATAATTGAAATATTATAATTTTTGTATAATTATTAATTAATAGATAACAAAAAAATTATTAACCCCATCCTTAATTTATTTCATGTAATGTGTTAATGAATCATAGTGCTTTGCGAGGCGGTAGTTCACTGTCCAAACGAAGGACAATACCGTATTCCCATAAAATTAAAAAACTGAAGTTATGTTATTTAAAATAGTTAAAGATGAAAAAATAAACCATAAATTTAATATATATAACATTTTAATTGTATTTTCATCATTATACCTAACCGTGATAGGTGGTAATGAAAAAAATGAACGACATCAGATCGCAAGGTGGTATTCCATCATACAAACGAATGATGGTTTTGTAACACATTTGATGGGAATTTATGAATTTTTATGTATTAACCACAAAAAAACCATATATATATATTTATTTATTTAGGATACTGAGGATACTATATATGTGTTATCTAAAATTAATTTAAGGAGGTGTACAAGGAAAAAAGACACCACTTTAGGAAAAACAATAAATATTCTTTGGGTGACCTCAATCGGTCTGTACTAATTCCATCATAAATTGTATTTATAAAAAATATAATTCATATTGAAAGATGTTAGGGAATTTTTGGAGTAATTTTGTTAGATCTTGGTCAATCTAAAGTGGTTTTAGAGGATTAATGTATGGGTATAGGTGGTGTCCTTTTATAAGTGGGGTATTTGGAAAACATGTATATTTCTAAAAGAGGGAATACAACCTATGTTTTTTCATGTAAAGATGAATACATGATTAAAAAATATATTCTATAAGATATATTGTCCATAAATGGAAAACTATTATGTTTCAGATAATTTTCATGGTCAATTTTTTTTATTATGTATAATTTTGTGTCCCTTGGTAAACATGTTTTTTTCTTAATCGCTGTAATGGATTTTAATTACATTCACTAATAATTTTGGTCAATAAAAATAAATACATTATTGTAAATTATAAATTATTCTTATTAAAAATATGGAATCCATTTTTCAAAATTCAATCCACCTATGTGGAAAAAATTAATTTGTAGTTATTCATGAAAACATGGAATGAAAATGTGGTTTTAAAGTGAAAATGTTCAAAAGTATAATATGTTTTTTTATCCAAATTAAATAAAAGTAGATATAATGAAATAAATTTGATTCATAGATGTTTAATTGAACTAATACTACTTTAAAAAATCGTCAAAATATTTTTTAACATTATCAATTATTTAGATGAAAAGTTGGTTTTTGATTAAAATTCATTGTTTTTCACTATTCATCAAAAAATGAATCTTCTCAAAAGATATATAAAAAATTCAATCTTCGAAATTTTTGAAATCAATATTTAAAAAATAAATTTAGATTTTTATATAAAAACTGTAATTTTTTCAAACATTTGTTTCAATAGATGTGATCCATTAAAATGTTTAAAAAATCCATTTAGAACATCATTTTAACCATAAAATTGGAATTGTTCTTATCATATGACTATAAAATACATATTATGGATTTAAAAATATATTATGTAATATATAATAAAAAAATTTAATTAAATCCATTCTCTAGTTAATTTAATTTATAAATATTACAATCCTTCGGTGCATAATTTTTTTTAAAAAGGTTCCTTTGTATCCAATTGGGATTATATCCATTTATTACTAACTAGTAATAAATGAATTAAACCATATACATTTATAAGATGACTATTCTTATTCATTAATATCAATTTTCATACCATTTTATATGATAATATTAATAGTGTTCGATAAAATGTAATCGTTCATATAACATAAACTATCAAGGGATTTCATTATTTCATGTCATGCAAGCTAACATAGTATTAAATGTGTTGAAATATATAGAATATATTGAATATATATAAATTATCAAATACATCACAAATTCTTGGTATGATTATTCCATTCTATGGTTGGAGTTTCATTTCATATATTTTATTAGAAAACAATGTTCATACCTTTTAATTTCAGGGTGTTAAATTGTGCACATATTAATTAAATTGACTACTCACAATATATAAATTGTCTAAAAAAATATTGTTTGATATTTAAAATTTCCATTTTTGAAAAACCCACATCATAAAAGGGTTAATAAAAATTCAACTCAATATGTTATAAAGGTAAGTAAAAAATTCATTTGGAAGAATAACATAACTAGGATTATATATAGGATAACAAATTTGGGAAATGAAAACATCGACATAGATGAGAAATATGACACTTAAATACAGAGGGAAAGTGATATATAATATATTTATGTGAAATTTAACATTCATATATCCATAAACCATATCCTTGAAATGGTTGTTGGTTTCAAAAAAATAATGATAATTATACATCATGTTTGATTCAATACCTTTTTACAAGAGGTGAGGAATTCATTAACTCCCTATGTATGTAAGGAAATATATAAACATGACACATTTATATTTAAAAAACCAATATTTTCCTTTGATTATTCTTTTAAATAATTATATTTTGTCTAATACCATGAGTTACTTTTTATGGTGGATTAATATATTAATCAGAAATAAATTCGAAGGATAAACTAAAACTATTTCATAAATGTGTAAAAATATTTTACTTCAAAAATATCAAAATAAAAAACATTATAAGTTCGTAGGATTAAAAAAATAAACTTATCATTAATAAAAAAATGTGAATAATCTCTGAATCACCACTTGAAAAAAAATGATCTACTTTATCATGTATTTTTTAAAAACATGTTATAGATAAATTACATTTAAAAACCTAATAAAACAATGAATGATTCATTATTACATAAGTTAAACATTTATAATTGGATAGATTACTCAAATACAAAAACCTTATTGGCTCATTCAATGACATTACACTCAATATTTTCTACAAGTCATTAATCATTTCTAAGGTAGTTATTATAATTTAATTTACATTATCTATATCAATCATCTATTTGTCCTCATAATACTATCTAAAAATTAGAATCATTTTAAGGGATATACTCCCCAAAAACATTTTTATTTTTAAAAAGTTTCTTTCTACTGAACATCTTTTCTTTTTACCATTATAAATATTCATTCAAACCCTTAAAGAAATAGTATTTCAGTACAATCGTACCTATATCACAATTAATCAGAACCATTGAAAAGGTATTTTCCATCCATAACTATTGAAAACATGACAAGTAATTTTTGTTGTTTATTATTTAAAAGTAAAAGCATACTATTAGTGTAATATAATCAATAATATAAGGCATCAAGATGAAATTAGATCCATTGAATTGGATGAGTTGAACATCAAAATTTTCTCTATGTACATTACACATATTCTTCAAACGAAGATAAAAAATGAGATCCTTCAGATTAATAAAAAGAATGATGAATATGTTGGTAAATGTGAGGAAAATTTTCCATGACATACAAGGTATGATTATGGCCTTATCATACAACATGAAAGTAATGATGATCGATTCATCATTGGATTAAAACCAAGTCTATGTAGGGAATTAGCTATAAGAGAGTTAAATAGCTATGAGAAGATTTTTGTTGTGCTATCAAGTTAGAAATGGAAGTTGGTGTCACATATCAATCTCATGGGATTTAAAATAAACTAAATACAGAGTTCAAATAATCTCAGAATAATGGTTACAAGAATATGATTGATTCCACATGGTCAATGTGTGGAATGAAGAATAAAATATATTATAAAAAATGGTCTAAAAAATGTTTTAAGTGTGGAAATAAGGTCATTGGATATTAGAGTGAAGAATTATTGAGAAAACGGATTCTATTTATGTTAATAGAGAAAGGGATATAGAGAATGAACAATCCACACTTCAATGCTACATGTGTGAGGAATAGGGGGATTATACTAACCAGTGCCCTAATCTAACGATTATCAATGATTATGGACGTCAACAACCTCTTAAGGAGAATAAAAGGGAAATTCATATACGATAACTATAGTTGTTGTTGAGTATGATAATTAAGTGGTGGAGTTATTGAGTGTTTAATTTAGAATACTATTGAAAAATCTCTTGTATAGTATTATGGAATATTGAAATATCAATTTATCGGACCATTTTGTTTTTCTATAAGAAAAGGATACTCATATCCATGAAATGTGGTTGAAATACTTTTGGAAAACACTTGTTATGTTCATAATGATGGGATAAAGAGATAATGAGATGTTTGATAGTATTAATGACCTCCATAATGATATAATAACAAAGTGATATCATGGACTGAATATATAGATTTTTTTGGTATTTTTTCTATACTAAAAGAGTTAATTTTTTATAGAATTAATGTTTTAACTATGGTTCAATGGTAATTCAAGTTATTACCATGTATCAATATAATAACATATTAAGGTATTCAAATGTATTGAATGTGAGAACCAAGAACATTGTTTTGAGATATTGCGATAAATGTTAGACCGATTCACTTAACCTATATATTACATGTTGGGTTTTTAAATTATAGAAGGTTTGTAAAGTTAGAAATTTATGGAATGTTTATGTTAAACATAAAATTATGTTTTTTGAATAATTTTTTTTCTCACCATATGTGGGATTGCACATATTGGATTACTTATGCTAACCTTTTTGTTGTTATAAATATATATGTAATGGCATATAATTATATTTATGGATTGCAAGATCCACAAACACTTTAGGAATAAAAAATTCAACATCATTTTGTTGAAAAATATATGAACTGGAAATTATTCATGGAATGACAATCAGTGAGATTATACTGAAATAAATTTATTCTTTCATCAAAGTTTCTTCAACTTTAGGTAAATGATCATTAAAACCAAATATTATATCCTAGTACTTTCTTATCTAATGAATCAAATTTTCCCTTAAGTCATAATATAATTATGGATTTATTTATATTTTCTCCTAACCTTGTTCTCTATGACACTACATCAGAAATTGATGGTTAGATTTTTCTCCCATATCCATGATTTCTCTTCCACAATATGTTCTTCTATGTGGAAACACAATGAGGGGTTACATGGTTAACCATTATATTTCTAGATTTATGTTTTAAAATGAATATTTAGTATTCCTTTTTACAATGTGGGATAAAACAAAAGAAAATATTAATAAGTAAGTCTTTTTAAACACTAATGAATTTTTTTGGGGAAATTCATTTTAAGTGGGGTATATATTATCACCCCAATATTTTTATGAGATCGTTTTTTTATTTTATTTGATGTCTTGTGTAGAACGCTACACCATGATAAACTTACACAATATGCAATGCTGGGATAGCTTGAGGAATACACAAATTCTATGGTTTGTTTATTTTAAAAAAAATCATGTTATCGGGATATAATTCATTTCATGTGATACGGATTATAACTGAACAAATAAATATTATACAGTAGTCATTACAATAAATATTATAAATAGTATTAAATTTCTTCTAATGAACTATTTAAATATAATAAGTGAGACTATAAAATAATAAAATCAATAAATATGGATTTTATTAATGAAAAATATATACAATATATTCAATATAATTTTTAATAATCATCTTATTTATTTTATATACATAATATAAGAACGTATTAAATTTTTTTGGATAAAAGATGTATTTTAAGAAATTACAGTTTTACCACATTTTGAGGGAGAACCCATTCTAAATATATTTTTTCCACTTTTTTATATTAAATAAACTTATTATGTTAATTATGAATATAAAAAATTACTTTAGCACAATTTTTGGAATTTTTCAGATATGTTTAATTATTTGATGATTATGGAAAATACTAATTTTTATTCAAAATTATTTTTTCGGTTAATGTTAGTATATAATTATGTTTTCAATTATATTTAAATTTATTTATTTAATATTATCCATTTATAGTTTTTTAAAATTATTTTATATAATACATTGTTGTACAAACATTATCATTTGAAAAATAGTCATTTTTCAAAAAAACCAACTTTTTGTTATATTTTACTAGTTTTATTTTAATTTTCATTCTGCGAATTCTATTTTATGAATTTTGAAAAATAAATCACAAATTTGGATCCAAAGTTCCAAATTTGGTATATATACCCTTTTATTTTTGACCAATTAAAATACTAACCATGTTTAATTTTGTTATTGTGGTAAAGGGTAATTTAGTTAATTTAGGAGAAAAGTAATATTATAATGGCTATAAAATAAAAAAACAAATGAAAAAAAATTATTTGATTAATTCAATTCGACCCATAACACATAACGATTGATATTTTGTCATTTAATGGATACTTTTTGATGAAAATTACTTAAATAATAATTAAATCAAAGAAACATGCAAAATGCCATTTTTTTAGTCTTCAATATCTATTATGCATCCACAAATGGACAAATTGGTGGTATAAATGAACATAAATGGTACTTTTTAACTAAATAAATAGATTTCCATAATAGGAATTTTTTTAATGTTATGGGGCCATTTTAGAGAATTTATATAATTAATAATATTTTAATTAATAAAAATTTACAAAGATCATGTTCATGTTTTAAATAATATATCATTTTTAATATAAATCTATAAAAAAGATAACTTCAACTATAAATTCAAATTCAAATCATTTAATTTTATTACTTATCATGGTAATTTATTTTTATTTTTTAGATAATACATAATTATATTAATTTTTTATATATTTGATGATGACAAAATTATTTTACTGATGAAAAATCAATAAACTATTTTTAAAAAAAATTTAAATACCATTAAAAGATCAAAACACTAGAAAAAATATTATTAGTAGATTATATCTGAATCATAATCATCCATGTGCCGTGATATTTACCATTTGGAGACATATATTAGATATTATGACACATATATTATTTTATTTAAAGTGATGTTATACATGTCATATTCATATTTAAATAGGTATAACATTTTAAATGATAGATTTTACAAATTACATATTTGACTAAAAGTATTATACTGAAATATATTATATTTATCTTCATCAAAGTATTTTATTTTTAATTTTATGAAAAAATTGTATATTAAATAAATACACAAAACAGATGTAGTAATTATTTTATTAATGGAAATATTAAATTAATTTTATTAAAAATGTTAACATAAAAATAAATTATCATAATTAATGGATCAAATTATATTAATAGATTATATAGAACCCATATGAATATAATAAATTTTTTTATGATAACATCATATCTTGGTATTTAAAAAAATATAGGAATTGAATAGTGTCAAATTTGAGAGTATTGTTTTTCTTCTATTTTTTTTCATTAAATTATATTAAAATCATAATTTATTTTGAAAATATATAATAATTATTATCTGGTCTAAAATTGTCTAAATTATTTATATGTGGTTGAATTTACATCAAATAAGTAAATATTTCCACACTATGATGTTGAAATAATTATAAACCCTATTTAAAGTCAAATAGTAAAACCAAGTCTTAAATTAAAATGATGAGGTTTAAATTTTCATAAAAACCTATAGAAAATATATTTTTTGATTATATTATAACACTATATCATATAAAATACTAAAAAAGTAAAAAAATTAAGATTTTGGATGTTCTTTTTATAATAAATTAAATTTTATAGATATTCCAAATGTTCCCTTCACCTTAATAAAAATTGGCACAACCTCCCTCACAATATCTGTTGACATTATGCTTTAAATACAGATCATACCCTACCCATTTACCTCATTACTGTATTTAATCACATTATATAGGTTTTTTTCTTCTCAAATTTCCAACTATTGTGCCTTTTAGAGGAAATCTAGATGGGTCTCGTTGAAGAAGGCGTAATCTCATCTACTTATTCATTAAAATTATTTCTTAATATAATTCCTATTCATGAGTTGATTCCGTTATAAAATAATGATTCTAATATTAATTGTATACTTATATGTTAGTAAGATTATTTAACAACCATATTCAACCTTATATCCATCCTACAAAAAATGATTTCACCATGTGTGTGTACGTACAAGTTATTGTCTCCACTCCATTGTGTATTCAGTTTTTTACCACCACATGAGAAGGATGGGTATAATGATGGAAATAATAAATATACATGACTATTATAATAATAAATTTATTCTTTAAACATATATATACTATCGACTTCTATACCATGTCATAATTAAAGGAATGGTATCATCATTCATTCGTTCGTATGACCTATGATCTCCAGGATGCGATGTGATAAATTCTACATGATATACATCATATACTGAGTTCAAAAATATAAATAATAACTAAATATCATATTTATTATCTTAATATTTATTTGGACTCATATAAATATGACCAACGATGGGGAACTAGAACTTATTTAAAAAAACATTGATTAGAAAATGAAGTAGTTAATACCCGAGTAAAGAGTATATAATGAAATATTATCTCAAAAAGGATGATAATATGATCATATATGATATGAGAAAAATAAATATGATTTTATAATTATTCAATGAAATTATTTAGAAAATAATACAGTAGGTTTTGATATATACCAGAGATATAGGACATAAGGTAAGGGATAATTTAGTAAACACATTATTATCCAATATTGTTTATATGTAATTATTTACTTGGGTTTATTTATCATACACATACTTGTTTCATAAAAATGTAATATTTTTTATATTCTAATAAAACATTTTAAGTTAAATTTTACCCATTGGTGAATCTTTGTTAAATGGTATGATAGGAATATTTTGAAATTATTTGATGTGAGTTACTATTTGACTTTTCCGATAAAAGTACAAGTTGACTATTTTTATCTAATACAGGATGAACAGATTATTACATCATCATAATGCCTTATTTTTATAAATCATCCTGTATACTATTTCAAGTTTATTTTCAAATAAATTTATTTATTTTGAAATTTCAAGGCATTTTTAGAATAAAAAAATTGTTGAACGGGAAAGGATATTTTCCTCAAGAATTAAGTTCATGTGTTATATCAAAACTATATTCCATCTATGATAAAAAAATTTAACAGGGATATATTTCAATCATACTATCCATATTATTCCTATTGATTGATTTTTTTAATGATTAAATTCTTTGTATTTAATACATTTGATTAATATGGATTCAATTCTGATAGAATGATGTTTAAGAAACTCATTTTACTCCTTGGGTTATGTTGGGAGAAATGATTTATGTTTTTGTGGATCATTTAAGAATGATTTTATTATGAGATGTTTATGAACTATATCTCCCACTAATTAATTTTTAAATATTTATATCTTATGAGATAGATATGACTAAAACAATAAGAAAATAAGGTTTAGTAATACAGGGCTGAAAGGGTTTGTAAATCTTGTTCAGTAATGCAGTGTTGGAATGAGGAGTGAACTCAATTCAGTAATGGACTTTTTCCACAATGATTTTCAGAGAAATTATACTTGGATAATAGGAAAATTACATTATACTGTTTTGTGTTTTCCACAATTCTATGTCTCATGTTGATGCTAATTTTCCATGCTTCTTATTCCTTTGTGATTTTTTACTTACAAACGAAAAATACTTATTTTATGACTCATGATTTTTATAATCACAATTTCTATTCATGTTTTTAAATTATTATGTATATGTTTATCTTTAGGTTATACATGTTTACCCTTACTGATAATTTGAGCTTACACTTTTTATATTTTATTTTCCCCATGATATAAAGAATGATTTTAGGTATTAAAACTAAAGGGTATGTTATTTGGGTAATATTATGAAGATCATTCAACAAGCTAAAATATTTTGTTCCATGTTTCGAAGGATACTAAACTAGTATGGTCATTGTGTGTCAATTTTTGTAATTTATTCATTTTTCGGAAAAAGAAATATAGTGTCCATATACATCATGATTTCTTTGTTATAAAGTATACTCATTAAAATCAAATGAATAAAATAAAAAAAACATTGAATAATTCAAATGTATTTATCTTAAATAAAAATAATAATCACTTTATGTCCAAATAAAAATCTAAATTTTAAATCATCACCTTTTTATATATTTAAATAAATTTTCCGGTTTCAATTGAAATTATCTATGATTTAGTAACATAATGAATTTATTGGTGATACTGATTATAAATCAATCTAAAATCCGTAGAATATGTTTAATATTTTATAGATAAAACGATTCATTCATATATCCCCATAGATAAAATATGTTTTACTCAATCATAAAATTTAAATATTGAATATAGAGGGGAGAAATTATACCAATATTAAAATATGAATAAAATCACATAAACTAATTATAAATTTTAAATTGAATTTAAAAAGTCATTAATAAATATCAAATTAATTTCAAAAAATTTTCAAAGAAATACTGAATTCAAGAATTTTACATTCTCCCTTTTAATAATGATGGAACTTATTCTTTCATCTATTGAAGTTCCTCAAACTATTATTATTATACATGAAAAATTATGATTTCCTTATCTAATGAACATTTTCACCCATCTCCCATTATATTTATTCCATATATGATATGACCATATCATGAATACATTATCCTTAACCAAAATCTTGTAACGAAACTTCATTCTCCCCTTTGTAAAGAGAAAATTCACATAAAAACATGAGATCTTTTAAATGAAGGTTATAATGGATCTAAGGATTATGGTATGTTGAAATTGATGTATAGACATTGAAGAATACAATGGTGTTTTCTCTATAAAGAACAACTAATGATATAAAAAAAATTTGTAATGAAATTCTACGATAAAATCTTTTAAAACACTTACTTTACCAAAACACAATGTAATGTCCATGACCAAATAAATAATAACGAATTATTTTCCCCTTATTGATAATTTTCAATTACCATGTATACTTATTTTTTCAAAGTTATTTATTATTTTTTTAACTTTTAAATGGATCCGTTTAGGATATATATCAGATCAACCACTTAATAACATATAATAAAAATATTTATCCTTGTAATAGTGATTTATTATATTCCAACATCACAACCCGATGTTTTTTTATCATTTTTCTTTTTTTTCAAATTCAATTTTATTCAAGAAGGGAAACAGATAATGAATAAATAATTAATCAATAATAATTTCCCAATACCCAAGGTTATACCACCTTTTTTCCCTTAAAATTCACTCCATCCCTTATACCATTAATTCCCCAACCCCAACACTTAAACATTAAAATACCATAATAATAGTAAGAGTAAGGTATGAATGGATAATAAGGGATGAAATCATGTCTACTTCCAATAAAATTCATTCATGGTATCTATATGCTAAACAATGATAAATTAAAATGTTGGTAATCGGTATAATGTATTATCAAAACAATACTCAATCTTTTTAAATTTTTTTTCACAGTCATAGCTTTGACCAGATCAAATGAAAGATCTAGTATGTGGAATGTCCCCATATCAGTGAAATAATATGATCAATAAAAAATATTATATATTAAATCTATAAATCATTGAGGAAGATTGATATTTGACATTTAACATTCACTCATGAAATGATTAATTTAAAAAATCGACTGACTTAAATTTCATAAATTCCTTGCATGAAAAATGAAAGGTAAATTTCATTTACATTCATCAAATTTTATCGTAAATCATGAATCCCTATTTTAAAATCCATGCCTCAATTTTATCATTCAATTCCCTATTTTACTCATTTAATATCATTATCATTGAAAAATTAAATCATAGAATCATTTGTTTTGATGTAAATTCATATATCCTAAAAAAGTAATGTGATCTATAAATCTACGAATTGGGAATAATAATTACAATAATAAATATCAATTATGTAATATAAAAAATTACTGTATTTTAATAATAATTAATGTTAGAATAAACTCCATATATTATTAATAATTTACATCATCCTCCATTATTGTTTGGGGTATAATTCTTGACATCCATCCATAATGGTCATATAAAACCATAATACTCATACTTGTGTAAGAACCAATCCTTTAGAGATAAAATTTGTCAAGGGAGAATTAAATAAATCCTAAACATATTAATTTCTAAGTAGTAAAACATAAATATCCACATGGAAGGGGCATTAGTTATGGGTTTTTGTATTGGCCAAAACTCATGAGAAGAAATCAATATATGAGCTGTAAATGGTCGAGTTCTTCCACGACTTCATGAGATATACTTCCATGTAACATTTTCATCCATTTCACGTTTATAGTGAATGTGATTCTTTGACTTCCTTATTTTTTAGAATTCCACCCAAATGATATAAATTAGTAACAATTAATGGATATTACCACCTATAATGAAGCTTACCTGTAATTATCATACATATATAATTGTATAATAGATGTTTATCTACATGTTCTAAGGTCTTTGGTTGAAATATTTTTTCCTTTTCTACAATAGTTTCTTGTTTTAAAATTCATGAATCAAATAAATATTCATTTCTGCTTTTTTTACAAACCATGAATGTGATGTTATATCTATTTTATATCACCCTCCAAATCCAAATCCAAATTTTTCATAGCTTAATATTCTTGGGGATCCAAATCCATTGATAAATTACATAATGTTAGTTAAATAAACCTATATATAATCATACTTATTTCTGACTTTTAACCTATTGAGTAAGCCAAGAAGGTGTCAATAATCCTCTAGTTCCAATTCGTCCAATTTTCTTTGATAGTTTTCATTAAAATAACATTAATATATTGGTTGGACACTTCAATATGGACATTTTTTTAAGGATGTTACGGAGTAGATTTTATGTGGTTCACCCAAGAAATTATATATATATATATATACATTTTTATTCTATTGAAAAAATGATTCACTTGGTCATTTATTGTGACTCATGTCATTAAAGTACTTCAAAAGATGTTATCACCAATAAAAATCACTCAAAACATTGAATTCATCAGTTTTGGTTTACATATATTCCACACATTTAGATACATAATCCACAACAAATAAAATATATGAATTTACAAATGTTTTTGGGGAAGCATATCATAATATCAAGGCCCCATACATAAAAAATTCACAAAAAAGAATTTGTTTTGGGGGAATCTGTGTCCATTCTAAAATATTTCTAGGAAGTTGATACGATTCACATTTTTCACAATATTCTGGGAAAATATAAATAGGTTCAACCAATAAAATATAGAATACAATAATATTATATCCGTTACTTGAGATACAAATTATCCTCTAATGAAAATTTTTCTATGACAATTAAAGCAATGATTCTATTACACTTATTTGTAACCATTATCTTATGACTTGGTCAAAACAAATTTTCCAGAGAAATGGATCTTCATTGACGTAGAATCTATATTCATCTTTCAATTTATGATTTTCATTAGAGTTTAGGTGAAAAGGAATAGGTTATATGACCAAATAATTTATTATTCATTCATTCCATGGTAATTCACCATCTATGATGTAATATTTCTTTCTAGGTATGTGACCATATAGAGGGATTAGTTCTAGAATCATTGTTCCAACAATGTTTGGTACCCAATTAAGGTAATAATATACATTATTTACATATCCTTTTTTAATCACTATATTAAACCCTTATAAGAGTAGTATCTATCACATAATACATAGTTTTTCATCTGTATTTCTTGTCATGTTCTTATATTCTTCATGATCAAGAAGTACAACCACTTCAGTTCAATGTAAATATGAACTCAATTTTCCAAATATAAAATACACCTATAACATGGTATGTGATCATTTAGTGGGATTAGTTCTGAAATATCTGTTTCAGTAGTATTGGATACCCTATTTAGGTTTTTTTGTAATTGATAATAGTGTAATCAAATGTTCTTGAGGGATAGGCCATGACTTTGGGGTTTTCATCCTTTTTATGGAAAGTAACTACTCCTACATCTTGGTTTGATGCATCATATAGAAACTAAAATAGAAATTACCAATATGGTGGTTGTATTATACATGGGGTAATCAAATTTTATTTCAAATAAACAAATTAACCCTATAATTATCATTAAAAACAATGCCCGCTTCTTGTTAAATTTATCATGAAATAGGATGATAAATCATATTGAATTAATTGATAAATATTCATTAAAATACCTCATTCCAAAAAAATGATCTAATAAGTGTTACATAGTTGGGATATGTAATATCATTCATCATGTCAAATTTAGAATTACCAACGTTAATGAGTTTTTTTGAAATGATTTGAGCTATGAATATTCCTTTTTCATCAATAATATTACAAATATCAATGATAAAATCTATATTATTATCTACGACTGTTTACAAAAAAATATCTATAATTCCAATGAAATTTTTAAATGAATTTACAAAAATAGTAATTCCATCGAGATATACCTCAGGAAGTCTTTAATGGGACCTGAGAAAAAGATTATCATACATCGTGGAATGAGACAAGGGTATTTAATAATCCGAATGGTATCATATTGTTTGAAAATTTTATGAAAGGGAAGGTGAATGTTGTCTTCTCTTATAAATCATGTGAAATTGGATCCTAAAAATAACCAAAAAACCATCCAAAAAGCAATAATGTATCATACCTTATAACATTGATATCATATGATCAATGATTGGGATTGGGAAATGGTCTTTTCAGGTTACATAGTTTAGTATTCTATAGCCAATGAATACACTACATCTCTTTTTATTATAATTTGATTTAATTTATTATTATCATTCTAAATAAAGATCAATTTTTTTTTCTTGGAAACCACATTGATGGGGATTCCCCATTGATATTTATAAATTGGCTAAATGATGTCATCATTGAATATCATTTTGATCACTTTTTTAACAACATTTGTGATAATGGTGTTAAGTCTTATCAGGGGAGGCCTAACTAGTTGAGATAATTCTTCTAGAAATATTCTATGGGAGGATACCTTGGGTTTATTTCTAGGAATATCTCCTAGACCTCAACCCATAAATCATCAGCTTCTCTTTTTAATGTTATTCATAATTTTCTTGGATCACTGATATATTCTTGGAGTTGATCACTCATTATTACTCTACATCCATGAGGTAGGAATATTTAAAAAAATTCATAGTGGATTTAATTCAATATTTTGGGATTTCTCTACAAATTATATGGTATTCAAATTTCCTACTTGAAAATCATGAATCCCATTCATAAATGGTGTCATATAATATACTTCATGTAAATTATCAAAGAATTTAGATGTTATTTAATATAAAATTCAAAAGAAAAATTCTCAAATTTATGAGTACTCATTTATCATATGTATTTTAAATGCCATGGTAATATACTATGGAAAATAATTATATATTAATACCTAAATAATTAATGGTATGAATACCTTCTTTTAAGAATGTTGAAAACCGTGATTGATTATTTGAAGGTTTTATCTTTCATTCAAGAACACTGATGTTCACCTTACTATGTATTAGTTCTATAATTTTTATTCCATCAATCACATTTTTTAAATTTTTATTTGCCTTAAGGAATGTTCTTCTCAGAATAATTTTTTAATACCCTAGTAATATTTATTTATCTATGGTGAAAACATAATAATTTTCTAGAAACATTAAACCATCAACTCATACTCTAACATCACCCAAAACATCAGTCGAAAAAATAGTGGATTAGTTTTTTAGTTGGAATAAAATTCTAGTGGGATTAATTTAACACAATTTTAATTATGTAAATATATTGTAAAACATGAAATTAATAGAAGTAATAAGTTCAAACAATTAATCATAAAATATTAATTAAATACTAGTGTAACAAATTGAAAATGACATAAGATCTTGAAATTTATTAGTTAGTGGTGGTGTTATCCTGGCAACGACACTCTTCCATATCCTGATTATTTCACCCCCATAAATATCATTTTTTATGGTACATATTTCATTGAGAAACATTGTATTATTTTGGATCTTTTATATTGATTCTAGTAGTGAGATGTTTTTTTTCATATTTATGCAGAGTCACCTGGATCAATTTTTCAATATCATCTTCTTCAGCTTTTGTTGATCGAATTAACAAACAAGGTAATGCTGACATGATGTATTTTGAAATCCTTTTTCCCTTATATAAATACGTTTTTGTAATCTATTTATTTTAATAAAATTCTAGATCATTTCCATGGACCGATAAAATTAGTTTTAAGTGTTGATTGTAATTATTTTAGTTAGATTCATCAAAATTACTTATTTAGGTTACGGAAACTATTTCATACATATTGTTTTAATGGTTGTTAAATTCTATTTGGGGTTTAGAAATGTTTATTCCAGAATCATGCATTTATTATTTGTCACACAGTTCATAAAAATACAGATTTGATCTTTGATCTTGTCAATCATATCTTCTTATCGTAGAACATTGGTCAACTGGTAATTTTATACGGTTAACAGTGCATTGTTTGATGGTTTAACATAAGTATTTCATTGGAAAGGTCGTGATTGGAAAGCTTGATTTTACTGGAAGGGTTGTTTATATGACTAGATAAATGGTGTTGATTTTTTATATTATTGCTATAAAGTGGGATAAATTGAAAATGAGTACATTACTTTATTTTTTTTACCAAATCAATATTATGCTTTTTCAGCTCCCAATTTTTGATTTAATTGAAATTTTTTTTCGGGAATTCAGCTTCAAAACTCTCTATACCATTTATCTCATCACAATGTATAGTGTAATGATTAGTTTATTATCATAATCCTTATTCAAGATGTGGGGATATATTTTTACACACATTCTTTAAAACCATCTATGTCACTATACTTTTCAATACATATATTTTATTTTCATTTAAAGGTGGAGAGTCAACATTTCATAACTCAGGACTACATATTGTATAGGTACATCTTGTTCTGATCTTTTGTAAATTCTGAACTATCTTTTAAAACAATGTTACTTGATTATTAATTATATTTTTCAATCAAATATCTTTAGATGATTCAACTATGAGGTTCCTAAAATTTTCGGTAAATACATTGTAAAAAAATATCGGGAATTGGATCCCATCCATTACATGATGAAAGAAGCTTACAGAAATTATCGTGAAACATTACAAGTATTCATTGAGAGTCTATCCAGTATCTTCTTAGATAGTTTCTATCTACTTATGGTTATCTATGATATGAGAGGTTGGGATAAACTATATCATGAAGCTTTATTAGAGATCTTACAATTCATGGATCTCTCTAGGTTATAGTCTATACAAACATTACTTACCTCATACCTCAATGGAAAAGGGGTATTCCCTCCACTGTTATTTCTCCTCGACTACTCTTCATAGATTAAAGTTTTAATAAGTAATCATTAATAATTCAGCATTTCAGTTGGGTTCATCACCTGTAGGGACCTAAAATTTAGGTAGCATAATAATCATGTTGTCTAGTAATCCAAAATGCTTTATCATTTCAGTCTTGTTTAACTAAATCTATTGGTTTGAAAATTGAGTGGAACAATGGTCCCATATCTTCTATTGTGGATAAATTTCCTCTTTTGGTGGCATAGAGTAAACACATTAAATTTCCCATGACTCTTTTAAATTGAATTCATAAAAATAATTTTGAAAATTTTGAATCATAATCTTAGTTAGTAATTTTATTTATATCTCTTTATTGAAAAAATTTAGTTCCTCACTGGAGGTCCAAGTCATGAAAAAAAATTAGTGTTATATTAACAGTTTCTCACCATAGTGGTGCATGTTTTGAGGTAATCCTATCACTGGGTTTGTCAAAACAATTTTATTTTCCCCTAAGAAGGTTATGTTAATATTATTAAAAAAATAATATCTATGGTGAATTTTTTTCGTCTATTTATCAAGAGTAGAAAAGTTTGTTAAAGATATATATTTCAATGACTATGAGACAAATATACATTGATTATGATATTTAAATGAGAAATAAGTTATTTGATTTTGGTTTAGATCCCAATTTTCAATGTTATAATTGTCCTTTTTGTATGAATCTATTGCCTTTAATGAATATTAATATTAATAAAACTACAATCCTTCTTTATTTTCATCATTAATTAAGAGTGATAATAATGAGAATAATATTAAAAACATTCTTTTTTTATGTTATTCCCCTTCCACTGTGTGAAAGTCATAAATTATCTTCCTTTAACTATTTAGGAAACACAAAATTTTCCTTCAAATCCATAATCATTAATATTATTCAAGTACTTATTCTTCATTTGTTTAGTAATAAATAAAAATTTCTCTACACAAATTTAGATTAACGAATATTTACAATCCATATCCATGTTGGCGGAGAAATAAATTATTAATCAACTCAATTTTAAACCTCAATGTTAAATTAAAAAAAATCAAAATGAAATAAATTTGTAAATTTCACAAATTCAAATATCATTCACCAAATTAAATATTTTAAAATATTAATTGAGAATATGACTCAAGAATTGAAATATTTTCCTTGGGTGACCTCTCCAACACCCAAATCCAATGGTTTATACCCCTCCATGAAGGTGTCTTCATTAGATAATTAAATGTAGTAGAATTCAAGGAAATAAAGAGAATCTTATGAGTAAAATGGTATGTAGCTAGAATGGGAGGGGTAAATGAGTTTACCTCTCTATTTAGTTTGTAATCATTCTAGAATATATGAGTGATACACCAACAAGGTATATATAAATTGGATTTCCTCTGACTTTTATAGGAACAAGTCAATGTGGGCATGGTTTCCCTTTTTAGTTCCCAAGCCTTATTTTTCTGGATTTTTTAAATTTGAAACATATGATATCATCCCTAGAGAACTGTGGTGGTCTTATATCATGTGGAAACACCGAAATATGTATTTCGTTAAGAAATTTTTATCCCGTGGAAGGAGAGATTAAAATGGATAATGTGAACCAATGGGTAGGGTTTTATTTAGGCATGTACTTGTATAGGGGCATTCATGGTAACATGGAAAACACAACATGACATTTGGTGCGCATAGATGTTGTGACAACGGTGAAGGAGTAACGTGGCATAGGAGTTGAGGTTCCTCCATTATATGGACATCAAATAATCTATATTAATCATCAAAATATGAATCAAGAGGATTGACCAGTGTATACGAGGTGATCTATGGAATCATTGATCATGATAGTTGAATATTATCTTTACACTGTGTATTCTGGTGGATTAAATTGTGATTTATGGTTGTTGGAATTGGAAGAAATTGGGGATGATGGGGGTATGAGGTAGAGATTGGGGTTGAGTTTTTTTTGGGAGGAGATAAGTTGTATAAAAGAAGGAATGTGATTCTTTCATTAATTGATGAATGTTACATGGGATAACAATCCTCAAACATTTGAAGTGGGATTTTTTTCAACGAGCGCTTAAATTTCAGATAATAGCTCTGTCTCCACAACGAAGTTGAGGGGGGTAGGAGGACCCACACTTTCTACTGTGCACCCCTTTACTCCATCAAGACCCTCCTACTCTCATCTCATGGGTTGGACCACTACGGGTTGCTGAATCCTATCATTGGATAATAAATATATTCCCACAGATTAAACCATGTGAGGAATGCATGATTCTAACCGCCATGTTCTTCCCTATCATCTCGATTATTCCTTCATAATGTTGACTTGGATAGAAAATAAACCTCATATGGGATTTTTATGTGGCAACTTGGCCTAGTTACGGTCTATATTGAGCTTGTCCTTATTTTTTCACCTAAGATAACCAAGAATAATTCAAATATATTAAAAATAAATTCACATAACAATCTATTAAATTCCAAATAAAATAATAAATTAAAAAATCAACATCATTTAACCCATTTAAATAAATTTGAATGTTTCAATTGAAATTATCCACAATTTAGTAATACAATGAATTTAGATATAATAGTAATTAAACATCCGTATAAAATCCTCACAATATGTCTAAAATATTCGTGATAAATAGTGTATATCAATTAATAAACCCAAAAAATTCCATTGATTATAAAAATATTGATTATTTAAATCATTTAATAAATTTTTAATAGACAAAAAAATAAATGAAGAAAAATTAATCTATACTATATATTAAATATAAAATGATCAGAAGTAATAATCTTATGTTAATGAGGGTCCCATCGAAAATCCATTAAAATATATTGAGATGGTGTAAGTAAATATGAGAATCAATAATTCTGAAAACATTATTTATAAATTTATATCAAAATAATATCAATAATTTTCCTTTTGAGAGACAGATATGCCATGTTTAGGAAACCGTTCTCAACTTTATTTTTGATAATTTGATAATTTCATTGGATTTGATTTATACTTTATTAATAAAAATGTTCTATAAATGACTTATAAAACATGGTATTTCATAATTCATTGTAATAATGAAACTCACATGAACACTAATATATTCATGTTGTTTTTTCAACCACAAGAGTTTCATAAAAGAAATATTATTTTTAATATATTCATCATTGATAATTACACATAAGATAAACACTTTCGTCATTTATAAATAAGCAATAATCTGATTTACACTATATAATAAACCAAGATACATAATAATCCACACATCATCTAAAAATTACCATCCCATATTTGTATATCTTAATAACATATATTATGATAAAAATTTATACATTAATTTAATATTCAACCTTACTTTGATATATATATATATATATTAATTTTTCTATTTCTAGCTCGTGGGTATATCTGAGATGACGCCACAAAATTTCTTCTGATAATGTTGAAAAAATAATGTTAAAAATAAACGCTACTATATATAATAAGTTCCAAATTATTTTTTTGTGCAACTTAATATTGATCTTTTTAAAATTTTCGTCTCTTGAAGACAAAAACAATATTAAAGCTTCTGTTTCCACACACATGTTATCCCTCTATAAAAAGTGATTAATCACATAATTCGATTATTTTTTGTGAAATAAAAAACTTATTCAATCATTATATTACCAGCAATAAAATTACAAACAGTAATTGACTAATCATTGAATTTTCAATTTTTTCTGATAAAAAAATACTAAAAAACGTAGAATTATTATTTAATATATTATATAATGATTATTTATTCAACATTGATAGATTCATAATCAATTGACTGTTCTCCTTCTTAAAAATAGATTATTATCAATTCTGTATTAGAAGCTAGTCTATCACAAGTGCAATACTGGTATTTAATATCAGGATCATGGTGTTTAATTTAGTGCATAAAGATCCTTATTAAAAGGACACATTTTTATTATGTTAATGAATGAAACAAAATTCAATTATTTAAAATATACCTATACATTAATAATTTCATTTATAAAAATATATTATATATCAATTTTAAAAACCATTAATTTTGTTCACATGGTTTTGAAAAAACATTATCTCTTTTACTCTATACATGCTTTTAAATTTAATATCCAAATGAATTATTTTAATTTTTTTTATCATCCTCAATTAATAATACATGTTTTTTACACACATTTCTTATAATATAATATTCTCCTGTAAAAGTCGCATGGTGTTGGTAAAATTTTTATTCTCGTTCCTCAAAAAAATATATTCTGTATCACTATTTTAATTTATTTATATTTATCAATCATGAATTATATCCATGTTTCTTCCATTTTAACACCATGAAAACTTTTATTCTATACTTTATATATGGTTTTTTCATGTCAAAAACAATATATTTTCCATTAGTTTCATCCGGATTTCTCAATTTACATGAAATTAAAAGATAATTTAAGACATCAGATAATTAATGTCTTCTATTAAATCCTTATTATTCACTTTTTATCCTCTTGGGATACATAAAAATTTAAAAATATTCTCCATAACTTCCTCTTTGTTTGGTATTATTTTTATATAAAACTATAAGGTTAAGATAAATTTATTTATCATTTATTATATTAAATAATTATAATATGAGTGGATTTCATGAAACAAATACAATATATATTATATTTTTTTATTTTTTAGTTCTTTATAATATGAAATTTTGATATAGTATATTTAATTCTTAGTTCAACATAATTTTAATTCGCAAATGAAATCCTAATTTATAATTTGATAATTTCATTCTAGAATAAATTGATTCATCATTTTAATAGTTATTATATATTCATATTTCTAATTCGTTCATTTATTAAACAAATTTTTTCATTTATAATTATAAATTACTATAATTATACAATTTAATTATTAATATATATGCAGTCTTCATAGAAAGTGTTACATGGAGAAAACTATTTGTGTAAACTATTGTGAATGAATTACAAAAACAACAGAACATGGTTGAGACACTTTAGGATGTGTCACTAAGAGAATATTTACACATGTCATGGATTGGGAGCACATTAGGAGTTGAATGTAAACTCATTGGAACACATAAAATTTAATTTAGAGATTGGTATTTCCACATGGAAGATCATGACAGTGTACTACAACTCAATACGTCTTTATGATGATACTTCTCATGTCATCACACAACCAACTATTATAGAAACCCAAAAAATTATGATTCTCATCTAACTCTCCAAATTTTTCAATGAATTAATTTTCTCGATATCAAAACACATTTTGGCGAATCCAATGATGTACCACAATAGTCTACGAATTTAACATGATTGTAATGACCCTAGTTTTATTAAATATAATATTTTCACTATTAAATTATTAATAATTTCTTCTGTCTAAGGATACATATTAGTTTTAATAGTAATATAAATAATTAATATCTGAATATATATATATATATATATATAAATGGTAATATCTTTTTGAATGTATAAATATAGATAATAAGAATAAATATTTATTTATATATATCTATCTATATTGGTAAACTCAATGGATATTTAATTTGGTTGATTTATATATTGTTATTAAAATTTTTCTTTTGAAATACTATGTCATTCATAGAAAATGTAATGCTAAAACATTAAAGATTATTATTTTTATATTATTAACTTTTATACTAAAATTTTTTATGAGTTTTTAATAAAAATATATACACATAAGTTTATATAAAAAAAATTTCTTTAATAATGTTTATTTCCAAATTTCTATTTTATTAATTATAAAATTACTTCAGAACAAGGTAAATACATAACATGTATTTGAATGACTTATTTCCTTATTTCATAATTTATAAGGAGGAAGTATATATTCATATTATTTTGAAATAACTAGTAATAATAATTTGGTCTGATTTAAATTAGAAAAATATTAATTAGAGGAATAAGTATATTTATATATGTGTTTTAATAATGGTAATAATATAAATAATTACTATTAATGAATTGTTAAAAATAATATTTTGATAATAATAATGAAATTGTGAATAGGGAAAATACGTTTTGGGGTTGGGTATGTCATCGATGGGATTACCCTCCCCTTTCCCGGCATTGGCTTCTTTAGCAGAGTAGGAGGTGAAAATTGATAGAGGTGGGATGCACCACACTAACGGCCGTTATGTGTCATCCATGGTGCTGCATTTTATGAAATTCATGATTTATAAGAGGATATGTTCGAAGAAGCTGACACAACACTCTGGTTGTCGGTCGCACTATAACTTGTGTGGATGACCTGTGACGGCTTCATATTTTGTGTTTCTTATGGATTCATCATCTTGCAAACTTCTTTTTTTAAAGGAGATTCAAAAATCAGGGATGCAGATGCCTCAACGTTATTTGGGAGTTGTTTCTATTCTATTATTTTGTATATTCGATTTACACATATGTATATTTATTTCAAATTAGAGTTATATTTTAAGGGTGTGTGGTATTTTATATTGGGGATAGAATCCTGTAGTTTAAGGTGATCAGGTTTTGCTTACTTTTCTAGGATTTTTGATATGTAGGTATATAGGTGTCTATGATGTTTTACCAAGGGTACACAATGTCTTCTATCACACTGTCTTTGGGATTCTTGGTGTTATACGTCTTATAAACAATTGTGATGAGATAGGGAAAAGGGAAGAAACATGTGAATATGTAAGTGTTTCCCTATAAATCACTCCATTTTTCTCCCACAGTAGGGAGTTATTGACTTGGGAAGGATGAAAATTGGAATTACTTGTATTCATACAGTAAGCATAATATTGTTAAACCTATTCCAAGTGTCTAAAATAGTATCTTAATTTATTATTCTTGCACACAATGTTGTTATAGCCTCTTATTATTATTGTATTATGATTATTATTATGTATTAATTTTGGTCAGTTTATTTCATTTTGTAAAAAAAATTCAAATCAATATTATCTTTCTTTAGAAATTTTTTTCCTAGAAATGAAAATGTTTTTCCCATTTTTCATAGTAATAGTATTATCCGCATGGAAATGGAATTTTTTTTTGTAAAGTATGTATGGACATGCCAAATTATTTGTTCATAGTCTATGTTTCAAACCAAACACAATAATCTAATTATCCTTGATGTATAAATCATTCCCCTATTTTGAGATAATGGTTAAATCTCCTATAATGTAATTGTTTTTATTTTGTAAACATGTCTTTCCATATCATTTATTTTATGCAAAGGTTTTCAGTCGGTTTTTTATTATTTACAACATGACTGTTCGATTAATTGTTATGTTTATAGTGGTATGAGTATTCTTTTATTTTAATATGTTCAGATGGTTTCTTGTTTCAAGTAATTTAATCCAAATGTTTATTTTATCTTCACGTTATTAATAAATAATACATAACATTAATTTTGTTTATAAAATCCCCATGTATTTATCATGTAATCATCCTTTTTTGATATTTTTTCCTACAAAGTTGATATTGTTTCAAATCCATTTATGTGTAATGTACACTTTATCAATTTTATATCAATCTATTTTACGTCTGTTTAGATATATTTTAACATGACATTATTGAAAATGGATATTTTAATTCTTTAAACTATTTAGGTGTTTCATTTTATTTTTATGATATTTTGTTGTAGGTAAGGATATTATATATATATTTATAAAACACTTCTTATTTTATCATAAAAATTATCAATAGTTTATATTTTTCCATTCTATGCAATTCCTTCTTCTGCCGTGGAGTAGTGTCATTTTGTGAAATATGTTCTGGTGTTTTATGAAATCCATGAATTTTATGTGAATATGTTTTTATAGGATTACTAATGTATAATTCATGCATTTTTAATTAAATTTTTACTATTTGGTCATAATGGAGAATGAATGTTTGTCGAATCAATGAATAAATTTTTTAATCTTATATATACTTTATAGAATAATGTTCAAATTATTTTAATCTATCATCAATGTAGTTATAATATAAATTTTGTTGTTTATTAAATGTAGATATGTTCCATTTATATCTATTTTAAGGTATCATGTTATGTATAAAGTATTTAATTTTCTATGGTTTGTGAGAATAATTTTTCTTATTATTATTATAATAAATAAATAAATTCTGTTACACTTATACAAATATGAGTGATGCCATTAGATTTTAAAATATTTTATTTTCTTAATAATGTTTTAAATGTATATATATATATATAGAATAGAAGGTTCAAAACAACATCTTACCATGGATCTCTATTTAATAACAATTAATTAAATGTTACTATGATTTCAATTAAGTCCCTATGAGTACAAATAAGGTTATCAATCCTTTAAATAAATACATTGCTTTCAAAATAAGAGAATGTATAATACAGATATATATATATATATATATATTTGTGTGTGTGTTTATATATATATATATATCATTTCATATGAAATAGATTTATTTAAGGCATGTATATATATGAATATCACATTAGATGTAAATATATGATTTTACATGTATATGTCATTATTTTAATATTTAAATCATGTTTTATCTATGTAAATAAATTTATATATTTTATGTAAAACTGTAAAATATATACGGATAAAATTATAATTATTTATTTTTAGGATAACCCACTTTTATCTAGACACACACATGATTAAGATAGTTCTTTTTATGAAATGGGTTTTAATGTTTATGGTTTAATAGAAATTCCAATTTCCTCGTGATGGTAATGAAAAACATACATATATATATATATATGTTATAATGTTTTTCAATCAATAGAGTCACACCTATATATTATGAGAATGAAATTATTATATGTGTGTGACCTGATAGAATACCAATGAATTGGGTAAAGTCTTGTACATGATACTTCATACTCTGATAGGGTGTGACCATGATCACTTTATGAGACTAGTTCGTGGTAGTTGTATTATAAGCACGTTATGGGATTAGGGAGTGACCCTAATCCATCATTGGACTATTTCCACCTTATAACGGGAGTGAACTGTCAATCCATTCTTTGATCCAAGGTGAGATTGTGAAATAATCATGAATGTTTATAAGTTTTTAATTAAAATAAATATTATTTTAGGAATCAGTGATTTGATTTTTCAATGTGTTTTTGAAATAATTTTACATAAAATGACTATATTGAGATGAATTTATGACATAATAAAATTTCCCCATCAATATTCATTTTAGGTTTTACACTATAAATTGCAATGAGAATCTTTATTTGGTTTTTTATGTTTTTTAAAACCCCATACTGAGCTTTTTGTCACTCACCCTATGTTTCCCAAATCTATTATTAAGGGTCATAAGGATGCAAAGAAGTGATATAGCGGCTAAGGTCTTGCTCCAGTGTTTATCCTCTATAATTAATAGTTTTTAGTCATTTCCATTATCGTTTATATCATAAGGATTCTCCGATGTATCTGGACTCTCTAACATTATATAAATTGGTGATATCAGGTTGTTCTATAAATAAATAAATGAATGAATTTTTAGTTTTATAAAAATAGCATAGGTTTCTCTGATGTATCATTTTGTATTAGAGTCAAGGTATATATAACATTAGAGGTCAAGATATAGAGAATCCTTTTGACCCTTTACATACCTCTTACAAATTTTCATGCTTTTTTACTTTATGGAATGATTGTGCACTCATAGAATTCTTAATTTTGAATTGTAAAATTCAGAATTTCCAAAAGTGAGGTTATAGAATTTTGAGGACACAATTCTTTAAAGGGGTAGAATATAATAACCCGAGTTTTATTGAATAAAATATTTTTACTTTTGAATTAACTATTACTCTTCCCATGCATTTTCATGACACTATAAAAAAATTCATATTATCAATAAAATAATACCAATTTTGAAACATAATAAATCATATTAAAACTGGAAATGTTTAAAATAGAAAATAAGTGGTTTATATAATAGAAAAGAATGAAGAGTATGAAGTGATTTATTGATATAGAAATATTCATGTAACAAACAACATGTGATTACAAAATGTCAAAATTTTGCTTTAAAAATACACAAAAGTCCCCTGAATGCTGCATCGACCAACCCCATTCTAGGAATATGTAGAGGATTGAAAAATCTACCGTGACAGGAAATGTGAGAGTTGTTGTGGAGTGACATCATCCCAAAACTCATGACCAATGTTCGTGTATCAAACATAAAATATTTTTAAAAAAACTATTTCACAGATTGATAATTATGAAAAGAGGAGAAATATAATAACATGTAACATTAATTATATTTGAAATGGATTGAAGAGGAAAAAAGTTGATATAATAAGAAACAGTAAAACATGATGTAATAGGGTACCATAATATCTTTGTAGATGTTTTTGGGGATCCCAATAACTATAATTTTTATACCTCTCCTAATTTCCAATAAGTTAATAGTTTCAACATAATGAACTCACAGAAAAATATTTACTATAACATAGAAAATGTTACATATCTAAAATTGCAATACCACAAAAATCACAGAATCTCCTCGCTAACCATAGATCAGCTGCAATTATGTAAACCTGGAATACAAAACACTTGTTAGCCATATAACATAATGATCAGCCTTATATATCAATTTCATATTTAGAATATAAATGATACAGAAATTCTGAAATCTGGAAACAGAAGTTTACAAAATGAGTATAGAAAAATAACTTCCAGTCCCCTCCCCCTTACCATCTCCCTCACCTCCCCTCACATCCCCTCCAACCTGCCCAAACCCCTCCCCGCCCCCTAACATCACCCTCCCCTCCCCTCCCCTCCCCTCCAACCAGGCCAGCTCCTGCCTAGCCCATGCCACTCCCCTCCCCTCCCCCCTACCCAACCCTTTCTCCCAGCATCCCCTACCCCCTGCCATCATCCTCCCCTCCCCTCCTCTTCCGTCCCCTCCCCTCCATCCTTCCCAGACCCTTCCAATATGCTAGAAAAATAACTCAAATTTATTTGGAAAACCTATAATGAGGGTGATACATTAAACCAAAAATATTTCATGGAGATAAGATCATGATATAAAATTAAAAAAAATAAGAAGATACATACCTATGAATATGAATGATACTCTTTCCAGCCTACTCTTTAAGAAGCATGATTTATTGTTGGAAGGGGTGTGTTACATCTCTACACTCATATGTTAAAATATTCAATAATAAAAATTTACAGTGAAGAATATACTATTAAAAGCAACAGTTAAAATGGGATCTATTTTTAAAGTACGTGTATAGTGGTGTTAAAACTGTAGCTCCATCACATGTTTTATAACCTTAACTACAAAAGATGGAACCCTTATAACAACCAATGTATCCAAAGATTGAAACTTATGGAATTAGAGAGGAACTGTGTCATACATTTCAAACAATAAATAGAAATAATAAACATCAGAAAATTTCCATTATTAAATGATCTATTGACAAGAACATTTGTATGAATTACAAATAATCAACCTTATATATCAATTACATATTGAAAAGATAAATGTTACAGAAATTCTAAAATCTGGAAACATATGTTTAGAAAATGAGTATAGAAAAATAACTGCCCAGTCCCCTCCCCCCTGCCATCACCCTCCCCTCCCCTCCAACCTGCCCAACCCATGCCCAGCCCCAGCCCCTCCCCTCCCCCATACCCAACCTTTTCCCCCAACATCCCCCTACCCCCTTCCATCATCCTCCCCTACACCCTGCCATCATCCTCTCCTCTCCTCCCCTCCCCTCCCTTCCCCTCCCCTCCAACCTTCCCATCCCCTGCCTATATGCTAGAAAAATAACTAAAATAGATTTGAAAACTTGTAATGAGGGTGATACATTAAAATTTTATTACCTGCACATACCATAATGTTTAATAATTTTCAGATTATATGAATGACCAAAATGGAAACAGTGAAATAATCAATCCATAGATATATAGAAGATATATGTAGAAACACAATGTTTTCACAATTTGGATACACTTAAATGAGGAATACATAAATATATATGTTTATCTAATAGGGAAGTACTTATATATAACTAATCTGGAATATGTTAAGATTCAATAACCTGTAAGATATTATGTAAACATAAGTCCACTTTGAATGATGGAGCACCAATATGATACTTCCATGAACTTCATTGACATGTTGTCAAAAACAATATAGATAAGTGGGGATGTTGAAATATCAAATACATTCGGTTCCACTGAATGACATTACATGAGAGGTTATTTTTTTGGATAAGATTCATATTTCCCAGTACAGTATAGTTGGAAGCCCCACAATGCGCAAAATATCCACCCATACTAAAAGAGAAATCAATTTATGGAAAGAATGATAGCTCAGAGACACTTAAATTCAGGATAAAGTATAGAAACATCAAAATAATAAAATAATTGAATATAATCTATTACCAAAAGTACAGAACCATAATTGATAAATCATATAATTAGATTTATTTTAATAACCCATGAAAAAATTATAAGAAAAAGTCAATACAAATTATTTTAAAGTGGGAAAATTAATTCAGAAGGTATAAAGAATGGACATTATGCAGTGTAGAGTACATTTAGGGTACATAGAGGTAATAAAGAACATGGATGAAGGGTATTTCAGCTTGGTAAAATAAAAAACGAGATTCATACAAATCTACTTAACCAGGATACCTTGACTGTATGACATTGACTGCATTTCCCTTGGATAGTTTCATATCAGCTTATATGATAAAAGAAAACCAGCAGCACTCTGCTTCTTCCTGCTTATGAAGAAAGAACCAATTCAAATAGATTACATTAAAGGCAAAAATTTAGAAATATTTCAATGTAAAGATGCATCATTCAGTTGCGAAAAATTGGTCATTATATTAGGGGCATTCCATCACACTTCTAAGACCATATAAATATGCGATTTGAAAAAAAATGTTCATTATGTAGTGATCAAACATGTTACATCCATAAACTTCATTGAAATTATATGTTGAAAAATATAGACAAGTCAGTGAGTTTGGAGACATATCCAAAATAAATACACCGTGTAATATTAAACTGAAATACATATTCAACTAAAATTAATAATTTTTGGAGATAAGGGAAAAATTTATAGAAATTCATAAGAACACACTTTTTTTTTCTTTTGATCTATAGGTTCTCTGAAGACTCACGATTGTATAGAAATGGTTGATCACCGAAAGTCATGGATCCCAATTTTCTGATTTTTGAATTTAGATATATCGTAGTTAGAATAATGACATCCAACAAAACAGTAAATTTTAAAAGAACCTCTCTTCGTCGATTGCATTTTTCTTTACTTCATGAATTATTCCTGAAAAATCAAGGAAATCACATAAGTACTATTTGAATCGAAGATTGAAAATGAATCTCAATCAATAATCTCCATCATGTCAAATGTATCAGAGAGGTTTGAACCTCAATGCACAAATGATAATATTTTATAGTTTCTTAGAAGAACAGGACACAAAAAAGAGTCAGGTTGGGATTAAGAATTCACCTAATGTATGAAAATGAAACTACAAGGAAAAAGGATATGTAGTAGGAAATAATAAAAAAAACCTAAGAAGGCCTAAGACATTAGCATGGATTAGAGATATAATGATAACACAAGATTAAAAAGCATCCCATGGATCAGATTTGGTGGAAATGGAACATCTCTAAGTTAAAAACAATAATTATTCCCACAAAATTAGGATTATCATATTCATAATCTATTTATGCATATATGATAGAATGAAAAAATGCGACAAGAGTAGAACTCAGAGACTTAAAATAAATATTAAAATAAGCCCAACGGGATTCCGAGAACATCATGTCCTTAGAAATATATTAGCAATAGATGCAACAGAGACTACAAAAAAATAATTGAACATGTAGAGAAATATAGTAGAGAATAAGAAAAGAAAAGGGATGGGGGAGACCTAGATACCAGACACATTCTATAGGCTCATCAAGATCCATGTTTCACGTTTTGAGAACCCCATATACGTCCATGTCGCTGTGATTCCCAGTGATCTCCTTGACGTCATTGATCGTCCTCCTATCACTCTTGGATCATATAGTCCACAACCCTAGAATCCATGTTCCTATAACACAAAATATATTTCATGTTTATAAATTAATATATGGAATTTGAGTTCAAATCAAATGGTGTGATAGTCCAACATCACTAAATGTAGAGATAATATATACCTTCAATCAATACAACCTTCACTTTCCTAATCATCTTTCAATGATGTATTTCCTACATGAAGATACATAAAAGAAGACATTAAAAGGATAAAAGTTCTAACCATGAATTCAAACAGCCAAGCATATAGCCATCTCACTTTCCCAAAATTAACGAAATGATTAAATCAATCACATAGAGAGATGAAATTCTCAAACAAATAATCATTCTTGCAGTATGAATAAGCTGTCATATAAAGATGTCCATCTTTACATGGTAAAAATATCACGTGAAAAATCACATTCTCATTCCAAACATTGTTCTCAAATGGTGTTCTCTTTTGAAAAACTATCTGTTCATACTCACATGTCATTATTATCCTGCCGAGAATGTTGTGTGACTTTTCTACAGTGGACCAAAATATCTGTCTGTTGGTTGAGAGCAATGTCAATGCCTATAACAATTAATAATAGTTGCGGAACGAAATAGGTAAATATGTTAATTCTACAGTATAAACTCATCAGAACTGTGATGTTCACCAATTTTCATATGAGAACAACAAATGCAATGTGTTTTTATAATAAAAAGATAGAAAATAAAAATGAAAAAAAATCATTATTTTCAACTCCAATGATGTAAAAAAAGACAATGACTAAAAAAATCTACCAGAATAGATGAAATATTAGTATTTGTAAGAAATTCAATTTCATTGTTGTAACTGACTCTTGAATATCCATTGCTTTCATTTTCCTAGAACACAATTGTAAAATAAAATTATAATAATGAGTTATATAGTTTCTAATAAATTTAAAATGAAAAGGTAAGATTTAATCCTCTTCCTCGTTAATGGTAATAATTGTGACGATTCACTACGATGATGATCCTATATAATAAGGTTAAAATGAATTGTTGTTCTGTTAATTTTATATGGCTATTAATGAAATTAACGAAATTGCAATATATAGTTACTTGGAAAGCATACAGATCAATTTGTTTCTTTGATTAATTGCATGATAAGTACCCATAGAGGGGTCATTTTTGGTTTCCAAGTATTGTTTCATTATGTTTGCATACTCTCCCCACATGATGCAGTTAATTCGTAAGCCTCTATAAGAAAATAAAGAAACATTATTGTTAATTGTAATATTTCTATCAAATTAAGTTAGAATAGAATCTTACTAACCACTCATCCTCTAAAACAATTTAGATATTTTGTTGGGTATTCCCGATTATTGGGTATGAAAGATGATGATGTCCAATAATTTCTAGAAAATTTTAAATTAAATTTAAAACAATTTGAAAAACATAAAAACATTATTAAGGCATTATCAACTGAAACAGTATTATATGTTAAAAGAAATGATCAAACTCAATAGTATGCAGTGGAACCTCTATTTGCGTTAAAAAAATGCTGAAAACATGATTATGATTCATGTTAAACTGAAATAAAAAAAATTGTGCAGAATTAGTGAACAAAAAAGATAGAATAATGGAAATAATTTATCATTTAATTTGAATAACTAATTGAAGCAAAAAACAATTAATAAAATAAAATATTAAAAAATTATTAGAAGATATAAAATAACTATTTTTTCATACTTCCATGTCATTATTAGATGGACAAGAATTTCATGTGACTTTTCTATAGTGGACCAAAGCATCTCTCTGTTGGTTGAAAGTAATGTCAATCCCTATAACAATTAAGAATATATGGAGAAAGAAATAGGGAAATTTGTTAATTGTACTGTATAAATTCATCAGAACTATGATGTTCATCTATTTTCATATGAAAATAACAAATGAAATGTTTTTTTATAATAAAAACATATTAAATAAAAATGAAAATAATAATAATTTTCTTCTCCAAATATGTTAAAAAAATAAACGAAAATTAATAAAAAAAATCTACCTGAATTGATGAAATATTTTTAATTGTAAGAAATCCAATTTTATTGTTGTAACTGACTCTTGAACATGAAACACTTTCATTTTCCTACAACACAATTGTAAATTAATATTAGAATAATGTATTATATAGTTTCGAATAAATTTAAACTAAAAATGTAACTTTATATCCTCTTCCTCGTTAATGGAAATAATTGTGAATATTCATTGCGATGATGATCCAATATAATAAGGTTAAAAAAAATTGTTGTTATGTGAATTTTATATGGCTATTAATTCAATTAATGAAATTGAAATATATAGTTACCTTGAAAGCATACATATCAATATTTTTTCTCTGAGTAATTGCATGATAAGTACCCATTGAGGGGTCATTATTGGTTTCCATGCATTGTTTCATTATGTTGGCATAATCTCCCCACATGCTGCAATTAATTTGTAAGCCTCTATAAGAAAATACAGAAACATTGTTGTTAAATGTAATATTTATATCAAATTAAGTTAGAATAGAATCTTACTAAACTCTCATCCTATAAAAAATTTAGATATTTTCGTTGGTATTCCCAATTATTGGGTATGAAAGATGAAGATGTCCAATAATTTCTATAAATTTTAAATTAAATTTAAAACCATTTAAAAAACATAAAAACTTTATGAAGGGATTATCAGCTGAAAAATTATTATATGTTACAAGAAATGATCAATCTCAATTGTATGCAGTGGAACCTCTATTTGCGTTAAAAACATGCAGTAAAACTGAATATGATTCATGTTAAACTGAAATAAAAAAAACTGAGCAGAATCAGTGAACAAAGTAGAGAGAATAATGTAAATAAGTTATCATTTGATTTAAAAAACTGATTGAAGCAAGAAAACAATTATGAAAATAGAATATTAAAAATTTAATAGAAGAGATAAAATAAAAAAATCTAGGATACAAATGTTTTTCTATCACAGATTAGATAACCCTACATACAATGCACTCTAGGTTTTTTTGGTTACAACTTCAACTAAACCACCACATTTCTATTGAAGTGGACAAAAAATTTATGATCCCTAAAAAAGTAATAGATTAATAAATTTAGTCTAAATTAATGAATTAGTTGTTGAAATTGATGAAATGGAAGAATGGATCTATTTTAATGACATGAGAAAAAATCATCAGCAAAAAGTGATACAAAAAAACTAATATAAGACATATAATAACTTAATTTCTAATAATAATGTTTTCGTTTCTGTATATAATGATGAATGATGATAATAATACAAAGGGCATATGAATGATTAAATAAAAACTACTTCACATAAAAAAATATTGCATCATAAATCATTAAAGATATAGTAAAACTAAATGAACCCATTATCCAATGAGATACCGTCATTCAAACACGATTACAAATCTTGTCAACCAGAATTCAAGAAAAATGAGAATAATCAATGCACTAAGATGATAGAATAATGGAAGTAAATAATCAATTGTTTTGAAAAAAGGGTGGAAGAAAAAAACTATAATTCATATAGAAATACGAAAAATGTAAGAGAAGAGATAAAATAATTGAATCTGTGATACAAATGTTGTTCTATGGTAGATTGGATGACCCTATGTATAAATTTGTACAAGATTGTTAGGTAACAGCTTCAACTAAACCATCACCTTCCCTTTGAAACACATGTCTGTAGATGTGAACCAATCTGCTGACGAACAAACAAATCAAAAATGATCTGCTAACCAGTTGATTAAAATATCTATAAACCAGTTGAGTTAAAAAAGAACCAATTATGATGACAAACTACTTGTAAGATCATTAAATGATTGGATTTCATCTGCAACCATAAATGAGAATCACTTGAGTATCCTTGTAGGGTGATTAATGTGGTGTTGACCAATCCCAGATCTAGCATTGTTATCAGGGGTCTGTCCCCATGGATAACACGATCCTACTTCAATTGAAGAGGAAGACCTTGAATCATTCCACACCATTAATGTTCTCCGTTTCAATATAGGTCATTGAATATGCTCAAATAATTATATCCCATGCACCGCAACGGGGATTTGGAGATAGTGATTTGAGTCTTGATAATGATGTCCAAACCAAAAACCAATCATGAAGATTAAATCAGATGAAAATTTTGACAAAACATGGGATACCGAGACCACCCGTTCTCGGATATAGATTTAGCAATATACCCTGATTCGATGACAATAGTATATTATTGAAGGGTATTGAAATCCACTACGAGTCGTTGTCACCACTGTAGAATCGAAGGAGGAATCAGAGACAGATTTCCAGTAGCCGAAGCTGGAGGAGGTAGAGCATGCGGTGGTAGAGCCTGCGTTGGTGGAGGTGGAGATGCATGAAACGCTGAGTGTTGTTTAGGTTGTAGATGGAGCGAACAATAGAGGCATGAATCGTAGTTTTAAAGGAAGGAACCCGACATCGGTAGGAAGGAGGAATAGATTTTCACTTGAAACGCTATGATTGGGAGAGGAAAATCAAGAGCCATATGGTGAACGTGAATGTGAGGTGGTTCGTGGTAATGCTTTGCACGTCGTCGATTTTCAATGGATATTGTGGGTATTCGATTGAGTAGTGGAGGGTTAATTGGTAATTGGAAAGGTAAAATAGGAGACGTGGAGAAGTGTGGAGGTGACACATAAGTGGATGAATACCCAGCTTTAGTATATATAGTGGGTTTTAATTATTTTTTTCTTAGGATAAATATTTGTTTTAATAGTACGAGAATAATTTATTATATTTATATATGTATAATTATGTTAATATCTTTTGGTCTTTATAAATATAAATATTAATAATAAAATATATATTTAAAATTATATTTATATATTTGTAAGCTCAATGAATATTTAATTTATATATAATGATTTATGTTGGTTGAATTAAATATCTCTTTTAAAAGTCATATTTTTTTTAACATTGTTTCATTCATATAAAATGTAATGTTAACCCTTAAAATTTTATAATTTTAAACTTATGAACTTTTATACGAAACTGTTTTCTATTTTTTCGTGAAATAAAAATATACAAAAATGTTTATATAAAACACACTTTTTTAATATGGTATATATTGAAATGTGTGTTTTATTTATTATAAAATTACTTTAGAACAAGGTAAATACATAATATGTATTTTAATGACATATTACATTATTTTGTAATTTTTTGAGGAAGTATATATTTATATTATTATTAAATAATCTGTAATAATAAGGAGTTTTTAGTAAAATTAGACAGCTATTAGGTATAATAATTAATAGATTAATATATTAGTCATAACATGGTAATATGTTAAATAACTACTATTACGAATTGTTAAAAATAACAATTTTTTAATAATAAATGAATTGTAAAAGTGTAATAATGGCTTTGTGATCGGTTTTGTCATCTACTAGATTCCCCTCCCCTTCCACTGAATTTTCTTATTTAGCAGGGTAGGAGGCAACAATCGATGAATGTGGGAGTCACTCCACTACAGGTCATCGACTATCATCTAAGGTGAGACATTTTACAGACTATTGTGGATTGGGAGAGGCCATGCGCAAAGAAGCCAATGCAACCCACCAGAGGTTGGTTGACCTACCACTCACACCAACTTCCAGTGACATTCTTAGATGTCATTTTTCTTACATATTCATCCTCTTTTGAGCTTCATTCGTTGAAGGATAGTTAGAAATCTGGGATGCGGATGATTCACTAGTATTTGGCGGTTGTTTCTATTCTATGATTTATGATACTGAGATTCCATTTATGAACATTCATTTCAAATTAATGTTATATTTTACGGTTCTATAGTATTTATTAATAGGGATAACATCATGGGTTTCAAATTGATTGGGTTTTGCTTACTTTCTGGGATGTTCGATATGTGGGTATATAGGTTTCAGTGAAGTTGAACCTAGGTTACACATTGTCTTTGATCACTCCAGATTTGGGATGTCTAGTTTTCTATGTGATATAACATATTTCACTTGAGATGAAGAAGGGATGAGACCTATTAATTTGTCCGTGTTTCCCTTTCATCCTCAGTAATTTTTTTGTTCTTTATATTGGTAGGAACTGACCTGGGAAGGTTGCACAAAATACATTCATGTGTTATAGAGTGAGGGATATTTTATTAAACCTTAGATAAGTGTTTAAAACTATTTCTTCCATTATTATGAATGCATGAAACATTTTTTCATCCTACTATTGTAATGGTATTATGATTGTTAATATATATTTATCACGGTTAGGGGATCTCATTTTGTTAAAAAAATAATTTCAGATCAATCTTGTCTGGAATTAGAAAATTATTTCCTAGAAGTTTAATTTTCACCTTATTGCATAGTGGTACTATTATCTACAAGGCAATGAATTTTTTTTGAAAATAGATATTAAGAAGTAAAATTAGTTCTACAATGTGTTTGTTTCTATCCAATCAAAAGAATATAATTCTTCTTATTGTGAAAATCTTTTCCCAATTGTTAGTTAGTGATGAAATCACCTATAATGTAAGATATTTTATTTTATATACATTTCTTGTCATCTCAGGTATTTAATGCCAAACGGTTTAATCAATTATTTAGTATTCTATAATATATTGTTCAATTATTTAATATGTTTATGTTTGCATGGAATTCCATTTTTTTCAAATATGTTCTGATGGTATATATTGTCATGTATTTTATGAAAAATTATCCTATTTTCATTGTGGTGTTAATAAATTGCACAAATCCCTTTTTTTAGTAATAAAAAAAATTAATTTTTCATTAAAGAATACATTTTCAACTTTTTCGTAAAAATTTGAAATAATTTTAACTACATTTATGTGTAATGTAATTTTTATATATTTTATGCCAATCTATTTCATGTATGTTTATATAATTTTATTAAATGTCATTTTTAAAAACTAATCATGAATTTTTTAAAACCAATTTAGAGTTTCATTTTATTTTTAATATATGTTTTTTTGGTATGGATATTTTATATATTTTTATGAAACTGTTATTGTATTTTTTCCATAAAAATTAGCAGTATTGTCCAGTTTTCATTTCTATTAAATTCATTTGGATTCTACGAAGTAGTGGCATTTTGTGAAATATATTCTGTTGTTTATTAAAATCCATATATTTTATACCAATTAATTTTTAGTCAATTTATAACGTTTACATCCTCTACGTTCAAATAAATTTTTACTCTTTAATTATAACGCCGAATTGAATTTTTTTGAAGTTATCCTTAAAATTTATAAACTATATAAATACATGATATCGTAGTACAAAAACATATTTTAATCTGTCAACAATGTAGTTTTAATTGAATATTTATTATTTTTATATTGTGTATATAATACATTTTATGTCATGGTTTTCAATTTCATGTTATGTATTAATTATTTAATTGTTTTTTCTTGGTGAGATACTTTTTTCGTATAATTATTTTTACATGTAATGAACTTTTTGCTAGAATCTTTTAAATAAGCGCGATATTATTATATTTTAAAAAGTATTATTTTTTAATGTATTAAATATAGGTATGTATATATATAATGTAATGTTTAAATCCATAGCTGCCCTTGGATATCCCTTTAATAAAAATAATGTTACTGTTACCTGGATTTTAATTTAGTACTTATGAGTACTAACAAGGTTATTAAACATTTAAAATAATACATTTCCTTAAAAACAATGGAATATATAATATATATGCATATATCACTATATTTTTATGTTTGTATATATTTATATAATTTTATATGAAATAGCTTTATTTAAGGCATTATCATATATGTACATTACTTTTTATGTAAATATACATATTTACATTTATACGTCATTATTTTAAGTATGAAATCATGATTTATCTATGTAAATAAAAGTATATATTTTATTTAAAAACTATTAAACACATAAAGATGAAAGTATAATTATATATTTTTAATGAGAAACCTCTTTTATCATGACACACATCATCAAGAGAGTTATTTTTATGTAATGGTCTTCAACGCTTATGGTTTAAAAGAAATTCCATGGTCCACGTTAGGGAAAGAAATATATATATATATATATATAAGTTATAATGTTTTTATGTCCAATGAGTCACACCAGTAAATTATGAGAAGGAAACTATTATATAGGGTGAGCGTTAATAGCACTAGAATTCATTAGGTATAGTTTAGTATCACGATACGTCATGTTGGGATTGGGAGTGACCCTGATTCCTTTATTAGACTAGTGCACCAGAGGTGTATCCTAAGCACATCATGGGATTATGTAGTGAACCAAAACCATCACATGACTATGTACACCATATATCGGATGTGAACTGAGAATCGATTCTACGATCTAAGGAACCATTGAGAATTAATCCCGAATGTTATATGTTTTCATGTGAACTTAGTATTATATTAGGAATGAATGAAGTGCATTTTAAATCATTTGTTGAAACACTTATAGCTAAAATATTATTTTGAAAATAATCCAGGACTTCATAAGAATTCCCAGACCAATATTTATTGCTGGTTTTACTCTTTAAATTTCATTGCAAAACACTATTTTGGTTGTTTATATTTTTTTAACCCCTACTCAGCTTTTTTCTCTCACCCTATGTGTCCAAAAAAAAATTCACACAGAATAAAGACACGTAGAAGTGATACAGTGGACACGGTCTTGCTAAGGTGATTTTCCTTTGTAATGAATATTCATTAGTCTTCTCTTTTATATTTTTTTCATGAGGATTATCCAATGTATCCTGACTCTCTAAAATTATAAATCTTTGTGATCTCAGGTTGTGTTACAAGTAAATAAATAAATTATTTTTGTTAATTAAAAAATTGTAACAGGTTTATGGGTCTTCTAACTGATACTATGAATTATATATAATTTATCTATAAGATACAATATTTCTCACAATCTTATACCAATTATTCCTTTACCTAATGCCATGAATGCTAGAATCCAACCAACATAGAACTACATTCCAGGTTTACATAAAATTTATTATTCAAAATAGAATTTTTCTTGATTAATTATTATTATTACAATTTCAATATCATTATTAAAAACCTATTGATCATTAAAATAACATTCAATAAGAGAGAAAAATAGTGTAAATAAGGGAATTCTCGTCAGAAGAGGAAAAACATCCATAATTATTGATGAAAATAAAATCATAATGGACCTATATACAAACATCATGGGGGATAAAACCATAATCCCTTGACCTATCTAACTAAATTATTTAAAGGACCCAAAAACATTCCCAGTTTCTAAAAATCCCAAACATATGAAGAGTAAGAGTAAAATAGTATCATGATCTCAAATGAAGGTTTAAAAAAAGAAGTGACCATAATATGCCACAGTTACATACACATAAAATACCATATGGGTTTATCAGAAAATGGGATCCAAATGAAATTATATAATTAATGGATTTTGAGAATTAATAGAGAATGAGTTAACATAGATAAATAAAACAAAAAATTATTCTGGATTATTTGATAATAATAGAAAATATATTAATTAAGATAAAACTTCTAGATAATTTCAATTGTGGGGGAGATGGAAAGACTTCTCATGAAAATAAATAATTCCCCTCACATGCTCATTATATTTTTATTTTATAGTGTCTGTGTTAGTAATATAATTATTTTTTGGTTGGTTTATTTTATTCTATGTTTTATTGTATTTATCTTACATGATTAATCTAATATTCAATTATTCATCATTCTATAATATATTATTAAATTTATTTTTATGATCATTTTTTGATTGTTTGTGATATTCCGTGAGTGAAACCTCGCAATCTCACTTTAGTATCTAGGTAATAGATTCTTGATTTACCTATTTGAAGATTACGCTAAATAAAATAGTTGATCACAAGAAATGGATACTTTTTATGTTATTAATAATCATAGTGAGTATTATTTAGATAGTAATATCAACACATATGTGTTTGAAACCCATTCCCATGATATCTTGAGAACACTGTGTTCAACACTCAATCTATGAGGGATAGTGACACCATAACAGATGGAACAAAAAGCACATTTTAAATTATTTAAGGATTTATAATACTAAAAAGGGATTATTTTTTAATTAAGGAATCCTGAAAATTCAATCAAAAGTAAATATTAATGTATTCAGGGTCGTTTCTCATTTAAATAGATTGAATTTTAGGCGATCTGGGTTTTGTGGTTTATTTTCCTCAACACATTCATGTGATTTCCTATCCTAATGAAGTTGAATCAACTGGTGTTAAAATATTTTCTATAATAACGTACTTTTTTATTTTCCAATTATCCACACATTCCACATCCAAAAAAATAATTTTATTTTTGGTAAAAAATCCATCTAAGAGAACTAATGGGAATCATATCCTTATTATGAGAAATAAACACGTACATATTGTTCTTTTTTATAGTGGACCTATTCACATCCAAGTAATGTATTGTATTTAACTACACATTTTCATTAAATGAATTATGTGATAGAAATGGGGATAGAATGATTGATTTTTTTAGGGGAAACATAAAATGTATTCTAAATATGAAAATAATAAAAAAATTCGAATTTATTAAAATAAGAAAATATATATAATTCAATTGATTAATTATTCATCCAAGAAATACAATTGATTGTTTTAAATGCATTCATATTGTTCATTTTTTATATCATGAAATTATTTCTGATATTGAAAATAGTTTTCATTATCTTGAATAGAGTTGAGTGGAGTTGTAAACTCATGGAAAAATTTCACGTTTCTGGATTGCATTAATTTTCGATGATTAAATATAAATATAAGACCTGTAAGAAATATTTGGATCATTTAACAATAAATATAAGTGGATAAATATAATTAATAATATATGGATGGGACTATATATGATGTTCAAAATCATTGTGATGGTTTATTAAAGAATGAAGAAAAACCTGATCCTAAAGAAAAATTATACCATGATATGTAAAATGTAGAACTAGGAAGTAGATAAACATCAATCATAGACCATCCTAAAGAGAAATAAATAGTTTCACATGTATAATGAAAGAGGTGGGTACACATGGATATTTATTTGAAAATATTAAACTCCAAGAGTCTATTATAGAAATTTAATGGAATTTTACTACTATATATTCTATGAAAGATGTATTTTTTAATTTTAATGTGAGTACCAATGAATCTACTAACATAAGGGGTTCTATAAGAATAATAGACATCCCTATATAATTTTGGATTGTTCCACTTAAAATAAAAGGATTAATGACTTGAACAAATGTTCCCTTATGAGGAAGACCAAGAAATAAATTATGGAGTTTTATTTACATTAATATCATTTAATTTTTCTATCTGTTTCATTTTAAATATACATTAATCAATTTCATATTACAATTTTTTTGGATCCTAGGGTCTCATTTAATTCTAATGGCTCGGGGGGCACGACCCACTACATGAGGTAGATGTATACTCACATGAGGGTTTTATCTGAATATCTCCTTATTCTTTTCAAATTAAATAAATTTAATTTCACTAATTATATATAGTAAAAAACTCACATTACTGTAAATTTTTTAAAAAATTTTTATTTCATGTGGGAGGAATTTTTTGAATTGGAATCCACTTGGAATATGTGTTATAAACTAGTCTCATGTAAATATTACAATGGATAATCATAATCCCATGAAATAGGTATCCAATTCGAATGGGATTAAATGAATATTTTTGATTGTACTATTATAATTAATGTTATCAAATTTTCTTCAAAGTCCTTAAAATATATCGGAAGGTGAAATTTTGGAATTTAAATATTTTATAACATCATCATAAATTATAGATTGAAAATATACTTACATGGATTTATTTAGATTTGTTATAAACTCATTTGGTGTTTTCATATATGAATGGTATATGTGAGTAATAAAAAATGTTAAGATTGTAATTTTTATAATAGTCCAAAAGAAAGATGTGACTTGTATGTAAAAAAAATATTTTATGTCCTCATTATCATAAATTGAATTTTGGGTTCCTATTTTTTAATTTTTTATATTGATTGGATATAATATTACAAAAAATGATCTATTTAAGTGATAGTTACATAGTAATTCTTCAAATACATTAATATCATAAATATTCTCAATTATTTACTATTGAGTGGAATGGTTTGGCTTCATATTGAACTAATTCATTCATAATAATGTTCATCCAAAAAATTATGGGAAAATAATAATAAAAAAAATACGTTGAGGTGTTTTAAAAATAATGGGAGGGAACATATTATGAATTAGTATTAATTTTAAATGAACAATTCGAATCCTATATATCAATTAGATATTTATATATCTACATTTAGACACAAATAAATTAAATTATAATTATAAAATTTATATATGAAGGAATTAAGTAAAATATTTTCTGTAATTGTAATTTTAAAAATATATTATACTTCTCTTGTTAAAATTTTAATGAAATAATGGAATTTAAACTTTTGATAGTGTAAAAATTAGGTGGTATATATTATATTAATGTATAATGACAAGAATGGTTAAGGGTTGAGGGTGTTATTAAAAAATAATCATAAAACATTTGACATATTAGTTATTCTAATTTAGGTGTAATTAGTACCAAAATACAACCTGTAGATTATGTTACAAATTTAGGGTATTTATATATTTAATTTTATAAATAATAACATTAATGTTTATTTTGGGTAATTTTTTAATACTTTAATCAATCATTTTGAAAAAATTAATTTCACATCCTAATATACTGTATGATTGTTTTGGCTTTGTATTATGAATATTTTTATAATAATACATTGATTTATTATCATAAATTTTGAATTAATTTACTTGTAAATAATTCATGTTAATGAATTTAGTTATACTGTAATATGGATTGAATATAGATATTCTAAATTGAGAACATTATTTTCTTCAACATCCGATATAATGTGTCATCAAGATTAAGGAACCTTATGAAAGACCCCCTAAGAAAGTATGATGGGATAAATGATGAATCATGTAAGAGTTTGATAGTATTTATAGAGTTAAATGAAACCCAAAATTATTATTAAAAAACTTTGATTCAATAATTGTGTAACTCCTTCTGGTTTGAAATGTATTCCAGTGAAATAAATTTAATGTATTTGATAGTTGTCATTGCATGCAACCTATAGTATAAACAATAATTTATTATAACCATTGTAACAAATTCACTAGATTAGAGGGTATAATTATGATTTACAATATTATGAAATATATTTTTTTGTTAATTCAAATGTTCATATTAATTCCAAATATGTAATTAACAATTTTTAATGAAATCATATCATGATTACAAAACATGTTTTTGGGAAAAAGATATTTTTTAAAATATCATGAAATTTTATATTTTAATTTCTATTAAAAAAATAATAAAATTTATTTATAATTCATATATAATCAATCATAAAATATTTATATAATTTTTAGAAATGAAGGATAATTCATTTGAATGTAAAAAACTAGTTTTTCAAAAAAACCATTTTAATATGGGGATTGTGATTTTAACATAAAAATTAAACAATTCTCTATTTATTAATGATGATGATAAAATGAAAATAATATATATTAAATGAAATATTTTTATTGTAATATGATAGTATATTATTTTAATATAATGAATGTTGTAATGACACAAACCTCTCTGGTCCATTCCTTTGCAAATATTACGTGAATGCGGTGATTCGGGAGGTCAAAGTAACTTATCCCCAACACATTTCCAATATTTCAGTTTGGGGAATAGTTCAAATTGTAAACACTTGAGAATAGTTCAACAGTAACCTTCTATGAATAGAGCTTTGGTGAACTTGTTTGAACAGTGTCATCTGTAACCTTCTGTGAACAGTGTCATCAGTGACCCTCGGTGAACAGTTACATTGGTGAGGTCTAAATGTAACCTCTATTTCATTTGACAAATATCTAATTCTATGAATAGTTTAATTGGCGAACATTTCTATTTATAAACTCTAATGGTAACCTCTATTTCCTTTTCCAAATTTCCAGTTCTATGATTAGTTCCATCGGAGAATAGTTCTACCGGTAACCATTAACTGTAACCTCTCTTCGCTTTTCCAGTTTTCCAAATCTATGAACAGTTCCATCGGTGAATAGTTGTATCGGTAACCTCTATCTATAACCTCTATTTCCTTTTCCATATTTTGAGTTCATGAGCAGTGTTTGAAGAACGTTGATGTCTATTGGTAACCTCTATTTCAGTTGCCAAATTTTGAGTTTGTGAATAATGATTCTAGAATGGGGAGGTCTATCGGTAACCTCTATTTCCTTTTCCGAATATTGAGATCGTGAACAGTGTTTCTAGAACATTAAGTTATATCATTAACCTCTATTTCCTTTTCCAAATTTTGTGTTCATGAATAGTGTTTCCAGAACGTAGAGGTCTATCAGTAACCTCTATCGGTATCCTCTACTTCCATTTCCAAATTTTGAGTTCGTGAATAGTGTTTCCATCTTCCTATAGTTCACCCCTTTAACATTTCCTTTGATGTAAAATTCATTTAATAACTTATTTTAAGGACTCTAAGGATGAATCAAAGGCTATAAATTTTATATTAATTTATCCTAAGGCTCAATACGTTTTAATTTGGTCAAACAACGTGGTTTAATGTGATCCACATTTAATGGAAAACCTAGCATATCTTAAACCACTACTCTATTAAATCTTCTAAAGGGATGAGATATATTCCTCCTGAGTTCTTCCTTCCTGTTCTCGGCTATGAGACTCTAGAACCGTTCATACTATTTCGCAGAGGATTTAAAATCATACTTTTCTCCTCAGATTGGTTATGCTCTGTTTGGTTCTGACCATGTAGTATCGATCAATCATTGGTATATGGTATAATCTATCTCCATTCTTTTTGTTTGTCTCCTTTTTTTCTCCATTCCCTGTTTTGTTATGTGATCTCTATAATTCTAATGGTGTTATCTTGGGTTTCCAATCGTGCGGTCATACCATAACATCCTCGGGTGGATACATTATTCTCTAGAGGTGGCGACCGTAATTCTTTGTGCGGATCGTTCTTGTATAAATAATGGAAAAAACCATTTGAGGTTGATGATTCATTGCTTCTCTTTTATTTTATGTGAAACTGTATAGTTAGAATTTTGTATCCCACTGGATCACAATGGAATAGACATAATAAATATTTGAACCGGGTAATTAAATTGATATCGATCGTATGTTATTGCCTCTTGTTTTTCTAGATTTTTTGATATATATGCTTTCTTCGTATAGTTGTTCATTATTTATGGAAATTGGTAAATAACATGAAGTGGAATTAATTGATAATGGTTTGGATAAAGATAAAGAGGCATGTAAATTAATTAGGTTCTTCCTGTTGTAATTTGATGTTTATCAAAATGGTGGAGTAAGAATGTTTAAAAATTTGTGATAACTTGCTATTTTGTTTTCCAAATGTTGTCACCTATGACTAACAAACCGGTTAATCTGTGATGTATTAAATAACTAGTGGTTTGATAAAAGAAAATACCTTATAGGTTTCTGAGTTACCCTATTGGTTATTTAAGTGCCGAGATCCCATTCGATATGATGCTTGTTTTTCCTACTGCTTGTGTTGTGGTGTGAGCCTGGATGACTATTGTGATATGTGGGGGAAGGGAGGCCTATTTATTTTAGAAGCAGTTGATGCCTAGAGTGGTGAGATGCATTGTTTTATGCATGGGGTGTTAGGGAGGACACAAGGGATAATAGAACGGGTTGGATGTGAATGTTTGGAAGCATGATGATTCTAATTGGTTGTTTTATGCTCTACTTATCCCCTCTGATCAAGGAAGTTGGTCTTTCTTACCCTTCTTCAAAAAAGGGGAGAAGACAGGCGGCGTATTCCACATACTTTCCGTGTTTAGCTTCTCAAGGGGGAATGTGTCTACACTCTTTCTATAGGCGTCCAAGACTCGATGGGTAGTTCATCTACTCACCATTTAGACCCCCTTGTGTTTTAGAGAATAGAATGTTTTTCTAGAATTCATGGGAATATGGTGAAGTAATGTTGTAAATAAATAATTGAATAAATTATTTTATCCCATGGGGTTTGGAGCTTGATGGGGCGCAATGTTGAGGTTGTGATTTGATGGAACAATGTACTTTGGGTGTGATGATAATGAAATTTATTGTTGAACTCTTATTCGTTAATTAATGTTTAAATAATTAATTAACATAATGTGAAACTGATAAAAAGGGAATGAAATAATGTATTAAATATCATTATATGGTTGTGTGCTAATAGGATATATAGTCATACAAGTGGAAGCCCAGTGTTCGAGAGACGTTATCTGTAGTTGAGTCTAAGACTAGGATATTCCCATAGTGTGGATGTGAGCTATAGTATATTCTGTAATTTTTTTGTTTCTATATGCTACTCCACCCTGTCAGTAAAGAAAACTAACACCCCAGGGATTCTGATCCATGGAGGGTGTTTTCTCTAACATTCTAGTGGGTGGATGAATGGATGAATACCCCCTTCGGCCTCGCTCTCTTCTCTTGGTAGTTACATGTTCTAGTAGGAGAAATAGTAATTTTTGCACATATATTGGTGTAGAGGGTTGTAATGGATTTTGGTTATTCAAACTCATATAATCTATATATAGATTCCTATGGACTACTATAGGTGTAACATGTATAGGGTATGATGGCTTGAGGATCCTTAATCGGTGTATGGGTTGTAATATCTTGAGGTATAATACCTGACATATGATACACGTTTTCCAGGTTGTGGTGGATCCTAGAAACTACCTTGTATCTTTGATTATGTGGATGTGGTGGTTTTGTTGCAAGTGGTCTATGTTGTGGTGCTTCGGCCAGGTGTATGTGGGAAAGCCCTTTTGGAGAGAGATACTCAGGATGTGTGAAGTTGGAGAAAAGTGGAAAACCAGTGGGGAAGTAGTAGCGGGGTACCCATTATTTTCATTATTATTTTATATATTATTGTATTCATTACTTGGTGAGAGTATCCATAGTGAGGCTGGGAACATAGTATACTTGTTTAGGTGACGAGTCAATTTCAATTGTTGTTTATTGTGCTTTATCATGATTTACTTACTTTTGCAAAAGAGGATTCAGAGAGGATACTACTGAGTATACTATTATAATAACCCTATATATATATATATAAAAATTTCTTTTCAGATCACATGGATCAGGTTTGAGATCAGGATGGTTACTAATATCTTATGGTTGTAGGAGTTGTCTGGGCTTGTGGTTGTTTCCTTTTTTACATCCTTTTTGGGTACTTGCAGTTTTTCCCCTTTGAGTTGTTGTAGTTTTTCATGACATTTCATATGTGTACGTTGGATTTATATCATCTTACTAGTTGAGATGAATTTGGTTGGTGTCTATCTTATCTCTCTTCTTCATGTGTTCTCATAGAGGGTAATGCCTCCCATCTGTGTGTTTACTATAGACCCTCGCTGCTAGTCCCCATCCAAGGGCCTATAGGAGTCGGGACTCAAGGGTCATTATATCTCTTCTCATATAGCTAGCCCAGGAGGGGTACACCATTTGGGGACGGGGTCGTGACAGAGTGGTATTAGAGGCAGGTTGAGAGATAGGATTAAGTTTGGAGTTAGGCACATGTGATGTTGCATGGGTAGGTAGGGAAACAATATAATCCATGTTTAGAAAGTTATGTAAACACTAGAGACTAGATGAGACATAGGCATTTAGGTCCCCCTATAATCTGATGTACGAACCATTATGTTTACAATTACTACTAAACAGGGTGATAATTGTTGCAGGTAAGAGACCTAGGAAAGGATCATGCATCATTCTTATTTGTGCTTATGTTTTAATGGGTAGAACTTGGGATAGGATTACCTAAAATCAATGAATGAAAACAATTAATTAATTAATTCCTAGTCTTCCATATTCCAGGTTTAGGAGCTGTAACTATTTGTTATTTTTACGTATGGCTCCAGGTCAATGTCCTCGTCAGGACCTCATAAAAGATGTCCAACAGGCTATGCTAGCATATCACCACCGGGTAGAGGTTGACGATGATTACACATGGAGGAGGACAGTCCAAGAGTTTCAGCACCAGAGTCTACAAAAGTACAAGGGTTCCATTTCAGATGGAGTCACAGAAGACTGGTTGGAGGAGGTCGAGATAGGCTTCAGTTCGATCCATGCTCAGAATGATCACTGGGTGTTCTGGGTTGTGACGATGTTGCATAGAGCCGCAAGGATGTGGTGGTTTATGTCTCTCATGGATCGCGACGAGTCAACAATATCATGGGAAGAGTTATGTGACATGTTTAAGGTCATGTTTATTTATTTTACCACGAAGGCGTCCAGTCGCTAGGAGACTCTTATCCTTAGAAAAGGGAGCTATAGTGTGCGAGTGTTTGGAATCTTTTTCAGTAACCTTTTACGAAATTCCTCGGAACTGTTTCCAAATGAGGAGGCCGGGGCAAGGAATTTTGAGGATTTTCATCAAGTGATCCAGCGCCAGGTCTCTCCATATATGTTGAAGACATATTTGAAGTGTTAGTAAGGGATGGGTTCAACTAGAGGACAATGTCTAGAACCGGATCAATACGAGAGGGGAGTCATCTTGATTCCTCATAAATAAGTGATATGGTCTGGGGTTCCCGGTTTTCAGGGAAGAAGAGATTTCGTTCATCTAGGGGTAAGTCTTTGCCCTCAACATCTCATTTCTCTGGGGGCAGTAGCTCTCAGGAATATTCCAAGGGATGATGCAATTTTTTTCTTGTTGTGCTTGATGTCATCCACAACGAGAGTTCCCAACCTTTCAGGCCAATCACCGTTCACCAGGTTTTCCCTTCACGGTTCCTCTGTTCATGAATTTTTTGCCGCGGCTGATACAATAGGTCGCCCTAGCTATATATCATTAGAGGGTATATTGGGCAGGTATAGGACAACTTTATGAAGATCCTCGTCCTCATAGAGTAGAGCGCGATCATGGTGGTGGTCATTAGCAGGGTTAGAGAGGCCATAGAGATGGTCGTGGTTAGCTTCATGCTTTAGCGTTGTCAGTGCCAGATGAGACAGATGCCGTTTGTGGTACGCTTCCCATGTTTTCTACCTTGGTGTATGCCTTGTTTGATTCAGGAGTGAGACACTGCTTTATATCACCTACCCTTGTCCATGCTTTAGGACTTCAGGTAGAGAGGTTTCCAGTGCCATTGGCGTTGACTACACCAGTTGGAGATTGAGCTGAGATGATTGAAGTATGTAGAGAATGTGAGCTAGTGTTGTGGTATCACCACTCTTGGGGAGATTTTTTATGTTTAAAAATTCAACCATATGATGTCATCCTCGTCACTATTTGGTTGTATTCAGTGTAGGTTATCATGGATTACATCAGGAAGAAGGTCGTTTTCTTTTATGCAGATAGAGATTCAGTGGTGTTTTTTGGCGATCGAGACCCTCGTATGGGTCAGAGGCTTGTTACATCCTTATCATCCCTGATGGCTGAGCTGATGCTGAGTTATTAAGAGGTTCGATAGTTGGTGTTTCCTAGTGTCGTAGAAGAGTACCGTGATGTTTTTATAGAAGTGGTTGTTGCATTACCCCAACAAAAAGAGATTGTTTTTGGCATCGAGCTACAACCAGGAGAATCTCTTATCTCTATCTATCCATATATGATGGCCTCATATGAGTTACAAGAGATAAGTATACATCATGATGGTTTGTTACATTGCCGTATTGTTCGGCCTAGTGTGTCACCCTGGGGTGAACCAGTTTTTTCATAAAGAAGGCTGACGACAGTTTGCGTTTGTGTGTTCATTATCTTTGCTTAAGCAAAGTGACAGTAATGAATCACTATCCTATTTCGTATATTGATGATTTATTCAATCAACTAAAGGGTGCAAGCTGGTTCTCAAAGAATGACTTGCGGTTAGGATATCATCAGATGCATGTGAAGGATGAGGATATCCTGAAGACTTCTTTCTATTGTCGTCATGGGAATTATTAGTTCGTAGTAATGCTGTTCAGCATGAAAAGTGCTCTAGCTATGTTCATGGGATTGATGGACACTGTGTTCCATGAGTTAATGGACAAGTTACTGGTGGTTTTTATCGATGACATACTTGTGTACTCCATGTCTGAGGAAGACCATGTAGAACATCTACGCACAGTTTTGTGAGTTCTTCGTCAACATCATCTCATTGGGATGTTGTCGAAGTGTGAGTTTTGGGCTCAAAAAGTCAGTTTCCTAGATCATGTTGTGTATTAGTAGGGAGTAGCTATGGATCCATCAATGATATAAGGATTTGTGTCTTGGGAATCATCCAAGATAGTTTCAGAGGTTTGAAGATTCCCTGGCCTTGCACGGTACTACACAAGGATGATAGCTGATTTATCTCGAGTTGATACTCCTATGATAGTATTAACTTGGAAGGGTCAAGAGAATATATGGACTGATCAGTGTCAAGAATATTTCGAGTATCTAAAAGAGGATTAGTAAGTTCTCTAGTTATTTGTCATCCATCAGAGGGAGTACAGTTTTATATTCTCTGTGATGCTTCTAATCTGGGGTTAGGCTATGTTCTCATGAAGCAAGGATCAGTTCTTTCTTATTGGTCTCAGCAGTTATGTCCCCATAAATGTAACTATTCCACCCATGATCTTGATTTTGTAGCAATGGTATTTTCTCAGATTTTGTGGAGACATTACCTAATTGGAGTGCACATTGTGGTTTTCACTGACCAAAAGTGTTTGATATATGTTTTCCTAAAGTGTGACATGATGTTACAACATCGTCAGTGGATGGAGTTCTTACAGGAATATGACTTCGAGATATCATATACACATGGAATGGGGAATGTTGTAGCTGATGCACTGAGTCGAATGGCACGTGGTGATCTTGTGCAGGAATACAATGATTTATGGAGAGTAATGGAAGAACTATCAGCATTATATCATGATATGGGAGAATTTGGGGACATTTATTGTCTTTTTCAGATGAAGGTACAGTCATCTCTGGTGCATATGGTGGGAGAGTCCCAGTTGAGGGGTATATAGGTGGAGTTATGGAGAGAATTAGTTTTTTTTTGTGGGGAGGCCTCTAATGGTTTTTCTGAGAATGAACAACACTGAGTGTTGTATCAAGGAAGTATATTTGTTCCTTTGACAATTCATGAGACTGTTCTCATAGAGTTATATAGTTCACCTCGCAGTGATCTTACCATGAAAAATATGTACCGATCCTTGAGGAGCCAATTTTGGTTTCTTGGGCTGATGTGTTCAGTTGCAATGTTTGTGTCTCGATGTTTGGTCTTCCAAAAGGTGAAGGCCGAACACCATGTTCCTAGTGGTTTACTCCAGCCACTAGATATTCCTCAATGGATGTGGGAGGACATATCAACGGACATTGTCACTGGTTTAGATCTAGATCAGGTAGGACATGATGATATTTTTGTGGTAGTGGATCGTTTAACAAAATCATCCCAATTTATAGTAATCATGTAGTTGATCTCAGTGGAAGTTTTTTCGAGGAAGTATCTAGAGATGTTGGTGAAACATCATGGAGTCCTAAGGACGATCATTTATGATCGATAGCCTCGCATTACCTCTATTATGTGGAGAGTTCTCTAGTATGCTTTTGGATCTCAGCTATGCCTTATCACTAAATCTTCTCCTCAGATGGAGGGTTACACAGAGCAAACCATCAGATTCATGAAGTCACGTTACGATCTTGTGTTCTGGATTTTGTAGGTTTGTAGATGAGGCACTTACCCTTGGTGGAGTTCACTTAAAATAATAGTATTCACCCCACCATCAGAATGGAACCTTTTTAATATTTTTATGAAAGACCTTGTCGTTATCTATTGTGCTAGACTGGGGTCAAAGAATCAGTAATTCTCGAACCAGAACTAGTGTAGCATACAACAAATATAGTTCATGTGATTCTTGAGAGGATGAAGACAGTGCAAGATCGTCATAAAACATATTCCATTCAAAGGTGGAGGCCCTTATATTTTTATGTTTTGAACCATGTGCTTCTGATGGTGACTACCCATAATGGGTAGTGAAGGTTTGGTCGTAGAAGTATGATTTCTCCCAAATTTTTTGGGCCTTTAGAGGTGTTATCTTGTGTTGGAGATGTGGAATATTGACGATCACATCCACCATATATGATTAGGATACAAGATGTTTTCTATATATCACAGATCCATCGTTATCCTAATGATTACTCTCACATTTTCTATTGGGGAGAGATCAATGTTAGTGATGATGCGGCCTTCGAGGAGTGACCTGTGGAGATCCAATACCGAAAATAGAAGGTTTTTTGAAGGATTTATATCACCTTTGTTCATGTCTTGTGGTGACACAGTGGCATGGAGGATAATACATGGGAACGTACGTCACAGATACGTGCTCAGTACCCAGAGTAGTTTGGTGTTTAACTCTTTTCATGTAACAATGTATACTTTGTGGTAATAGACCTTATTTATAGTATGTATTTCTTTTGTTGCTTCTTGTGGCTTCCTCTCTTTTAATAGGCATCTCTATGGTTGTTGGTCGAACCCATTTATTTTTCCCATTATGTGGGTTTTGAATTCTCGAGGACGAGAATGTTTTGAGAGATATCTAATTTAATGGCCTGGACCACTATGGTTCATTGAAAATCAGGTGTATAAGCTGATTCAGGAGTTCAAGGTGACTTATCCCCAAAACATTTCCAATTTTCATGTTTATGGAACAGTTACAACAGTAGATAGTTGTGAACAGTACAACAGTATCCTTCTGTGAAAAGTGCATCGGTTCCCTTAGGTGAACAATGTCATCGATAACAGTCCATGAATAGTGTCATCGGTGACCTTCGATGAATAGTTCCATCGGTGAGGTCTAAAGGTAACCTCTCATTCCATTTACAAATTTCCAATTCTATGAACAGTTCCATCAGTGAACAGTTCTATCAGTAACCACTAATGGTAACCTCTCTTTCCATTTCCAAATTTCCAATTATATGAATAGTTCCATCATTGAATAGTTTTATCAATAACCTCTAACGGTAACTTCTATTTCATTTAAAAAATTTCCAATTCTATGAATAGTTCCATCAGTGAACTGCTCTATCGGTAACCTCTATCAGTATCCTATATCGTTAACCTTTGTTTCCTTTTCTAAATTTTCAGTTCGTGAATAGTGCTTCTAGAACGATGAGCTCTATCAATAACCTCTATTTCCATTTCCAAATTTTCAGTTCATGAATAGTGATTCATGAATGGGGAGGTCTATCGGTAACCTCTATTTTCTATACCAGATTTTGAGTTTGTGAACACTATTTCTAGAATGGTGATGTCTATTGGTAACCTTTATCGATAACCTCTGTTTACTCTCCGAAATTTTGATTTTGTGAATATTTTTTCTAGAACGGTAAGTATTATCGTTAACCTCTATTTCCTTTTCCAAATATTGAGTTTGTGAACAGAGCTTCCAGCTTCCTACAGTTTCTCCCCTTTAACATTTCCTTTGACATAAAATAAATTTAAAACCTTATTTTAAATACATTATATCCAATTCAAAGCCCATAATTCCTATACTGGTTTATCTTAATGATGTGGACACTTTTACATGGTCATACCACGTGGTTTAATGCAATCAACATTTAATGGAAAACCTAGCGTATATTAAACCACCACTCTATTAACTCTTCTAATGGTATGAGATATCTTCCTCCATATTTCTTCCTCTTTGTTCTCGACAATGAGATGGTAGAACCATTAATTCTATTTTGTAGGGGTTTTACAATCAAACATTCTTCCTTGGATTGGTTCTGCTCTGTTTTGATGAAACCATGCAATATCGATCAATATTCATTATAAGTTATGATCTATCACCATTCTTTTGGGTTCATCTCTTTTCTGTTTTTCATTTCCCTATTATGGTATGTGATCTCTATAATTCGAATGGAGTTTTCTTTGGTTTCCTTTGGTGTGGTCGTACTTCAACATCCTCAGGTGGATACAGTTGTCACAGTGGAGATGATCGTGATTATTTGTCTGGATCGTTCTTGTACAAAGAACGAAAGTAACCATTTGGGGTAGGGGATTCTTTGCTTCTTTTTTATTTTATGTGAAAATATATAGTTAGCATGTTTTATCCCACCAGATCACAATGTAATTAACATAATAAATATTTGAATTGGATTAATAAATTGATATCGATCATATGTTATTGCCTCTTGTTTTTCTAGATAGTGTGATATATATTCTAGATATAGTTTCATATGGACTATTGTAGGTGTAACGTGTATAGGTTGTGATAGATTGAGGTTCCTTACTCAGTGTATGGGTTGTAATGGCTTGAGGTATAATACTCGACGTATGATACACGTTATGCGGGCTTTGGTCAATCCCCAAAACTAACAGGTTATGTAAAGACCCGTAAAATTCATGGGAAATTTTTTCTTAATTTTCTTTGGGATTTTACAAGTACGCGGTTTCTAACGGCACTTGATTCTGAGGCCCGGTGTGCCCGGAATTTCTATCCGAAGTTCTGCTCGAGTACGTTTAGTGAACGAACAAGCGTGTTTTTATAACTTTTGAACCAGTGCTCGGAATCAAATTCCGAGTGCACTGATGGAACCACAACGCTAGTAATTTCTTAGGAACAACTTTTCCAGAGTTGCGTTTTCACGGGTGAAGTTGTTAAAATTTGTGGATGTTAAAATAAAATTTAAACGACAAATTTTATTAATCTTCCTAAGTGTTTAACCATTGGGTGGATTTTGGGTAACCACCCAACTTCCCAAGAGAGGTTATGAAGCCGGTGGGGCCCACACGAACCCCACCCCTTTATATTCTCTAACCCCCCATCAACTCACCATTAATTTTTTTACAATTTATGTTAATTAATAAGGTGAGTTAAATGTGATTTTTTGAAATTAAAATTCATAGGTTATGATAATAAAATAAGTGCTGAACTTATTTTATTTTGATAGAATTCTGGTTGTGGGAGCCTTTGAGAGAAAAAGAGAGTTATTGAGGATTCTTTGTTCTTCGACGAAGAACGCGAAGAACGCACTGCCACCGATGAAGAACGCCGACCTCCAACGGCGGACGACGGCGAGAGACGCCTTCCTCGGAGATCACCTAACACCAACGACGTTCCTTCCATGACGCTTTCTTCCACGACGATCCTCTACTTCCGCGGCGGTTAATTCCGCAACGAACTCTCGTTCGATGACAATGTTGAGGTAGGGGTCTATGTGTTTTAATTTGTGAATTCTTCCATCATCTATACTCTTTAATTTGGACCGCATGATAACGACTAACGGGAGGGGACCGGACTGCACAAACACGGCCGACCCTCCTCCCTTATTATTTTTGTTGTTGTTGTTATTGTTGCGGTTCAAAGGAAAGTGACGTGGTGTCATCGCATCACGCGGGAACAAACGGCAAGGATGTGCGGCGCCATCGCGCCGCACATTTGGAAATTGAACCAAGGCACGACACCGTCGCACCGCACCAAAAAACCCGAAGACAAAGTAGGCGGAGTTGGGCCGCGGCGGAGGGGCGCGGAGCCATCGTGCCACGGCGGAGCAGGGGAAACGGCGGCCGGAATCAGTCCACCTGCGTCGGAGCAGGGGGACCGGCCTTGACGGTCTTGTGGCGGTAGAAGCCGGCCGGAGCGGGCCGGCCGGACAAGGAAGAGTCGGGGGGTTCAAACCCCCGACTGGCTGGACGTGAGTGGGCCCATTAAGGAGCCACGGTTACTACACTGGGGGTGGGGGGGGGGGCAGTGCCCCCCCCCCCACATTCTGAACGGCTCGGTCGTTCGGCCGAGCCACCTGGCCAGCGCGCTGGACCGCCAGCGTTCCGGGCTGCTAAGTCGGGCCACACCCAGGCCGGGCCGGGCCACCTGGGTCGGGCCTCTCCCAAACGGGCTGGACCCGAACCTAGTTCGGGCCGACCCTGGGGTTATCGTTCTGGGTCGGACCGGGACCGAACCACCTAATATCGAACCTCTTTCGGTCTGTTGTCCATAACATGAGCTACGGTCCTCCGATTGATGCACTGTCAGTTGCGTTGCGATCCTCGGATCGATGCAGTCATTTCGGTATACTACACACAAGTTTTTGGAGTACTGTGTGTTCGGCCGGGTTGGTTCATACACGAAACCAACCGGGCCCTCGGAGTGGAAACACTTATAACATGAGTTTCGGACATCCGATTGATGTGCCGTCGACTTTTTTGGATTCCTCTAAGTGGGACAGACCTTTTGGTTCACTCCGATGGAGGTTTTGATGCTATTGGAGTACGGTCGTGTTGGTTTTGACTTAAAAACCAACCGGGCCCCTGGGACGAAAAAGCCAATAATTTTCAGACCGAGCTTCTGATTAACGTGCCGTCTATGACATTGAGTTCCTGTTGAGGATACAGAACTTTTGGATACATCAACTCCAGACTATGTGTCAGTTGATGTATTAGCCCTTTGGATCATGGAGTGGACCCTCCCGAACGACCTTGTTGTGTGCGGGAACCCTTGAGCTGGCTGCGATTGCGACGACGATGACGAATCTGCAGGAATCCTCCGTCGATTCGATGGCGACGACTATAGGACTCAGCGATCCTACGTGGATCAGTGTTACCGATCTTGTGCGGGTCCGATCCTGTGTGGGTCAGCGCTCAACGATCCTGTGTGGGCCATCGCCTACAGATCCTGTTTGGATATGATCCTGTGTGGGTCTTTGCGGGGGTCAGTTACCTATCAATCCTACGTGGGTTAGATCCTTTGTGGGTCATTGCTGGGGTTAGTACCTATCGATCCTTTTTGGGTTTGACAACATAGATGAATCATTGGCTATATCTGATCATATCTATCGTCATACAAAGAAGTATAGCTGTGTGAGCTGAATCTTGACTTTCAATCCTTATCTTCAATAAGATTGACTTGATATCCTGTGTGTATTACGTTATACATTCCTATGTGGATTGAATTGTGGTATCCTATGTGGACTAGGTTATACTTGGGCTCGGACGTTGGAGCGAACTGGAATTGATGACTTAAGTATATGTATGGGCATATACCTAAGACGTGTCAGATGTTACTTCATGATTGTATCTTTCCTTTGTGGATTATCCTTTGTGGATTCTGGGAGACCATCAGGGGTCTCGGGGTCCCTACTGAGTATCTTATACTCACCCCTACACGGGCTATGACCGCACAACATTGTGTTGGATGTAGATGATGGATAGCGCTGATCGTGTTTTAGGATTGTGGAGAAGGACGGCACCTGGAGGTGGACCACTGGGCGGGACGTACTCGGAGCGGACGGCTGGACCTGAGGAGCTATGGAGGCTATATGTACTCACCCTTCCGGTGGGACTTCCTGTGGACGGCTCGACGTTTCATCTTTATATTCAGTTGTTGTTTTCCTTTCCAGTTGTACTTTACATTCGGTTGGGGTTTGTATTCTTGCCCCCCTTACTTTTCTGCACTTACTGTTGTACCCAGTTTTTACATACTGTTTACTTCTACTGCTTGCTTTCTCTATGGTGTTTTTTTACTTTAAAAAGGCAATGTCTTCCCTTTTTACTGTGAATTACGCCTTGGTGCTAGTCTCCAGCCCCTGGCCTATGGAAGGCGGGTTTGGGGTAGTCATGACACGGGCCACGAGGACGGGTCGTGATAAATTGGTATCAGAGAAGTTTGGTTCTACCATAGAACATTGGACTCTGATTTTTTTCTATGTGAAGCAATAGTGTTAAGCGTAATGGGGTTGGTAATCAGTCCAGGGAGTCTAGTGTTGGTGTGGTGGCCATCGTATCTGTACACCAGGACCCTGAATTCTGATTTCTGACTTAATGCATGAAAACATTGATTGCATGTGTGTTTCGTGTTTTTTTTGTGATTACTTTGTGTCAGCTCACCATGTATACTTTTCTGACCGTGGAACACCTGTCTCTTTTAAGGATGGCCCCACGATGACAGCCAGCTAGGGTTCTGAGAGTTGTGTGTGACGACAGCCCACCGAGCAAAGAGGCCTCGGTACAGGGCCCTTTGATAGGTGAGGCACCGACGGTACCTCTTCCCGTCGAGCCACCGATGCATCCATCCCCAGCCACTGATGATGCACGTCGCCTTAGTGCACTGCATGAGTTTCAGCGCCATCGAACTCCCAGGTTCCACGGGGAGACAGACCCTCTGGTAGCCGAGGATTGTCTAGAGGTAGTTGTATGAGTTTTCAGGTTAGTGAGGACACCAGAAAACCTCATGGTAATCCTCCCAGCGAGCCTACTGCATGCGGCAGCATGCAGATGGTGGAGCTTGATGCTCCAGGTGCATGAAGAGGCATCTCTTCTATAAACAGACTTTTAGAGCCTCTTCTGCTCGGAGATCGTCTCAGCCACCCTCCGTACGGTGGGCATTTGGGAGCTTCTTCAGCTGTGACAGGGCATCTTGACGGTCGCCGAGTACTCGGCAAGATTTACCGATCTCTCGTGATACTCAACAGACATGGTACGAGACCCATTCTTCCGGGCACGGACCTTTGAGAAGGGTTTGAGGCCGGAGATCAGGGCATCGCTAGTCTCCCTCAGCATTCCGACATAGGGAGGAGTAGTGGAGAGATCCCTTCTGATCGAGAGCTTCCTTGCTGAGCCTACTTCAGCAGCGAGACCTACCGCATGGGTGGAATGTAGCAGAGTCTTCTGCAGTAGGTAGTCGACAGATGACTCATGGGTCCAGGTAGATCAGACCCTCAGGAAGGGAACCTCAGGACACTGGCTCAACAGTGCGAGGCACACAACACGGAGCCAGTCTTTCGATAGGCAGACAGTGCAACACATGCGGCAGGTAGGGTCACATGGCTCGTGACTGCCCGACTCGCCATGCAGAGGAGCAGCAGACGGTTGAGGGACCACCCAGGAAGAGGCAGAGGGTCGACCGTGGCGGTCCGTAGGGAGCAGGTGGAAGAGGGAGTGGAACTGGCCATGCAGCAGGTGGTGGTAGACGCTTTGAGGCTCTACCACCACCACCACCAGGAGGTCCACCCCCGACCATAGGGAGCTGGCGGGCAGATACATGCACAACTTCAGGCAGCGGAGGCCTACGACCAGGGCACGCCCGAGATGATTCGAGGTACTATCTGTGTATATTCCACCCTTGTTTCAGTTCTTATAGACAGAGGAGTGAGTCATTATTTCATAGCCTCTTCCCTTGTTCGGAGCTCGTCGATTTCGACGGAGACGTTGGCTCGATCCTTACGGCTAGAGACTCATACGGGAGCAGACTCGACAATTACGCACTGGTGACGACATTGTGAGCATACTCTAGGAGGCGAGAGCTTCGGATGGGATCTTCTTGTAGCGGTGTCGTGGCCTTACGACGTAATCTTGGGCATGGATTGGTTATCTATAGTCCATGCTAAGATGGACTGTATTAGGCGCATGATGCGATCTGTACGCACCGAAAGGAGCAGGTTCACATTCATAGGAGAGAAGGGAGGCTTTACAGCACAGGATGGACTCCCGCAAGGGAGAGGACATCCCATCACTCATTAGTTGGCTATCCTCATCCTAGGAGTAGTTGACATGCAGAGTCCTGGTTTTCCTGCAGTGGTGTTTCAGTATGCATGCGTTTTCCCTGATGACGTTCTAGGACACTCTCCTCACAGAGAGGTAGAATTTTATATTGACATGTACCCCGAGATAGCCCTGATATCCACTCCAGCATATCGGATGGCCCACGTTGAGCTTTCAGAGCTACGGGTACAGTTGGAGGACTTGCAGGGCAAGGGATTCATCCGACCCAGTGTTTCACCCTGGGCTTCCCCGATATTGTTCTCCAAGAAGAAGGACGGGAGCTTGCAACTTTGTATCGACTATCATCGCCTGAACCAGGTGATAGTGAGGAACAAGTATCTGCTACCGAGGATTTATGACCTCTTCGATCAGCTCAAAGTAGCACGATGGTTCTCATAGATAAACCTCAGGTCAGGCTATCATCAGCTTAGAGATCGGGACGAGGATGTGCATAAGATAGCCTTCAGATGTCAGTATGGCCACTATGAGTTCTTGGTTATGCCCTTCGGCGTAACCAATGCTCCCGTATTTTTCATGGGCCTCATGAACATGATCTTTTAGCCATACCTCGATCGATTTGTCATTGTCTTCATCGACGACATTTTGATATACTTGATGACTGAGGAGGAGCACACCTACCACTTGCGGGTTGTACTAGACACACACCAAGAGAACCAGCTTTATGGAAAGCTCTCGAAGTGTCAGTTATGGATACGAATGGTCCCCTTCTTGGGAAACATCATATATGAGGCGGGAGTTGCAGTGGATCGTGCGAAGACCGAGGCAGTTCTAGCTTGGGAGCCCCCAGGAGCGTGACGGAGGTGCAGAGTTTCTTGGGACTAGCTGGATACTACCGGAGATTTGTGCCAGACTTCTCCAGAGATGTGGAACCACTCTCAGCTTTGACGAAGAAGGGGAAACCCTTTGTGTGTTCAGACAGATGTCAGCAGAGCTTCCAGGAGCTGAGACAGAGATTGACCAGCGCCCATATCTTGAGTCTACCGGAGGAGGGAGTTGGGTACATAGTCTACTACAACGAATCAGGGACTGGACTCGGATGTGTCCTAATGTAGGAGTGGGCCGTGATCTCCTATGGATCACGTCAGTTGAGGCAACATGAGAAGTACTACACAACCCATGACCTAGAGTTAGCAGCAGTGGTCTTCGCTCTGAATATGTGGCGACACTATCTGATGGGAAAGAGCTTTATAGTCTATTCTGACCATCAGAGTCTCAGGTACATCTTCTCGCAGAAGGACCTGAACATGAGACATCGGCGATGGCTCAAGTTCCTCCAGGACTATCACTTTGAGATAGTAAATACTCCTGGGAAGGGGAGCGTAGTAGCCGAAGCTCTCAGCAGGAGGACGAGCATCCAGCAACTTGGGGAGGCGAAAGAGCATCTCGCCGCTTTGCAGATATCATTCGTGGATTGAGATAGAACAATATTTCATCAGTCACTCACAGTAACTCCTCGACTACTACAGCGAGTTAGAGAGGCACGATGTGGGGACGCCGACTATGAGACGTGGCGTGCACATGTATCCTCAGGACAGGCACCTGATGGTTTCCCTTTTGGAGGAGAGCATGATGTCCTATTCAGAGGGCATACCTTAGTACCGGTTTCTTTACGAGAGGAGGTGCGGAAAGAGTTTCACACTTCCCATTTGGTTGTACATCTTGGAATGGTGAAGATGTACCAGGATCTCAGACGACATCACTAGTGGATGGCCATGAAGAAGGTTGTGGAAGAGTTCGTTTCTCGATGCCTCACCTGCCAGCAGGTGAAGTCAGAGCACCAGGTACCAGCAGGCTTGGTACCACCCTTGGAGGCCCCGAAGTGGATGTGTGATGGGATATCTATGGACTTTGTGACTGGGCTTCCACGCACTTCCAGAGGTCACGACTCTATTTGGGTGATTGTCTACTGACTCAGCATGTCGGCTCACTTCATACCCCTCAGAGAGTAGGGCTCATTGGAGAGCTTGGGACGTCTCTACGTTCAAGATATTGTATGGCTTCAAGGTGTACCGTCTTTTATCATTTCTGATCAACATTCTTGCTTTACTTCCCAGCTTTGGAAGGGGTTGCAGGAGGAATTCAGGAAGCAGCTACGTCTGAGCGTCGCCTTTCACCCTCAGACAGATGGTCAGATGGAGAGGACCATTCAGACTCTCGAGGACATGCTCCGCGCTTATATGGATTAGTCAAAAATCATGTGTAACTAAAACATATAAAATTTATATCATTGTTGAAATTATTTATATGATTTAACCCTCACAATATAAATATTAAAAAAAATAAAAAATAAAAATATACATGAAAAACAATGTATTATTACCTAAAATTGTTATTAATACATGGTAATGATATTTAACAAGTAACAAAAGGTTATTGTAAATAATATATGTTATGATTAATATATTTATTTTTCATTAATAAATTTATTATAAATTAATTTTTATTATATTGGTTGTTTGAACATGTATAATGGAATTAAATACATAAGGTAATGGAATTTTTCCTTGAATTGGCTTCATGGGTGATGAGGTCATTTTATGAACATATATTTTTTTGAAGTGATTATACAGAACCTTTATATGTTATATAATTAATATAATTATTTTATTTATATGAAAATTTTCATTTATTTTCATTCTTAAATGTGGCTTACGATTCCAATTTTTCAAAATCGTAATGTGATTTTTTTCTCACTTTTATTTTTGTGGGACACATGCCTTATACACCACTTATTTATTTTTTGTAAAGACCTGTGAATTCCAAGGAAATTTTTTTTCTTAATTTTCTTTGGAATTTTACAAGAACGCAGTTTCTGACGGCGCCTGATTCCGAGGCCCGGTGTGCCCGGAATTAATTTCTGAAGTTTGGCTCGGGTACGTTCATTGAACGAGCGAGCGGGAATTTATATCTTTTTTACCAGTGCTTGGAATTGAAATCCAATTGCACGGATGAACTCACAACGCCGGTAATCGCTTAAGGGAACCTTTACCGTAGTTGCGTTTGTGCGGGAGAAGAAGTTAATTTTTTGGGGTTTAATTAAAAAAGTGAATAAAATTGTTGAATCAATTTTTTTCATGTTATGTGGTTAACTTCTCCCATGGAAAGTTGGTTGTGGGCCCACATCCATCCAACTTCCCATGTGTGGATATTTGAAAGGGTGGGGCCCACACGAACCCCTCCCCACCTCTTCAAATTCCTTAACTTTCCTAACCCATCTAAACCTCCCATTTAAGATTTGATAACTTATCACCTCCTTCATTTTATTAACATCATATGTTAATAACATAAGTGAGTTAAATGTGGGTTTTGAATTTTCAAACTCTTGAAATTCAAAACCTATATTGGGTTAATAAAATAAGTGGGAGGATTATTTTTATTTTGGGGTTAGTTTTTCTTGTGGTGGAGACATGGGAGAGAAAAGGATAAGTTTGAATTCTTCTTCTTCTTCAACATCGACGAAGAACGCGAAGAACACCTTCGACGAAGAACGCGAAGAACACCTTCGATGAAGAACGCGAAGAACACCTCCAACGAAGAACATCTCCGCCGAAGAACGCGACATCTTATTCCAACGACGTTTCCCCTTCGAACGCACCTCGACAACAACGGAATCGACGTTCGTTTTCCATGACGCCCGACTTCCGCGATGCTCGTCATCTACAATTCGATTGACGTGCACCGTATCTGAATCGAGGTAGGGGAATTTATTTTTGGTGTTCTCTTATATTTTGAGAAAAGAACGACGAGCGCGGACCAACCAATTCCAGGTTGATCCGTGGATCGTTCGTTCATGCGGATTGGTGTTGAAGTTTATTATTTAATTATTTCATTCGTGATTTCTATATTGACATCCTTCGTGATTTTACAACCAGTTGTTATTGATTAATGAGAGGGGGACGGAAAACACAAACACGGCCGACCCTCCTCCATTATTGATATTGTTTCTAATATGGATGGAACGGAATGGCGTGGCGCCGTCGCACCACGCGAGAATCGCTCGGTAGTATTACGCGACGCCGTCGTGCCACGCCGAGAAGTCAAACAAGAACATGACGCCTTCGTGCCGCGTCGAAGGAATTCGAAGGCGGCGCGGCCAGAGCGGAGCCACGGCGAAGGGGCGCGGCGCCAGCACACCGCGCCAGAGAACCACAAAGACGACACATTTCGTTTTGACATGCGGATTGACGAGCGACGACGAAGTAGGCCGTATGGTCATTTTAATCCCTTCACAGTGAAGGTGGGGTCCCAGGGGGACCATAGCAGAATACGACAGAAGGAACGGACCACCGGAGCACGTCCGGTGGTCCGCGGAAGGCGGCGGCGGCGCGCCGCCGGAAAAAGGGGCGGCCGGCGAACCGTCGGCCTCAATCACCGGCGAAGGGCGGGGGATCCGTGCGCCCCGACCGTTTGTTCGGTCTGCTGCACTGGCTGAGCCGCGACCGGCCGGACTGGGCCAGGCCGGGCCGGGCCCAGCCGGGTCGGACCCGGGTCGTGTCGGCCCGGGCCCAGACCCCCGTTTTCGGACCACTTTCGGGAAAATTCCTGTAACTTGAGATACGGGCCTCCAAATGAATCTACGTCAGCGGAATCGTGATCCTTGGATTGAGACAGTCGTTTCAGTATATCGCACTCATGGTTTCGGATTACTTTGGGTTCAGTCGGGTTGGTTCGGATACGAAACCAACCGAGCCCTCGGAGCGGAAACACTTATATCTTGAGTTCCGGACGTCCGATTGACGTGCCATCAACTTTGATGGATTCCTCTAAGTGAGACAGATCATTTGGCTTACTCCGCTCGAGGTTTGGAAGTAGTTGGAGTATGGTCGGGATGCTTTTAACTTAAAAACCAATCAGGCCCCCGGGACGAAAAAGACAATGACTTCCAGACCGGGCGTCCGATTGACGCGCCGTCTGTTGCGTTGCGTTCCTGTTGACGATACGGAACTTTTGGCTTCCTCCGCCCGAGTTTTGGATGTAGTTGGGTTATAGCCGGGTTGGATTGTACCCGAAATCCAACCGGGCCCCTGGAACGGAAAAGCTGATACCTTTCTGACAGAACGTCCATTTGACGAACCGTTAGCGGCGTTGGTGATCTCGTTGAGAAAATGGTCCATATGAGTATACCCTAGGAGTGTTCGGGGTATAGTTGAGTTACTACCGAATTGGTTCACACACGAAACCAACTGGGCCCCTAGGACGAAAAGGCTAGAAAATCACAGACCGGGCATCCGATTGATGCGTCGTCTATTGCGTTGATACCCCTATGAAAAGGCGGTCCTTTGAGATACTTCTTCATGGGACATTGAGATACATGGAGTATCGACTTGTAGCTCATGGAGTGGACCCTCCTGGAGACATGTGTACGGAGTACGGAGACCGTGTAGCCGGCAGAGACCTGAAGACTGCTTGTCCGATTCTATTCGGATTGACTTACGTAGCCCAGTGGGGAGCAGTACATTGTGAGGTGGCGGACCCACATCGGAGGAGCACTACTATGTGAGGTCGCAGACCCGTGGTACTCGACAGGAGGAGTACCTCTGTAGGCTATGAGGGGGGAGCACTACTGTGTTGGGTGGCAGACCCCGGCGGAAAGCACTATTGTGTGAGGTGGAAGGCCCGCGGTACTCGACAGGAGGAGTACCTCAGCAGTCTTAGGTTAATGAGAAGTACCTCGAAGTCGTGACAGGACCACTGTACACTCCATAGACGGAGCTCTTCAGTAGTTACGGTTTCGATAATAAAAATCCTGGTTTGAGCTGAGACTTTTGAACATTGTGTTTACCTCATGATTGAGATGGGTCACTTGATAACTTAGGTATATGTATGGGCATATACCTGGGTAGTGGTTATCCGTTGATTTCACAATACTTGTGTTTCCTCATGATTGAGATGGGTTACTTGATAACTTAGGTATATGTATGGGCATATATCTAAGTAGAGGTTATCTGTTGAGATCTTCTTGTGGTTATCCTTGTTGGTTTAGTGAGACCTTGAGGGTCTCGGGGTCCCTACTGAGTATCGTTATACTCACCCCTGCACGGGCTATGCCCGCACCTCATTGTGTTGGTTGCAGACGACGGGCAGTGCTGATGGAGGCCGAGTGTTCGAGGACTGGTCGGTACCCGGAGGTGGACTGCATGACGAGCCAGTACCTGAAGGTGGACTACACGAAGTGACGACTCACAGAGGATGTTGACGGATGAGAGCATGGAGGAGGCTATCTGTACCTACCCTTCAGGTAGGATCCGTGGTGGACAACCAGGAGCTGCGCTATCTGTACCTACCCTTCAGGTAGGATCCGAGGAGGACGACCCAGGAGTTGCTTCCTTCATCCAGCTGTTTGTCTTTTTTTTTGTTGTACCTTGTTCAGTTGTAGTCGTACTTTCTTTTGGGTTTGTATTATGACCCATTTACTTTTCAGAATTACTTTTGCACTTAGTGTTTTTCTTCCTCTTGTACTTTGTGGTGCCTGTTTTCTTTTATAAAGGCAATGCCTTCCCAGTTATCGGCATTTTTACGCCTTTGGTGCTAGTCGCCAGCCCCTGGCCTATGGAAGGCGGGTTTGGGGTAGTCACGGCACGGGCCCCGAGGACGGGTCGTGACATTTTTATATGGTGTGTATATAAGACATTAATTTATTTCATGAATCTTATCTTGAAAATTGTGGGATATAAATATCCATCTAATAATTTTTCATGGGGATTACGATTCAATTGATACCAAATTGGTAATAGATTTAGGTTATATTATCTTTATTTAATGGTATTGCTTATCATTGTGATTACAATAATGACATATAATGTTCTATATCACAATAAATACTTTAATTTTATAATTATATAATTATATCATGAAACTAAAAATTTTCATTTCATTTTCCTCCCTCCATGTAGTAATGATTAAGAAAAAATATTTTTAAGGAAAACAATATTTATTTCACTTCTCAGTCGAAAATCCATTTTCTACAATGTCGCTGATTTCTAAAAATATTTTTAAGATGTTTTTTACAAATAATCAATGATATATTAAAGAAATATTTTCATATTTATAACTTAAAAAATGGTTTCAAATGACACTTCATTTAATTTTTAGACGGAATAAATTTTTTACTTTTTACTGATAATGTTAATGGAATCATTTTTAAGCACGTACGACATGAATGTTATTTTGACCATCGTGTTCACTCAATGTTTCAAGGAAACCAATATATCTTTCAAATATTGTTTTAAAATAAAATTATATTAAAAATATTGGGACCATTATTTTTTAAAAAGGTGACTTTTATAGTGAAAGGGTTATATTACAATAGAAATGTTCCAATTGATTGTTCAAAATCATTTTCCTTCTAAGATGTCATATTTTTATGTTACATATTATTTACTAGGGATATGATATATTGATTAAATAAAAATTATTTATATATATTTTTAATGTTTACGATAACAATTTGTTTATGAAATTATTTATTTTTTCCATGTGTTATGCTATAATGAATTGATTAAATGACTATAAAACCCATTTATTTAACACATATTATTCTATGATAATTTTTTATGAATCCAATTTCTTTTCAATGGTTTTTATATGTTGAAGGTTTTATGATATGTTTTTACACATATGTATGGTTGTCATTATTTTATGATCGTTACATTGTAACTAAGGACACTTCTTGTGTTATAACCCATTATGGAGGTCTCATTATAACCATGGAAATGTGGGGAAAATATCAATTCATAAGGTACGGATTGATTTATCATGAAATAAATGGCACTCGAATGGGGAGTGAACCATGTTTATTAAGGGAATATTTTAACTATGATAGTTCTATTAGTAATCCTTGACTATTGTGATGGTTTTTTTAGTGAAGTAATTCCACTATGATATTCTTGGTAGTATGTAATGGAAACCATGAAAATTATATTATATGATAAATTTTCTTCCATAATTTTATTTTGTATTACAATATAATTCTCTCATGGAACATTTTCATTGAATAAATTAATATTCATGTCATATTAACTATGAAGATGTATTCCCAGAGAAATTATTATGCTCTATGATGTTTTTTATGGTTTCCATATTTTATTCTCTTTTATTAATACAGTTATGCTCAAATTCAGTTAATATCTCCCCTTTTAACCCATTATATGAATCTAAGCTCACCCTTTATTAGGATTCCTTTCCCTAGAATATGAATAACTAGTACTCTTCCATGCTATTTCATGGAGAATTAGATTACTGGTTTTTATTCTAATAATATATTAATATTTATAATAGTTAGGAAGAAAAAACATGTTGAATAAATTATAATTAGAATGTAATGTTTTATGATAATGGAATAGGAGTTCATAGAATATTAATACAACATTCAAATAGTTGACAAATAGATCAAACTTGAAACAGAAGATGCTATTGAATAAAATAAATACATGAAAATAGATATTCAACAAGAACTTCATAATAATAATCAACGTGAAGTTGAATAAAAAATAAATGAAGAAAAAATGAATCTGGTTGTTACATCACTAAATATCAAGAGTCATGGTATTTTATTGAATACCCGGTCCTCTGCCAGCCTTTGGAATATCACATGCTGAACATAATGCAAAATAAAAAATTAACAGATCGAGTGCGATTCAGAAAATTAATAATCTTGTTGTGGATGGAACATATTAATAAAGAAGATACATTATCGACAATGATTATATACGTTGATTAGAATTTAATTGTCTACATCTCTAGAAAATTCAGGTCAATAGAAATTGAATACCTAAATGAATGAAATATAGAGAAGTCCATAACTAGCTTCTCAATATCCTGGTCGGGAAGAAAATAAACAAATTGCAACAAACATGATCAGAAATTATGAAACATTACTTGTAATTTCATTGAAGAAAGGCCTATTTTACTTATTCTACTTCCTAGATCACATAATGATATATAGTACCTGCAACATACATCTTGAGTCTATTTTTGATCCAAGAAAAATGGAAATACTACAGAGAGCTACATGGAAACTTCTATTGCATTTCCCTGGAAGTCACCCTGTTTTCCTAATGCAAAACATGAAAGAACATCACCATCACATTTGACACTGAAAATAATATGGGAAATTTCAAACCCATTGTTTTCATATGTTTTTAATGCATAAAAAACAATACACAATGTAGCCAAAAGTGAAGACAAACAACCTGCATTCATATATTGAACGAAAGGCAGATTTACTCTTCGATTTTATGACATTAAACCTTCATTCATTTTCTATTCCCTTCAATTGTATTCACATGTACTGTGAAAACAATTAAAAAAAGTCAAATTAAATTTTAATTACATAATGAGTAGAATGTACAAAAATTTCACTAATAGAGTAACATCCATCATGAAAACCGTCCATCAAACTGAAAAGCTTCAAATACAACAAAACATCCAGCATAAAAAATCAAGCAAATAAATCTGCAGAATATAGTCCAGCATAAAAAAGATCTAGTATATTTCTCATCCAGCATATAGAACCATGAGTTTCGAATTGTCCAGCTATACTTGAATGAAAAGTGTCACAAATATAATAATGTATTTGAACACATTTAAAGGAAGTAAGACAATGTGAAATTGTAATTTCAAATTTCCATCAAACGATGACTCCAAAAGAATTAACGATGGATCGGTAATGATGACGTGTAAGGAGGTAAAGGAACATGGGAAGGCGTGATGAGTTGTTATAACAGAAGATGTTACAGCCCTGGTTAATTCTAATGTTGGGAAGAATGGGATTAATGCTTCAGGTACAATGGTTCCAGTTGTTAGTATGGTTTCCCCTAACAAGGCACCAAATCCAGATGATTTAAATGGGAGGGATGGAGAAACTCCCATTGTGTCATCTTTGAGAGGACATATTTAAGGGTAAAAACATACCGATGTTTCCTCTGTGGATATTGTAGTTGTTCATATGGTGAATCATGCAATGGATGCTGGGAATGAACTTTTAAACTACCCTTAGGATTGGAATTCATAGGGGCTATCAGGGAAGGGGAGAAGTGATTCTTTGGGGACGAGGGTGATCAGGACTATGCAGTTCTTCATGGGGAAGATTGCATATATTTTGGCAAAAAATTGCAAGAAAATCTCAACCTTGATATGTGTTTTCTCACATATTCAATGTAAGCTAATGAATTATGGGGCTGCATTAAACGACGTATCAGTGAGCTTATTGATAAGGAATGGGGGTCTGTCCTAGGGAGGAAAACAGTCAAATGAGAGTGAGGCCACACAGAATCTCAAGGCTCGCAAAATTGTAGTCACCAAACATAATGCTGGAACTCAAGGGAATACTTTTAAATAATAACCATTTGAGTATAAGCTAGAAACAATGGGGTAAGTGGCTGGAAACAAAGGGATGTATAATGAAAATAATTCGGTCTCTTATGCCCAAATCAAACTCTCAGTGGCTGATACAGATGGACCAACCCCAACATCTTGTCCTACAGATGGAATGAAGGGGGAACAAAGAAGAAGATTAATCAGACTGAGAAGACCAGGAATTGGAATGAGGGGGGAAACCTTGTCCAGCATGGTGAGGCAGAGACTTCTCTATGTAGTACCAATGTTTCTTCAAGTCCTACACATGGTGGGATCGAACTCAAAGAATGCTGGGAATGGATCAACATCAGTATGTTTTGAATCTACAAAATTCTGCTAATGAATTATGCTAGTGATGCTGATAAGGAAGCTAATGAATTCTACTAATGAATTCTACTAGTGCTGTAGATAAGAAATTTTTGAAGGAATCTGGCCCTAAGAAAACTGGGAATGGATCAACATCAGTAAGCTATTCACAGAATGAAACCCTGAATTAAAATTTATTACATTGAATATAATGAAATCATAAAACACTGGTAAAGAAAAAAACCATAAAGGTGTACTCCAAATATACATACAATGATATTTTGTATAGTAAATCTTATTAAAAGTTTGATATCAAATACATATACCAAACTAAAAAAAATTGAAACAAAAAAGTTGGACTAAAAAATGGGTATAATCAAATATATGTTTTGGTGTATAAAAAAATATCCTTGTTATTTTTTATTATAAAAAAATGAATCCTGAGAAGAAAAAAAAAAGAAATTTACATTTTTGGAACATAACATAAAACAACTGAACCACATAACTTGATGATTTTGCATCGTTATAAATCAATATGTTAGTGAATGATACACCTTTTTAACTTCCCTACGCAGCCCATGAGTCTCTGCTTGAGGTCACAACAGATTCTCTCTCATCTCTCTATTCATCTCATTTGATATATTATGGGATTCGAAGCCTTCAACGAGACAATAATGCATAACCCTAAAAAATTAGTGTACCTTTAAAAAATTATTTTAATGTATGGGATAATGTGGTGATGACATATAAAGAAAAAAACTAATGATAAAAACTGTTATGAAAATTTACTCATCTCATGAACATGAATGATTATTAATGTACCAGCCATTGTAGTTTTTAGTCGATAAAAAGGGTTGTATCCTTTTTTGGGGAAAACATAGTATTTTAGATAGTTTGAGAAGAAAAAATATGTTATTTCATTGTTCCAACTAAAATAAAACTGAAACATTACATGTTAAGAACAATCTAATTGGAATTTTCCATATTAGATTCTGCTGTAATTGTACCAAACGACAGTCTTGAAGTTTACATTTATCTACAGTATGATCCTTAGAAAAATTGAATATTAATGAATGATCAATTCAAGCTATATAATTCTATCCAATTTTTTTTGGATCATAATTATAGAGTCTATCCCTTGTTTGAGGAAACGTTATCATAGTACAATCCATTACAGGTGTTAATATGTAGTCAAAAAAAAAATAACAAACTTGGATTCTGCTTCCATTACATCACAAGATATTCATAAAGTTGACATTTATCTATAATTAGATGGTCAGAATAACAGAATAAGAATTAATTATCAATTCATGCAACATAATTTGTGGCACTTTCCTTTCTTGGATAATAAAAAGAGATGTAACAATTGTTTGAGTAAAAGTTATAACAGTAAAATCCATTATAAGTGGTAATCTATAGTCAAAAAAAATAAAAAACATAGGTAAATATCCCATTAGGCAAAAAATTTCTCATTAAAATGAAAATTCCTAGATACTTGCAATGGGATCAGGGGCTTCAACTTTCATGAACATGACCCAAAGAACTCCATTTTATAGGGAACAATGATTCCATTTATTACTGTATGTATACAGATTCAATGATGATATAGGGGGATAGGATCATCTAATAAAAGTAAGAGTTATAATACATGAAATTAGTGTTTATGAAAATCAAGAAGACATGTCCGATAAAAAAATACATCGTTCGATGGTGAGGAATCATTACATGATGTAAGACAAACTCCTGGACATTGTGGGCCCAATTTCATGCCCTCCCAGAACACATTAATGAACACACCATATGTTTTTTCAGATATCCTTTCGGAACAAGTTAACACTATAATATAATCCAAACTGACTCTTCCCTATACATACACATAAGATGTATTAGATATATTGTTTTGAATCCATATGAAAATAATTTAAGATGATTCAACAAAAAAATTATGAATGAAAAAACCTCAAGGATTCAGTGAATAGACAACCTTTGATGCTCCCCCATGCAGAACTTGAGAATCTGCTTGAGTTGTCCTCAGATTATCTCCCAGCTCCCTAATATGTTTATTTGAGCAATTCTGGACAGCCCAATGTCGTTAAGCTGGAAAGGTAGAGTCCCTCCAAATTCAGTGTACCATTCAACAGATGGAAAAGAAATGGGATGATGTGTTGTAATATTGAATTAAAATAACTAATGAAATACAAATTTATGAAAATTTTCTCACCTCATGAAACAGAAAGATTATTCATGTACCACCCACTAAAAGAATATTTATAAAAAAGAATTGACTTTAATGATTAAGTATAAATACCACGTCATGTTGAATATTTGATCGACACAAATAGAAAATGACATCACAATGTTACAATTCATTTTATGAACTACCAGTGTAAAACGAATCTTGGATGTGGTATGTGTTCAAAAATATAACATGCCATCACGATTTGCCACAATATTTACTCATTGTCGATGTTGAATCTCCTTAAAACACAATTATTGCATGTCACATACATGAGTAAAAAGAATAAGTGACAATATTTTAAATACAGGTTAACCGAACTAAAATATCAAATAATTTCATAGACATAGTATATAGTACCATCTACAAATGTCAATAGGGATGGAGACATATCCAACACAAATGGTTCCCCAAAACAATTCCTTAGCCAATGTTTTTCTAGTATAAGAATCCGAATTCCAAGGAGAATTTAGCTTGCATCCCTAAAATGCCCAAAAGATCCTTCATTAGTAATACTGAAATGATCCCCAAAACAAAATGACAACTCACATATAGATAAAGTCATGATTCACTTAAACAACACAAAAATAATAACATAATCAAACATAATTCAAGTGAAATCCTTTTCATTTTCATGTTTTTGTATTCACATGTACATAGAAAACAATTTTAAAACAATCAAATAAAAAATGAAAATACTAAATCATGAAGAGAACCTGATGGTCTAGGATTTCACATAGAAATATCTTCACCATCAAAAGCATTGAACGGACTTCTCTACATTGAAAAAAAGTTAAAAAATTATAATACCGTACTGAATTTTCAGAATTAAAATTATTACTGTTAACATAAAATAAATAGTTAGAAACCAAAATGAAGATAAAATAACATTTAGCAGGGGGTCTAAAACGTTTACCAGCAGTATGTCACGAATCTTTTCCATTCATAACTCTTTTCATATGGATGAATTTTTTTTTTCAGAAACTGAATATACAAAAAAAATATTAGTAATGGAACATGTTTTCCTTTGTAATAAAACCAAAACAACGCATACTATAGACCAAGGATGTATTTCTGTAGAGTAGAGTGATAGATTATAGTACTCCAGATTAAGCTTTAGCTCAAACTCAAATCAGAACTCAAATTCAGTAAGATATTGGTTTTCAAAATTTTAACATGATTTGTTTTTTGAAATGAACAAATCAAACCCACCAGTTTAAGCACTGCAATATTTTATGAAATTAAAAATAGAAAACATAAAAAATTTACTATATGCAGTAAAACAATCAAATAAAAAATGAAAATACTAAATCATGAAAATAACCTGATGTTCTAGGATTTCACATTGAAATATTTTCACCATCAAAACCATTGAACGGACTTCTCAACATATAAAAAATGTTAAAAAATTAGAATACCGTACTGAATTTGTAGAATTAAAATTATTATTGTTAACATAAAAGAAATATTTAGAAACCAAAATGAAGAGAAAATAACATTTAGCAGGGGGTCTCAAACCTTTACCACCAGTATGCCACGAAACCTTTCTGTTCATGACTCTTTTAATACAGATGAAATTGTTATCATACCCTCAATATAGAAAAAAATATTAGTAATGGAACCTATTTTCCTTTGGATGAAAACCAAAACAACGAATACTATAGACCAAGGATGTATTTCTATTGAGTAGAGTGATACATTACAGTACTCCAGCTTAAGCTTTAGATCAAACTCAAATCACAACTCAAACTCAAGGTGTGCAATGAGACCGTATAATTCTCAGAGGATATTACAGTTAATCAATTTGACAAATAAACATACAGTGGCATATGAACATAGAAAATTGAAATTAAAATGGAATAAGTTGTGCTTCGAACGTCGTAATGGAAAAAAATGTATAACTAACGCTATGTTATTGAAAACAGTTATATAAGATAATTAAATCCATACATATGCTATGAAGGATTTACATTTTCCATTATGGATATATGTTATTACCTGTAGTACTATGATGATGCGGGTGTGAATTTGAATACCCCGAAGGTTGTGTAGATCGGAATGACAGTACTGCTGAAATAGGAATCCAAACAATTCATGGAATACTAGTTTGGGATTTCAATATGCAGGGGGTGTCCAGTGTATGTAATTAGAGCGGTTAAAATCAGGTCCAATGTAGTAGAATCAAACTAAAATGAAGTAGTTTATGTTGTCGAACAATTACCTAGAGGTTGTGGATAACAGAATGATAGTACTGCTGAAATTGGAATCCAAATGATACCTAGAATACCAGAATGAGAATTCAAGATGCAGTGGGTGTCAACTGTATGTAAATCGAGTGGTTAAAATCAGATAATATGGAGCATGATCAAACTTCAATGAAGAAAATTAGGTTTTCGAACGATTACCTAGAGGTTGAGCTATTTGGTTCAAATGGTTCCGCGAGTCAGTCTACAACGTTGGAAATACAAGTGCACCTTTGACAAGGATGGAGGTGTATGCTGGAACCGGTGTAAGGAGGAAGACATTGAGCGAGGATGACGCTCTTGAAGATATTCAAGAGTTATATGACGATGGCATGTAGAGACAACCGGAACCCTTGGTCATCAATAAACATACCCCGACCCAAACCGGGAGAAGCCAAAAACGTGGAGACCGCAGTTGAGATCGGGACGAGCTAGTCGTCGAAGGACAGCTGCAAGATCTAGAGTTGCTGACTAAATAGGTGGGCTTCATGGGATTGAGAGGTCGATAGGTTCGACGTTTCAGTCGGGATAGGTAGCGGGAAGCGGATGAAAAAGTTGGAATCCCGGGTCGTGCATGGGGAGAATATGAGAGAGTACGCGGGGAGGGGAGGTGTGGAGGTCTGTGCGAGGGGCACACATGTTTGAAATGACGTGGTGGAAGGGTTGATGGACATGTATGTTGGAAATCAAGTATTAGTAGATATAATAGATGTAATTATGTATGATATGTCTAAGAAGGGTTCTACTTATGAATATATTTGTGGGAGATGATTTAGTTCACCATTGTACTAGTTTTTTATGTATAAAAGTTTCCAATGGATCTATAACAACATTATTTTTCTGTTGATCATTATATCATATAACGAATTCTCATATATTAAGATTAAATTTATATATGAAACAATTTTTTGTTGTTATAGTTGATATCATAGAAATGATTATATAAAATTGGGTTATTAGGATGAGAAATTTATAGTTAGAACCCACAGGATAATAATACTTATTGGGTAACTCCCTATGATATGTTATTGAATGATTTAGAACCAGAAAATTTTAAAATATGATCAACATATTTTATAGAGTGTAAGATATGCAACACCAAGTGAAGAAATGAATATAACATCCTACGATTTATTGATATTTTTAATATTTTAAATAAATTCAATAATTTCAATATATTTCAATGAACACAACATTGAGATTATCTTGCGTTACATGAAACAACATGTTTAATCCATTATTTGCATTACACGCAAGACAGTGTTTTACTAAAGAATAATATAATGTTAATATTAATGTTTAAAATGACAGTTATTACCAAGTTTCTAAATTGGTGGGTATGAATATAATTAAATTAATTTTGAAAATATATTTTTACACATATTTATTAGTTATCTATTTATAATAAATAATAATCATAATAATTTGAAAGAAAAATAAATTTTTACTAAAAAACTTTATTTTCTTAAAATTTGATTTTGTCCTTCATAAAGAACATGATTTTAAATAAATTTATACCAAATTTATAAAATATATTTGAAAAAATATACCATATTTTTTAATTCAGGACAACAAAATTATCTTTTAATGAATATATGTGATATTTTTTTCAATTCATTTTATGAATAATAGAAAATACTGAATTTTGATTAAAAACATATTTTATTTAATAATTTATAATGATAAATTTCATTTTTATTTTGTTTTAAAATATAATTACTAAATTATACATCTTTTAATAAAATTTTGGTCATTTTAATCAATTATATATTTAATTTAGATATAAAATCATTGTCATCTTTTGAACATTTTCACTTTAAAAAATCGATTTCTCATCAGGTTTGTGGGATAAATTTTAAATTAATATTTTCCACCTATATTAATTTAGTATGTAAAAAATGATCTCATAGATGGAATAATTGTAATTTATAATTTATTATATGATCAATGTAATTTTTTACAAAAATTATTAATGAATGAAGTACAAATTAATTTCCAAAATTAAGGTAAAAATGATTTATTGCAGATTAAATTAAAATAACAAGGGTATAAGTTACCTATAAAAATTCCTAAAACAATGGAATAAATATATTTTGATGATTACACCTCTAATTTTATATAATTATCTACTTTTAATTCCTATGATATATGAAAAACGTTGGATCACAAAATTCTTTTCAAAAATACAAGGTGTGTCCTCTCCCCGAGTTATAAAAGGTCACCCCTTCTACTCTCTTCTTCACACATTCAAAAAATTTTTTTTAAACAAGTACCTAACCAAATGATGTCCCATATTCCCTCCCCTCATCATAGATTCCATATATTGGATATAAAACCAACCATTTAAGGGCATATTTTAATCCTAAGGACATGACTTGAAGAAGATGTAATGATCTTCAATTAGAATTTGTATTTTACTTCTCTCTCCACCTCCTTAAATTTATATAAAAAAATAATTAAATAATATAATTATAAAATTATATAAAATTAAATATTTTTATATTGTTTAATGACCTCAATTCATCTTTAATTCCATCAAATATGTTATGAAATCATTGGCCATGAATAGAGTGGATTACCTCCTCGTGAACTAATGTCGTTCACTTTTCCATTCCCACTAATGAATGTTGGGTGTGATGATATATTTAATATATCTATATTGAATTTATAAATTATTATTATATATTAAGTAATTATATAATATATATTTTTAACTTCCATTCAGTATAAAATATTATATCATCCCTCGTGTCTGTGGAGAACTACTACCTCACGAAGCGATGTGATTTGTCTTTTATAACCAATTCTTGTGGAAGGTGATAAAGATAATGTTAATTATTATATGTGATATAATTGAAATAATTGTTATATTAATTAAATATTAATAATTGTTTTCACAAAATATATATCATTTATATTTTTTCTTTTCCACCCACATAAAGATGATAAAATTATTCATGTACCTATGGAATCTGTCCTTCACGAAATGATATGACTCTAATTTAATCAAAAAGCCAACTATATGATATATATAATTATATAATATTTTTTATATGTTATTATGATAATTATGGTAAGGTAATATATTACATACCTCTATTCCGTATTGATCATTTAAAATGGAAATGTTGAACATGCGTACTTATGGTTTATTGTCTCCATGATCAATATATACTTCATTTTTCCTAACCAAAATTCATGATTAGTTTTAAAAGTAAAATTAATATAAAAATATGATAATTATTTTATTTTAATTATTTTTTTGATTATTAAACTATATAATTTTAACATGAACAGGATCTGTCATGATGAAATATTCTTGATAAACCAAAACATTTAACAATTGAAGAAAAAGGAAATAATGAGTCATTATTAATGAACAAGTGATAACATTCTATAAAAATCATATATTATATAATACATTTATATATGATTCATTTGTAAGATAATAACATGTTAATAACCACTATAAATGAGTTTAAATCACGTTCAATAAAAATAAAGCATAAGGTAACAAATTTTTTCTCAATTCCATTTAATTGAGGTATAATATAATATTATGAACCTAATTTCTTTTTGATGGTGTATATAATGCACCTTGGTTCTGTAATATGATGTAAAATTCATTATTTATGTTATTTTAATATTAATTTTTATTATTTCATCTATGTGGATTTTAATTAGATGTTAATAGGTGGTAATGAATATCTTTAATCAAATTTTATTATTTGGAATAAAATTTTAATTTATTGATTATATCAATCTTGGTTTTTGTGTATAATTACTGCTGGTTATTTTATATTTTATTTCCAATTTTTTTACAATTTATTTAAATTTGATGAAAATAATCTATCCATTACCTTATTCTTAACTTATAATTATGAATATTGCAATGTATTACCTCACAAGTTCATTTTAATCGAGAATTCATATTCTTGAATTTCAATTGATGGAAATTATTTTATATTTGTTTAATAAAATCATTAATTTTCATACCATATGGTTATTAATTATATTTTCATGTAATAGTACCATTTTCTGACTCTTATTAAATAAATTAATTAACAATAGGTTTCATATAAAATATTACTTTATTTCTATATTTGATGAGAAAAACGTTTTCTTCCAAAAAAAAATTCTGTAAAACTATCTTAATTAATGTTTTAAACCTCTATAAATTTATTTATCAAATTAATTTTCACTCATTTTTTCTCATTGAAAATTTTATTAGAAAGACTATTATGTTGTTATAAAAAAATTCGAATTTATCTTTTATCGAAAATATGAAATGAATCTTCTTATTTTTTTCAAAATGAGGAATTTTCATAACATTTTGAAAGTGAAAACTTAATTTCCTTTTTTTTAATTTAATTTAATTTACAAAATTCCTTTCAGCCATGAACATAATTTATTTAGTTATTCATATTACCTTTTACAAGGATATTTTTAAATAAAATGTTGTTTTTTAAAATTTATTTTCAATGTAAAGTTTTCTCCAAATATATTTCCAAATAAAAATAACATTGTCATCAAAAAGTAAAAATATATTTTTATGTTATTTCTATCAAAAATTTAAAAACCCATTTATTATTACCTAACTGGTTATATGGTTATTCCCTCAGTATTATTTCTCTATGAGGTTTATGATTATTTTGACCAAGGATATTATTGACAATCACTTTATTATATTATTTAGTGTTCATTAACATCCCCATGATATATTCATTTTCCTTTGATCATTTGACATTAAATTTCCACAAAATATCCATATTATTTATCATGGATATTCTCATTTCTTGTATCTTATCTAAATTCTAAATATGGTGTTTTACATAGAATAGTATTTATGTGAATTGGGAATTATTGATAAATCTGTTTCTATTACTCAATATGGATATTTGATATTAATTTATATTGATTAATTAATTATATTAATTTGACGATATATAACGAATTATTTGTACCAAAATTAATCAGTGGGTCTTGGTGTTATATAACCCCTATATGAATAGGTACGTCTAACAATAACAAAATCTATGATAATATTAAATGGGATTTTATCAATATATTAAAATGACTCATGAAATGTATCTATGGTTAAGGTATCATGTGACTACAACATGACATTCAATAATAAATCATTTTCTCCATGAAGAATTCATTATATATTATCCAAGAGAGTCTCACAATTCTATTATCTATAGAACCATTTCATTCTCTGTTTAATGATTTATTATTATGTGTTTTCATTAATTTACCATTCGATATTGATTATACCTAATCCAATAACGATAGTCATGTTATTGATTAAATGGAATGTTGTTTAAATTATTTATATTTACATAATTGTTATTGTACATGATATTTTTGTGAATGATATTATCTCTGTATGAACTTCCATCAGATTTTACTGATTATATGTCATGTATGTTTAGTTATTACCAGACTATATTAATTATTCATATTTATTCATAAATCTTTTCTCTATACATTACCATTACTGATAATTTTATGTCACCATTATTTTGTTTTCTTTCCAAAGTATTTTATAAATAGTATAATGTTTGACATGAAATGATATTCTTGATGGGATACAGTTATTCTTGAAAAAAGAATATGTTGTAATTTGTGTATTCAAATATATTTCAATACTCAAGTTTGTATCTAGTGTACCAAAACAACTAAAATATTATGTCCTTCATGATGGGATTCATTTTATCTTATTCCAATGTAATCAGACTAGCACTTACTCAGAGCTAAATGGGTATGGTTCACTATAGTTGGTATTATATCCCAAATTAAAAGGATCCATGGGAACAAGATTTTGGAAAAAAAATATTAGGGAACATAAAAATATAAAAAAAATTAGGATAAGTGTATAAGAATCTTGTAATGTTTTTGTAAGGAATATATATTTTTTTCCTAGAAATACATCCAATTCCATTACTACTAGGGGATTTTGTTTTGGAAGAGGTATACCTAGGGGTAATAACTCTGAAAAAGGATCATAGGGTTTGACTTGAGTGTTATCTAGTACAAAAAAATATCCTTTACTAAACACATATTTTGAGACTCCAAGGGGATATGGTTAGGATAATTCACGTTTTTCTTTTCAAAAATTTATAATGTATTTGAATAGTTAATAAAAATTAATGACCTAGGTTAAACCCTAGATAAGGGAAGGACCTATGTGCTGATAAAAGGGAAGAAGTATTTTCATCTTGGGGTTCAAGAATTAATTTTTAGAAGTGTATTTTTTAATTTGTTTGGTTATTATATCCATGAAACATGTTTAAATAATGTTAGAATCATATATGTCTTAATTAACATAAGATTTATGGATACCATCATAGGTTATAAATTTAAGATTGATCATAAGTTCAAAATCAAAAACACACCTTTTAAAAATATTTTATTGTAGTAATATCACTATGTTATGAATTCTTTGGATGTAATTTATGGAAATATAAGCCATTTTTATGTTCATTTTTTTGTAGAAATTTTATTTGAAAAATATTGAACTTACATTTTTTGGAGAAAATATGAAAGGAATTGATAATTTTTTGAGTTAATATGGTAATTAATGAGATTATAATAATAGTAAAATAATTTTATTAGGCCATATAAAAAAATAAAATAAATAAAACCTTAGAAAAAAGGTTATTTCACAATTTATTTTATTTTAAGAATTTACATCATATTTTTTTTAAACATTCTATGAATAATATTAATATAGTTTTGGAAAATATAACATGTTTACCTAGTGATAACCATTCATTACTGGTAAGGTTGTGTGCCTTGAAACCCTGACCGAAGGATGATAAAGGATTCACACCTACAACTGGATGATGTGATGTGCTGGTTAATATGTAAATAGTTAAAAGATTTGATGAATAAGTAATAATGATATACTAGTGATATTAGTTTTTATGTTTAGATATTAATGTTTCACATTGAATAATTTAAGCCAAATATATTGGTTTTGGAAAGTAGTTAGATGAAGACAAAAAGTCTTGTTTTATGGATCTTAAAATCCATTAAAAGTGAATTTATTGGAAGGTCATAACAAACACATTTATTGATATTCATTTCTTGGTTTAAGGAATGAATTAAAAAACTTTAAGGCGGAACAAAAGGATAAGACTATTCTAATTAAATATGGTGAAATAATTTATGTATATTTCATTATATTCTTATATAGTAATTGATACTTAAATTTTAAGAAAAAAATTTAGAAACAAAAATGAAATACAGTTAACTTCATAGCCAATGAATTGAATATTCCCTTAAATGTTTAATGATATATGGTTTTGAGGCACTTAACAATATATTTATCATTCCCATTCTCAAGATAATTTACCTCAATCACTCTTTATAATTATTTATTAATTTCCACTATTTACATATCTTCACTTTCAACCAATGTTTCCCTACTCGGGATCCTAATTATGTGTTTCTACATATGAAATTGGTACTACCAAATAACTCTTATTACGAAGATATTTTATTAACACATTTACGATATGTGTTTATCAACAATTGTATTCCCATATATCAATACCTTGATTACCATGATCAAGATCAAATTGTGATGATTGAATTTATTTAATGTTGGTAGAATGTAACATGCCAAAACGTTAAACTATGAACACCATATTTTTTAATGTGCATAACACGCAATACCAATAATATAAAGGAATATAAAATCTAGAGACATTATAAAATGTTTACAATTTTAAATAAATTAAATAAATTATATATATTTAAATTCATGTAACATTGATTTTTATCTTGGATTACACACAACAACATGTTTCATTCATAGATTACATTACAAGCATGGCTGAGTTTTACCATACAACAATATAATATTAATAGTACTATCTAATATGATATTAATTTCATATAAATTAAATAGGAGGGTATGGATATAATTTTTTAAATTCTAAGAAAAATTATTTTCAATAGGTTTATTAGTTTTTTATTGAGTATAAATAAAAATAATAATCATTTAAAAATAAAAAATGTTTTTGGAAAAATATGTATTTGACAAAAATACTGTTCACTCATGCATGGAGAGCATAATTTATAATTTTTTTAAAAAAATTTAGAAAATTTATGTTTCAAAATAAACTTATTTTTTTGAAATCGGTACACCACATTTATCATAGGATTAATATTTTGATTTTTTAGAGAAGTTTGTTTGATGAATGATGACAAATACTGGATTTTATTTTGAAAACTACCATTTCATTTAAATTAATTATTCCTTTAAATAACATTTTTAATTGTTTAAATGTAAAATTTGTATAATTATATATATATAATTCTTATTTAAGTAATTTTAATCTATTTAATATTGAATTTTGGTATAAAAACTTCGTTAAATTTGATAAATTTTATCTTTAAAACCCCGAATTCTCATAATGTCAATGGGATTAATTGAAAATTAAAATTTTCAATTTATATTATTTGAATTTGAAATGTTTTATTCTTTATATCTAATCCGAATAATTTATAATTTTTTATAATTTTAAATAAATTTTTTACCAAAATGAATTGTGAATGCAATAAAAATTAATTATTATGGTTAAAGTAAAAATTGATTTATCGTGGTTTTAAACAAAAATGATAAGTGCAGAAATGAACTATTAACAATTATAAATTTTTTATAGGAATATATATACCATTTAATCCCTAATGTTCAATAATGGTCCATTTTTTCCCTTTTAACATATTAAAAATGTGCGACCACCCAATTCATTTCAAAAGAAAATATGTTTGTCCTCTCCCCCACTTATAAAAGGCACCAGTCACCTCTCTTATTCCCACATTAAAACCATATTTTTCATCAAATACAAAAAAAAATTACCAAAAATCCAATACCATTATCATATTTACATTATTTTTTAGAATAAATCCCTCTTTTAAGGCATTACTGAAAAACTATGGAGGATACAAGAAGAAGTGGTAATGATCTTCAATATGTGTCTTTATTTTACTTCATTCTCCACCTAAGTAAATTGTTATTATAGAATTATGATATAATAAAATACGGATATGGAATATAATTAGATTTTTTATAGTAATTTCATGAAAAAAAACCTTCTCTACCTCAATCAAATGGTATAAAAATTCATCCTTTGTGTGTACGATGGAAGACCACCTCACGAACTAATGTCATTAATTTTGACATTTCTACATCTCAAGGATTGGTATTATGAGGGATATAATGTAAATATATGATAGTTACAAAATCTTAATACCTATATATTCACTATATCATACAAAAAAATTTACCTTCCATTTTATATGAGTACGATAATGTCACTCGTGTGAATGAAAGACTATCACCTCGTGAAGCGATGTGATTATTCTTTCACTAATGGTTGACATGAGAGGTGATAAAGATAATTTTAATTATTATATATTATTTAAATGAAATAATTATTATATTCATGAAGTATTTATAAGATTTAATGATAATTTATATCATTTTATTCCTTTCTTTTTCACTCAGGTAAAGATGAAAACATCATTCATGTACTTATTGAATATCGCCTTTATGAAGCGATGTGACTCTCTTTTAATAACCACAAAACATGGATTATATATATATGTATATATTATTTTCAATATTATATTATTATCACTATATAATGTTAAAATATTAGTTACCTGTATTCCAAAATGATCCTTGAAAAAATGGAAGCCTTAATCAAGAATACATACAAACTAGTGTTTCACAGATTGTAATGTATTTCATTTTTCAAAACAAACCATCATTATTTGTTTGGAATGTAAATATAATATAATAATATAATAATAATTTAATGATTTTTCTTTCTTATGTGATTTCATTATGTAATATAAGGAATAACTTGATCTCTCAGGAAGAAACATGCATGATGAACCAAGGAAATTGACACTGGAAACAAGAATATAATGAATGATTATTAACAGACATGTGATCAGATATTATAAAATTTTCATATATGATATTGTAAATATTAATATGTATTTATTACCATTAATTTTCATGTTTAAGAAAACTTTGTATGGGGATTAATCATGTTCATCCAAATGGAATAATAAGTTTTGGGATTTCATCTCAATGTGATTTCATTGAGAAATATTGTAATGTTATAATCCTAGTTTAATTTCTATGAAATATATACATCCCCTTTGGAATTTAATATCATGAATTGATCATTATTAATGGAATTTGAAGATTCAATTTTTATTATTTAATTTATGGATATTTTAATTCACTATTACTATGTGGTGAAGAATTTATTAAATTAATTTATGTTCATTGGGTTAAACACAACTTCATTTCTTATATCCCTCTAAAATTATGTCTATATTTAATTTTTGATTATATTATACTGTATCAACCCATGTTTTATTCATATTTATAGTTATAAAAACTAATCGATTCATCGGACTATTATTTCGTTAATTATATATTCTATGCAAGGGGTTATATAAAAATCACATTTTAATTTAGATTGTTTTTTCATGAATTTAAACTGAATTAATTTTTTTTATAATTTTGTAATTAAAAATTAAATTTTAATATCATATGTTTTATTCATGATATTTTCAGGTAATATTAAAACATTTCCACTCTTTGGTACTTAAATTAATTTTGAATATATTTTATAAAAATACCACATTATTTCTCTCTTTGGTCAGAAATATGTTCTCTTCCAAGATAGTATTTTTCTTAAAATTATTTAAAACGTTTTTTATATTTTAATGATTACTTATGAAAGGAATTTACACTCATTTATAATCAATTTAAAAAATTCAAATGAATATTATATTGTTTTCAAAATATATCTTTTTTGTCTTTAAAAAAAATGTTGAAGGAATCCTCTTGTCATTTTCTATTCAAAGAATTTTCGATAAATTTATATACTAAAAAATGAATGTTATTTTTTTACATTACATAATTTAAAAACATACCCACCATTATTATTTTCATTTAATAGAATTTTTTCCATGTTTTATGAGTTTATTATTCAAGAAAATGATTCTAATGTGAGTTTGAAAGAAAACAATTTTCATAATGTTTTTCAAAATGAAAAGGATATTTTCCTCATGAATATTTTTAAATATTTTTTATAATATTTATATTAATCAATAACAATATAACATTATAATTAATTCAATGTCTATTTGTTGATAACCTTTATATTGTTTCTGTATATGGTTAATGATTATTAGCACTGACATTATGGACATTAAAATCATTATTTTATTTTATATTCATTAAGATTACAATTAAATATTGATTTCTAATAAAATTTAGTTATTACATTTTCTATAAATATCCATGTTAATTATAAAGGATATGTTTATTTTTTAAATAGGGTACCATTATTAATTATGATGTATAAAATGATATTTATTTTTAAATCTAGGGAAATAATGATAAATCTATATATCCATTAATTAATATAGATATTTCATAATAATGAATATTGATTAATGTTATGAATAATTTATTTGATATATAAGGAAATCACTGGAAATAAAGTGTTGGTTGGGTCTCAGAACAAGATATCCCCTTGATGCATTGTTAGTTCTCATGTGAAAAATAATTAAACTACCATTAACGAGTTTTATTCCTCTTGATTAAACTGTTTTTTGAACGGTCTTGATGGTACATGTATGTTGTTCCTATTACATGACATCAAATCATTAATCAATTCATTCTTTATGAATTTAGTTATTATTATATAGGTTTTTTTAACAATGATATTGTCTCTTTATGTATTTTATTATCAATTTAATTATTATATGGAATGTGTTTCAGTTATTTAAACTTCAATATTTATTATGCCTTATCCAATCATGATAGTCAGGTTTCTTATTAAATATAATGTAATTTAAATTATTTACATTTCCATATTTATATATATAGATGATATTTTTATATTGATAATATTTTTTTATGCAATTCCTTTTGAGTTCATTTATTATATGGAATGTGGTTCAGTTATTACATTACCATATTGATTATTCCAATTGTTTCATAAATTCATATATTTCACGTAAACCATTAATAGAATTTGATATCACACTTATTTTGATTCATTTCTATAGGATTCCATGAAGAGAACAATGTTTTATATTCTAGAATATTCTAATGAGGATAATATAATTCATTTAATAATTATGTTTTAATTTATATATCCAATTTTAATTAAAGACTCAAGAAAGTGGCTTATTTATCAGGACTACTAAACTATTAAATCTTTCATGATGTGATTACATATATCTAATTTCTATTTAATACAGTAGGAATCAACTCCAAGCTATTGGGGTCCAGGAATATACAAATGGAGTGTGGTTTCATAGAAAGAAAATCCCTCTTTGGATAAATCATTTATATGAGGCTCTAGAAATGTAATGAATATGGGTAATAATTCTAAAAATCAAACATTTTTCTGGAATATATCATCACATGGTGCACAATAATAGGACATGTTTCATACATGTGTTTACACACCAATGATATTTGTTTTTTAAATCAATATATTCATTATAAACTATCATTATATATTTTAATAATGACCCTGAATGGCCAAGATTAATCTTAAGGTGTTATTGATTAAAATGAAGGGGTTATGATTCAAATATACAATGAAAGTTTGGTTACTTTGATCAAAGATTTCAAATGTTCATGCTTACCATTTTGGAATTACTGTGGGATTTAATATATAATTATATGGTTGAGGAGCCTTGATGTATGATCTTATAATGAAGTATCCTTTTTTATCATGGAAATAATATTTTTTGTATATCATTAAAACTATCAAATAATGTCCATTTTTATTCTCATTTGTTAGATGTGGAATTAATAATGAAAATACATAATGGTATGAAAATCACATCCCATGTCTATGATTCATCTCAAGACGATGTTTGTGAGAATATTCATCCAAATAATATTTGTGTTCTCTTTTGGGATTAATTTGATATTTTATTTTAAAAAATTGGATTTCAATAAATAAATCACATATAAATTTTCAAGGATGTTAGGTAACATCTGATTTTAAAAAACAACCAATGATTTTATATCAGTGTAGTGATAAATATAAAATTATAATGGGAATCAAATCAATTATATGGGTCATAATTCCAATTGAAAATGGTTTCATTTCATATATTATATGGTAGAAGTTCAATATCAATGTAATCCCTATTTTATGGTAGTTTTTATGTCTTTTTGGACGAGTTTTATAGTCTTCCATCCAATTGTGAATCTTTTTTTCCATAGAACTCATTCCTAGTTCCCCAAATATTTCAAATAATAATTATATAATAGACCCTATTGAGTTACTGCAATTAAAATAGAAAATCCAATAGAACCATGGCAAGGTATTATTTCATCAAATTGTATCACATTGGGATGAACCTGTTCTATTTTTTATGAAAAAAATATATATCAATTTGACTATACATTGATTATCATCAAATGTAAAATATCAAAATCATGAACATGTATAATTTACCCCATATAGATGATTTGTTGGATCAACTATGTGGGTGTCAATACATTTCAAATATTGACCTCTATTTTGGTTATCATCAATTAGGGGTAATGAAAGAGGATATATCAAATTAAACATTTTTTAGAATGTATGGACACTATGAATATATATTGACACAATTTTATCTTTAAAATTCCTATATTGTGATTATTTTTATTTTAAATACAATATTTCGATATTAACTTCATATGATTAGTGTGCTATATATAAAGGATATTCTTATTTATTCCGTGATTAAGGAAGAGTTTAAAAATCACGTGAAAATTATAATAATGACCCTAATAAAGGATAATGTTTGATAAAATTTTACAAAGTTCATGTTTTGGATATAAAAGTTTTCATTTTTTGGGTCATATAATATTGAGAAAGGGTATATAAATAGATCTATTAAAGAGTGAAGATATTGAAAATTGGCTTAGACGAACCACTATAAATGAGATATGTAATTTTCTGGGTTTATCTATATATTATCAATGGTATTTGGAGAATTTATCGTGACTATTTAATTCATTCACTGAGTTAACTTGTATGGGATTCATATTCTATTGGATAGATTAATTTATGGAACATTTTAATAAAATAAAATGAATATTAGTTATCACACCTATTATTACATTAGCATAAAGAATAGAAATGATTTTAACATATAGTGATTCATTTAAGAAGTTATTGGCATTTATTACCATGATGAATGACCTGGTTATAGATTATATTTCATAAAAAATCATTGTTCATGAGAAAAATTAACTAACTCGTCATTTGGAGTTAGTTGCAGTAATTTTTTCATTAAAGATATGGATGCATTATATATTTGGAGAAATTTATGACATATTTACTTATCCCAAACATTTATTGTATATTTTCAATCAATAAGTATTGAACATTATCTAAATAATATGTTTGCAGATAATTAATGAATGTGGTTTCTAAATACATCACAACCCTATGAATGCAAAAAGGTGGAAGATGACCTGAGTTGAAATTTTCATGGTATATTTTCTATGATGTGGATCAAAAAATATGTGATATTTTTGGAATCATAATGGATGGTTCATGAAATCCTGATCCAAGGGGGATCATATCATTCTCAAATGGTTGATCAACCATCATCCTAAATAAAAATCAAAGAATTTCTGAAAGATAATTAATAGATATAAAATTGTTTAATATATGATCTTAAGGTTAACCATTATCATGATGGAGTTATAAGGTTCAGGAAAACTACATTTTTCGTCCTATAGATGATTTGAAAAGGAGTTATATGGGAAGATCATAATAATTTATTCTCTACTCATTTGTTGAGAAGAAAATATGAATAGATATCTGAATGAGTATTTTTTTGATAGATTCCATGAAGATAGATATTTTAGAATTTATTCCCCAATATATATTTTTTCAATAAGTTGTGGATGAGAGTAAAAATTAAATGGGGGTTTGTTACAACCCTTACCCATAACATAATTGAAATGGGAAAACTCTATGATGGATTTTGTAATTGGAATCCCCAAAACATATAAAGGGGATATTGCTCTTTCGGATATAGTTGATCACTTTATTAATTTGACACACTTCATTCCACTTAGGGATTATTTCTCCATTTATAAAAATAATCTATTAAACAATAGGAATGAGGTTGTATTTTATGGTGTAGTACAATCAATTTTATCTAACTGGGGTATAATATTTTCCTCAATGTATTGGAGAAGTCTTCAGAAGGATATGGATACATAGTTAAGTTTAAGAACAATATTTCACTATTAGATGGATGGATAGACTATGAGGAGCAAGAAAACTCTGAATTTATTTTAAATTCTGTTCTCTATGAATTACAATGGTAATTCGGATCAACAACATAAATTGGTTTATTTTTCTTATAATGATATCTTTCACCCTAGTATTCATATGGATCCTTACAAATTCCAATATGGTATAAAGTGAAGAACCCCAATACAATAGAATTAATATGAAGAATGAATCATTTTGGTAATTTATCTTGATAAAAAAAGGTTGAGAATTTGAGATCCATTCAATAGTACATAAGAGTATCTCAATTTAGGAAAAAAATTTATGCTAACAATAATCCAAAATATATAGAGTTTAAATATTTTCATAGGGTATTCCTCTGAATATCTCCCTAGAAGTGGGTGATTATATATGGAAATAATTTTAAGATAATCCCTAGTTATATTATTACTTTTTTACATTCATGGTCATACCTTGATTGTAGCTTATCACTTGGTTCTTCCATACAACATCTCTCGTGTTCAAGATGTCTTCCATGTATCTATCCTAAGGAATTACATACATGGTCCATCATGTGTACTAAATTGATAGGTAATACCACATATGAATGCAATTTATTAGTATAAAAATAGTTGGAGAACTTGGATCACTCGGAGAAATTTCTATGATACATGACCATTCACATGGTTATTGTATTTTGGAGAAACAACCACCTTAAGAAAAGAATGTGGGAAATTGAGGATACAATGAGGCAAAAGTATCCTATGTTTTTTTTTCAAAAGTGATGAAATATTTTGGGTGAAATTAATTTTAAAATATTTTAATATAACCCCATATCATTTATGAAATTGTTTTATCAACTAAATTTATTTTACTAATTATAATGTGTCACACAAAATTCCAAGTTTTAACAGATCCAGATATAATATTGATATTATTATTTAAAATCAACTGTTATTAATTATCCACTACATTTTTACAGAATAAATTTTAATCACCACATTTATTAAATTAAATATAATTTTTTGAGATGAATATTAAGCATTTCTATATAATTAACTAATTTTTAGTAAAGTCTTTATATGCATCGAAAAACATTTTCCTCAAAAAGTGATTTTCATTAATTTTTGTGACCAAATACAAATTATAATTTTTTATACATTGAGAAATAATTTATGAAAAACATAATTTATATTATATTATAAAAATTTAAAAATTCACTTAGCTTTAATTTTTTATAATTTTCTAATAATATTCATTTTCAATGAATACTGAAAAATAATAAATTTTATTTAAAACTTCCTTTTTCAATTAACGAATTTTCATGTATTATAATTTTTAAAAGAATATAATTAAAATTTTCATAATTATGTTATTATTAAATCAATGTATTTCATTATAGTCAAATTCATGTTTACTTTTGATATTAAATATTCTGTACTTATGTAATTTTTCTCTTCGGAAACCCTAATTTTAATCATGCCAAAAGTAATAATTCCAATTTAAATTTTCCACTTCTATAAATAAATAATTTTGAAGAATATATTTTGTTTTAATAATAATAATAATAATTATTATTATTATTATTATTGGATAATAATTAAATCATTATATTTTTCAAATTTAATTGAAAAAACAATTCAAATTAATTATCATAGTCAAGGATAAAACAGGTTTACCATGAGGTTAAACTAAAGAGATAAGATAAAAATTTACCAAAAAAACTAATCAAAATACCATTACATTACAATATTTTGACAGTTTAACCTATAATTTTATGTAATATTATATTTTAATTACATTTTTAAGTTTAAAATTTGGGTAAAACATTTTATTTTATATAATTCCATGTTTGACATCTCCCCCACTTATCAAATGGATATCCATATCCTCTAATTTTCACACGTCCAAAAAACTTTTGATAAAAAACATCACCAAAATTACGTCCATAATTCTCACTAAATATCATTGAGGCCTTAGTTTTATATTGATACCCTCTTATTAAGGAGTTAGGTATAAGCTTAATGATGTTCTTCGACCAAGAGGTAAAATTATTAAACTTACGTTTAAGTGATATTTCATCTTCCAAGTCCTTTAAATATTCAGAAACTATATTGATATAACAAAAAAACATCTATCATATACTATGATTTTATTATATTATTGTAATGACCTCTATATATCTCATTCTTCATAAAATGGGAGATAAAAACTCTCGATCATGTATAGGGTAGACTACTGCCTGATGGACGGATGCATTTGGATTTCCATCACCACCTATCACTACCAAATATAATAATATATTGAAACTATGTATATAATATATAAGATAGTTTAATATTATTAATTTTTATATCCCATATATATTCAAACATTCCATTCCATTAGAATAATATAACATCCCATGTGTGTATAGCGTACTATCGCCTCATGAAGCAATGTGGTTCATTTTTCACTGAAAATTTAAACGGAATGTAATAATGAAAACTTTAGTGAATATATATGATATAAATTAAATAATAATGAATTTTCAAATGGTAGAAAACATTTACTGTTATTCCTTTTATTCAATCGGGAAAATGGGAACAATTTTTATTCCTTCATACGACCTACCGTCATAATGAATGGTGTAATTCATTTTCTATCAAAAAAAATTTATAGATTACTAAAAACAAATATGTAATAACTATATATATATATATTTATATATATATATAATATTTATATCAGGTTTAAAATTCATGATATTTGGGAATTGTGATAAATTAAAATGGTAAGAAAAATATCAAATCAAAACAGTCATGAAAAACAATACAGTTATTACCCAAAACACGATTTTAAAATAGAATTGTTAATGAAAGAATGATAAAATGTTATATGTAAATTATATATGGTATCAAAAATATTATTGTTCCAATATAATTGGTTTATAATAATCTTGTATTTATTATAATATACTTTCAAATGTATAATAATTAATTCAATAATTAAGGTGAGGGAATTTAATCTAAAATTTAATTCTTTGATATATATGTTATGGTGTGAACCTATATTATTTTATAAGGAGTATATACAAAACATTTTATATGATATATAATTAATTTCATTATTTATGTGATATTTTATGTTTCATTTAATGTTACTAATTAATAGGGATTATGATTCAAATGTTTCTAATGTGGTAATGATTTTTTATCTTGCTTTTAGTTCTATAGGACACATGCCTTATACACCACTTGTTTCTTTTCTATGGTGTTTATAATTCCCATGAATTTATTTTATGATTATAATAATTATATTTATAGGATACATAAATACATATAATTATCTTTATTTCATGGGTATTTTGATTGAAAAGATTCAAAATTGTTAACAACATTAGGTAATAATATATTTGTTTATCGAGATTTTTTATGATTAGGATTTCAATAATACGATCTTATGTTATACATCTCATAAGATAGATGAATATTATTATACTATGGTTATTTAATTATTTTTTATGTTTTCATTTCATTATCCTCTCTTTGTTTTCTCATGAGTCTATAAGAATGTGTTTAAATAAATCCATCTTTATTTCTCTATTGGATCGAAAATCATTTTTCATCCAAATAAATGTTTTCATAAAATGATTTAGTGAATTTTTTATATTATCTATAATGATTGATTAAAATAAATTTCACCCATGTATTAAATTTTACTAAATGGTTTAAAAGGACCCCTATTCTAGTTTTTAGAATGAGTTAGTTTTTTCCTTTTTACCACATATGTGAATGGAGTGTTTTTTATATGTGTGAAACATGGACTACATTTTCTCCCATCATTACCACTCAATTATTTAAATAGTCCTTCATATGATTCAAATATTATATTAAAATAAATGCATTTTCACAATGTATGAATAATTTTTTATTTTAATAATGCAGATTTTCAAATAGAAATGGTCATTTTTCTCAATAAATATTCCATGTGATTATTCAATGTCATTTTCTATCTGGGATGTAATCTTTTGATGTTACATAAGAACTATATAGATATCATAATAGGATACAATTAATATCATTTATCTGGACAGTTTATGTTTATGATGAGAATATTTTTAGGAATCATTTTACTTTTTCAACAGGTTGTGCTTTGATGAAATAAAGAAATGTTTATGGTAACAGTTTATATTCTATGAGTTATACTATGATGAAATGTTTATGAATACCAGTTTATTTAATAAGTTTTGATAGGATGAATGGTTTATTATATTGTTTCACACCACTGTTTTTTTAATTCTTTTATAGTGATTATGTTATATCCATGGATGATTGTTATGTTATAACAATGGATAGTGGTTACACTATAACCAAGGATGGTTGTCACATTATAACCCATGATGGGTTGAACATATATATCCCACTAATGAATTTTTTAAATGATTAATATAGCATGTTATTACTATAACTATAATTGAGAGTGAATTCAGCTGAGTAAGAAACAATATCAACTATGATAGTCATCAGAGGGAAACTAAACTACAATGACTGTTTGGGGAGTAAACTTGTTCCTTTTTGGTAACCTGGTAATAAATCCTTGACTACTACGGAAATATTATTCTATGATTTTGATTATCACTTAAATCCTTGTATCATAAAATTTTATGCTCCAATGGATCATGTTCATTGATCTCATTATTATTCAGGTCTTATGAACCTCCAGTATATATTCCATGACTTATATTTATAAATTATGATATGAAGAGTACGGTTTCCAAATTTTAATATTGTGTTCTTATAAAATTATACTCATGTTATGTTGTTATCTCCCTTATTAACCCTTAATGATAATATGATTTTTCCCTTTATTATTTTTCCCCCATGTTATGTATAATGGTACTATGTATGATATTTCTATGAAAGGTGATAGTTGTCAATAACACAATAGGAGATGATGTACTTCACCTATAACGTAGTTGTTTATGTATCCAATTTCCAAATGAAAAATACATAAAAAATTATTGTATAGATCATTTTGTTATATAATGAATATACATTTATTAATATATAATAGATATATTTGAGAAGTGTGGATCTTTATCATATTAAAAAATTATCAAATTAATGTATATTTAATTCATTTTAACTACTATATTACCTAATAGATTAATAATATATTATAACACCTTTTTTGTAATCTATTACGTTAAAATTGATACTTAAATTATTTTTGAAATAATATTATAAAATTTAAATAGTTTATAATATTTTTTATATTAATAAATATACTGATTTACTAAAAGTATATAGGAGTTATTTTATTCATATTATTCATCTGTAAAATTCTCATTCAATCAAAATTATATATTATATTTTTTTTAATGAGTTTAATATAGGATTTAAATGGAATAAATATTTTTATTCAATACAAAAAATATATATATAGGTAACTATGTTTTTATATATTTTGATAATTTAAATATGTTGTGTAATGGTGATGATTTTTGAAAAATTATGTGAGAAGAGAACCCAGGAATATAGTTAATGATTAGTTGAAAAATAAAGAACAAGGGACACAATATGAAGGACATGCTGACTTTTTCAATAATCAATAGTATGAAAATTTTTCTTTATTGTCAAAAAAGTTATTTATTGACTAAAAGTCAATTATGGTGATAAGAATGTAAAATAAACTATTTCATTCCTTACTAATAAAATGATAAAATATCATTGAGAAACATTCGCTTTAACATCTTCATATATCATGTAGTTTTAATTATTTTCATGTTTTCTTCTCTTTTTCACTATATTTGTAATTATTATAATTGTTTTATGGTTCTTCTAATCATAATAAATGAATTATTTTTTTATTCTGCCAATAAGAAGTAATTTTCTTGGATTTTGAATCCAAATTAAAATTCATGTCAATATATTTTGTTAGTTCAGTACAAATTATGGGTTATTCCATTGGATATTTTAGAAGTAAGAATCTTTAAATAGTTATCACACATTTAATTATTTGTTCATATTATTGAATAAAAATATTCTTCCCATGTAGATAATAATGGAGAGTGAACTAGGATCTTTTGATCTTAGCCACTATACAAATATTTTGTACATATTTAAATTTTCACTACATTGAATCATAAACATTATACTACACTATTGATCAATAACTAATAAAAAATAATAGATTATTTTTTATAAAATTTATTCAAATAATTTTCACCTTCTCACCCCCTATATTATATTATTTTCATATATCTCTATCCAAAAAAATTATCAAAGGGTAAGAACTTCTTATGGATATTTATGAATTGTTTGTGTATATATTGATTCTGTGAATTGTTATCATTAGGTATTTGCACTAGATATATATTTTTTAGTATATTTTGGAATATTTTTCTTACAAAATATAAGACATAATAGTTTTAGGAATAAATATATGTTCATGAAGATGGTATGTATTAATCTTAATAATTATTGGATACCGAAGAATCACTCAATTATTCAATTAAGGAGATTATAGGTACTCAAATTATAAAAATGAATCATATATTAATAGATAATTATTGATCAATCAAAAATCAATGAGAAATATTATGAGCTACCAAAATCCGATATCGAACCACTAGTATGAATCAATATTGTAATTTATTTAATTATAAATAAAAAAAATTGTACATTGTTATTCAAATAATTTTATATATCCATGTTTCATCTTGTTTGATTTCCAAAGAAATATATATAATTCTATAAGTTACTCACTATGTGAAAAAAGGTCATAAAATAAGTAATCATTGATTTATTAGAGAAATTTACAAGGATTTCAAGAACGAATATGATGAGTCAGTGAATATAATGTTCAACCACTTTGATATTATAACAAATTGTACGAGTTCACCTTGTGATGTACCAGATAATAAATATGTTCTTTAATGGTTAATAAGGTCACTAAACAATATGTAATGCAATAAAAGTATAAATCTATGATATTATAAATTATAAAGATTATACCTTAGATAAAATAATTCGTACATTGTTGTAGTATGATATTGAATTGAAAAACATTATTGAAATGGAGTCAATAATGAATAAAGGTGTTTCTTTAAATTATAATTTTCTTAATTTTTCTAAATCCTCTAAATCGCTTTCCTGAGAAAGTTTTATGGTAGTTTATCAAATTAAAATAACTATTTCAAAATATATAAAAAACCAATGTTTAAAGAAAATTTCAAAAGGAATGACAAAGAAAAACAAAAAATTAATCTTATAATAATGAAAGATGATTAAAATTAAAATTTTTATTTGAAAATAATAAAGGTCACATCAAGACTGATTTCGCAAAACTAATGCATTCATATAATATTAAATATATAATAAGAAAATAAAAACAAGCTTTGTTTTCTGGATGGGATTTCTCATATATCTCTTACTAAGAAAGTGAATAGATAAGTGAAATGAAAATAGAGAACCTTTATCTAATTGTTGGATAATATTAGGTACTATATTATTATATTCTCAATTAATAACTCATTTGAATGTGTATAATAATTCATTATGTGATGTTAAAAAATATATTGATTTCGATTTATCTGGGATATGTTTTTCAGATTTCTAATAATAACTAACTAATTAAAGTAAATTAAGAATTCTGGAATGATAGTATCAAAATTACTGAAAATTGTATAGAATTAATAGGTAAAAATAATATTTTTTAATGAAAATTAAAATATAAAAAAGGGAATGTGAATATAAGAATATCAATTTTTTTATGAATTGTGATTTTGAAATGAATTATATTTCTTAGATTTTGAAATTAAAAGAAGAAATTGATCAAATAAATGATTTTTTTTATGTAAATATTATTGGTAATGAATTATGTTTTAGTTTAGTCATCAATAAATTAAATTTATTTGGGAATGAATGTAATATTCTCAATCATGAAATTAAGAAACATCGCTATATAGGTTCAAGTTATAATGAAAATGTATATATTTATTTAAAATCTACTATTTCATAAAAAAAATTATGTTTGAACTCATGATATCTAATAACAATTATTATAGAATTTTATAAATATTAAAAATGTCCCAGAACATCTGACAATTTATTATTTGATAAATGAAACATGTTAAAAAATATATAGAATAAAAGCTTTAGTTTTTTTTCATATTATATATTTATATATCATATAAATTTAGTTTAAATATTTTTATAGTAGCATGAATTCAAAGGGAGATTCCCATTTTTTGTTGAATTATATCGTAGTATGTAAGTTTTAAATCTATTTTCAAATTGTTTTTGTATATAGATTTTCATTTTAAGGAATATGATTACAAAAAAATCAACAACTGATGTATTTTTTTGTTAAAAATATCATGATTTATTTATTATAACATATAAAATTTATTTCAAACATTAGTTTTAGGTAGTTTTTCTTATTAAAATTATTAAATCCCATATTTCAATAATAGTTTGTATATTGTATTGGTTTCATGGAATTTTTATAACTATCATTATTCAGGGAAGTATTATATCACAAAAAATAATATTGTACACATTACACTATTTTTTTTTGAAAATGTAAAATGTGGATAAACCATTGAAATTTAAAATTATTAATTTTGTTCAAATTGTGAATTTTTTTTCAAATAGATTTGATTCTATAAAGGGTTAGATGTTTTTTTGCAAGAAATTAAGATAAATTACAAGGATTAAATAATTTATTTAAACATGTTCATAATTGATTATTTTTCTAAAAGAATTTATATTCTATATAATTATTAAAATTATTTTTTATTTGATGAAAATAATTTTATCAGATATTTTAGATGTATAACTCAAGGTGAGTTTAATATATGTATTTTTGTTATATTCCTCAAAACAATGTAATATTTTTATGTTTGAAGAATGATTTTTATATTCATATAAATACTTTATATATGTACTTTAATAGTGGGAATAAGATTCTAATATCACTAAAGGAGTGATTTCATTCCCAACATTGTTATAGGGGGGCTTTATCAGTACATTAAGTAGTTATGATAATGTCCTCAATGCTGCATTGTTCTATTTATATAACAGCACACTGCATCAACAATTAACATACTCACAAAATATATAATTTTACAGAAAAACATATACAGTACGAATACAAAAACACTATTATATACATTTCAAATACTGTTTCATATAATTACATTTAAAATTATTATCCACATACAATTAAAAACTGTAATGTTTCATCATATTTGGAACTTATGATCCCCTCTGAAAAAAGACTTCCCATGGAATCAATTTCTGAACAAATTACCTCCACCCGAGTAAAATAATGTACCAATACAATAATCCAAATTTTATGTTATTAAAATTATGAAGAAATAAAATAAACATGAATATGAAATAATACATTAATAAAATTAAAACATTAAATCAAAAGATACACATGGTGTTAAACAGGTCACACCTTGCTTCGTATTGAGGTACAGTTGATTCCAACATGCCGTTAATGAGTTATGGATCATTCTGGTAATGTATCAAAATATTCTTAATTTGTTTCTTGGTTTTCACTATGTCACTTTTTTAAATGAAATTAAAGTCAACTTTAATGAAATAAACACTTGGAGTTATACTGGTTACATCATGTCTTGGAATGAGGTGCATCTGATTTCTTCATGTCACAAATTACTTATGGATTGTTTTGGTAAAGTATCAAAATAATCCAAATGAATTTTCTCATGTTTTAGTATGTCAATTATTTCTTTACTAAAATTTCATTTCAAAATGTAAACATGAAGTTATATTCATAATGGTCACTTCATGTGTTTGTTTTAGTGACATTACTTCCAACATGTCACATTCGACTTGGTAGTCCCTTTCCTAAATTACAAATAGAATCGGAGTTCATTTTCATGGTTTTTAGTGAGTGAGACACGTTTTTAACTAAAATGAAAAGTTTTAACTGATAATATAATTATTGAGTCCTATCGGTCACATCGTGAATCAGATTGAGAAACAGTTGAATCTTACATTTCAAAAATAAGTCATGGATCATTATCAAATACTATAAAAACAATTTCAATGTTGTTTTTATAAATTTTCAATATGTCAATTATTATTTTTTCAAAAATTATTGTAAAATTTAGAAAAAATACACATAGGGAGTCATATCAGTCACACCGTACATCGTTTTAGGATGTAGGTGATTCCGAGACATCAAATATTACTTATGGAATATTTTCATTAAGTACCAAAACAATCTGAATGTGTTTTCCTGGTTTTTAGTATCTCACTTTTTATTTTTCCAAAATTAATGTAAATTTAAAATAAAAATACACACTTTAGGGCATACCAGTCACAAAATGTGTTGGAAAATGGTGTGTTTGATTCATAAAAATAAAAAATTTCTCATGGATAATTTTTATAAACTATTCAAACACATCGAATTCGTTTTATTATACTTTAGTATGTCACAAGTTCTTTTTACTAAAATTAATGTTTTTATTAAATAAAAAGTCACAATTTTAGTCATGCAGGTAATACTACGAATCATATTGAGGTGAGGTTGATTCTTATACCTCAAAAATGACTCATTGTTTGTTTTTTGAAATTATAAAATAAATACTAATGCATTTCATATTTTTTAGTGTTTTACTTAATATTTTTACTAAAATTAATGTCAATTTTAAATAAACAGACACACATGGAGTAATACTAGTCACATAGTATATCAAATAAGGCATGGGATATTAATAAAAATATTAAATTAATTATTAATCATTTTTTAATGTATAAAAATAATACAAATATGTTTTCATGGTTTTTAGTTTTTCACTTGTTGTTTTTACTTAAATTAATGTCAATTTTAAATAAATAGTCACAAAATGGAATTATAATGGTCAAATCATCCATTGAATTGAGTTTAGGATTTTTATTAAACATCACAAATGAATTGTGGATCAAATTCCAAATTCATCAAAATAATATGAATGTGTTTTCTCTATTTTTTAGTATGTCACTTGTGTTTTTATTAAAATGTTATTTAAAACTAGAAAAACAGACACTGAGTCATACCGATCACATAAAATGTCAGTTTGATGTGAGACTACTTTATTCATGTCAAAAACAACTTATGAATCGCTCTTATATGCTTTCAATGAAATTTGAGAGTGTTTTCTTGGATTTTTGTAAGTGATTTTTTTGAACAAAAATATAAATTTGAAATTATTTATAAACACTTTGAGTCATATCGGGCACATCATGTATTTGAATGAGGTGATGTTTATTCCTACATGTAAAAAATGACTTATGGATAATTTTACTAAATAATCAAAATACTAAAATTTCATTTTCTCATATTTGGGTATGTTAGTTGTCATTTTTATTAAAATTAATGTTAATTTTAAATAAAAAAGGTGTACTTGGTGTCATACCAGTCACGTCATGGATTAGAGTGAGGTGAGGTTAATTCCTACATGTCCCAAATGACATATATTTTTTTCCTAATGTATCAAAACAATATAATTGTGTTCTCCTTTTTTTTGAGTATATTAGTTTCATATTTTACTAAAATTTCAATTCAAACAAGAAACACACACATTGAGTCATTCCGGACATATCATGTGATGGTTTGATATGAAAATTATTCCCAAAAGTCACAAATGACATATGAATAATTTTCCTATATTTTAAATACGATCTAATTGTTTTTTATTATTTCTTATTGAGTGATAGTTTTTAAAATAAAATTTCATTTTTAAGCTCATAATGGGAACATTGAGGCAAATCGGGAACATTGTGTATCATATTGAGTTAAGGTTGATTCCTACATCTCCAAAATTATTTATGCAAAATTTTAATAAACTATAAAAACAATATTAATGTGTTTGATGGGTTTTCATTATGTTATTTATATTTATTACTCAAATTAATGTCTATTTTAAAGAAAAAGACACACATAGAGTCATATCGGTCACACCGTGCATTTGATTATGGTGAGACTAATTGCTAGACTTCATGAAGGAATTATGGATTGTTTTAAAAAATTATTAATATAATGTAAATTTTTATCATTTTTGAGTATTTTAGTTGTCTTCTTTACAAAAAATTAATGTCAATTATAAATAAAAAGACACACCTAGAGTCATAAAAATCACATTGTGTGTCAGATTGAGTGGTCACTGATTCCCACGTGTCCAAAATAACATATCTATTTCATTACTAAATTATAAAAAAAAATTTAATTTCAAATGTGGCCGCAGATTCCATTTTCTTTTTGTTTCTAACTACCGACACTACATATTTTGTTTATGTTATTAGCTAAAAATTCTTCCTCTAATCATTTTGTTTTCAACAACATGAAAGGTTTTTCAATAAGAACATTGACTCAATATGAAGTGTTTATAGATCAACAAATAAAATAAATCAAAATCATGGTAAAACTTTAATAAAATAACATGTAATCTCTTTTTTGGCTTGTTTAAGATAGTTGAATAGAAAATATAACATCCCAAAACATTTTTTAAAAAACTATATGATTACTAGATTAAAATTATTAGGAGATTAACATAATAATACTGTATATAATGATGACAATAATTGTAACTCTTCGACCCCCGATGCCCGGAGCTGGTGCATTATTTTAATACATTTTCATGACTACAAGGAATCATGTCCCAAAGGACCAATCTGTTTAGTAGTATTGGAAAATAGATTGCATAAATGAACATTGGATTATAATTTTTTATATAAAACACATCATAGATAATATTTTGATAATTCCATTATTCCCCTAGATTAACATTCCATATCAATCATTAATCACTTTTTTGAATCCTAGGTAAATAAAACATTAGAATGTGGTGACCTCTCATGCTGAGTAAGGATAAACAATATAGCAGAATCTATCGTAAGTAAACAAACACTTTTATGGAAAGGTATAAAACTAAAACACAATCCTCTTTAATAATTATCTTCATCATAGTATGGAATGATTAAATCAAAAATTTAGATATAAACATTCAAATAGATATAATAATAGTCGAATAATCACATGTAAAATCAATATCCAATCTCATAAAAAATGAATTCCTAATACATGAAATCTTAAAAATATCATCAAGCCTTCATCTAAGACACTATACCTAATTGGGTATAAAATTATTTAAAACCCAAACATAATTGTCTCATTAGACTATTGGTGCATCGATGGGATATAGCGGGTACAGCCCGACACTAACTATGTCCGATGCATTCCTCATGTGAAAAGGTGAAGCATAGCATAAACATTCATATTAAAAATAACTTATGAAATGCCAATAATTTAATAATAAACAATGAATGATATAAAAATAGTACATACACAACCAAACATATCATAACTCATTCAATACAATATATAATATTGTATTATATCAAATAAACCTCAATAAAGAATAATATCTAGAAAAGGATTTTGACATAGTTGAAATTGGTTAGTAAAACTCTTTTAGAGAAATAGTCCACAATTAATGAAACCATTTAAAAGTCACCAAATTTATAAAGGAAGATATTTAAAAGTGTTTTTTGAATAAAATTTTCCCATTATACATTGAAACTATTTAATGTAATTGAAATTTTTGAAACAATTGTGTCCATATAAATAATTCCATAAAATCATTTAGAAAATATGGACATTGATTAAATATATTTAGAAAATTAAATCTATAAAACATTTCAAATGATGATATAATTAATTATTAACCAATATAAAAACTTATGATATTACTTTTTAAAACATTTTTATGACGCATGGACATGGATGATTATTAAGTCCCAGTAAATACATACACATAAAAAATCACATATAATAATGAGATTGGGGAATTGACCCTTACTTGAGGTATGATACTCTCTATACGTGTCTACAACTCATGAATAATGTTTTTAAACATATTATTAACTTATATAATAATCACAATAATATTTATGATATCATATATTTTTCTTTTATGACATTATATTACTCATCTATTAACAATTCCTTATAAATTTAACATTTCACATACGTGTTTTGATTTGTTATTATTGATTATATTATGTAAATCATGATTTTATTACATATAGAATATATAATATGATTTATATATAATATATATTCATTATATAAATTTATATTATAGATAGATATATGAAATGGAATACACTACCCATGGAGATGGTAGGTCATATGTACGCATGAACGTGGTTTCCATTTTCTTAACGTAAGGATGTTTGTGAATGACACACACACATATATATATATATACATTATTATAATAGCCTTATTATTTTATATATTTCATAATTATTCAAATATATATATATTTATTTATAATCATTCTTGGATGGAGGAGGTGGAAGATGAGTCTCATCACATTGTGGAGACAGTAAGCTATACATAGGTACGAGTGATGATATCATTACTTTAATGGAAAATGATATTGGAATGGATGGTGTATTAATTATACTGAATACTAATCATTCCATATTCATTTTTTATGTCTATCATACTAATCATTATACCCATCCATATAATTTAATTTGAAATAACTAATTATCCCACAACAATGAGAGTGTATGTCGTATGTACGCATGTGTGGTGATATTATTAATCATAGGATTCATTGTATGAGGCATAAAATTGTCCCATTATTATAACAACATATCATTATATCTATTTTACTGGATTTGTTTCTTTGTTATGTAAACAACATAGAAATAGGAAGTAAAACAAGAAATGAACTTTGAAATAAGGGAAAAAACTATCACCTCTTCTTCGGATGTCTCCATTTGATTTCCAAAAAAGTAATCATTATGTTTTTTTATATAAAAAGGGTGGACTTTAGGGGGAATTGAGGTAAGTTTGGAGGATTTTATATTAGGTTTTCATTGATCCTAATGGATTTTGTTTTTTAATAAAAGAGAAGTATAAGTGCCCATTTATGTGAGAGGTGAGGGGAACATTAGAGAAAGATTGAAATATTAATTTATTATATTTTTATTTTCGGTTTGTAATAGCTAAAAAGAGATTTATTTCGAGTATATGATCTGTATGGGTTTATATACTCTCATCCAATGATTTATTTCATATTTAGGTTATGAAATTAACCTTAAATTTTGTGATTAACCCTAAGTTAAACAGTTTAACTCTTACCATTTATTCTTATATGTTTATACTATATGGTTAATGTAGTTATTATAAAATGGAAAGAGGATCTAAAGTGGATCATTAATGACATTTGTAAAAATATATAAATCATTTTTTTAAATATAATAATTTTAGGATTTTTATATCATTTAATAATATAATATTTTTTTAACTCATTTGTCACATTTCACAATATTTAGTAATTGATTTTTTTAAAGTCATAAAATTTTTATTACTTATAAACAAACGAAATTTCTAAAATATAATATGTCATAATAATACCTAAAATTATTTTATAGATTAAATACATTAAAATTAAATTTATTATAATATTTCTAATATCATTTATTTGATTCCTTCATTAATAAGGAAGACACTATGTCATTATTATGTCATAAATAAATAATTTTATTTATGTAAAAAAATTATACATAAAATTCAGTGAAATAACAAATAATTATTTATTTATAATTAATATCTGTAGTGAAATATATCAGTCATATAACCATATATTTAGTTAGTATAACATGCACGTTTATGTTATATTCAACTTTTGATTAAGTTAAATATTCTAAAATACCATTTTCACACCCATGTGGCTCTCAAATGCCAATAGTTCAGCCTATGTATGATCACAGTCGAAATTTACTCATTTTTTAGGATTATGACACATTTAGGGTAGTTTTATATTATCATAATATAATTTTTTACCCATATTTTCCTTATTTACCATTTAACCATTGTAAATAAATATTATTACTGAAGCAACTATTCATAATGTGAAAAAATAAAAGGTACATATTTACACAATTTATAACTTCTGATTAAAATTCCGGAATCCAATTTTCTATATTAAAAAAACATAATTAGAAAAAATTAATTTAAAATTAATTCTCATTGTCAAAACCACAAAGTGTGTTTTTAAGAAGTAAAAACTATTAAAAGATTAACATGTGTTTATATCCAATTTAAATGTAAAATTAATTCAAATTACATAAATTATATTAAATAATAAAAATGTAAACTCATTATTCTTTAAAATCACTCAAATTTTTAATATGACACTAAATTGTTTCAATTAATTTTTTTTCAATTAATATGTCGTATTTCCCACTATTCAGGAATATTTGAAAGTTATAAGAAAAGTACCAAAAAATCATCCAAACTAGATTTGTATTACCCTCTTCTAAAGAAAAATTTAATTTCATAAAATTTAATATAAAAAGTGTAAAATATTGGATTTAAAAGGGTTTTCCATTAAAAGGTAGAAAATTGATTTTTTTTAAAATACTTCATTTATCTAAAAAATTAAATTTATCCTTATATTATGTCTAAGAAATACATAATATTAATGTTCGACTAATATGAGGTATATATAAAATTGAAAATGTGTTTGATATTATTCATAAAAACTTTTTAAATGGTTAATTTGATAGGTCGTGGTGCACTCGAAATCGGTGTTACATATAGTGCATACTATTGAATTATTTTGAAGAGACATTTAGTGGATACTTTGGGTGTTAAATTATACTCTCCATTAAAAAATTGTTTCCTCACAATATTCATATTGGGTTTGGTAACTATGGTTTGATTATTCAAAATTCATCAATTTTTATCCCACATTGGAAAAATTGTCGACATAACATACACATTAAAGTAAAGAAAGGGAAGTAAAAAGGTTACCCAAAATAACACATACTTGGGTTAAATGTAGAGAAAAATGGACATGAAAGAAAATTTAACAGTCAATTTCTGATGGAGACTCATAGAGAACATGATTAGGAATAAGTTAAAAACTAGAAATATATAAATCTATATAGATCTACATGACCATTTAATTCATCAAAAATGAATGATCTATGAAATCATATTTAGTTTTATGGTCAATTCTCTAATGTTGTAGATTTAACTTTTATAAATGACTATGAACACAAGGAATCTTACTTTTTTGACACGTATATTTTCATACTTTATCTAATCCCTACCTCAATCCCATCGTTCGATTCAAAAGACAACACTAAAAAATATAATATTTATCATAATTTTATCAGGTTACATATATAAAAATATACCATGTAAATATAGAAAATTATTTTATACTAACCACCGACATCATATAGGATAATGTAAGGTGATAAAGCCTTGTCTCACTTCGGTTGTGGGTTCGATTCTTACAGCCTTGTCTGGTGCAATGGGTTGTTGGTCGACCTACGAGTTATCCCTTTTCTAAAACAATATTATTATAACATTCTGGAAATAACCTAAATAAATGTTTTAACCATAATCAGTACTATCCAATGTTCCAATTAATCCATTCCAACCTTCAGAGTTCTCCAAGATACTTTTGTTCAAAATCTATATAAAGGCCTCTAAATTTTGAAAATCAATTGCAACATCAGATTCCCCAAACAATGTAATGATAAACTAATGGTTTCTTACTGAATATATGATTTCATTTATCATATTAAAATCATAATGAGAACAAAAATAATGTGTTAAAATCCCTATAAATATCACATTATTTTATAACCAGAATATATTCCATGAATCCAAAAACACAAATAAATTAATTATACTACATTCACCGTATTAATGAAATAATATTGACCTTGATCCATATGGTTTTTATGGGTTATATTCCCCTGATTCTTATGAAATTCATGTAAAAATTGTACCCTATCCTTAAAATTTAATCACTGCACATTACATTCTTATTTATTTCCCTTAAAATCACGAGCATTGTTGCCTTTTTCTCCACACGTGTAACATGCTGATGTCCCTAATATGAATTTTCCTAGATGTTTATTTCTAAATATATTATAGGATTAGAAATAAACCTTTTCCTTCATCGCCATTACTTTTTTTCCTTTCTTAGAATTCTCAGAATCTTGCATCTTCTATTGCTTCCCTTTAAAGACATAATACTTAGATAATTATTTCTCTGCCTTGATGGAACATGAGGTTATATCATCATACGATGAGAATTTTTTTGGAGACCATTACACTTAAATGGAATGGTTTTAAACCAATAATGAATCGATAAATAATTTTTATTGGGTTACGTATATAGCATTCAACAAATCATGTTATCCTTGTAAAGTTACCCTTATACGTTGCAACATTCTCATCCTTCTTTTTCCTAACATTCATAAATTTCCTTAACATATCAACTCATTGTTCACAAGGAAAATATTTCTCAAGGAAAATTTATTAATGTCTCTCCATTCCATATTTTATACATCTTCATCATTCCTGGTGTTCCTAATTAATGACATCCATTGATCCACATATCCTAAGAGATGATAAACTTCCATGATAATGTTTTCACCTTTGTTACATCCCAATGAAATATGTATTTTCTCTACGGAAGTTATCTATTGCTCAGAAATAAATGGATTTATAGTTTCATTGAATGTTAGAGTTTGTTGTATCCTAAAGAGTTCTGACATTGATCCATTAATTTGTTGATTAGGGTGCTCTATATAGGAAAGAATGTTATTCATAACCTGATTCAGTTGTCCTATTATGGTCATAAGCTGTTCAACCCCAATTGCACTGCCATCTCCACTATAATTATCTTTCATAGGAGGAAATTCCCTACATGGATTACATGAATTGATACTGTTTCCATTCCTTCCACTATGTTCTATTTCTAAACAATGACATATATTAGATTAGGTTATGAATGATAATATATAATTGAAAAATAGGAAAAGACATAAAATAAATTGAAAAAATTGTGCATATCTAATCCTTAATCATAAATATGGTTCCCTTAAGGTCATATTTACTCATAAATACTTCATAATGGTTTGAAAAATTTTTTTAATTATTGTATGTATATCCCCTAGGATTGTCAAACGAGGTGCATCGTAAGGCATGTTGTTGGGTACCTTGTAAACTCGAGTTATGCCCAAACATCTTGTAAGGGTTTTCACCCCATGTTATATATGTGGTAGAACCATGTCCACGTGTAGTATACATAAAAGGATGTATATCATGGAATATCCACATAATCCCTAATTTACCATAAATTATAGTCTATCATTCTAAACAAATCCTCAATGTCTATCTAAGAGTTAACATCCCAAATCAATTATATCTAAATCTTTTTCCATGGTTTTTGTAAACTTCCTCTCATACAAACTATAATTCCCTGACACAATAAGCGTGAAGACAATTATTTATTTTAATATATTTTCATGATTTCATAGAATCATTTTCTAAAGGACCGTTAAATTTAGCATTGTTGTAAAATAAATTAGATACATGAAATTTCCATTACAATTTTTAATATAAAACACAAAATAGCTAATACTTTTAGAATACCATTATTTCCCTATCTTAATCCATCATTTCAATCTTAAAACACTTCTTCGCATCCTGAGAAAATTTAACACATGAAAGCGGTGAGTTCAAATGCTCTCTAAGGATAAAAAATATAGCGGAAGCTATCATATGTAAGCTCATTCTTCTATGGAATGGTATAAAATGGAATCACCAGCCTTTTACAACATTATATTCATTATAATATAGGAATAAAAAATAAAAAATATCATATTAACATTCACATAGATATTTAAATAGTAGAATAATCACATGTAACATCAATAACTAATCTCATAACGAGTGAATTCATAATGTGTGACATGATAAACATATTGTCACAGATTCAAACAAGAAACCATACCTAATTGGATAATGAATTATCAAATACACAAACATAATTATCTCATGAGACTAAAAATTCATCAAGGGGTTATAGCATGCCCTGCCCGACACTTACGATGTCCAATGAATTCCTCAAATAAAAAGGGAACTGAATATCATAAACATTCCTATTAAAACTAACATATGAAATTACAATACATTAACCATAAATCATTAATTAAATAATAATATCACACCCCCATTCAGAAATATCATAACCCATTGAATACAATATGGAATATTGTATTATTATAAATTAAACTCAATCAAGAATAATATCAGGTAAAGGATTGTAACATAGTTAAAAATGATGAGTAAAACTCTTTGAGGGAAATAACTCTTTTTATAAAATCATTTAAAAGTCACAAAATTTACAATAGAAGTCATGTAAAATTTATTTTTGAATAAAAGTGTGACCTACCATTTTGAAACATTTGAATGGAATTAAAATTCAAAACGAATCATGTCTATATAAATAATTTCATTAAACAATTATGAAAATATGGACATTAATTAAAACGATTTAGAAAAATAAATCATTAAAACAATTAAATTAATGATTTATTTTAATATTCCATTCCATTAAACCATAAAATATTTTATTTTATAATATTTTTTTGAATCATGGACATGGATGATCAATATGTCCTAGTAAATACATACACATAAACAAACTCGTATAATATTGATATTGGGGAATTCACCCTTACCTTAGGTCGAATAATCTCTTTACATGTCCATAACTCCTATATAATGTTTTTAAACATATTAATAACTTATATCAGAATCATAATAAAATTTATTACATCATATATAATTCTTTTATTACATTATATTATGAATTTATTAACAATTCCATGTTACATCAACATTTCAGGTAGGTGTTTTGACTTGTTATTGTTGATAATATTACTTATATCATGATTTACAAACTTCTAGAATATAGAATATGATTTATATATCATATATATTCATAATATAAATATATATGATATATATATATATATGAAATGGAATACACTGCTCATGGAGATGGTAGGTCGTACGTAGGCATGAATGTTGTTTCCATGTTCTTATCGTATGAAATTATGTGAATGACATATATGTAAATATATATATATATATATGTATATAATTCAATTATACTTATTAGTTGATATATTTCATAATTATTTATAATATATATTTTTTTATAATCATCTTCGATGGTGGATGTTGAATATGAGTCTCATCACGTCATGGATACGGTAAGTAGTACATACATACGAGCGGCGATATCATTACAGTAGTGGTTAAAAAATATTCAAGTGGTTGGTATATTAATTATACAGAATCATAATCATGTAATATTAATTATTTATTTCTATTATACTCATTGTTATATATTTCCAAATAATGTAATGTGGAATAATAAATTACACCACGGCCTGGAGAATGTAAGTGATACAAACACACATATTGTGATATAATTATGTGTAGGATGGATAAAATGATGAATATAGTTGTTACATTATTATAATAACATCTCATTATATATATGATACTAGATTTATTACTTTTTTTTGTAAACAACTTATAAATATAATGTAAATGAGGAAATTTACTTAGAATGAAGGGATAAATTGATTACCTCTTCTCTAGGTGTATCCTTTTAATTTTCCCAAAAAAACTCATTAAGTTTGTTTTTTCCCACATGTATCCTGTAGGATTAATTTAAGGACTTTTATATATGTTTTTTCCAGGTATTGGTCTAGACAAAGGGATTTGGAGGTCTGAATAAATGATAAATAAAAGTGACCTTTTATAAGAGAGGTGAGGAGAACATTAGGAAAAGCCTGAAATATTAATTTATTAATAATTGATCATCACTTTCTAATATCTCTAAATTTAATTATTTACAGGATAAGATGATTATTGGTCTAAATTAACACATAAATTTATTTTCAGACAAGTTTAGTTCATGAAATTAACCATATCCTTTGGGATTAACCCTCAGTTAAACAGTTAAACTCTTACCATGTCTTCTTATATTTTTATATTATAGGGTTAATATAGTTACTATAAAATACCAATAGAACCTAAAGTGGATAATTAATGAAATATGTAACATTATCTAAGTCAGTTGGCCGAATAATAGATTTTATTATTTTTATATCATTTAATAAAATATTATTTGTGTTAAAAACTCATTTATGGTAATTTTGAGACGATTTAGTAATTGATTTTTGATTAATTCATCACAACATGAATTCTAAGAACCAATGGATTTAACTCAAATATAATATGTCATAATCGTCCATTAAATTATTTTATGTCATAAAATATATCAAATTACATTTATATTAATATTTATAATACTATTTATTTGATTACTTCATAAATAGGGCAAACAGAGCATCATTATTGAGTGATAAATAAATATATTTATTTTATGTCTAAAAATAATAATAAAAATAACCTAATATTTGAAATATTTTTTTTATATTGAATATTTATAGATAAGGATATTCGTTCTATAAAGCAAAACTGATTTAGTAAAAGATTCATATTTATGTAATATTTCCCTTTTCATTAAATTAAATATTCTAAAAGGTCATTTTCACACCCAAGTGGCTCCCAAATGCCAAATGTTCGGCCAATGGATGCTTATGGTCTAAAATATCTAATAAAATAAGATTAAGACACATATAAGGGTTGTTTAATATTATTAAAATATTATTATTTACCATTATTATTCTGATTTACCATTAAACCATGGAAAATAAAAATAATTGTTGAAGTTACTATTTATAATGTCCAAAAATATAAGGTAAATATGTACAAAATTTAATCATTTGATTTAAAATATAGAATAAATTTTTCCAAATTCAAAACACATAATTGTGAGAAATTAATTTAAAATTAATTCTTGTTGTCAAAACCAGAGAGCGGGCTTTTATGAAGTAACAACTATCAACAATTTGATTTCTATTTATGTCAAAATTTATATGATGAAATTATGTCCAATAGACTAAGTTATATTAAATGATAAAAATATAATCTAATTATACTATAAAATAAATATAATTTATAATTTAACAAAATAAATTATTTCGATTAAAAAATTTGTTTTCAATTATAATTTTGTAGTTTTCACTATTCATCAAAATATGAAAGTTATCAGAATAGAAACAAAAATTCAACCAAACCAACTTTTTATCTCCCTATACTAATGAAGAATTTAATTTGGTCATTTTGAATATATTAAAGTTTCAAGTATTTTATTTTAAAAGGGTTCTCCTTTAAAAGTCAAAAACACTACATTTTATTAAAAACCAATTTTTTTCTGAAAAATTGTATTTTTAATTATGTTACATCTAATAAACACATAAGATGAACTTAAAACCATATGTAATATATATAATTCAAACTGTACTAAATACTATTTAAAACATGTTTTTAAATGGCTATAATGATATGTCATTTTGCGCTCGAACTCGGTGTTGCGTGTAGCGCAAGATATATAATTATTAAGAAGAAGCATACCAAGGAAGCCTGGGGTGTTACAAATTTTATTAAATAATTTGTATTAATTAAAATTTTCATCATTTTTGTATACATTATTAACTTATTTCCTTGTTTTCATTATCTTAGTTTTATCCGTGAATTCCAATCTCTCACGACCATAATCATCTTTGAACAAACCACTCAAACTCAAACAGTCGAATCCACCTCTATAAGAAAACATGTCATATGTGTGTAATAAAAAATGAAATTAATTAAAAATAAATAATAAAAAATCCATTAGATATATGGAAGTCGCATATTCATATTATTTGTGCACATTCATCCATGAGGTATAATTTTATTTCATTTCAATGAAAATATATATCATCTTCTAAATATTATTTTTTTCCGGAATAATAGTAGTTATGAAAAAAATTAAATACAGAAAGGATTAATAAATATTTATAATTAAATATTAATTATCTTATAAAATATCCCTTCAAGGAAGTTATTTTATTGATGTAATATGATCTCCCTCAGAAATTCACCACATAATAACCAGAATCCTTTACATTTTTTATTTTGGACAGTACAGAAACATTGAATAGAATAAGAAATTTGATTTGATATGTGTTAGAATAGTTAATTATTATTATATGTACTCTGATACTTTCCAGTTGTAGAACTTTTCTAGCTCCATGTATTCATGGGTTGTCCTCACGGCATGATTTTCCTGATATATAAACACCTCCATATCATAACTAAATTATCATTATAACATAATATAAAATATATTATACAAGAATTTATGTTATGAATATTGGATTTAGTGTATTGAAATTTGAACAATAACACCACGTGTGGCCGATTTGTTGTGTATATGTGCACTGAATCTAGGAAAAAAAATCATGGGAGTATCCAAATTGACTGAAATGACAATCTAATGTTTTATAAAAATCCAAAAAGTAAATAAGTAATGAAATAAATGAAAATATATTTTATATTATTAAATTTTATAGATTTATGCCTACCTCTTTGGTATTAAGAAGATTCTTCCATCCGTATATTCTCCTTCAAACAATTTCGCTGGATTTCTACTATTTCATCGACTTTTTCAAACATATATTTTTTATATAGAAGCGGCATGAGGACTAATAATTACTGTCCAGACCCGACCCTTAATGGGGCTCATGCTGTAACTAACCCAAGTGTGCCTCCATAGGCAAGCTGCTGGGGAAAAGCGTCAAAGTCGTAAAAAACTCAGGGAGACCATTGCTTATGTACATAGACACACTCACAATCAGCTCAATGAAAAACGGAAAAGGGAAGGGGATAACATGATGCAACACTATTATGGATATATAACATAAATATGAATCATCCTAAAAACAATTCATGTATAGTAAATTAATCTAAAAGGGAAAGGGGAAAAATACATGGCTAAACAAAAAAGTTCCATAACCCAGCAACATGTAGAAATGTAAAATAGTTAAGTGATCATAACGCTTGAATCCCAATATATGACCACCCCCTACATTCTATGAGACATGTATCAATATTATTCTCTAAAGTCATGATAAACCTGTCTCTCATCTACAAGGTCACTCTATGTGCAGGAAAATCCCAAACAGGGGTGAGTATAAAAATACTCAGTAGGATTCCCTTAAGTCTCAAAGGTGCATAAAAGATGTTCTGAAGAGGAGAGTAGTAGATAGAAAAATATGTAATAAAAGATTATAGAACATCATAACTAGGGATTATTGTAAGCTCATCCATACCCAATGATCTAGATGTGGTTGGAGTATGAACTTATCGTTGATTCATTACTGCCTATAGTAGAAGAGTAGACTCATCTAACCACGAGAATATAGACACGAAAATCATGTTTTATACCCCATGCATCTTAACCTTTTCTGGAAGGAGAGTAACCAAGGACAAAAGAGCGAGTACTATAACATGATATATATATATATATATATATATATATTTATATTATTAACCAAAAAAGACCAATTGAGAATGTAAGGGGATATCTGTATCATAGATCATGCTAAGAAAAGATTATCCAGTATTTCCATAAGTAACAACAAATGATTCCCATCGTCCCACTCTTATTACATGAATACACAAGTCAAAGGGGCTCATTCATAGAAACATGATTCTATCCACTTTGGATGGGTTCGTCTCACCCACAGAGTTTTAGGTTTCACCACAAGGATGTGTCTTGCTAGAAAAAACACCCATATTTCATGAATGTCCAATGTCACATCAAGAATTTCATATCACTATGCCAAACAATCGAGATAACATTTTACAAAGTCATTAAACCCCTACACATCCCTCCTAGAGGTTATTGTTATAAGAGTCATCAGCGAACCCACTACCCATCCCACCTGGTGGGTAAGACCAAAAGAGTAAATGATGAACCTCATTGCCCAGCCCCATTGGAGGGTATGTCCTGAAAGACAAATCGGCAAACCTCACCTCCCACAGTCACTAGAGGGTATTCCCAGAATAGTAAATGATGAACCTCACTACCAAGCCCCACTGGATGGTATGTCCTAAAGAGAGAACAATTAACCACACTACCCAATAGTGATGAAGGGTATTCCATTGTTGCTCTAGGGATTCTGAAAACATCACATACATCATATTTAACATAGAGTGTAACCTAGGACCGGAATCACATCGAGAACATAGACTATCACCTCAGAAATTCACCACACTTAGAACATCTAGCATCATACATCGAAATCCACTAGAGAGGGCCCCATCATAATCTACATGAAAAAATACTCAGCATAGGATACTTGCATGAAAAAATCTAAGATTAGAAGAAAGATATATGAGAGTTATATGATTCCTATAGTGGTACATGAAATTTTTGGGGCCCACACAATTTTTGACCCCACACCATCATCATTCCCTGTTCCTAGACATACTTGGGTACTAAACTGTGATCAAGTACCCACAATTCGTGTTACTGTACTCCCAGATTACATGAAACCTCTAACAGAATGGTTGATGAGGGCATGTTTCTTGTAACTGATCTAATGAGATAAAATGTAATTCTATCAAGATGCATCTTTAAAATGGCCTTGGATAACCAAATGGATCACACCATTGCATTCCTTGTGAAAAAATGCAGAGGACTGACTATTCATTTTCCCGAAACATACTCTCGGTGAAGAAATTGCATTCCACCGCACTATGTGCAAATACTACCACGTGGGGACCACACCTCGATCTCGAAACACAGAAAACAGAGCACACCATTGTGATCCCCTTGGGAAAAAACATGGAAACATCTTCTCATGCATCCCAAATGGACACCCGATGAAAAAGATTCATTCCACCATACCAACCATGAGTGGTTCTAAATGAGACCCATTGCACAATACTAAAACACATTAAACATATGGAACCCTTAAATTCTCCCCTAAAAACACCATGTATCGGCTATTCAATTGTCCAAAATTAACTCTTAGTGAAAAGGTGAAATTTCACAACAAACACCGAAAGCGGGGATCGTGGGGCCCGCAAACAAAAAAAATTCCGTTCCCAAAATTATTTATGAAAAGTATACATCCAATACAGGGTAACAACGCCCCTAATGACACATCAATCAGATGTTTTTTGGAGACGTATTGTCCGATGTAATATTCTCAAATAATAATAAATATATTTTTATTATTGTTGTTATTAATGAATGTTTTGTACCTCCGAACATTGATCCTGAAACAAACAGTTCCTAAAAATGCCTCAAAAGATCCACCTCGAAGCAACGGTCATGTGGGCATAGACAACACTGGAAATGGACCCTTGGTTTGAGAGATACATGTATTTTTTTTAAAGCCACGGTCTAAACCAACTAGACCAGCCCAGACTAGTTGGTATGGCTCGCCCATCCATCCCACCGTTGTCGCCTTCCGCAGTGCTAGACCACCATGCCTCTGCCTATAGCTTCACCCGGGAATCGTGATGTTGGCTTTCGGATCCACCGTCACTTCACTGATGCCGAAAGAACTTATTTGGACCACTACGATCACTCTGGTGATTCAAATTTCAACCCCAGACCAAATCTCAACTCCCCATGATAATACCATCATTCTGTTAGCCTTCACACAACCATCTGTCTCTGTCTCTACATAGGGAAACATATCTGCCACTTCTGCTCACTGTTTTCCCTCCCATGGAACCTGAAACTCAACTTTCTTCACATGTCGAGACTCATAAGTTCGACAGCATCACAGATATGGGTCTTGAACCATGATTAGTGTTTTTTTCAACATGACCGAAATTCTACCTTAACATAATGACAAAGAATGCAATGAATGGGAGATCCTGAATCCAAATAGACGATGTTTTTTGTTAGTTCATCCATCAAAAAAGTATTCTAAAGCATTAAATTCCAAAAAAAATCTAAAACAAAAACAATGGTGTCAATTGGGGGGCTGCAGAATCCGAAATAAAAATCACAACATGAGTTTTGGTCTATCATTGTGTTCTATATTCTATAGTCTACTAGTGCCTTTATTTTCATCATGATCTGATGATGTTTGGACATCACATCATTATCATCTAGAGCTGTGCTATCTGAGAGAGAAATGAGCAATGTCTGGATCATTTCCATTAACTCTTATTTATCGGTAGAACCCAAGGGTTCCAATATCCGAACCTCTTGTTCACTCTCAACTGATGTTTCCACCTAAGGGAAAACACCATGGTATGAACTCAATGACGGTCTCAGATTTAAGATTTTAGTCCCCATTCAGATGTTATTTGAAGTAGAATTTTAAATAAAAACAATTATTCAACTATTTTATTTATTTTTTTCACTTCTGATAAATTTTATATATAAGTAATGCACCGACAAATGTTATACCCCTCCAAGTGTAAACAATATGCTACAGACTAAATTGTAGTTTCATATTATTGATCAAAGTTACCATTTGAGAGTTATTTGGTCTTGAGATATTAAATTATTGAATTAATAAATTAATTCATCCATTTAACACGATGTTAATAAGAAAGGGGTATGAACGACCTGCACCAAAATATTTATTCTAGATCCTTTGGTGAACACCATGTTTTAGATCCAATTGAGGTATTGGATTTTTGATCTGATCAAACTTTTATGAGATATATTCTTTTCATTACATGAATAGTAGAAAAATAGTTAAAATTTTTGTAAAATTAATTATGGGAACACTCGGAATTTGAATTTGACATTGTCTAAGCTCCTATATCTGGAAATATATGAATAAATATTATAAAGTCATACAATGAAAAAAAAGAGTCTCTATATCATTCTCTCATTCAATATTTTCTTCCCCAAAAAGAAAAGCTTCGGAAAAATATTTGGGATATTGTACTCACACATGGCTCTCATGGTCCCAAAAACTCTTGTGCATGTTTCCATAATAACAAACATGAAAACTATGGGATTAACCATCCATGTAAGGTCAACTCTTGATGATGAATTGCATAAAAACATCCAGGTATCATCTCAGTTGCAACGTATGAGAGATTTAGTGCATCTGCTATAATTTTTGGGTGATAGGGAAAGGAAGTGTGCAACCTCAAAGCCCTATAGATGGTCATGAATGACCTGATAAACCTGTGATTAAGTCCATAGACTTGTCATCACATTTATAGATATGTATTTCAAGAGGCTATAAAAACCCACCAAAACCGAGTTTTTAGCCTTCACCCACATCACACCCTGGACAACTATTTATCCCTAGACTAGGGTCTCATGATTACCTCATTCGGAATATCCATATAGAAAAACACATAATGATATACAGTCAAGCAGGATTTATCAGTATATGTATAACAAATGAAACTCACTTACACACTTTAGATGCAAAGGATTCAACATTATCGACTGAAGAAAACTATACCCTCCTGCTCCACCATGGTCAGGTGAAGGGAAGAAAACTACTATGAAACATCATGCATTTGGTGAGCATGGGAAGTCCTACTAATGGAATCTTCACCAACATTTCCTCATTTTTGGAGAATATACTATCTCAAAGTTGTAGTCCTGTAGGATGTTTAACCAAGATCACTACCTCAGGTTCAAGTCTCTCTTGGGGAAGACACGCATGAGACTCTAGTGGTCAGAACAAATCATAATGTTCTCTCCCAAAAGAAAATGTCTCCACATCCTTAGGGAAAAGACTATTGCTTCTAGTAGCACATAATGAGTCATGTAGTTTTTTATGGGGTCTCCATCACCTTGACCTATACATGATAACATTAGTATCAAGAATTACATTGATCACACAAGGTACACACGAATAGGGAAGGTGATTAATCTCATCCCACTGCAAGAGGCTAGACACTGAAACCATGTGGCATGCCTCACATGTCTTTTCATCTCTTAGAGTGAGATTAATCCCAAAACCAGACACTCTTCTTCACTAACTAGTGACATTCCATTTAGAAGGAGTTCCAGTAAAAACCTCCACCAGCAATTTTAGGACCTACTCTAGCACACCACTGCACAACCCCACCATGAGCATATATGTCAGAGGTATTCATCGATATCACCATGATACTATTTTTTTGGTGTAACGAACTCTCCATTGGGGGTTTTTCACTCTACAAAAACATGTCTCAGAGGGGGAAGGAACCCTCTCCCTTTTGCATTCAAATATATGTCAAAAAATAGTAACACATGGTTACATCGACACCTCGCGTCACCCTTGTAACTCCTCAAGCAAGATGTTGGAAGATAAGAGTACCTCACATAATTTGTAACAAGTTTTATTGAAAAAAAATTTCTGTACACATAGTGCACCTATTCTCAAATTTTGGGTTGCAGGATTATTATCGTCCATAGAATGCAGCCACTCATGACCTTGGTTTTCTGCTCCCTGATCCTGATGCGGGTCACCTAATGGTGGTGGAAGGATCAATGTTTTCCACCAAAAAAGTTATTAATTATCTTTTACTCATACCATCTCCCAAGGGACTACCCTTCCCTCACCTAGGAGATCCATGATCACAACACTAGAACTATTGTGGTAGTACATCAACCATCCTCTTAGAATGGTCAGAAAATCTGGTCAGGTAGCCATATTCCATGTGACCTCACCTATCACAAGCATAGAACTAGCCCTCCATAGGATATCTTGGTTCCCTATATTAACCCTAAACATGTTCTTGGGTCTTATCATGGGAAGGCCTCTTACATCAAGGCCCCCACAAACTGACACTCTCTAATTGTGGGAGATGTCACAGCTCTGTCATAGAACTTCATGTTCTAGTTAACTGATACCCCTCTAACAGAAAACTCATTGTCTCCAGTGCTCTCTCCACCACTCTAGCATAGGTGGAAAATCACGGGGGCATACTACACTGTCAAAGATTTCTCTAAGGATACCCTGCTCAATATTCTGTTTTTTGATGTTACCATCGTATACCACATCCAAAGAGTATTGAGTAAGGTCTGTGAAGCTATTCATGTACTGAACCCCCATCATCCCTCCTTGATGAAGATCTAAAAGCTCATGAAACTTTACGAAGCATAAGTAGGAGGGGTATTACTCCCCCCAAAACAGCTCTTGGATGCCAACTAATGAGAGTGTCGACTAATCATGTATCTAAGTATCCTGGCTCTACCAACTGCAAGAAGCTCCATGGAAGTAGAGTTGATGTCTAATTCACAATTTGATATGTGAGTGTCCCAAAAAGACTGAATATGTGAACCACCAAATCTAGCAAAACCTATTCATCCTAAGGGTCCTGGGCACCGTTGAACCCCAGTGGTCTCTGACACTCTGACCCATGGAGTGTGCTCATCATGTGCACGTCCATGGCCATTGTTGAAGGGGTTGTTTCCTACTCAACAAGTGGAGGTGATGCTACCTTCCCACCTAGAGGAAGGGGATCACGTGATGGATTTCTAAACTGATGCCTCGTCACTCATAGAATTATCTTCAAGATCTGGATCTAGTATCATAGATGTCATCAATCGCAAAGGCATCCGGAATCTAATCAAGTAGTATCATGGTGAAAATATCATATATATATATCAACAATGATGGGGAGTTGAATCATGACGGACAGTCTATGAATCAATCCTATATGATGTGGGTACTAAATATTCATGAAACCAATGTCTTGCTAAGCTATGTTGACAAATGGGTAATTAGGGTCCTGGTGAATGGGTAAACCGGCCATCGCACCACCAATAGACTCCCTACACAAATAGACGCTCTCAAGACACATTGAAACCATTTCCTTAAATCCCAATCATTTCTTTTTTAGGAGGCATACGAACAACATCCCATGGATCAAACCATCTATAATACAAATTTTTCATGACCCATCGCATATTGGGGCTCGATCCGCAACTACCCTAATACAAAAACTCCAGGGCATGGGCTAGAGACTAACACTGAAGGCATAAAAAACTCAGGGAGGCCTTTTCCTATGTACTAGTACACAAACACAAACAACCAAATCAATGAAAATTTTTATAAGGAAGGGAAAAACTAGATACAACAATTCCATATATATATAGAACACAAATATGCATAGACCTCTAAAGAGTACAAGTACTGTAAGTTTAACTAAAATGGAAAGGGGAAAAGATACACACCCAACCATAAAACTACCACAACCCCACAATAGGTGGAATTGTTAAATAGCTAAGAGATCCCGGATATTTAATCCCACACTATGACCACACCACATGGTCCAGGCACCTCATATCCCTATGATCCTCTAAAGTTACGATAAACTTGTCTATCGTCTCTATGGGCACACTAAGTGAAGAAAAATCCCTATCAGAGGTGAATATAAATATACTCAATAGGATTCCCCGAAGTCTCAAGGGCACAGAAAAATATGTACTAAAGAGGGGAGTATTAGATAGAACAAGGTAGAACAATATAGTATATCTCAACCCAACAGGGGAGTGATGTATGCTCATCCGAACACAAGGAACATGAAACAGGGAGAATATGAAGATCTTTTCATGTATTCTCTTCCAATATAAAGAGAGTAGACTCATCCAACCATGATAATCTTGACATAGAAATCATGTGGCATTCCCCAAGAATCTCCACCTCTCTTGGAGATAGATTATCCAAATACCATTGAGTGGGTAATTTAATATGATATATATATATTCTCTACAAAATAATTCTAAACGATAGAGTAAGGGGATATTTATATCACAAATTGTCCTAGGAAAAGAGTAGCCAATACTTCAATAAGTAACCACCAATGATGTCCCCTGTCCCACACATCAGCCTTGATCATGCAAGTCAAAGGGATTTAATCACCACACCTTGAAAGTATCTTCTTTGAGTAGGTCTGTCTCACCCTCATGATTTTAGGTCGCATCACAAGGGTTTGTCTTTGTGGGAAAGAACCAATCTCTGTTGAGAGTCCAAAGTCACATTAGGAATGTCTCATCACTATTCCTCATAGTCAATAGATCACGTAAGAAATTCCAGAACCCACTAACCAACACTACTAAAGGGTATGCTGAGAAGAGTAATCAAATAACCCACTTCCCAGCCCAGGCGGAGGGTAATCCCAAAATAGTAAAAGAATGAATTCATTATCCAGTCCCACTGGAATGTATGTCAAAAAGATTAACTGGGGAACCTCACTTCCTTGCGACACTAGAGGGTAAGACTTGAAGATAAAACAATGGACCTCACTTCCTAGCCTTGATGGAGGGTAATACCAAAAGATTAAATGATAAACGTCACTACCTAGCCCTCATTGGATGGCAAGTATTAAAGAGAGAATGCCTATCCTCATTTCCCAACCACACTGTAGGGTAAACTGGTACTTCTCTGGTGATTCTTAAAACATCACTTCCATCAATCATGTCATCGAGAATCTCCTTCAATTTTCACCACACAGATAACATTGAGAATCGGCTCGGATAGGAATCACACTCAGTTCGTCTCACATCATACCACAAAATCTACTATAAAGGGAATCATTGCATTATACGTGGAACCAAATTCCGGATAGACTACTTGTAGGACAAAATCTGTGTTCAGAATAAAGGGTTACGAGATATAGATGATTTGTAAAGTGGTACACTACACATTTGGGCCCCACACAACGTGTGACCCCGCCTCATCATCTGCCCAAGTACCAAGCCATAATTGGGTACTAAACTATGATCAAGTACCCAAAAGTTATGCTAGAGTACTCCCAAAGTACATTGAACCTCTATCCTAAAGGAAGTTGAGCGCATGTTTCTCGTCACTAATCCAAAGGGAAAAAATATTATTCTACAGACATGCCTCTTGGAAATAGCCTTGGTTAACCAAACGAATCACAATATTGCTATCATTGCAAAAAAATGAAGAGGGGCCAATATTCATTCACTCGAAATAGAATCTCAGTTATGAAACTACATTCCACCATGCTCTGTACAAATATTTCCCTCTGGGGCCCATGCCTCGATCTCAAAACATATCAAACAGATTGCACCATTTCAATCCACTAAAAATACACAGAAAAGACTATTCATTCGTCCTAATGGACTCCTAGTGAAGAAGCTACATTCCACCGTACCACAAAGGATTGGTGCCACATGAGACACATTCCATGATATCTAAACACATCAAACAGATCACACCATTTCAATCCCCTCCAGAAAACAAATGAGATCATCTATTCATTTGTCCAAAACAGACACCAGGTGAAAAGGGGACATTTCACTGCAAACGCCCAAAATGGGGCGTTTGGGGCCCACACCCCAAAATTATGTTTAATCCCCATAAATCATCCTTTTAAATTATACATCAACTCTAGATTCAAAAGACATCTAATGCGTGTCAATTGGATATCATATGCATACGTACGACCTGATACAATTTTCTCGAATAATAATGTTTATATTATTATTTTTATAATCGAACCTTTCAGACCACCAAACATATATCTAAAGAACAAAAGTACAAAATATTTCCATAAAAGATATCCCTCGAAGAAAGGGTTGAGTTTCCATAGATTGAATGTAAAATAAACATCTTTGGATTGAGAGATACTGTGTTTTTTCTAAACACCCCAGTCCAAACAAATCATATAGGCCCAAACTGGCCAGTCTGGCTTGCCTAGCCAGCCGACTGCCGGACATCAAACCGTGATGCTGCCATTGGCCTACGCTTCCATCTTTGTTTGGGATCGACCATCGTTCCATCGCCAGATATCGTGCCCGACAGTCATCGCATGATGCCATTCCCATCCACCCAGTCGACAGATGCCACCACGACAGGATGCCGCCTGCTAGAGCTGCCCTTGATTGAACTTACACACCCAAAACATCCATGAAACACAATGGTCACTCCAGTGATCCAAATTTTGATCTGATACAAGATCTGGAATCCTTTAGAGGAGACCTTTCTTCCACCAACCTCTGCACGACAATCCATTGTTGTTTTGACGTGGTCAAAATTATCTACCACTACCACACACCATTGATCCTCCTTCGGTGCTCGAAAAATGGCTTGAAGCCTCAATTAAGACACTTTGGGTCAATAGATTACATGATATGGGTATTTCTCCATGTTTAGTGGTCGTTTGAACATGAAGAAATTTTTATTTTCAATGAACGAAAAACAACATGAAGTATATGAGATCCTGAATCAAATAAAACGATGTTCATTGTTCGTTCATCGATTTACAAAGGAGTCTAAAGAAATGATATCCAATAGAAATCAAAAATGATAACAATGGATTTAATTGGGGGTTGCAGAATCTGAAATATAAATTATACCTCAAATTGGGATCGGTCGTTTTGTCTGTTGTTCCCTGATCTACTAGCATCTTCACATTCATCATGATCCGATGATGTTTGGATGTTGAATCTTCATCAGCCAGAGTGGCACTGTCTAAGATAGAAATGAGCTAACTCTAGCTCATTTCTCTTAACTCCAATTCCTAGGAGGCTGTCAGTGGTCGCAGAATATGAACCTCATGCACCCTCTCAACAGAGGTTGCCCCTTGGGAAAACATTGTCCTATGAACTCAACTGTAGTCTCAAATTTCTAATATGAGTCCCTATTCAGATGTTATTTGAGGTAAAATTTCAAATAAAACTATTTTATTTAATTACATTATTTATGATTTTTCCTCAGGGACTCTTTCTATATAATTCATATGCTGATAAAATTTAAACCTCTTCTAGGGTAAATGGCACCCTCGTGACTCACCGGTGGTCTCCGATTTCTGATCTGAGTTACCTTTTGAGAGTTATTTTGTTTTGAGACATTAAATAAATGAATTAAAAAAATAATTCATCCATTTAATTTACAACTAACGATCAAGGGGTAAAAACATCCCACACTGACATATTTTATGTCTCGCCTATGATAAACACCTTGTTCTGGACACAAACGTGGTCTCATATTTCTGATCTGATCAACCATTTAAGAGATATCCCATTTTCTTCTTGTTCATAGTAAAAAAACAGTTAATATTTTTTTATAATTCATTCATGTCACATTGATCCTCTGAATTTCACGCCGTCTCAGCACCTGGTAGAAGAATTTTATATAGAATTTATACAAACTCTTACCAGAAAAAACATAGTATCTATAATTTCAAATTTATTATCATGGGGTAATCCATTAACTTGGTATAGATAAATACACCAGTAAAAAATATGAAACTTATTTATACATAATTAATGTAGTATACCAGATTTTATAAATACAAATCATGAAATCATACATCATGAATATATTTATAACTGATCCTCCTAGCTATTCCGAATTGACGATTTCATTTACATTCGTGAAATCAATGTAGTCTATAACATCCTATCTGTAAATATGTTCTTCAAAATCAACTTCATGGATAGTACAATTTTTGTAAATTTATATTTTCATGAACATTCAATGTCCCTAAATGCGGTTATTGTATCAGTGGGGTAAAGGTTCCTTCAAATTATCTTTCAGATCAGTTGGTTGATACATTAAATTGTTTTGATTTAAAAAATAATTTCACCCATTTCCATTTTCCGTATGTAATAAAAATTAATGGTTCAGACCTTTTTTCCTTAACTAGTAATTCTTTAGAATGAAAAATAAATTATAAATGAATTCCTCTTTTTTTAAATGTTTTTTTTACATGATCTTACTGTTATGTGTTTAATGTTTCAATATATCGGTCGACTGTATGAATATCTTCATCATAAAGTAAAATGGGTAACTCAGTGCTCAGATCATGAGCTACATTAATCACCACTCTCACATGACCTGTTAGAATTGGTATGATATGTAGAAATTAATATTGGATAGTGAACACTGTAGCCACCACTACACAGTAATGGGTGGGTGTTGATAGATATAAATAACAATCATTTTCACCATATATATTATAATTATAAGAATGGTTTTAGGGTCTTTCTGATTCACATTTTATAGGGAAAAGTTATTATAATATTGATTACCTCAACTAATAAGGCTCTTTTTGGGGAATGACTCACCTCAAAGATGGTGGGTGGGGTGAGATCATCACAACATGTTTGTTCATGGGTTGTTTTTTCTCTTTTCTTCTCCTAATTACATTGTCTAACAACTCAATCTGGAAATGAAATTTTTCTTTAAGGGTAACTAATTTTTATTTAATCTCTTCTATTACATTATCATTCTCCTCCTATTGTTTTTTAGAACATATTTTCAAGGTGTCACCCTATAACCCACAACATTGATGCGGTTGTACTGATATTTTTTTCTTCAGGACCACTGATTGTAGGTGTTCCTATGATATAGGTGTGAATGATTTGTGTGACTATGTTGGATAGAAAATATAGGAAGCTAATAATTCATTATTATGTAACATTAATTTAAAGAAAAACAAATTTTTTTATTGTTATGAATAGACATATTTCCCACACATTTGATTGTTTCGATCTATTACTATCCATTATTTACAAGTGACTCCTTCCATAGCACATGATGTGTAATTGAAGTGTGTCACAAACCTGATTTGGTCACTATCAAAACCAGCACCTGACCTAGTCCATTGAAAGACCCAAAGGGCATTCCATATCCCTAATGGGTGGCAAAAGTTCCTAGGTATCATAAATAAGAGTTGGTAATGGTTTACATGAATTTTTTAAAATAAAAATTGAACAATAATAAATAAACCAAATCAGATTTTTCAAAAAAAACAACTCTTGATCAAAATTCAGATTTGAAAAACAAGGTTAGTACAAAATCCCAAGGAATGCCACCATGGAATAATGAAAAAATGAATAGACCATGAATCACCTCATGTAAAAGTGGAATCACACTATAGAAATATCTATGACACTTCATCATGGAGGACCACTAATAACCCAAACAGTCAATTCTAAATGAATTATCCAAACCTGCAACAAACATTACAAATTCTACACACACCTAATGGTGTAAACAAGGTGTGATCTTGATCCAAGATGGATACTAGCCAAATAGATTCCATGAGATGAACATTATAAGTCAAAAAAATGAATGTTTTATTTAAAATAAATTCATAGTAATAATTTTAAAGACATTTAACATTTAATGAAAATAGTTTTCAATATAAAAACAATGAAGAATGTATATATTTAAATAAAAAATACAAGCTTATAAATTTTCAATTAAAACACATCGTATGTCAATAAGTCAATGAGAAGTAATCATGGCACACCCCCTAGGAACTAGCTAGTTATGGCCCCTAGGTACATCATATCTCAATGTAAATGTAACAATAAAAATAGATATATCATGAATGAGCCAGAAGGAGGGGAATCCCTTATAGCCTAGTTTTCCCCTATCATCATCATAGTTTAATTATTTTCATCATCATCAATATTTCTAAGTGATATAGGGACAATGAAAATCTGGATCACTAGCATACTAGTCCTGGTCTACCAGCAATGATACATATGTTTCCCTCTTTTTGCTCAATAATGATTCACATGATATCAAACATAATTTTAAAATTAAAAAAAAAATTCAAAATCAAACACACATCAAACAACCCATAGACATGTCATATAATTCCCTTTTCACCATCAAATTCTTTTTAACATCATTCTACCACCAAAACAACTCATAAACATGTCTCTCACCTTTCACAAAATTTAATAAATTTTTTCAACAATTTACAAAACATTTGAAAACAATTTAAATAATAAATCATCACTATATCTTTCAAAAACCCATTCAATGAACACACACCCACCAAAACAGAAACTAGACATAATTTACACACATTGTTTAACTCAATAAACCATTTGAAATTTTCAGAAAACTCATTCAGGAATAATAACAATGTTTTTCACATAAAGCCCATCCAAAAACCCTCATTCAAGGATAAAATAACATCAAGACCCTACCAATACAATATTGGAATCCCTATAAACATTCAAGAAGTCATTTGAATATGTTATAAAATGACTTCAAATGATAACACAAGAGTTACACATAAAAAAAAATCATGCCAAAAGAAACATTAAAATTCAACACTTAACCAATCCATAAAAATTGGATTTTCACCACCTACAAAATATGATGAACTTTCTAAATAAGTGGATAACGAAAATATAACTCATAAAATAATTGTTAAAAATGTAATAACCTACATTAGATGTCCAAAACCTCAAATCATTGTGTGAAACTTCAACCGCACCACTGATGCACCACATGGGAATGAATACAAACCTAATACAATAAGGTTCCACCCAAAATACAAGTTTAAACCATAAGGATGATACCCTAGGAGTTGGAAAAATATTACATCTTGAATGTGAGGGAGAAACCCAAAGGGTACGGATGATACTAGGGAGACACCCAATTACTTAAATTATTTTGATGTTTCCCACCAAACCGCCATGAAAAATGAGTCCAGGGGTGCTTAAGGAAGCTTTTAGACTTCCCATGACTAGAAGGGATAAGTGAGGGAAGAAAGAGGAACATTTGGTTTAATCATGGATGCAGGAAATTGGAAAAAACATAAAATTGTTTAATGTGTTGGACATTGTGCATGGTTTGCCGGCATGATTTAGTAAACAATGCTGCCTATTCATTTGACCTAAAAACATTCCATTTGACTCCAAATTCAAGGGAATACTAGGGGAATTAAAGTGGAACCTCGGGAGGGAATTATAGGCCAAAAAAATAATTAAAATATAACTAATAATTTTAAACCTATCACACCCATCTTCCGAGGTAATTAACAAGAACCATGATGGAGTGAAAACTAAAAACCTGGGTGTGACTAGGTGGATTTCGATTTGGATTCATCAATCTACATATAAATATATGAACACAATTATGTTGCATTTTTATTTAATATAACTTTATTGCAGTATATTTAAAATACCGACAAATTTTCTTTCAAGTAAAGCGTACTCCATCATTGCTTTACGGTAGGGGTACATTGATTTTTCTGCCCGTTCATTATTTTCACACTCAAAATTATCAATCAAATTGATGAAAACACATATTTTAAAAAAAATATTACAAGACACAATGAACCTAAATATACTTATCTACATGATGGCCAGTAAACATATCCCATACTTTTCGGCTTATCAGTTATGTATACATAACTGGTTGATGTGGGTTTATTTTACCTTCAGCGTCTTTAAGATGAAATCTAATTAGAATGGTGTGAAAGCCTCTATTGATCCTTCTAGAATTAATTAAAACATTTTTATTGTTGGATTTATCTATTATAAATATAGTCTATAATGAATGATGATGATTAAGTCAGTGTTTCTTTATGTTATTCTACATTTATATGATGAAATGATATAATAATTTTATCGTAGTCTCTTCCCAAATCAATGTCTCAAGCGTTAGCACAACATGGTTCAATTAATGTACATCAATTGGCATGTATTTCAATGTGATTATCCCAATGTAACTACTATACATGGATTCTTTCGGTTCAACATGATGGCCTCACACGTTTCATTCAACCTCAAATATGATGCCCTTTGTTTTCGCCTTAATAATTTTTGTTAACAATATCACAATATAATGCTCCAATTTTTTCTACATCACAAGTAATTAATATCTTAGAATTTCCTCATATTTAAACTCTTTAATATATTTTTCCTCTAGATTTGTATCATTGGAATTTGTAGAAGGTCATTATACCTCTGCATATGAAGAATCAACAAATTGAGAAACTCCTTGTTCCTCGGGATTAGGATCATTAGTGGGCTGAGAATCCTATTGTTCTTCAATATTGGGAGCATCTTCGTGTATAGATGTAATTATCTACATAACTGGTTTAACATTTAATTTAGATTAAATAAATTAAATTTCTCACAGATAATAACATGAGGTAACATAGTGTATATTACCAAAAAATGTAACCTAATTATTAAAAACATTTTTTAAGGATGAAGGTATTTAACCCCTCTATCGAGTATCAAAATCCCTTCATTATGGTCTCCATATATCCATAGTCGAGAATGTTTTTTTAAAAATAGAGGGAATAAGTCCCATAAAGATCCAAGAGGTCTAAAATAGTGTAATCCTAGGGAGTCATATTGAACAACATTAACTCATGTGGGGGGAAGGGAATAAATACTAGAAAAAATGGTACTCGAGGAACCTGGTGATGCTTGATAGGACATGAAATCTGCAACCATGCTACCACCTCTCCATATTTGGGTATTCTCAATATCGTTAGTAGGAAACTCCCTTCGTTTATGAGTACTATATGTGATGGACTAGGGCAGAATCTCACTCCATTGGTTGAGCTGATTAGGATTAATTTATATTATTCCTCTCTAGAAAGAGAAAAATGTCTTGGTGTTCCTGTATGAAATAAAAACCCCATCTACATTGACACCTCTATGAAATGATTGTGACATCCTAATGAAAGGTTCATCATCAGTTAAATTTTCACATCAACCTTCAGTGGGATTGGTTGATAATAGAAAAATTGACCACTTTTGATTTGTGGGGTTTGGAACATGAAATACTTTTACTTCTTGTGATACAATTATAAATGGTTTATCTCTGTACCCTTCATAATTGAAATCTACATTCATGAATACTAGTTAATTTATATTAATATCCCTCCTATAATCAACCAACATTCATTTAAAAATCATCCCTTGTAATGTTGTATAATCAAACACCCATATTATTTTTATTATTCCAATGTTTTAAATATTCACAAAAATTGGATTTTTTTCAAACTACCATAAACATACATCTCTTCAGCCATATGTGTAACTCCAATATTTTTCATGGTATTACTTTCATCATATTCATTAGTATAGAACATCAATTAATTACATAACCATTGTAAGATAATACATACACACATGGTCCTTTTTCTAGCCATCAATGTCGTTCTAAATTGGAATTCATATTTTTATATGACTACATAATAACGTTTTCTCAAAACCCACCTATAACATATTTATCATGTGTATGTGATATCCATATTTCCCCCTTTGATGGATTTAAATACCTAATAATTTCCTTGTGGGTTTTAACATATGGGGAAACATCCAAACTATTAAGAAAATCAAAAAGGTGGTCCTACTCCCAATATTTAAGATTAATTTTGAAAAAAATTCTTTTTAAAATTATTTCACCCAGAAGAGACCTAATGTGTCAGGATTTTAGTAGACCGATGCTTTCCAAACCAGATAGGTACTATGTACATAATTTAATAGCTTATTTAAAAATATCTCTCTCTACAATATAAACCACTCACTGATATTTATTTTTGACATAACTCTACAAAATAAACATATACCATTCAATTTGGTACATTCATCTATAATTTATAAGAACACATAGTTGAATCTCACTAACCACATAAACCATCACGTGAACCATCATTTCAAGGATTTTTGGTAGGAAGAACATTTTCAATTCAGATAATATGATGGAAATTTATATTTCCATTGTTTGAAATGTCATCGTGCATATAATTTTCTTTATATAACTTTGAAAATAAACACGACTTGATTATTTTATGATGTAAATTATTGTACACAATTCAATGTAATGCTACCGTAATTTTATTATTCATCAAAAACAGAAAAATCATGTGTTTTCAGACCCTTTAACATTTAATCATTCATTGAGATGATATTATTAATATTCAATGAATACCATTATAGAACATTTATATCATTTAATAAGATTAAAAATTTATATATACCCTACCTAGAATGATTTAAAAAATATGGAGGAGGAAATATGCAATTTTCACCCTTCATAGACGCAACCTGCTTCCATATTACCATGAATTTGTGTCCCACCTAGCCTTAATTTCATCTGTTGTTTTGTTAGGTGCATTTAGAAACATGTCAATTATACTATCACATACATTTTTTCAACATGAAAAACATCAGAAAAATGCCTGAAATACATACAATTTCATATGGTAATTAAACAAAATTGATCACTTTTTTCAACCGATTTTCATATGGTTTTTCAAAAATGTTTTTCCAAAATTAGTTTCCACATATTTTATTTTATGAAATAGTTGATATCCTATTATTTGATATAATGATGTATATTTTTTTGAGAATCCATTGAATTATTTCGTCCATAATCGGTACATATATCATCAGGGTTGAAATCTATGATGTCCTAGAAACACAGTCTTTGATAAATGTTTCCACCCAGTTGACTGTAAACCCTGTTTGCAAACAAAAAAACATGAGTTCCGTTACTGATATATCCAAATAAATTTCCATAAAAAACAAGTGATTTAATATCCCATACAACATGCCTATCAATGTGAAATGATCACTTCTTTATGAATTATACAACATTACTCCTAAATTTTACAATAATTTCAAATCATAAACTAATGGATCCATATAAACATCAATAAATTATCTCGGTTGTTTTGGTCCTAATATAATAATGTATAATATAATGTATTTTTATTTAATGAATAACCACCATGGAATGTTATAATTTAATAGCATAACCAGATATGCACAACGAGTTCTGTTTTGAAAAACAAAAGGATTCACTCAATCATAGATAGTAGAAGATGAATGTTTCTCAGCTCATTCCAAAATTCTAGATAATCATGATCGATTCTCTTATATTGAAGAGATTCTATGAGGTGATGATGTTTTCCATCTTTATTTCTTGTATCAGTGTTCAACTTCAATTTTATTATATTCTGCTAACTTAAATATAGATTCAGAAGAGTTTTAATGATTGTAATGTACTGTAAAACATTTTTTGGAACTGATTCATCTTTACTGTATCATGAAGAACCACAATTTGGGAATTTATTAAGTGATGTGTGGTCCTTGTGAAATAGTATACAATCATTTTCATATATATGTATTCCTTCATAAATCAAACCTATTTAATGAAACAGTTTTTAGAATCATGTGTTTGGATATAGATCTCATTGTCTTCTGGGATCATATCATTCAAGAGAGAAAGTAGTTCTGTAAAACCATCATCACTCCATAAATTTCCATCTTTTAGATTATATTGCATAATTACATTAGAAAATGTTTTATATTTAGTTACTCTGGCATACAATGGCCTCTTTTCACAACTCATTAAATTTTCAATCAATTTTTTATAATGACTATGGTCATCTTCAAATGTCACAATAATTTCTTTAATATTATCCTCATCATCATTAAAATATATAATCACATCCTTGATATGGTCTGGTTTTTTTTCACACTTATAATCATATCAGAGGATCCATAAAATGAAGTGTTTTACCATTCACTAAATACAGTCACTTTTTCCCCATTTCAATTCCAAAATTGATAAATTCAATCAATTATATTGTAGATCATGTTTTCTTCCAAAATATCTGGACTAATTAGACTTGAAAAAAACAACATAAACATGGAAAAAGTATTTGAGAAGAGTAACATGCATGATATATTGAAATCATGGTGAACTATTTAACCCGATAATCATACTCATTGATCATGAATTTGGAATCCATCCATTCCCTATTCATATTAATTATATTTGATTCGTTAATATTAATATGTAAACAAATAAATAAAAAAAAAGGGGCCTTTAAAATAAGGAAAACCTAAAATTTCAATGCTTCAAATAAATTCATCATTCATTGAAGGAAATGGGTAATTGAATTTAAAAAAATAATTACTCTATTCATGGTCAATGCTTTAACTTTTTAAAATCATCAATAATTAAAGAATTTTAGTCTATGGTACAATGACCATCCAACAACTTAAATATTCTCTGTAGATAAACCAACTATCTCATCCCCCTACCCAATTTATCTCTTAACCATTACTTAAGAAATAATGTAATAAAATGGAGAAAATGAATTATGAGGTTTCATCCCTAAAATTTTAATTACATTGAATTAAAATATGTAAATTACTTAAAACAATGTAGGTTTTCCCTTTCATATCCATAATGGGGAATCTAGTTATATGAAAACCCCCATTTGTCATGGACATCCCTTCATTAAAACAATCAACTTAGTCACATGATTTAGGAATTGAAATGTTATAACCTTTGAAAATATAATCCTTGATTTCGAAATATATAATCAAATATAGATAATAATGAGTTGTTTTATGATGTAAATTGGTCGTAAAATGTTTAAATTTGTATTGGGGAATATCAAGAAATTATTAAAGGATGTTTAAGTCAAGAAGAAATTGACATAATTTATTCACATGAAATAAATTTTCCTTATTCACTTGAGTCCCTTAAATATAACAGCATTGATTGTTTTTTGGGACCACTAATCAGTAAGCCCTTGAGAGAAATAATGAACATAGAGTTTATTCCCATTCATAAAACTAAACCAAAAATAGTAGAGGATGAGACATCACTTATAAAATAAACAATCAATCTTATTTCAGACACTCAATTAATTTTTTCTAATTTAAAACATAAAATATTTCATATAATAAAATAACACATTATTATCCAAATTAATAAGTTTAAAAAATAATAATAATTTTAAAAAATTATTAAAATATAAATGTATAATTTTTATTAATAAACTCTATGAATGTATTAAAAAATTAAATTATTGATAAAATAAAAAAAGTATACAAGTGAAAAAGTATAAATTAATAATATAAATACTTTTATTTTATTATAATAAATTATAGACAAATATAGAAGTATAAAATTATATATAATTTATAATGTTACTTATATTTTAAAGAAATATAAATTTTTAAAACCCTTTTCATAATAGAAAATTTTGCTATTGAATATTATAATGGAGTCTATATAGTTTATTAAACAGTTATTTATAATTATATGACCCATGTAAATATTAATCTATTAAACAATTGTGCATAATAAATACCTAAATATAAATTAAATTATAATTATTTAAACTATAATAAAATATTTAACTATAGTTAAACAAAATGGTACAAAGTCACTACTATAACACTTTCCTCCCCTAAAATCCTCTTCCAAAGAAGGGGAGATGACCAATCACGTTAAAACATTAATTACCTATGAAAAAGTTAGTGTTATGGGGAACTAGAATATATAATAATAAGAGAGAACTTTAATAAAACTACTCATTAATTCTACCAAAGAGCATCCTCATAATAAATCAAACATCTCAAAGTGAAATTCAATGAATTTAAAATGGAAACCAGACCTCATGAATGTTGATACCTATTAGGGTCTCCCCATAATTTATACTTAATCTCAATGGGTGGTTATATAATATGAATTAACTCTCTCTTTAATAGAAACAACACCATGAAATCAACACTTCCCCAAAACACCAAAAAAACCAAAATTCTTCAACCAAACACATCAACCATACAGAAAAGTAACATCAAAATAGAGAAAAGATAATCAACTATATGGGAGCCAAAATAGAAACACATGGCTACCTATGCATGGATATAGAGTTATCAAATGATTAACCCATAGTGAACAGATCTAGATGGAAGAAGTGATTAAAGAGAAAAATAAATAATCTAATGCCTTGGTGAAGTATAGACCGATGGTGGTTGGGCAGAGAGCAATTAAGGTAGGGAGCAAAGGTATAAGGGAGAGTTGGTGGTAGTGTAGGGTACGCTGATGGTAAGGAGAGATAGTGACAATAAAGGCAAAGGTAAATACATAATGTGATGCAGCATTACAATAGATATGTTAATGCTTGAAAGCATGATGGATGGAGATATTATTAGGGTTATTTTTATAACATTGGGGAAGACTTGTATTAGTTCTTTCTAAAAATCATTGATAATGGTTAGTTTTATCAGTTCTAAAATAATATATTCCAATAAAACACCACTTTATAAGTGATTTTTTAACACTGATAAATATTTCCCATTATCATTGCAAAAAAGGTATTGGTAAAACATGTCTTTATGAGCACAAAAATTATATTATTGAAAAGACTGTTTTTATCATCACTTTTTTTGTAACAAATATGTGGGAATCTTTATAAAAGCACTCATAATGATGTAAGTAAATAAATAAATTTAATATTTAAATAAATTTATTATAATTATATGTTTTTTATATTATTATATATATTTTTATAATTAAAAATATAATAAACATATTTATTATTTAAATATATATATAATTATTTTATAAATATTACGTAAATAATTATAAATATAAATATATATTTATATTATTATATATATATTTATTAATATATAAATACACTTATTTATTTATTTATATATAAATATATATATTTATAAAATTTTTGTAAATATATTAATTTGAATTTTATGATTATTTTTTTATTTATTTATTTCATATTATAATTATAAGTAAATATATTTACAAATATTTATCTATAATTCTAAATATATTTACATAATATTATCATATGGCCCACACTAATTTTATATATTTATATAATTACATATACTCATTTCAATACAAAATATATATAATAATAAACATATTAGGATAGTTCATCCACCAAACATAATCAGTTTGAAAAAAGTATTAATAAAAAGATAATTATTTTAATAAGAGAACATGCGCCACATCATGTACCACCATGACATAAAAGTGGAAAACCCCAAAGTGGAGATCATGCCAATGAAATACATGATCCACATATCAACATAAAGTGACGTCCACCACCATCATCGCCTCCATGCAAGAGCCATGCATCATCGGGATCCAATGTTTTTTTATTTTAATATGTTTTTAAAGAAATTAATTATTAAAAAATTTCATGGGCTTAAAATATTTTTAAAATTGTGCTCAAAGGCAGCATTGCAGATGCTACCTTTGGCATCGGGTGAAAGGCGGCATCCGCGATGGCACATTTCCACTAAAACCCAAAAAAAATTAACTTTTATATTTCTATTTTGTTTATATATATATAAACTAAACTAAACAGAAAATAAAAATGAAAATAATTTTTTTGCAGAATTTATCCCCTTTTTAAAATCCATCAGTACTTCCATTACAACAGTCTAGATTCTAACAGAAGCTCTCACCCATATCTCCTTTTTGTAGGAGAGCTTAACCTATAAATCATTCTTCCTTTCCGATGTGGGATTTTCGTTCTTTATTTCCTGCGCAGAACATTCTGCATTTCCAATGGGGGATTCTGTTTCAAGTACGTGAATTTGAAAGACTATAAAATATTAACTATAATACCAACATAAATGAAACTTAAAACATGGATTAAATATAAAAAAATAATTGAAAACAAAATGAATTTCATAAAAAACGACGATAAAAAATAATTTACAAGGTTTCAAAACCACTTACTTGAAACATAAAATGTTTCAAGTACATGACTTTAGAAGACTATAAAATATAAACTACAAAACCAATATAAATGAATATTAAATCATGGATTAAACATATAAAAAATAGTTTAAAATAAAAATAATTCTGTAAAAAATGTTAATGGAAAATAATTTATATGTTTTCAAAGATGCCAACATGAAACATAAAAATGTTTAAAGCACGTGACTATAAAAGCCTATAAAATATAAACTATAAGACCGATATAAATGATACATAAAACATGGATTAAAAATATAACAAATATTTGCAAATAAAAATTATTTCCTAATAAATGTTCCTGAAAAATAATTTATGAGCTTTCAAAACCACCTACTTGAATCTTATAAATGATTCGATTATGTGGCTTTGAAATACTATAAAATATAAACTACAAGACTGATATAATTTAAAGTCAAAACATGGATTAAACATATAATAAATTTTAAAATTTTAAAATAATATTAATAGAAGTAAATTATATAATAATTAATTTGTTAATTATTAATTATTAATAATTATTTATATAATAAATAACTAATAAATTTGTAATATAATGACATTTAATATTTTCAATTTAACAATTATAACGAAAAACTATAATTTATAACTATATTACTAATTCACTAATTAACTTTTATATAATTAATAATAACATTACCAATTAACTATATAATAATTATATAATAATTTTTAAAAAATAATAATTTATAATTATAATGGATAATTAGACATTATAATTATATTACTAAATAACTAATTATAAAAAGCTCCTTGGCTCTATATTTGTTAAAAAATATAATAATTAACTATTATATATTTAATAAGTATATTACTAGTTAATTAATTAATTATTATATAATAAATGAACAGTAATTACTGATTAACTAACAAATAATTATATAATTAATAATTATATTACTAATTAACTAATTATTTTTTTGTATTTAATAATTATATTATTAAGTAACTAATTAATTATTAAATAATTAATAATTATATTACTAATTAACTATTTATATAACTATAAAACTTTTTAATTATTATATAATTAATTATTAATAATTACTAATTGACTAACTAATTATATAATTAATTGTTATATAATTGATAATTATATAATTAATTAACTAATTAATAAATAATAAATAATAAATAATAAATAATATTTATACTGAATAATTATAATGAATAATTATAATGAATAATTATATTAGTAATTAATTAATAAATTAATGTATAATAATTTTTAATAATTACTAATTGATAATTATAATGAATTATTATATTACTAATTACATACTTAACTATTATATAATTAATAATTATATTACCAATTAACTAATTAATTATTATATAATAATTTTTAATAAATATTAATTAATAATTATATAGAAAATTTATAATTTATAATTATATTAACAATTAACTAATTATAAAAAGGGTCCCAGCTATATCTTTTTCAAAAAAAATTAACTAATTAAATATTAACTAATTAATAATTATGTTACTAATTAACTAATTAGTCACTATATAATTAATTAATAATAATTACTAATTACCATATTACAAATTAAATAATTAATAATTAAATTACTAATTAACAAATTAAATATTATATAATTAATAATTATATTAATAAGTTACTAATTAATTATTAAATAATTAATAATTTTTTTACGAATTAACTAATTATATTACTATTTAACTAAATAATTATTATATAATTAATTATTAATAATTAAAAATTATGTGACTAATTATTATAAAAATAATAGTTATATAATTAATAATTATATTATTAATTAATAATTAATAGTTATATTATTAATTAATAATTAATAATTAATAATTAATAATTATAATTAGCAATTATAATGTATAATTAGTAATTAGTAATTATAATGAATAATTAGAATTAATAATAATAATGAATAATGATAATTCATAATTATATTACTAATTAACTAATTTACTACTATATAATTAATAATTATATTACCAATTAACTAAATAATAATGATATAATAATTTTTAATAATTACTAATTATTAAGTATAATGAATAAATATAATTTATAATTACATTACTAATTGACTATTTAAATATTTTATACTGAATAATTATATTAATAATTAATTGGTTAATTTTTATAAAATTAATTATTAATAAGTACTAATTAACTAATTAATTATTATATAACTTATTATTAATAATATTAATTTAATAATTTAATAAGTTATTATATGTTTAATCCATGTTTTAACATTAAATTATATAGGTCATATAGTTTATATTTTATAGTATTTCAATGCCACATACTTCAATGATTTTTAAGTTTCAAGTTGGTGGTTTTGAAAGGTTTTAAATTATATTTCATAAACATTTTTTATGAAATTCCTTTTCTTTTCAACTGTTTTTATATATTTAATCCATCTTTTATGTTTCAGTTATATTTTTCTTATAGTTTATATTTTATATGCCTTCAATGTCACGTGCTTGAATCATTTTTAAGTTTCATATAGGTGTCTTTAAAATCTAATAAATTATTTTTGATCACACATTTTTACGAAAATTGTATTTATTTTAAACAACTTGTTATATTTTTAATCCATGTATTATATTTAATTTATATTGGTCTTGTAGATTATATTTTATATGATTTTAAAGTCATGTACTTGAAACTTTTTAAGTTTCAAATATGTTGTTTTGAAAGCTTATAAATTATTTTTTATAATCATTTTTATGATATTATTTTGTCATCTATTTTTTATATGTATAATCCATGTTTTAATTTTCATTTATATCTATCTTATAGTTAATAATTTTGAGTCTTTAAAAGTCACGTACTTGAAGCAGAATCTTATATTGAAAATGAAGAATGTTCCAGAAATGGAGATTCAGAATCCCACATCGGAAATGCAGAATGATTTCTAGTGAAATCTCTCTATTAAAATGGAGCCCTGGGTGAATGGTTTTGTCAGAATATAGACTACTGTAATGGTAGTACTGCTGGATTTTAAATAGCAGATCAATTCTGCTGAAAATTCGGTTTTTAGTTTTATTTTTGTTCTGTTCTGTTTATATGTATTTATATAAACAATCCATAATATATAAAAATAACAATATTTTTAAACAAAAAAATACTAATTTTTTTTGTTTTAGTAGAAAGGCGGGAACGGGGTTGCCACATTTCACTTCACCAAAAAGGAAGCAGCACTACTGATGCCATTCGCCTGAAACCTGAAGGCGAAAACTACCCTACCATCTTTAGAGATTAGTTTTTTTTTAAAATAACCTCACCATTATTTATAAAATTATTTTTGTAAAAAAACATATTTTTTAGAAAAACCCATGGGATCCACTGAGAGAAAATGATTCTCCAAACTAAGGCACTTTAACATCACCACCAAGGATCAATCTGAAACAATTCCCAAACAGCCATGGGATCCCATGATCCTCCAATCCTCTAAATCTCGAGGTCAGCCTGACCAACATCAGGTTACACCCCTGTAACTGAGCAACCATACTAGCCCTAGTGAAACGATAAGATCTCCAAAAAAACCCTCATGAGGTCTTTTCTTTCTCCACCAATATCCTCATGATTGATTTTGTCTCTATTCACAATATAGAATTGACAATGAACCATGCCATGAAACCCTCCTTAATCGGCCACCCTCGCCGGCATGCACCCCATAACGCCCAATCCAACCCTATATACGAGACCCCATTATCCCCCTTCACCAATAACCTCGTATGGTAGGCACATTCCAATCCTAAAATTAAAAACATATCATATGGGAATTCACTATCTCCCTCCCAAATTCCATTGCTAAAAACATTCTGACCGCATGGTTTTCCACAACCATCAATCATTGACATTATTATTATAATACATTTTTTAGAATTTTTAAAAAAAATTGATTCTGTTAATTTTTTTTTCAAATATATGTACTAAAGGTGGAAATCGTGATGCTACATTTCCACTGAAATAAAAAAATTTACATTTTTTTTATTTTTATTAATTTTCTTTAGTTTATATATATATATAACAAAAAAATCATCTGAATTTATCTGTTATTTAAATCATATAGTACGTCCATTAATATAGTCTGGATTATATTAGAATCCATCACTCCAGGAACCCTATTTTATGTGGGCATGTATTGGTAATCATTCCACATTTTGGATGTGGTATTCTAGTGCTCTGTTTCCTACGCAGAACATGCGGCATTTCCGATTTGGGATTTAGAAATATTTAAATTAGATGGATTTGAAAGAATATAAAATATAAACTATAAGAAAAATATCAATTAAACATAAAACATTTATTATATATCTAATAAATATTTAAAAATAAAAAGAATATCATAAAAAATGTTGATGTAAAATAATTTATTAGCCTTCAAATCCACCAACTTGAATCTTAAAAATGTTTCAAGAATAAATTATTGAAACCCTATAAAATATTAAAAATATGGCCATTAAAAATTAAACATAAATCGTGGATTTAGCATATAATAAATAGTCAAAAATAATATTATTTTCAAAACAAATGTTGATTAAAAATATTTTATAAGCATTCAAAGCCACTAACATAAAACATAAAAATGATTCAAGTATGTGACTTTGAAAGCCTACAAAATATACACTATAAGACTTATATAAATTAAAATTAAATCACTGATTGAAAATTTACAAAATAGTTGAAAACAAAATTTATTTCTTAAAAAATGTTGATTAAAAATAATTTAGAATCATACAAAACAACATAAATAAAGCATAAAAATGTTTCATGAATGCGGCATTAAAAGTCTATAAAATATAAAGTATAAGAATAATATAAATTAAACCTAAAACATGGATTAAACATATAAGAAATAGTGAATAGTTAATTTGTCAATTAGTAATATAATTATTAATTGTATACTAAATAATTAGTTAATCCATAATATTATTATAAAATATTAAATATTAAGTATATAATATATTATTAATTAGTTAATTAGTAATACCATTTTTAATTATATTTTAATTAATTTGTAATATAATCAATTATTATATAATAATTAATTTTATAATAATTTATTGGTAATATAATAATTTATTATATAATAATTAATTATATATTAATTAATTAATTAGTTAGAAATATAATTATAAATTACTTAAAAATTAATTAGTTATTTACTAATATAATTTATTAAATATAAAATAGTTAATTAGTTAATTAATAATACAACTATTAATTATAATTATTCATTATAATTATAAGCAATTATATAATAATAATTCATTATATAATAAATAATTAGTTAATTAGAAATATATGTTTTATTTATAATAATTAAATAGTTAATTATTTATATAATTAATAATTATATAATCATTATTCAGAAATGATGAGGACCTGAGCGACCTTTGTCCTAAAATTTAATAAGGAGTCAATATACACCCAAATAGTAACACAACATAAGTGACATATAAACCACTACCAAATACAAAGTCGCAAACACGCTGCCCAAGCAACGAAATCATCTGAAGGCCCGCAAGACGTCGGGCCAAAACCCGCACAAGAAGCCATACACACATCACTAAACATCAATAACTTAGAGAAGCGCCAAATCAAACACCCACTCACCTATCCAGTAGGCATACAACCTGTAAATGATTCAAAGTCGACATTCCTACACATGTATTCCACAACCACATTCCAAGGTCGACTCCACGGATCGAGGTCGTTGACCTATACCAGAGGAAAACCACATCATTAACCCCACTGCACATTACACATGCTAGCTCACACCAACACACTGCCACCTTTCCAATAGTACGACAATCGTGTTCATCCGAGTATGTTGGTGACCAACACCTCCACACACCAAATCTCCATCCCTAGATCACCACGCTCAATTTCTTTGTCTGTAGTAGTTGATGTCATCGTAGCCTCCATCATCCATCAACTCCTACATAAAGCTGATATGAAACCCACACAATGTCATAACAATAATTAATAAGTTATTTAGTTAATTAGTAATATATTTATTAATTATATAATAATTAATTAGTTACTTATTAATATAATTATTAATTATATAATTATTAATTATTTATTTAGTAATATAACTAATAATTAATAAATTATTAGTTAATTAGTTATATAAATAGTAATTTTATAACTAATAACTTGTTATTTAGTGAAATAATATTTTATTATATTATAATTAATTATTTATTTATTAATATAATTAGTAACTATATTATTTTTGATTAGTTATTTAGTAAAAAAATTATTAAGTATAATTAATCATTATAATTATTAATTACTAATAATTACGTAATTTATTAATAAGTAATTAATATTATATAATTATTTATTATATTTATTTATTATATTAATAATTTACTAATTATTTATAATTAATAATTACATTACTAATTAACTAATTAATCATAATATAATTATTAATTATTAATTATTAATAATTAATTACTAATTATAATTAATAATTATATTATTAATTATTTATTTATTCATGATTCATTATTAATTATTACTTGTATTATATTTAAATAATTAATTAATATATAATTAATAACTATTAATTAATAATTATAATAAATAATTATATTACCAATTAAATAATTAATAATTAATGAATAATTATTCATTATGAATTATATAGTAATTAATTAGTTAATTGGTAATATAATTTTTAATTATATAATAAATAATTATATTACTAATTAATTATTATATAAATTTCAATTATATTACTAATTTGGTAAATAATTATATAATTATTAATTAATAATTTATAAATAAATTCCTTATTAAATAATTAATAATTATATAATTAACAATTATATTACTAATTAACTAATTAAGCCCTGACTATTTCATATATGTTTAATCCATGTTTTATGATTCATTTATATTCATCTTAAAATATATACTTTATAGTCATTCAAAGCCCCATACATGAATCATTTTTATGTTTCAAGTAGGCTGTTTTTAAAGCATATCAATTATTTTTCATCAATATCTTTTATGATATTATTATTATTTTCTACTATTTCATATATTTATAATCCATGTTATTAGTTTCTTATATATTAATCTTATTTTTTATATTTTATAGACTTTCAAATCCACATAATTCACACATTTTTATGTTTCAAGTAGGTGGTTTTAAAAGCATATTAATTATTTTTCATCGACAAATTTTACAAAATTATTTTTATTTTAAACTATTCCTAATATGTGTAATCGATATTTTAATTTTCATTTATATTGATTTTATAGTTTATATTTTATTGGCATTCAATTTCACATACCTAAAACATTTTGATGTTTCCAGTAGGTGTCTTTGGAAGCTAATAAATTATTTTTCATCAACATTTTTACGAAATTCAGTATATTTTCAATGATTTCGTATATGTTTAATCCACGTTTTTGTGTTCATTTATATTGGTTATATTGTTTACATTTTATTGTTTTCCAAATCCACGTACTTGAAACAGTTCTGAATCCCACATCGGAAATGCAAAATGTTCTGCACAGGAATGATAGAATCAGAATCCCTCATTGAAAATGCAGATTGATTTCTATGAAAAGACCTCTTATAAAAGGGATCCATGTGTGAGGGCTTTTGTTAGAATCCAGAATGTTGTAATGGCAATACTTCTGCATATTAAATAACAAATATATTATGCTGAAAAATTCTGTTATATATATATATAAACAACAAAAATATAAATTTAAAATTTAAAAATACAAATATAATATTTTTTTTATTTTAGCGGAAAGGTTGTATTGTCGTGGCTGCCATTAGTATACATGTTTTTTAGAAAAAATGAAATTATACATTTTTGAAAAAAAATTCATAAAAACATATTCAAATAAAAAAATCATCAATCATCTAATGATGACAAACAATCTCATCATCTCCGCTTCTGGAGAATGGTGCCAGATTTCATCCATGAGCATGTAAATAGTGGGGTTCTGTATTCATGAGAGAGAATATATCCATCTCACGTAATAAAATAATGTGTCAACCTATAATTATAAATATAATAAATATACTTTTTATTTGAAAATTTGTATTATAATTGTATAATATTTTAAATAAATAAATATATATATTTCTAATTAAAATTATAAATAAATATATTTAACATTATATATATAATAAATATATTTATTATAGTCATATAAATATTTAAAATTTTATTTATTTATTTATTTATTATAATTAAAAATAAATATATTTAAAAAGAATTTATACCTATTTATAACTATATTTATATAAATATACATATTTATTATTATATAATTATAAATGTACTAATATATTAAGTTGGGGGCGTGCGGGGCGCAGGTGGTGGGTTAGGCTTAGGACAGACGTTTTACGATGCTCACCTACACCTCATTACGCAATAACCTATTTTCCTACAAGCCTGTTCCCATGTGGTAAAGACGCATGTTTGGCATATGTGAGGTCCTAGGTTCAATTCATGTTTGGTTTAGGTACTATTAAGGTACTATGCATGTGGTGACGTGGATAATGACATTAGAAGGTGGTGATATAAGTATGGTACATGCCTAGTGATGCGGGCTGAATGATGTAGGCAAGACACTACACTGGGATTTTGGGCAATATTATGGGCTTCATGCCCACTAGTGATGCGGGCTAAATGTATTTATTGTTACATTATAATACTTAATTATAAATGTATTTATTTATAATTATATTTATAAATATTTATTTATTTATTTATTTTTAATTATAAATATAAATACATATATTTATAAATATTTGAATGTAATTATAAATATATATATATATATATTATAATTATTATTATTATTATTTTTGTAATTTTATAATTATTTGAAGACATATTCATTCATTTATAATTATAATTTTAAATAAATATTTATATATAATGTTTATATATAATTAAAATATAATAAATATATTTATTATTTAAATATATTCATTTTAATTTTATAATTATTAATGAGAACATAAACATTTTCTTAAGTAAAACATGAATGAAAAGTATGAATCATAAAAAATGAGTCATCACATACATGGAAGAATGAATAATACGAGTGTTAATGTATAAATAGACATTTCATGAGTCATGAATATACGTTCCTGGAGCATGGGAAGCGGGCGATGGGTCATGCCCGTCATTTCTTTTTTCCATGATCGATGATTCATCTGATATTTACAATAAAATAAAGAACATGATATGTGGATATAAATAAATGAATATAGAAAATGGATATAACACTAATAGTAAATTTAATTAATTAAAGAATTACCTTGTTGGGCTTCTTTCTTTGATTATGGATATGAAAAAGATCTTTGTTTTATCGGCATTGCATTGTAGGAATAAAGACTAGAATCTCTTTAGCAGTGATCCACATGTGTTCCACAAATATCTGAACATTGCCCTTGGAATCTCTGGATGATAACATGGAAGATTATATCGCTTACGTTATCCACCTTTGATCACCTCGAGAACCGTTTTCAATTCATTCTCCATGATCTCTCTTGAATTAAGATTGGGAGGTAGAGGAAGACGACTCTATGTTCTTGGGCGAATTCATGGAGAAAGGATCTCTTTATGTCTTGAGATGATTTCCCAAATCCATTATGCACAACCAAACCAATTAATTGCTTATAGGGCTAAAATAACATAATTAAACAATTAGTATTTATTATTTATTTAATCTCGACAGAACATCACGTCAAATAATATATTTATTTTCATTTTTATTTTTGACAAGCGCTTATCTTGAGATTTAAATTATACATTATTCAATATTTATTATTTCACACCGGACTATTAAACATGCTCTACAATTCCTCTAAAATATTTATCAAGACTTGAATAATGAAAATTATTTATTAAATTATTAACACATCATTATTATCTGATAAATTAATAAATATTATTTTCACTAAAAAGAAAATAAATATTTATTAAATATTATTCTAATATTATATTTTCTCGAATAACTGGTGATAGAATAAATGTGATTTAGAAAACATGCATTATTATTAAACAACATGATGAAATTGTTTTATTTAACTTGTTAGGTAATAAAAATTTATTATTATTATTTAAATGAGATTTTTGATACACATTGTGGGTGACCCTAGGCCACATTCATATTGGCATTAGACGAAGGATCCTAAATTCCATGGTCATCCTCAAACAACACACAAAGGGACTCATAAAGAATGAAGTTAATGTGAAAACAACATAATACCTCACACAGATGTTTACTATGTAATATAATTCCATTATCATGTTATCTCAGATAAAAAATATTCATTTCGGTTCCATCAACCAGTGTACTTGATGTCTCTCCCTATGACTTCTCAGAAATTGAACATTCCTATAGAACACCATGAACATGTATTTATTTAGGCTATTTCATTTCTATTAAAGGTCTTGAGATATCAACATCGATTAATGGATATGTTGGACAAGTCATTTTGTTCATTATTCATTAATTCAATACTATTCATGACACACCCAACGTATAATACATTGTCATAAACATTTATAATCACAACTTTCGTTGATACATCAAAATGCATGACTCATAATAATCATTATTAAAAATATTAATGTCTCAAGTTCAATACACTAGTTCGTAGATAAAAATATCCAATGACACATATAAATTTGGATTTCCTACCATTGGGTCTTGTTCTCATAGTATCTTAATGTATATTAAAAAGGGAATATTCCATGAGTATATTTCCTAATGTCCAATGAGTTTCCACCCCTGACAGCATGTATCATTTTTTTCCCTCATATGATATATTCGAACTATAGAACATGTATTTAAGAATATTTTTGTTGCACTTATAGGATCTCATCATAGAATATATCTTTTATGACATTTCAATGCGACAACTACTCTTCGGATATTATCACGTACTATGTTACACAGAAGAACAATAATAATTTGATAATAATTTTATTAATATTAAAAGTTATGAATACATTTTATCATATTGTAAAATGAATTTGGTTAAAGGGAACCAACCCCAACAATGGATACATACCATATGTGTGTATCATCGTAATAATATGTAACCTATAATTTACAATATATATAATAACACAATCTTGTCCATAAATCAATTTATGATCTTACCTAGTGTCAATTATACTCATGCACATATAAATATATGAACATAAAAATTTCCCTGGATATCATCGTTATCTCATGAGATATATATATTAATATATTTATTGACTTGATTTATTAGAGACAAATATATATATATATATATTTATAATTATAATTATAAATAAAAATATTTAAATGTATATTTATATATTTATTTATAAATATATAATTATAAATACAATAAATATTTTAATTATTTTTAAACATTTTTTATATTTTTTTAATATTTAAGTATATAAATATATATATAATCATATAAATACTTTTTAAAAAACATTATATATATATATATATGTATATATTTAAATTATTAAAAAATATATATCAACCTATCATATTTATATTAATTATAGAAATTCATTTTTTAATTAATGTATATAAGTAAACAATATTTTCGAATATAAATATATTTGTTATATATATATTTATAATATTTTTTTTTAGAAAAATTTTCATCACAAAAAATATCATAGATAAAGAAAAATTGTATCGTTTCTAATAAAACATATACCGTTATCAGTGCTTTTTCAGAGCTGATAAAAGTTATCTTTATCATGGATTTTAGCTAGCACTGATAAAGATGAATTTTCCATTAATGCATTCTATTTTTCCCTGATTAAAGTTAGCACTACCCTTGTGCTATCTATGGCAGTGCAAAATTTATTCCAATTAATATAAGAAACAATTTATTATATCTGTTTCCATGTGTACTGTTTTTATATTTATGAATTTTTTCTACTTCATTAATAATGGGTATTTGATACTATTCAAGAGGTATAATTTCTTATAGAACTAATTTTATATTACATTTTGATAAATCTCAATAAGGGGGAGAATGTTTTTTAATGTTTAATTAAATGTTTCATTTTTTAAATTAAAAATGGGGATGTTGTTATAGTTTGAACTTACATGTGAATATATTAATTTCTTATTATTATATAGATAATAAAATAAAATTACCTTACATTTAAATAAATTCAAATTTTTTATACATTTTTAGTTTGATGAATTTTAATTGATTATAATGTTTTCTCGCATATCCCATTTATTTTATTTTAAATTGTACAAACATTTTTTAAACGTTTTAATACATCATTTTCATTAATTATATTCTTTTTATGACACAATATTATTGTTATATTCATTTTTTCATTATTATTTTCTATTAAAATATTTAATCATCTGTTATATTTTTTATTTTAATGTTTACATACGTTTTATAATAGTAAATTTTTTATAAATGGTCCGGAAAATCGGTTTCTAGCTGGACCTGCTTTTTATATTCCTCATCATCATTAGTGATGTACTTGTATGCATCAAAAAAATTCAAAATTCTATATCTATGCTCACCCACACATCACTTGTCACGACCCATCCCAGTGAGGCATGTGCCGCGACTCCCCAATCCCACCTCTAATATGACATGACCTAGTGACTAGCACCGAGTAGGTATATTACTAACATGGGAGGAATTTCCCAATTCCCTATAAACACACACACATCTCCAAACAAACAAATTTTGAATAGTAAAAGAACAATTAAGGAACAGAATGCATGCATACAACTAAACACATCCAACTGAGTATGATGGAAGGTAATGTATTGAAAAGTAAACTGGGACAAAGTATAATCCCACTAAAAAAACAAGATTCTGAAAACTAAAAAGTCCAATCTGTAATCAAAAACAGGTACTAGGACTGATTCTCATAGCCTTAGGAACACCTCGCCTTATAGGGAACTCAAAAAATCTTGGTCGTGTCTTGGTCTGACCTTGAATCTGTCAAAAGGCTTCTCGTATGCACAAGACACGACACGTGCGGTCGATGCCCGTGCATGGGTGAGTATAACAATACTCATTAGAGGACCCTGAAAACCACTATGAAATACACAAAGGAAATGTATTTCAGCTCTGAAAACAATTTCTACTGAACATATACAAAGTGTAATAGAAAATATCCAGATATACTCAAAACTCAGACCTGTAGTCTAGATACAAGTCACAAAACCGCATACCCCTGCTGGGGATTTAGTTCGAAGATTCCACAATGTACTCATCTAGGAGAACTCACTCCATGAGTCTGATATCTCTAATGACATTCGTCCGAGAAGTACTTCATATCAGGAAAATTCTGAAGAGATATATGCACTCATTCTGGGATAACACACTCCTGAGTGATGAAAGATCGTGATACATAGATGAGCATCACTGACAGTGCCTGGGAGGATATCACAAGTCATTCAGATTCACCTGATAGGTAGAGGATTGGCACCCTATGGAAGTTTTCATGTCAATACCTGACTCTACCTAGGGTCAATATTGGATATAGGATCTCACACCGGGCCTCTCGGAGGGATACCTCAGTCTATCACGGATAGAACTGTTTAAAAAATCATACACTTGTAGTAGGAAACAATACCTAACCTTCAATGGAATGAGAAAAGGGGGAACTAACCAACATGAGACATATCCAAGATACGATGGAAAAGAATATCAAGCCTTGTGCCAAAAATTACACAGGGTGTTGAAAAGTCACACGTCGTGTCTTCTGACACTGGGTACTACCCATGTTCTACAGCCCATGTCACATGGCTGGTCATGTAGGAATGAAATCAGTACATGGAGTGTAGTAATGATTACAAGCTATTTCTGGGTGACTGGTGTCAACTCCATGTACATGGCTAGGTTCCCGTACATGGATTTATCATGTGTTCCCCACCCCATGTAACTGATACACGGGGTAACCCTTGTAGTTGTCCTGGTCTGTCCGTGTGGTGGATTATGTAACACCCCAGGATTTCAGAGTGTGTTATTTCTTAAAAATAATTCAATAACATGCACTACACGCAACACCGAGTTCAATCACACCATTAAAAGAGGTCATGAATAGTATTAACTACATTTTGAACTTTATATAATCCTTATAATTTTAGAATCCATATTATGAGTTTCTTAGTCTTAATGCAAGAACAGATTCATTTTTAGTATTGCACTTTTATCGACTTTTGATAGTGAAACCTTTTTAAATACAATATTTTAAACTTTTTGACTAAATGGAGAAATCAAAAAATTTAAAATGAAACATCCCAAGCTTCCACGGTACACTTTCCTTTGAATAAAACAGTAGCATGTGTTGTACGCAACTTCGAGTTCTAACACACCGTAACCAATCAAACTAGCTGTTATGAATAGTAATACCTACTTTTTGAAGTTATATATATTTTATATTTTAAAATGGACTTCATTTTTGGATTCGGAATATCAAATTTAGCCTAAGGTGAAATTTTGGTACTTTTCGGATAACTTTCATATTTTGATGAATAGTGAAAATTACTAAACTTTAATTAAAAACAACTTTTTTAATCAAAATAATTAATAGTAATAAATTATGAATTTGAGTGGTTTTAAAGTATATTTAGAATATATTTTTACCATTTAATATAATGTTGGTCATTGGACATAATTTTACAATTAAACCAAACATAAACAAGTGACAATCTTTTGATAGTTATTATCTCTTAAAAACACGTTTTTTGTTTTGACAGCGGGAATTAATTTTAAATTAATTTCTGCCACTTCTGTGTTTTGAATTTAGAAAAATGGATTCCATATTTGGAATCAGGATGTTCAAATTGTGTAAATAGGTAACTTTTATTTTTAGACATTTTGAATAATTACTGCGGTAAATATTTTATTTACCATGGTTAAAGGGTAAATCCGGTAAATAAGGGTTAAAAAATAATATTATAATAATACAAAATTACCCTAAAACGTGTCCTAACCTTATTGGTGGACACATACCCGACCATGGGCATCCTTGGGTCAATTTGGGGACCCCTTGGAGCCACTTGTATGTGGTAGGGACACATTATATTAATAAAGTTAAAATAAAAATAAAAATGGCATAAGCTTACATCTTTTAGAAGAAAATTTTTTACATAGGGTTATACATGTTGGAATTTCGATTATAAATATTCATTAGAAAGATAAAAATATTTCCTACATAATGATATTTTATTTATAATTTTTAGACATTAAATAATTTATTTTATTTATGACACAATGATGATGCAGTAATTACTATAATAGTGAAAAATTAAAATAATTGATATTATAAATACCCAAATAAATATAATATGAAACTTTTAATGAATTAAACTAATTTTCTAGGATAATATGATATATTATAATTGATTTAATTGACTTTTCTCTAAGTAATCAATCTGTTATGAGTTTTACAAAAATCAACTATTGATTAGTGTCAAAATTGACATAAAAGAGTTCTTAAAACAAATATTATATTATTAATTGATATTAAATTCCTAAAAATCTAAGGTTCGGCCAAGAGACTTATATTATGAGAGGTTAATCATTAATGGTTCACTTGGGGGTCGCTTGGATGTATATAGTAAGTTTATTAACCATATTATATAAAAATACAAAGAGACATTTTAAAAGTGAAACTAATTAACTTAGAGTTAATACTTAAAGATAAGGTTAATATAAGTACCCAAACCTGTCTAAATTCTATTGGATGAGTTGTTTTCGACCTATCCCCACCTCATCCTTTGAATAGTAAACTTTGGAGCCTTTGGAAACCGAATATGAATTTATTATAAATTAATATTTCTAGCTTTTCCAAAAGTGCCCCTCACCCCTCTTATAAAAGGGCACTCCTCCTTCTCTTTTCCTCACACCTCTCAAGCCACTTGGCTCGTCCAAACTCTGCCCAAATAAGCTCCCCACATCCCTCTCCTCCTCCTTGAAGCTTCCCCTTAGGCAGAAAGCATTTCAAGAAGTCCTTTGGTTCCAACCAAAGTGAGTTACCTAGATTAAAGGTAACGATTTCTCTTAAATTATTTTCATTTATTTTGCTTCTCCAACCCCCAAACTCTTTTTATTTCCTTTCTTTTGTAACAACACCAGTATCCTCAATATACTAGGATGTTGTTATAAGAAGGATTCAAACTACACATACACACAACTCCATCTAATGGATGATGAACATAATGTTTCTGTGGATGGCAAACTAACGCCTCACGAAACGATGATTGTTCAAATACATCTTACCGCCTCTCATGGTGGCCATTATGATGGCACTGTAATTAAATATGATATTGATGATATATATTTTATATATAAGCTTCTGTAATTCCATTTTATTTCATACCATTATTCGTTTCATGTTGTATATACATACGATAATTTCATTTGAAGAAGTGCGGACTACCGCCCCCTTAAAATGATCTGACTCGTTCATACCACACATGGAACGTATAAAGGATGGGGTTAATGAACTTAAGTAACATATATAAAATATTATATTATACTGTAATAGTAATATACCTATGTATCATTTGGATTCGATTCTTTTAAAATAAAAATTAAATGGAAGTAGCGTTCGTGCGTACGTACGGACTACCGTCTCCACGAACGCGATGAGATTCATTCTCCATCGTATCCATTCAAGTATAATTATCATTTAATGATTTAAAAATGATGTTTAGGGACTTGATATCATTCTGGATATGAATAAGATACAACAAACATGACTTATGTAACAAAACATATAAAGAAAATGAGTAAGTTAACACCCGAAACGGCGATAATACTAAGATATTATTATCAAATCAATATTAAAAGATCATATATGATATCATATTAATGTATATGATTATTTTATAGTTTAGTAACAATTATTTCACTATTATACAGGAGGTTAACCTACCCCAACAAAGGAAAAGTACAAGGTAAGGGTTATTTCACAATCTCTTCATTATCCGAGGTTGTTTATACGTAATAATCTACTGGGATATCTTTATCATCCACATCCATGTTTCTTAAAAATGTATTTCAAAACATTTTTACTATTTACAAGAATATGGGTTAAAGTCATTTATACCCTTGTTTTACTTTTTATAAGAGGTTTATAAAGGAATCTTTCCGTCGTTTTCAAAACAAGGTCCTTTTTAACCTTTTCGACAGAATTGAGGTAAGAATGTTTTTTTAACTTATACGGCGGGTGCGGTTATTTTACGCCGTTATAAAATCTTCAAAGCTTTCCTTACAAGCTTATAAGAATATTTTCAAAGAAAATGTTTTATTTTATATGGATCTTAAATGATTTCAAAATAAAAGGAGATATTTCTTTAAAAAGAATTTTGATTTCATCTACGTCAACATCCTTTGATGGATTTTAAGATTATTTGAAGTTGATTTATTATGATACAAAACTTCTATATTGTATTGAAGGTTTTGTGATATGTTTCACTATGGATGTGCTATTTTTATACCATTCATAGTTTATGGTGAAATTATTGACATTTCGTATGCTAGTTTTAATACGAATGTTTATGTTATGTTTAAACCTTTTCATATGGGAATGCATTGGACTTAATAAGTGACGGGTGGAGCCCGCTATAGCTCCTCGATGCATCGGTAGGTCTCATGAGACAAACTAGTGTCTTGGCACAAGGCCTTGACAAAATCTTATTTGTAGTCTTGGCACGAGGCCTCGGCTATGTGGTTATGATAGTCTGGCATTATGCATTCCAACATTATGAAAGTGGTTATTGATTTTTGCATGTGATTATTCGATTAGTAGAATATCCATGTGAGTAAGTAAATGGCATTATTTCATTTTATTTATGCCATACCATGTTGAAAGTTCATGTTTGAAAGGCTTTTGTTTTAGTTATACATTTCCTTAAAAGTTTATTCTTATTTATGAAAATTTCCGCTATATTGTTATCCTTACTGGGCATTTGAGCTCACCCCTTTTCTATGTTTTATTTTTCCCAGGAAGTGAAGAAGTAAATTATGAATGACTTGCAGGGATATTATGAGGGGTTAATAGTGTGGATATGAAGACTTTGTTGTTGTAGTAGTTTTTCACTTTGAAATGTAATGTAAAACTTTATGATTATATCCAGTGTTTCCAAGGCTACTAAACCAATCGGTCTTTCGAGATTTGATCTTTCTTGTGATCATGCCAATGTTACGAAGTAATGCACCGACTCTGGGTAGCTGGGGTCGGGGCGTTACAGTTGGTATCAGAGGAAGTTTAGTACAAACCTTGGAAGCTAGATTTAGATAAACTCTGATTAGAGCACGTAGACCTAAGATGAACTTTGAAGATTAGTATAGAAGAACTTCCTAAAATTTTGGTATTGTAGAGATTTTGTGAGTTTTCCGAGCAATACATCCCTGTCTGGATACAAGCAGGTAGAGGCGGCTCTGGCACAGATGTACCTAGGGGTAAAACCCGAAAACACCGCTTTGAGCTAGACTCGAACGGGAACTGGTGCACGACAACGGGCCTTGCTGCACTCTTGGTTACGACACTCCCGGGGGATATGCTTAGGATAACTCTCATTTTCTTTACAAATCATTATGAAGGGTTTATGAGTATATACTTACTCAAAGAAAACATTTTTATGATTATGGATTATATCCATAAATAGTTCAATTTATGTTAAGTGTTTTATAAGTATGGGATTATGTATTTTGATTCATAAACTGATCTAGTTTATGCCATTGTTTAGAAATGACGCCCAGTAGAAGGAATGAGAACTCCAGAAATGCACATGATCCAAAGAGAAGGAAGGATCATATATTCCATGGTCTTAAGCTAGAATTTATAAGAGAAATAGTCTCCCATGTATTATCATCATATGAAGAAATAATATCATGTGTTGATAAGATAAGTAAAGAGTTTACTAAGTCCTATGGCTTTAAAGGGAAGCAAGAGAAGAAAAGGATGAAAGAGAGAAAGATGGATAAAGGGAAGAGGGAAAAGAAGAATTTTCCCATATGTGGTAACTGTGGAAAGAAACACCCCGGAACTTGCCTGAAAGGAATGAGAGTTTGTTATAAGTGTGGAGGAAAAGGGCACAAAGTACGTGACTGCAAGGGTAAGAAAATGGTTTCAAATGTACAATGATTCATTTGCAAGGAGTTTGGACACTAAGCGAACCTATGTCCCAGTCATCAGTCTATGACACAAATGATGTTATTGGATAATAATCAAGTTATGATACTACCACAGATGAAGAGGAATGATTAGAGTTCTTATGTTGATTATGTCAATTGAGTGTTGTATCAACAATGTACTTATTACAATAATCATGGAGTATATAAGGATTGTACTGCAATACTATTTCATTAAGGACTTGAGATTGTGTGGAACAAAGAAAAGTGACTCAATAGCAGGATAAATTTTTGGAAAATATATGGTTGAGAGAATGATAAATCATAATATAGTTCTGATACTGAGGTAGTGATTTTGGAATAATATGTGATTGTTTTGGATAAATTGGATATTCTTTACTACCTTGGAACTGATTAATGATTTGTATATTCCATCATTGTTGGGGTTTAAAACATTTTTGGATTAATGAAGTATATCCAGCATTCTATATGGAATAAGGGAGCATGAATGTAATCAATAAGGAATATGGTAATACATGATGAAGGTATGCATATGCTATTATGGGGTAAAAAGGATCTATATTATGTTTACATTCCTTATGAATGTTGGACTGTGAGTTTGGACAGAAGTATTTTGGATAGTTCTAGTTTGGATTATTTTGGATTGCCATAAAAGGACAACCTGGAGGTAGGCGGCAACCCGTCGCGTCCGGCAGGGCTGCAAGACTTGAACCCGAAACCGAAGGGCGACAAGGGTGTATCACCTACCACTATCCCACGAGATGTCCTGGATTAAATAAAGTAGTTTTTTTAAAAGATCAGGTAGATGAATTATAAATTCGATTTTTTTTTACGAGTGAATGATGAGTTTTTGGTAGAAATTTATTAATGGATAAAACTCTAATTATAAAGTAAGTATATCTCCTTATGATCTTAGCCAATCTCATAAATAAATTCCTCATCATTAAGAAAAGGAACATAGAACAAAAACGTTGTCCTAGATGGTACCTTAAATCATCACTAATTTATGGCTTTGGGATTGTTGGCCTTTTCATAGCCATGTTCTCTACCACTCTCCATCAGATAATTGATGGCTAGATTTTTCTTCCATATCCATATTTCCTTACATGGAACCCTAATATGTGTTATTTTCGGTAATCTTTATACTTTCCACTCTTTATTTAAAATAGAGGCCTCATTAATTAATTTTTCAATGTGGGATTTCAACTAATATATTTTGAAACGTCAAAAATGTGTTATCCTAATACCCTATGTTTTGTTGAACCGATGGTATTTCAATTCATCATAGATTGATGAATTTAAGGACCTCAATTTTATACTTGTTTGTGATTGATGACCTCAATCACTACCTATAAATATTTACGTTTTCCTCCGATTATATGTCTCCAATTTCCACCAATGTTCGCCTAATCGAGATCATAATTTGGTGGTGACCCTTTGATTTCTCTTTTCCTTATATTAAGACTAAATTTTAGTAACCCAATTTCCGATGTGGGTTTTCCCACAAATATATATTCTACTTTCAACCTTTTATTTTCGAAGAACAATTTCAAATTGCGAGGACGCAATTTATTGAAGGAGGGGAGAATGTAACACCCCAGGATTTCAGAGTGTGTTATTTCTTAAAAATAATTCAATAACTTGCACTACACGCAACACCGAGTTCAATCACACCATTAAAAGAGGTCATGAATAGTATTAACTACATTTTGAACTTTATATAATCCTTATAATTTTAGAATCCATATTATGAGTTTCTTAGTCTTAATGCAAGAACAGATTCATTTTTAGTATTGCACTTTTATCGACTTTTGATAGTGAAACCTTTTTAAATACAATATTTTAAACTTTTTGACTAAATGGAGACATCAAAAAATTTAAAATGAAACATCCCAAGCTTCCACGGTACACTTTCCTTTGAATAAAACAGTAGCGTGTGTTGTACGCAACTTCGAGTTCTAACACACCGTAACCAATCAAACTAGCTGTTATGAATAGTAATACCTACTTTTTGAAGTTATATATATTTTATATTTTAAAATGGACTTCATTTTTGGATTCGGAATATCAAATTTAGCCTAAGGTGAAATTTTGGTACTTTTCGGATAACTTTCATATTTTGATGAATAGTGAAAATTACTAAACTTTAATTAAAAACAACTTTTTTAATCAAAATAATTAATAGTAATAAATTATGAATTTGAGTGGTTTTAAAGTATATTTAGAATATATTTTTACCATTTAATATAATGTTGGTCATTGGACATAATTTTACAATTAAACCAAACATAAACAAGTGTCAATCTTTTGATAGTTATTATCTCTTAAAAACACGTTTTTTGTTTTGACAGCGGGAATTAATTTTAAATTAATTTCTGCCACTTCTGTGTTTTGAATTTAGAAAAATGGATTCCATATTTGGAATCAGGATGTTCAAATTGTGTAAATAGGTAACTTTTATTTTTAGACATTTTGAATAATTACTGCGGTAAATATTTTATTTACCATGGTTAAAGGGTAAATCCGGTAAATAAGGGTTAAAAAATAATATTATAATAATACAAAATTACCCTAAAACGTGTCCTAACCTTATTGGTGGACACATACCCGACCATGGGCATCCTTGGGTCAATTTGGGGACCCCTTGGAGCCACTTGTATGTGGTAGGGACACATTATATTAATAAAGTTAAAATAAAAATAAAAATGGCATAAGCTTACATCTTTTAGAAGAAAATTTTTTACATAGGGTTATACATGTTGGAATTTCGATTATAAATATTCATTAGAAAGATAAAAATATTTCCTACATAATGATATTTTATTTATAATTTTTAGACATTAAATAATTTATTTTATTTATGACACAATGATGATGCAGTAATTACTATAATAGTGAAAAATTAAAATAATTGATATTATAAATACCCAAATAAATATAATATGAAACTTTTAATGAATTAAACTAATTTTCTAGGATAATATGATATATTATAATTGATTTAATTGACTTTTCTCTAAGTAATCAATCTGTTATGAGTTTTACAAAAATCAACTATTGATTAGTGTCAAAATTGACATAAAAGAGTTCTTAAAACAAATATTATATTATTAATTGATATTAAATTCCTAAAAATCTAAGGTTCGGCCAAGAGACTTATATTATGATAGGTTAATCATTAATGGTTCACTTGGGGGTCGCTTGGATGTATATAGTAAGTTTATTAACCATATTATATAAAAATACAAAGAGTCATTTTAAAAGTGAAACTAATTAACTTAGAGTTAATACTTAAAGATAAGGTTAATATAAGTACCCAAACCTGTCTAAATTCTATTGGATGAGTTGTTTTCGACCTATCCCCACCTCATCCTTTGAATAGTAAACTTTGGAGCCTTTGGAAACCGAATATGAATTTATTATAAATTAATATTTCTAGCTTTTCCAAAAGTGCCCCTCACCCCTCTTATAAAAGGGCACTCCTCATTCTCTTTTCCTCACACCTCTCAAGCCACTTGGCTCGTCCAAACTCTGCCCAAATAAGCTCCCCACATCCCTCTCCTCCTCCTTGAAGCTTCCCCTTAGGCAGAAAGCATTTCAAGAAGTCCTTTGGTTCCAACCAAAGTGAGTTACCTAGATTAAAGGTAACGATTTCTCTTAAATTATTTTCATTTATTTTGCTTCTCCAACCCCCAAACTCTTTTTATTTCCTTTCTTTTGTAACAACACCAGTATCCTCAATATACTAGGATGTTGTTATAAGAAGGATTCAAACTACACATACACAAAACTGCATCTAATGGATGATGAACATAATGTTTCTGTGGATGGCAAACTAACGCCTCACGAAACGATGATTGTTCAAATACATCTTACCGCCTCTCATGGTGGCCATTATGATGGCACTGTAATTAAATATGATATTGATGATATATATTTTATATATAAGTTTCTGTAATTCCATTTTATTTCATACCATTATTCGTTTCATGTTGTATATACATACGATAATTTCATTTGAAGAAGTGCGGACTACCGCCCCCTTAAAATGATCTGACTCGTTCATACCACACATGGAACGTATAAAGGATGGGGTTAATGAACTTAAGTAACATATATAAAATATTATATTATACTGTAATAGTAATATACCTATGTATCATTTGGATTCGATTCTTTTAAAATAAAAATTAAATCGAAGTAGCGTTCGTGCGTACGTACGGACTACCGTCTCCACGAACGCGATGAGATTCATTCTCCATCGTATCCATTCAAGTATAATTATCATTTAATGATTTAAAAATGATGTTTAGGGACTTGATATCATTCTGGATATGAATAAGATACAACAAACATGACTTATGTAACAAAACATATAAAGAAAATGAGTAAGTTAACACCCGAAACGGCGATAATACTAAGATATTATTATCAAATCAATATTAAAAGATCATATATGATATCATATTAATGTATATGATTCTTTTATAGTTTAGTAACAATTATTTCACTATTATACAGGAGGTTAACCTACCCCAACAAAGGAAAAGTACAAGGTAAGGGTTATTTCACAATCTCTTCATTATCCGAGGTTGTTTATACGTAATAATCTACTGGGATATCTTTATCATCCACATCCATGTTTCTTAAAAATGTATTTCAAAACATTTTTACTATTTACAAGAATATGGGTTAAAGTCATTTATACCCTTGTTTTACTTTTTATAAGAGGTTTATAAAGGAATCTTTCCGTCGTTTTCAAAACAAGGTCCTTTTTAACCTTTTCGACAGAATTGAGGTAAGAATGTTTTTTTAACTTATACGGCGGGTGCGGTTATTTTACGCCGTTATAAAATATTCAAAGATTTCCTTACAAGCTTATAAGAATATTTTCAAAGAAAATGTTTTATTTTATATGGATCTTAAATGATTTCAAAATAAAAGGAGATATTTCTTTAAAAAGAATTTTGATTTCATCTACGTCAACATCCTTTGATGGATTTTAAGATTATTTGAAGTTGATTTATTATGATACAAAACTTCTATATTGTATTGAAGGTTTTGTGATATGTTTGACTATGGATGTGCTATTTTTATACCATTCATAGTTTATGGTGAAATTATTGACATTTCGTATGCTAGTTTTAATACGAATGTTTATGTTATGTTTAAACCTTTTCATATGGGAATGCATTGGACTTAATAAGTGACGGGTGGAGCCCGCTATAGCTCCTCGATGCATCGGTAGGTCTCATGAGACAAACTAGTGTCTTGGCACAAGGCCTTGACAAAATATTATTTGTAGTCTTGGCACGAGGCCTCGGCTATGTGGTTATGATAGTCTGGCATTATGCATTCCAACATTATGAAAGTGGTTATTGATTTTTGCATGTGATTATTCGATTAGTAGAATATCCATGTGAGTAAGTAAATGGCATTATTTCATTTTATTTATGCCATACCATGTTGAAAGTTCATGTTTGAAAGGCTTTTCTTTTAGTTATACATTTCCTTAAAAGTTTATTCTTATTTATGAAAATTTCCGCTATATTGTTATCCTTACTGGGCATTTGAGCTCACCCCTTTTCTATGTTTTATTTTTCCCAGGAAGTGAAGAAGTAAATTATGAATGACTTGCAGGGATATTATGAGGGGTTAATAGTGTGGATATGAAGACTTTGTTGTTGTAGTAGTTTTTCACTTTGAAATGTAATGTAAAACTTTATGATTATATCTAGTGTTTCCAAGGCTACTAAACCAATCGGTCTTTCGAGATTTGATCTTTCTTGTGATCATGCCAATGTTACGAAGTAATGCACCGACTCTGGGTAGCTGGGGTCGGGGCGTTACAGATTACATGGATGTGTACTCCACCCCAGGATCGTTTATCACCCTATAACATGATGTGCTTCGGAGAAGGTCAAAAACACTGTGCGACCGAGGTGACATATTGTGTTATACCTGTCTTACCCCCGAAACCCTAGCCTTCGCCACAAGTACTACATGTGTGTTCTTCGGAATTACACTTCGTGTATTCTATAATTTTCTATAATCGTGAACCTCCATCGTCACGCCTACCATGATGCTCGTTTCATTGATATGGCCATCTGATCATTGTGAAACAAATGGGTTAAGGACTCCCTGACACCACGAAGTCGATTCGACCAGATTCGGACCTCTGATTGGCCGAGAAAACACATTTTTATCATCCGCGCGATGAACAGTTGAATAATTCTAACTCTTGAACCATGTCAATATATTTTCCACCATCTCTGTCTAACATCTGCTAGGTCTCCACTACGTGGGATCTCCAATTTTGGATCAATGCTTCGAAAAACTGGTACACAATGATCTATTTTTTTTCACCCCACGAAGAACGCGAAGAACATACAAATGAAAGAGGATGAAATCCAAATGAAAAACGAGGAATGCACCTCCACCGTTATTTCTCACGACATTGATCCACTCCCATTAAAAGGATTAAAATGTTTTAATCAAAATGGTAATAAAAAAATATCTCAATTATAATTCTATAATAAATCCCCGAAAGAAAACGAAAATAACAGCCTCCCGAAAGAACGCACGATCATTAGATCAACATGTTCGTTGTTGATCTATGTTCATCGTTTAAATCAAAAAAAGGGGAATCTGTAAAAAAATAACAAAACCCTACATTGATAGTCGATGAATATGGTGATCGGTCGTGGGTCGGGATTCAATCTCACTGGGCAACAATCCCCTCGTTGTTGTTCATTGGTGCTCATCAAAATCCTCTAAGGTTGGCTCATATCCAAAGCCGCTGAGGATTCTAGAGAGTTATCTAGGGTTATTATTCTAACCCTAGGCTTTTTATTATTTAAATAAAATAATTTTCAGGGTTATGGTAACATTTTAAAATAAAATAAATTATTTATTTATTTTATTTCATCTAAAATATTTCCTTGAAAAACACATGAAAGCTAACTTTTGCAGCCGACCCATGTCGGTCGAAGTTAGACCCACATAAGGTAAAGTTGCTTCTATGAATGGAATGGTTCCTTCATAATTATGATCTTGGAACCCATTTAAATTTTATTCCACTTTTTTCATAAAACCTCACATGTCGGATATTTAAAAATTTTAATTTATTTCCATCATTTATTCCGGGCACTCCAGGCCTCCGAACCGCACGCCTTCAACAGTTATGATCTCGAAATAATTCCATATAATATTTAAAAATAATACACCAAAAATATGAGACAAGACATTCTCCCCACCTTCGCCCTTTACATCCCTGAAAATCCAAAATAAAAGCTACTAAAAAAGATGTGGATGCTAGGAATGGATCTGAGCCTCCAACTCCCATGTTCTCTCCTCAAGATTCCCCTAACACCACTAAATTAAAAACAAGGTAATTGATCACTAACAAAGGATCCTTTCCAATTGATCCTAAATAGATACTATGTAATCAGTAAAGGATGCTCCATCCTAGATTTCCAGCTCACCCCAGTCGATGACGTGAAATGGGTCATGAATGTACCTCATCAACTGCGACACGTGGAAGATATCGTGTAACCATTGAAACTACAGCGGTAGAGCTTGGCGGTATTCCACCTCCCCAATTCTGTGCAGTATATGAAAAGGTATATTAAACCTCAGAGATATCTTGTCTCCTCATCCAAACCTTTGTACCACTTGTTGAGGTGAGACCCAAAGAAAACCATGGTCCCCCTCCTCGAACTCAGAGGTCTCTGTCGTCTGTCATCATCATACCGTTTCCTGATCTGTGTAGTCTTTATCCACTCCCGGATGATTTGTACCTTATCGGTGGTAGCTTGTACCAAATCTAGACCCGTGAGTGTTGTCTCTATGGGACCGGTCCAGCAATGTGGTGACTGGGAGGGTATCCCATACAATACCTCAAATGGAGACATTCCAATGATGGAGTGGTAACTATTATTATATGAAAACTCCACCAGTGGTAGGTGGTCCTACCAACTGTGAAAAAAGTCCAAAATACATACCCGTTGTTGGAACCATGGTCGTTCTATGAATGAATTGGAGTATGGTTTGTTTGGTTTTCAATCCTTATTGGAAGTTCATAATGTGTTCTAGTAAAGTGGTAACCCTAAGGGGAAGTTGTGCGCTAAATATTTGAGTTTTGTGTGAAATAGGTGAGTTTTGTCTGAAAACTTTTGTGGTTCTTGAAATGGTAGAGTGAGGTTTTTTGCGCAAGGTGTGCTTCAGAATCAGAACATCGAAATATGGAAAAGTCATGGGATGCACAAAAACATGGAGATGTGCACAGAAAATAGTTCCTGGCGAAGATTATTTCTCTCCCAATGAGATACTTTTTACGCCACGATGGGTTTTGCTTGTGGGGGTCATCGATGCCTATAAATAAGAGGTGACACCCACATTCTACACGGCTCAATACATAGTGAATATTCACGTTCTGATGCGTTTCATAAGTTTGCATTAAGGGTGTTGCACATAAATGATTATGGTGTAAAAAAAGTAGAAGCTGCGCTTAAAATTTGAGATTGCGCGTAAAAGATGATGTTGCGCGAAAAAGGTGAAGTTGTGCGTAAATTTTAAAGCTACGTGTAAAATTAAAAGTTTCACATAATGGGTGTTTTTGCATGAAATATTTTTCTGTGTGAAATTTAAATATTTCATTCAAAAGTGAGGTCTTGCGCGGAAAGCATAGGTGTTGTGTGCAATTGACAATGAAACCTATTTGCACGTTCTGATTATCTGGTTCAGTGGTTTAGTGCATTCAAGTGCATCAATTTAGGACTTAAATGAAAGAGTTTCATGTTATGCAGAGGTAAAGACTTCAATGTGAATCTATTTAATATAACTACTATTCTATAAACTGATTGGGACTTCACCAATGGCAGTGAGCCAGGGGGAGTCAACGTGATTGACTTGAGGAACGTAGTGAGATATCCCTGAACTTTTTTAATGCCAGTGATCCTGGGACAATGCGATTGTACCCAGACTTTTTAATATATATCAAGTGAAGTTTAGTGGATTTTGGTACGACCAAAAACTTGTCGGTGTATGCTGATTAGACATAACAATTTATGGTGAACCAAGAAAAAGTGTCATCTGGTCACTTTTTCTTGTGGTTGTTTTCGTTCTACTCCCATCAGTCCTAGAGTTTTAACACGTTCCTACCACTATGGGAACATGATCCTTTCTTTAAAAGAAAATGATGACACCCTGATTTAGCACTCCCCTCTCAGTGTGTCCCGGGGTCCTACACCCGCAACATATCCTCCAAAACACGAATGGTCCTCTCTGTTTGACCATCGTTCTGGGGATGGAACATTGTTCTCAAATGTAGATGAGTCCCAAAAGCATCCTGAAATCCCATACACAACCAGGATGTGAAGTAGGTATCTCGATCCAAGACTATTGTAAAATGGATGCAATGATGCCGAACTATCTCATGCACATAGAGGCCTCCCAATTCATATACGTAACTCTACTATCTAATATCTATAGATTGGGCCAACATGGTGAATCAATCAATGATCACCCAGATGGAATCATGTCCTTTGGACATTCGTGGTAAGCCTATCACGTTGTTCATCGATATTCTATCCAACTTCCACTCTGAAACTTTTAGGGGTGATCCAATCCTGCTGGAACCTGGTGCTCAGCCTTCACCTGCTGGCACGTATGGCTTTGAGAAACGAACTCTTCTACTTCCTTCTTCATGCCTGACCACTGGAACTGTCATCGAAGGTCATGGTAAATCATCACCACTATAGGACGGAGTTCCAAAGGGGGCTTATGAAACACCCTTAGGACCTCTTCCCACAAATCCACTAGTATAATTGTGCGTCCACTATCGAGAAGTATGTGCTCACCATCTTACGAATATCAATCAAGAGCATGTCCCATGGATAACTGAGCACGTAAATCCTCACAGTCGTTATCCCCAAGTTGTGCCTCCCTCACTCACTATAAGAGTGGAGGGGTTAAACCCATTGAATGTTTGTAAGATGCATCCTATTTGTCCATAAAGGATAACTGCAACGTGGCTATCTACTCTGGTGCCTCACTCAAGAGCTGCGAGCTCGAGGTCATGCTCAGAGCATCTGCCTCCTTCTTCCCCTTCCCAGGAGTATTATTAATCTCTAAATCGTAGTCCTATGGTAACTATAGCCATCACCTCTGCCTCATATTCAGATACTTTTCCAAGAATATGTACTTTAGGATGTTGTGGTTAGAGTAGACGATGAACCGCTCTCCCATAAGGTAGTGTCTCCACATATTAATTGAGAAGACTACCGTTGTGAATTAAAATCATGGGTCAGATATTTCTTCTCATGCGGTCTAAGTTGGTGCAAAACCTATGCAATCACTTCCTATCTCTACATTAGGACGCTTCCAAGTACGATCCCTGATGCGTCTCAGAAAACTATGTACTTGACACCCTAATCGGGTAATCTCATGATCAGGGCTCTCATCATACTCTACCTCAACTTCTTAAAATCCTGTTGGCATTTCTCCATCCACATGAATGGTTTCTGATTCCTAGTCAAGGTTTTCATTTATGCTGATATTCAGGAGAAATATGGAATGAATCTTTAGTAATATCATGCAAACCCAAGGATGCTCGACACCTCTGTCATGCTCCTAGGTGCCTCCCATGATAAAACTACATGCACCATGGCAGGTTCCATAGCTACACCATCTGTTGAGATAACATGTCCCAGAATGTGGACCTCCTAAATCTAGAACTAGCACTTCGAGAGCTCCCCATAATGCTAGTGCTCTCAGAGTATGTCTAGAACTATCCACAGTTGTCACACGTACTCCTCCTTTGACACCTATTATACAAGGATGTTGTTGATGAAGACCACTAATAACCGGTCTATGTACAGCTGGAAGCTGGTACAAAATTCCCACGAGAACTACGGGGGAATTCATCATGCCGAAAAGAATCACCAAGTAGTCATAGTGACCGTAGTGGAATTTGAATGATGTCTTTGGTATATCCTCATCCTGTACTCATAGATGGTGATAACCTGATCGAAGGTCAACCTTCGAGAACCGATGTGACCCTCTCAGATCGTCAAAGAGGTCATTGATTCTCCAAAGTGGATACTAGTTCTTCACCGTTACCTGATTCAGGTGTCGGTAATCATGCAGAACCTCAAACACCCATCTGCCTTCTTGACAATCAAGACTGGAGCCACCTAGGATGAAACACTGGGTCTCACGAAACTTTTTCTCTGAAGGTCCTCCAACTGCACCCTCAGCTCACGAAGCTCTGCGGGAGCCATCCAATTTGTTGATGAGGAAATCTATTCTGTCCTGGGGTGCAGGTCGATGGAGAAGTCGATCTCCCGGTGGGGAGGTAGTCCTTGAACATCTTCGGGGAAGACATCCTCATTCTCCGCCACAACTACTGGGAACTCGAAGCTCACAATATCTACTGCAACGAGGGTAAGGCTATCCATCTCATGATAGATCTGTTGCACCCTCCTATGCATGATCCCTTTTTATGTTGTTTGGGTATCCTTTTCAACAACAATGGAAAACCTCATCCCATCACTGTAGAGACACATCACCCTTCAACTAAAATAGTCAATCTGGGCAAGGATCGATGATATCCCATCCATACCATGATTGGCATCGTAATGCCTCGACACTACCACCAAGACGTTCCAACCAAAAATCTCACCTCCATGTGTAATATCACACTGTCTACAAAGGTGTGTGATCGTCGAGTCTCCTCCATAGGTGTCTCCAAGCGTAAGGATTGAGTCAACTATTTTATATGAATCTAATGTATTCACATAAGACATGTGGAGATTAAGGAATCACTGCCACCTATGTCTATATGTACGGAAGCTGAGGTAGAGAAGAAAAAGATAGTACCTCGTATCATCCCTTGAGCCTCGTGGTCATACGCCTCGACTGCATGCAGTTATCCCCACCCCTGCCCCAAGCTCCCTAAGCCTGGTGAGGACCTCCTGGGGGTGGTGGTGGAAGTTGATCGATGAGTCTACCACCACCTGCAGCTCTCCCTGCTCTTAGGCCACATCCGCCTCATGGATGGTTTGCCTACTCCATTCTCTACCTCTGCCTCAGTGGTCTATCCACCGCTTCCCTATTAGCATCACGATGGGTCGGACAATCTCTTGCAAGGTGTCCCCTGTCGTCGCATGAGTAGCTATAAGGCCCCATCCTTAAACCTTAATTAATATTGAATTAAATGAATAATTCACATTGAGGATCTTTTCAGGTTTAGAGTTTTAGAGAATTAGGACATGACTATTACATCTCAAAATATTAAAAAGTAGAAACTTCTACTAAGTTTCCATAAAATAAAAACTCTTAAAAAGAAACATGTCTAGTTCTATGTTTTATGTAGCATGACTTTCCCTTGATCCCATCCTTGACCCTATTCCGCGTTAAGTCCTGTGAAAAACATTTCAAAAACATGGGATGAGCATAAAAATCTCAGTAAGTGATACACAAAGAATTAAAACTGTTAGTTTTTCAAAAAAAACAAGTAAACCATGTATACTTAATCAAAGTAATACCTTTCACCTTTTAGAAGTAGTAAAATAAACTCTTCAATGAATAAAAGATAATTACGTACCCTTTTGTAACCAAAAGATTACCATAAAACCCATATAAAGAACACATAAAATAAAAAGGTATCTTGGGACATAAACATACTTAAATGGAATAACCATACAGTCGAATTCCACACATACTTAATGGAATATCCATACGGCCGACTTCCACACATACTTAATGGAATAGCCATATGACCAACTTCCATACTTACTTAATGGAATAGCCATACGGCCAACTTCCATACCCAATGCATTGGAGGTTATAATGTAACCACCCATCCTAGTATTCACGGCACCACCCGTCATAATGTCCAAGTACCATTATAAAATCATAAGATAGTAAACAAATAAAATGGAAAGAAAACATTTCCACATTTCGATCACAATATATCACTTAAATATATCGACATAACAAATCCTTTATAAAAACCATTTTCAATACCAACATACATAAAAGAGTATATGTAATTTATTTCATTTTAAAAAATATTACGGCTTGTTGAGGAAGCCAAAGACCAAATAATACTCGTGGCGGCGGAAAAGGTCGTTGTCACCGTGTACATTAAAAGAAACATTCCTTTTTGTCGTTTAGTAAAACGCTTCATATAAAAAGATTCCTTTTGAATAAAATTAAAAGTCTAAGGGTTTTATACACCGTATAAAAGAAAGTTGTGTGTAAAACCAAATATGCCTCAATGAAAGGAGATTGAGACGAGGTCCCTTACAAAGTCGGTATCCTTAAATTATGGATAAATCAATTACATGATTATGTGTGAAAAATAAGGATACACAAAATATAAGTGGATGTTAAGTGTAAAACAATCAGAGGTCATTCACACATAATCATGGAAAAAAACCAATGACATAGATATTTAACTCAATGAAATGATATTGAGTTATGATTTCCGATACAAGTCCATCTAAATGACATAAGAATTTATCAATGAGATGATTATGTGTAGAAATAGTATATCCACACAAAGGTTTTGTGGAAACTAAAACATAGAGATTCCACACATAATCTTGGCATAATAAAATCAAGAATTATAGGTTTAACCAATAGAATTGATTGTGGGTTAAGAAGTTCCCCTAGAGAAATTCGACAGCCTAACAGTGTCACTTCAAAACTAATAAAATGATATTATTAGTGATAAAAAGGCTATCTCATCACATAGAAATAAAATTTAAATTAATAAGGATATAGAAGAACATATCCCAACATAATATTATGTGAATTAAAAGACATAACAAAATAAGTCTTTTAAAAAGAGGAGGGTGAAAGGTCCCCTTACCGACTTGGGTAACTTTCATAGCGTACACCCCATTGAAGAAGGTTCATACAATGAATATGTAAGTACCCATAAATGAAATTATGTTACACAAAGAGTATAATAATGGGAAGTACATACACCACTAAAAGGAAATGGTGGAAAATGTAGCATAAATATCACGAGAATAAAACAGAGATGAAAAATCCATTACCAAAACTCGGCAGCCTAACAGCGCCACTTAAAATATCCAAAAATGGATTGATGAGATCAAATAGAGTATCTCATCATATTATAATAAAATTTACTATAAGAGGAATATAAAATAACATCCCCCATCATAACAAAGAGGAGATTAAAATAAGTGACATAAATGAGAGTACTTAAAAAAAGGGAGAGGTTAGATCTCATACGAAAATTCGGTAGCCTAATGGCGCCGCTCAAAACATCAAAAATAGATTGCTGATAGAAAATAGGGTCTCTCACCATATGAACATAAAAATTAAATTATGAGTAATATAATAGAACACCCCAATAATAATAAATATGATCTTAAAAGGAATGACATAAAAGAATGTACTTAAAAAGAAAGAGAGGAGTAGGATCCCTTACCTCGTGTCCGACATGACTCGATCGTTCATTAATCTCCTGAATAATAAAATTTGGTCAATTTATAATTTCCTAAGTAAATCATTTAAATATTATTATTCAGTTCATATCAAATATTATAATTTTAAAATAATTGGTTATTAATGTGAGTTCATATCAGATGTTTTTGTCGATGTTCAGTACATGAGTAAAAATTGAACTTGTTGGAAAATAATTTTCCATGTAGTTATAGGTAAATCATCTCCATAATATTATTTTTATTTTAAATATCATATATATCCAGTATATATTCATTTTATACTATTCCATAGCATTTGGAGATAAAAAATTAAATGCACCGTTCATGGAGACGGTAGGCCGTACGTACGCATGAACGCTACATTCATTTTTTTTGCTAAATTAATGAAATTAAAACAAAATGAGAGAGGTATATATTATAATTACAGAATGATACCCATAATTTAGATGTAATATATTACATATATATCCATTATATATATGTACTTATAATAGTACATAACATTTGAAGATAAGAAATGAAATGTACCGTTCATGGAGACGGTAAGCCGTACGTACGCATGAACACTACTTTCATTTCTTTTTTTTGTATTCAATGGAATGAAATAATAAATATATAAAGGTATATTATAATTACAGTAGTATAACATATGTAATACCATTAATTCCATCCTTTATGCGTCCCATATATGGCATTAACGAATCAAATCACTTTGAGGGGGCGGTAGTCCGCACTTCCTAAAATGAAGATATCACGTTTACTCATAATGGAAACCATAAAGGTATGCCATAAATGAAAAATAAAGAAGCTTAAGAAAAAAAATAAACATATTATATATCATATATAAATATAGTGACATCTTAATGGCCACCTTTGAAGGTGTTAAAAGAATATTGAACAATCATCGTTTCGTGAGGCAGTAATTCGCCATCCACAGAAACAGAATGATCTTTAACCATTAGACGAAGGTGTGTGTAAGTGTAGCTCGAATCCTTCACTTAAAAACATCCTAGTATATTGAGTATACTGTTTTGGTTACAAAATAAAATAATAAATAGGTTTTAGGGGGTTGGATAAGAAAAATAAAACAAAAGAAAACAAGGGAAGACATTACCTTTAAATCGGGTAACTTCCTTTGATTTGAGCTCAAAGGCTTCTTTGGAAAGGATTCTTCCCAAAGTGAGGCTTCAATAACCAATATAAGGATGTGTATAGATTAAATGGGCAGGGGTTGGCCAAGAAAAAGGATTGAGATGTGTGTGTAAGGTGGTAGAGGTGGGGGCCTTTTATAAGAGGAGATGTGGGGCACTCTTGAAAAGTTACAAAATGTTACTTTATTTTCAAATGATTTTAGGGTTTTAAAGGTCCCACATTGATGTATTTTGAGTATAAGGTGATAAGGTTTCTAAATAAACCCATAAAATAGGTTTTTGACAAGTGTAGGTCTTATATTTTACATTATCTTTTCATTTTATTTAAATCGTTAAATAATGAGGTAATCGTTTCATCACCATGGTGTCATAAATAATTTAATTTATTTACTGTATAAAAATTATAAAACAAATATCATGAGGTATGAAATATTTTTATCTTACTAATGAATATTTATAGTCAAAAATATGACTTGTATAACCCCATATAAAAATTGTTCTAGTAAAATAACACATGTTTGTGACATTTTAATTTTATCATTAAATAAAAAGGTACTAATGTCATTTTCCAACCAAAGTGGCTCCATGGGGTCCCCAAGTTAACCCATGGATTTTCTTGGTCGGCAATGACACATCAAATGAGGGTAGGACATGTGTATAAGTCATTTCATATTATTAAAACATTAATTTTACCTTAAATTACAGTAATTGCCTCTAATCGCGATTAATAAAATTAAAAGATACTATTCACCAAAAAATTATTTTAATCCCATTGAAACACATTTTACATCTTAATTACAACCATGTATTTAGGATTTTTGAAATTAAAATCACAGTAGTGGTAAAGTTTCATTTAAACGAAATATCAGTTTTTTAACTACCACTTAGTGGTTTCACTATTCATCAAAAATTGAAAATTTTCAGAAAATTACCAAAAATTCACCGTAGGCTATATTTGATATTCCAAATTAAAAAATGATGTCTATTTTACAAAATAAAAAACATATAAGTTACATTAATTAATTTAATAATTAATTTCCGCTGTCAGAGCAAATAGCCTGTTTTTATGAAACAATAAGTATCAAAAGATTGACACTAGTTTAAGTCCAATTTAAAGATGAAATTAATTCCAACAACCACTATTGGATTAAATGGTAAAAATATATTCTAATTTTACTTTAAAAACAATTCAAAATATAATCTAATCATATAAATAAATTAGACTAAAAAGAGGTTTTGAATTAAAATACAACATTTTTCACTATTCATTAAAAAATTAACTTTATCGGAAAGATAACAAAAATTTACACAAAGTAAATTTTGATGTACCAATTATAAAGAAGAATATTATTTTGTCAATCATAACACATAAAATTTTCAAAAAGTGGATTTAAAAGAGGTTCACCATGAAAAGGTGGTTAATCGACCTTTTAAAGAATATTAGAATGTTTACGCTTAAAAATGGATTCATTCTCATTTTTAATCCTCTATCATTATTGTAAAGAGTAAAAAAATATTTTACAAAAATATATAATCATTCTGTAGTTAGTTCTGTTCATTCTCGCCATTACAACAGTTAGGCATTAACTACCATTTAAAATAATATTATTTTATTATTAGAGTGCAACGTAAGATTTCAAAGGAACTCGTTGTTGTGTATTGGGTAAGCCATCGAGCATAGCGTTCCCTTTAAATTAATATTGACATTTTATTCACAAATAGGGATAAATATAAAAATGTCATATTATTTATTTACATGGGGTGTTACATTCTTCCCCTCCTTTTGGGAATTGCTTCCTCGCAATTTCAAAATTGGGCTCGAAAACATTTTTGAAAGTCCCACATCGGAACAAGGGTCGGTAAAAAATCACTTTAAAAGAATGGGAGAGAAGTAAAAATGACACCCAAGATAACCCATATTAGGATTGCAATTATGAAAATATGGATATGGAGGAGAAAAAAAACGTTCATGTTCTGATGGAGAGTGATAGTAAACATGTTTAGAAGAAAGTTAACCACAAGATAATCACAAACTTGTGATGGGTTAAACGGTATTCGATTCCCCAGTAGGAAAAGTTAACAGACAACATTTTTGTTTTAAGTTACTCTTCATTGGGGAATTTATTTTTTGAGCTTCACTAAATCATAATGAAACATACTTACTTGCCTCGTAGACTTTCAACTTTTACTAGATTCTTTAATCAAACTCATATTTTATCCAAAAGACGAGTTTTTAGGAAGACTTGTTCGCATTAAGAGTACTATAATAAAATTCATGAGAATCACCTAATCCACAAAATAGAACTATATATTTTCCATGTATTTAGACAAAATCCAAAACCAAAATTATTAGTATAAGATCAGATAACCCACAAAAGTATAATCCTTTATAAAAAGAAAATCCATTCTTAATCTCCAAAATTTGTCAAAAAAACCCAAAGTTCAACAAAGACCATTCGATAAACAATTGTCCATAAAATTATTCAAAGTAAAACAAACTAAGATTGAAACCCAAATATTTGAAGGATTTAATCACATAGTCTTCCAAGTTACAAATTAACTTTTATCTCCAAACAACATCAGTTGCTCTTAAATTCTCATATTGAAAAGTAATTAACCTAATCACATATCCTCCATGATAGGTTAATAATTTCCATAGATAACCCAAAATAAACATTCTCATGATTCCTAAAATCGTCTAACTAAAAATAATTAGTCAAACTAACCAGGGACTTCACGTAGTCCATTGGTAGGTGATAAATACCAGTCGCACTTTGGTTGTGGGTTCGATTCCCGCAGCTTTGTCCGACGCGGCGGGTTGTCACACGGTCTGCGTGTTGTCCTTTTTCCAATACTATAATATTCTTAAATCATTCCCTAAAACGAGATAAAATCTTTGAAAATAATCATAACATATTTTAACATCAATTTTATCTCATGCCTTTCATTTTCCAGCATACTATATAACAACCCATAATTACCTCAAAAGTAAGGATCATATAAACCCTAAAGTTTACCTTTATAATTATTACCTGAACTTCCACATCGATTGGTCAACTAGTACATGATGCAATATAGAACATAGAAAGGTACAAGTGGATGATCATGAATCCTTGATAGTTGGATTAGAACAACCACGAGTTTCCTCATTGAATCCCCCATTTCATCCAGTCTCTTAATCAGAGACCACCACAGTTTCCTTAAATCCTATTGTCACTTTGGTGCCTGCTAGGTCCATCCATTCACTAAAAACAGAAATTTTAGTGTGAGTATATCAACAAAACTATCATGTACTAATGAGGAAGATTAACACTAAGATATACTTACTCATTCACATTATCTAAAACTATGACTCTTTCTAAAATTCTAACCATTATGGTAATGTCACTTATGCTTAAAAAGTACCCTAACCTATAAAGTTATCTAAACCGACCTTGAATATCAACAATAAAGCCCCAGCCTTAAACCTTACTTAATATTGAATTAAATGAATACATCACATTGAGGATCTTTTCAGGTTTAGAGTTTTAGAGAATTAGGTCATGACTATTACATCTCAAATGATTACAAAGTAGAAACTTCTACTAAGTTTCCATAAAATAGAAACTCTTAAAAAGAAACATGTCTAGTTCCATGTTTTATGTAGCATGACTTTCCCTTGATCCCATCCTTGACCCTATTCCACATTAAGTCCTGTGAAAAACATTTCCAAAACCTGGGATGAGCATAAAAAGCTCAGTAAGGGATACACAAAGAATGAAAACTGTTTGTTTTTTAAAACAACAAGTAAACCATGTATACTTTATCAAAGTAATACCTTTCACCTTTTAGAAGTAGTAAAATAAACTCTTCAATGAATAAAAGATCATTTCTTACGCTTTTTCAACCAAAATATTACCATAAAACCCATATAAAGAACACATTACATAAAAAGGTAACTTGGGACATAAAAATTCCTAAATGGAATAACCATACGGTCGACTTCCACACATACTTAATGGAATATCCATACGGCCGACATCCACACATACTTAATGGAATATCCATACGACCAACCTCCATACATTCTTAATGGAATAGCCATACGGCCAACTTCCCTACCCAATGCATTGGAGGTTATAACGTAACGACACGTCCTGATATTCACGACACCACCCATCATAATGTCCACGTACCATTATAAAATCATAAGACAATAAACAAATATAATGGAAAGAAAACATTTCCACATTTTGATCACAATATATCACTTAAATATATCGACATAACAAATCCATTATAAAAACCATTTTCAATACCAACATACATAAAAGATTATATGGTATTTATTTCATTTTAAAAAACATTACGACTTGTTGAGGAAGCCAAAGACCAAATAATACTTGTGGCGGAGGAAAAGGTCGTTGTTACCACGTACGTTAAAAGAAACAGTCCTTTTTGTCGTTTAGTGAAACACTCCATATAAAAAGATTTATTTTGAATAAAATTAAAAGTCAAATGAGATTATACACCGTATAAAAGAATGTTTTGTGTAAGACCAAATATGCCTCAATGAATGGAGATTGAGACGAAGTCCCTTGCAAAGTCGGTATCCTTAGATTAAGGATAAATCAATTACATGATTATGTGTGACAGATACGAATAAACAAAATATAAGTTGATATTAAGTGTAAAACAATCAGAGGTCATTCACACATAATCATAGAAAAACAAAACCAATGAAATAGATATTTAACTCAATGAAATGAGATTGTGTTATGATTTCCGATACAAGTCCATCTAAATGTCATAAGAATTTATCAATGAGATGATTATGTGTAGAAATAGTATATCCACACAATGTTTTTGTGGAAACTACAACATATAGATTCCACACATAATATTGTCATAATAAAATCAAGAATTACAGGTTTAACCCAAAGAATTGAAAGTGGGTTCAGAAGTTCCTTTACAGAAATTTGACAGCCTAACAATGTCACTTCAAAACACATATAATGAGATGATGAGAGATAAAAAGGGTATCTCATCACTTGGACATAAAATTTACATTAATAAGGATATAGAAGAACATATCACAACATAATAGTATGTGAATTAAAAGACATAACAAAAGAAGTCTTTTGAAAAGAGGAGGGTGAAAGGTTCCCATGCCGACTTGGGTAACTTTCGAAACGTACACCCCATTGTAGAAGGGTCATACAATGAATATGTAAGTACCCATAAATGAAATTATATTACACAAAGAGTATAATAATGGGAAGTACATTAACCAATCAAATATAATGGTGGAAAATGTAGCATAAATCTCATGGGAATAAAAGTGAGATGAAAAATCCCTTATGAAAACTTAGCAGCCTGACGGCGCCACCTAAAACTTCCAAAAATGGATTGATGAGATCAAATAGAGTATCTCATCATATTACAATAAAATTTAAATACAGAGGAATATAAAAGAACATCCCCCATAATATCAAAGAGGAGCTTAAAAGAAGTGACAAAAATGAGAGTACATTAAAAAAGAGAGAGGTTAGATCTTTTATGAAAATTCGGCAGCCTAACGGCGCCACTCAAAACAGCCAAAATGGATTGATGAGAGAAAATAGGTTCTCTCACCATATGAACATAAAAAAGTACAGTAGTAGTAATATAAAAGAACATCCCAATCATAATAAAGATGATCTTAAAAGGAATGACATAAAAGAGTGTACTTAAAAAGAAAGAGAGGAGTAGGATCCCTTACCTCGTGTCTGACATGACTCCATCGTTCATTAATCTGCTGAATAATAAAATTTGGACAATTTATAATTTCATAAGGTACTCCTTTAAATATTATTATCCAGTTCATATCAAATATTATAATGTTATAATAATTGGTTAATAAAGTGAGTTCATATCAAACGTTTTTGTCGATGTTCAGTACAAGAGTAAAAATTGAACTAGTTGGAAAAGAATTTTCCATGTTGTTATAGGTACATCATCTCCATAATATTATTTATGTTTTAAATATCATATATATCCAGTATATATTTATTTTATACTATTCCATAGCATTTGGAGATAAAAAAATTAAAAGCACTGTTCATGGAGACGGTAGGCCGTACTTACGCATGAACGCTACTTTCATTTTTTTCCATATTAATGGAATTAAAACAAAATGAGAGATACATATATTATAATTCTATAATGATACCCATCATTTAGATGTAATATATTACATATATATCCATTATATATATGTACTTATAATAGTACATAACATTTGGAGATAAGAAATGAAATGTACCGTTCATGGAGACGGTAAGCCGTACGTACGGATGAACGCTACTTCCATATTTTTTTTATATTCAATGGAATGATATAATAACTATATAAAGGTATATTATAAATACAGTAGGATATCATATGTAATACCATTAATTCCATCCTGTATACATCCCACATATGGAATTAACGAATCAAATCACTTTGAGGGGGCGGTAGTCCGCACTTCCTAAAATGAAGATATCACATTTTCCCATAATGGAAACCATAAAGGTATGCCATAAATTAAAAATACAGAAGATTAAGAAAAACATAAAAATATTATATATCATATATAAAAATAGTTACATCTTAACGGACACCTTTGAAGGTGTTAAAGGAGTATTGAACAATCATCGTTTCGTGAGGCAGTAATTCGCCATCCACAGAAACAGTATGTTCTTTAACCATTATACAAAGGTGTGTGTAAGTTTAGCTATAATCCTTCACATAACAACATACTAGTATATTTAGGATACTGGTGTTGTTTCAAAAGAAAATAATAAAAAGGGTTTAGGGGGTTGGATAAGAAAAATAAAACAAAAGAACACTAGGGAAGACATTACCTTTAAATCGGGTAACTTCCTTTGATTTGAGCTCTAATGCTTCCTTGGAAAGGATTCTTCCCAAAGTGAGGATTAAATGATGAATATAGGTATGTGGAGAGATTAAATGGGAAGGGGTTGGACGAGAAAAAGGCTTGAGAGGTGTGTGTATGGTGGTAGAGGTGGGGGCCTTTTATAAGAGGAGAGGAGGGGCACTCTTGGAATGTAACAAACTGTTACTTTATTTTGAAATGATTTTCGGATTTTAAAGGTCCCACATTGATGTATTTTAAGTATAAGGTGATAAGGTTTCTAAATCCACCCATAATATAGGTGTGTGACAAGTGTAGGTCTTAGATTTTACATTAGCATTTAATTTTATTTAAATCGTTAAATAATTAGGTAATCGCTACATCATCATGGTGTCATAAATAATTTAATTTATATAGTGTCTAAAAATTATAAAACAAACATCATGATGTAGGAAATAATTTTAGTTTTCTAATGAATATTTATAGTCAAAAATATGACTTGTCTAACCCCATATAAAATTGTTTTAGTAAAATAACACATGTTTGTGACATTTTAATTTTAACATTAAATAAAAAGGTATTAATGTCATTTTCCAACCAAAGTGGCTCCATGGGGTCCCCAAGTTAACCCATGGATTTTATTGGTCGGCCATGACACATAGGATGAGGTTAGGATATGTGTGTAGGTCATTTCATATTATTAAAACATTATTTCTACCTTAAATTACACTAATTGTCTCTAATCGCGATTAATAAACTTAAAAGTTACTATTCACCAAAAAATTATTTTAATCCCATTGAACCAAATTTTACTTCATAATGACAACCATTTAGGTCAGAGTTTTGAAATTCAAATAATAGAATTGGTAATGTTTCATTTAAACAAAAATCAGTTTCTTTAACTATCACTTAGTGGTTTCACTATTCATCAAAAATTGAACTTTTTCAGAAAATTACCAAAAATTCACCCTAGGATATATTTGATATTCCGAATTCATAAATGATGTCTATTTTACAAAATTCAAAACATATAAGTTACATTAATTAATTTAATAATTAATTCCCGTTGTAAGAGCAAATAGCGTTTTTTATGAAACAATAAGTATCAAAAAATTGACGCTAGTTTATGTCCAATTTCAAGATGAAATTATTTCCAACGACCACTATTGGATTAAATGGTAAAAATATATTCTAATTTTACTTTAAAAACAATTAAAAATATAATATAATCATATAAATAAATTATACTAAAAAGAGGTTTTTAATTAAAATACATCATTTTTCACTATTCATTAAAAAATGATCTTTATCGTAAAGATACCAAAAATTTACACAAAGTAAATTTTGATGTCATGATTCTAAAGAAGAATATTATTTTTTAAAACATAACACATAAAATTGTCAAAAAGTTGATTTAAAAGAGGTTTGCCATCAAAAGGTGGTTAATTGACCTTTTAAAGAATATTAGAATGTTTACGTTTAAAAATGAATTCGTTCACATTTTTAATCCTCTAAAATTTATTATAAAGTGTAAAGAAAATATTTTTCAAACATATATAATCATTTTGTAGTTAGTTTTGTTCATTCATGCCATTACAACAGTTAGGCGTTAACTACCATTTAAAATAACATTATTTTATTATTAGAGTGCAACATAAGATTTCAAAGGAACGCGTTGTTGTGTATTGGGTAAGCCATCGAGAATAGTGTTCCCTTTAAATTAATATTGAAATTTTATTCTCAAATAGGGATAAATATAAAAATATCATATTATTTATTTACCTGGGGTGTTACAGTTTCACCCCCTCTCCCTAGGCTGACTAGATCCAGCCTGAGAGCCCTATACTATTGATCCCCTGTCCTGGGTCCTCTTATGATGTCTCCCATTCCTGATCCATGTTCCTAACATTAGATCCCAACCGATGAGGTCTCAACACCTATTTTTCTACTGCTGATTGTCATCGGATGTCTCGAATCTTCCAAGAAGCTCTCAATCACCACGGCCCGCTCAAGCACTCTAGAAAATGTCAAAATGCATAGAGGAATGAAATTATCCCAGATGTCTCGTGGTATACTATGCTTGAAGGTCCGAGATTTGATGTACTGATCCCTGACCATATCCATTGAGTACCTGGAGAGGTTGGTGAACCTCGATGAATAGTCAGTCATCGTCAAACATCCATATTGGAGTTGATGAAGCTCCTGGATATGCACTTCTATCAGCGTAACCAATGATTACTACTCCCTAAAGAGTCACTCAAACTCTATACATGAAATAGTATCCTTTTTGTGAGTCTATGTGGTCAGACTCCACCATCGTCCCATCGAACCCTGAAGAAGGCTTGCTCCAAGGATCACTATCTGGTCTGTTGGTGTCCATACTAGACAAAAAACTATGTCACCACCTAAAGCTAGTCTGCAACTGCCTGAGGGTCAGGCTCACCTCGGAACCTGAAGGGTCATTGTCACTGGAACTCATGGAGTACACCCAACCCGCGCCCCTCGTAGTTCGATATTACAGGTACCACTAGCTGCTCCACAGGTGGTGGTATAAATGGTGCACCATCGTTTGGAACCTCCTAGGGATCTGGTCCGTGAATCGATGTATCTTCACTGAGGGGGTCATCCTCGTGATCGCGCTGCTACATCATAGTAGGTATCTGTCACAGAGGATTCCTGAAAAGATACAATATGTACCATGGTCAATGTGTAAATAAGGATAGCTGACATGAGAACATTGAAAACACAACCCATTCCTATATGATGCATGTGCCATTATTTTATTTCACCATAAGTTGTGTTTTCATGTACAGAGTGAAAAGAAGGTTATCAGAGTCCTGGTGTATGGATATGTCAGCCGCCCACACCAACACTGGAGTCTCTGGCCTAAATGCTTATCTCGAAAAAAGGAACACTGTTTCGCCAAACCAATATCATAAACTCTTGGTCCTATGGTAGAACTGAACACCTATGATACCACTCTGTTGCGACCCTTTCCAATGGGTCCCACTCCGAGACCCCCCAAGCCTGCCTCCAATAGGCCAGGGGATGGTGACTAGCACTGAGTAGGCATATTACTAAAATGGGAAGTATTTCGTATGTACCTATACACACACACACACACTTATCCAAGCCAATAAATGCTAAAATGTAAAAGAACAACTATGAAACAGAATGCATGCTTACAACTAAACCCAACCAACAGTGTACGAAAGAAGGTAATGTAATAAAAAGTAATCTTGGACGAAGTAGAATCCCACAAAAAAACAAGATTTTGAAAACTGAATATTCAAAACTATAAACACATTGAGGTACTGCTACTACTGCTCATAGCAGTATGAACTCCTCGGCTTGTAGGGAACACAGAATACTCGGTTTTGTTTTGGTCCAACCTGGACTCTGTCTAAAGGCTTCTCATCTGCACAAGACACAACACGTGCATGACATTCCTATGTAAGGGTGAGTATAACAATGCATAGTGTAGGACCCCAAAAAACACAAAGCAATACACAATAAAAGGTACAGTCATATCTGCAAAAGATATCTACTGAACATATATAAATAATAATAAAAATTATCCAGATATACTCAAAACTCAAACCCATAGTCTATAGACATGTTACGCAATTGGATAACCATTCTGGGAATTCATTTTGAAGATTCCATGAAGTAATCATCTAAGAGAACACACTCCACGAGTCTGATTGCTCTGATGACAATTGTCCAAGAATTACTGCCAGTCAGGATAGATGCACTCATTCTGGGAGAACACACTCCTGATTGGTGAAATATCATGATACAGAGATGAGGATAACAATCAGGGCCTTGGAGGATACTGAAACTCATCCAAATTCACCTGCTAGGTAGAGGATCACCGCCCTGTGGATGTGGTCAAATCAATACCTAACTCTACCTAGGGTCAATATTGGAAAGAGGATCTCGCTCCAAGCCTTTCAGAGGGATACCAGACTCAATCACATAATGTCCTACTGAAGGGATCATACTCTTGTTGTAGGAAATGATACATAACCTTCAGTGGAACTAGAATGGGGGCACAATTTCAAACGAAACTTGTCAAAGATACGATGGACCGGAAGATCAAGCCATGTGCCGAAAAGTACATGGCGTGTAGAAAAGTCACATGCTGTATCGTTGGGCCCTATGTATTTCTCATGAACTACAACTCGTCTCAAAAGTCTGTTCGTGTAGGAAAGAAATCATTACATGGAATGTAGTATAGATCACACGCTGGGTCCGAGTGACTCGAGTGGACCCTGTGTATGTGGTCATGATCCCATACAAGGATTTATCCAGTGTTCACCACCCCATGGAACCGGTTGATTGGCCACTGGAAGAGGATAATATTAATTGTTAATTTTTATAGTTTTCATGTTATTTTTTATTCATAAATACCATTTTAGTGCATTTTATATTTTGAACATCATTTCACATCATGATTGAAATTCATTCCTAAAGTGCACTATTACATGTTACATTCTTGAACATATCATAAAATAGAAAATGGTCTTGATTTTATTTTAATATTGTATATTCAGGTCTCCCATCATTTAAGGAACAATTAATTATTTTTGAGCACTTAGAGATTCAATTTTAAAGACCACCAAAGTGGGCCTTGAACCAACCACATTCTGGGCGATGTGATTTAGACAACATCCCAATAAAAGAATAGTAGAAACCATGATTAAATCCCATAAATTCTCAAACATTAAATGAAGATAGAACACATCATGGGGAACATTTCATTCAAAACATTCCCAAGAAAATTCTAATGTTTTAATTCAGTTCTAGGTGGCCCAATTTGAACATTAAATTCTGGGCCAGATTCCACAGCCTAGAAAAACATCCCACCATTTAAATCATATCTCGCGAACCACAAGGTATTTAGGGATGAAAATATACAAGATCATAGGAGACATCAGGGGATTCATTTATGTCTTATATGTCCCACACGAATTCTACCTTATAAAAGGTCATTTTGGTGTGTCTTTACGGTGGAATCAAGGTGGATTCCATTTCGGGGGAAGAGCGGATAAGTCACATCTCCATTAATTGTCCACAAACCATTCCCCCAAAAATTTAATTAATGGAACATGGCATGAAGGGGGCTGTCCAAATACTTACAAAATGCCTATTTAAGGTATTAGGAATGGAGTATTGGAGGATCCTGGAGTTTTACATTCATTGTAATGTTGTTATGCCAAATTTCCATTGTAACGTTCTTCTTTCGCATGTATGTTTTTTGAATCAGCTTAGTTTTCAATAAAAGTTCTTATTATTCTATTATTATATTCTTCTAAATTTCAAATTGATAGCATCTCCCCATGGTGTGATCTTATTCACACCAGCACATGATAACTTATTCACACAATTGGGGAGTGATTGTTTCATTTTATTATTTTTCTTCTTCTATTCAGCACCTATGAGTCGACATTCCTCTTTTTTGAGATCATGTTATCAATGGAGGGATAACTCTTTTATGTGTTGATCCAAATGGGTAGCAAGGGGCTGGATTGGATTTTATTTATCACTCTCCAAATGTTATTAAATTTCGTTTATTTGAGTTTCTTTCATTAAATGATTCTCTCTCTTCCTCTTTCTTATTGAATTAATTCTCCCCACTTTTATGTGATAATTAGATTCTTTACCTTGGAGCACTCATGTAAATGATCCTACATGTGTATTTGTGATTTGTATGTTTCTGTGGTGGTGTTTAATCATCATGTGATGAGGGTAGTTTGAATTTATTTCATGAATTCTTCTTGTGTTAATGAAATTTAAATTGTAAATGAAAATGGTAATTCATCCAATCCACCCCGAGTAATAACCTAGGATCAACACATTTTCTCATAATTTGAATTCACATTGATATTTTAGTGCTCTTTTAAAACCATATAAAATCAACACAATTTGGCAACATTGTAGCCAAAAATCCATCTCTTCAATTTTGTGTTTAAAGTTTCTTCTTAGGTATTGAGGATTCGATAACCCAAGTTACACTACAAGCGACCGCTTAACCCCTTTCAACTTGGGTAAATTTGGGCGACACCAAATTTTGGTGCCATTTCTGGGGACCAAGTAAGTTCTTTAGACCAAAAACCTTCTTTTCTTACCCTCATTCTTCTATTCTCACCCCAATTCTCTTATCATTTCCCTTTATCGCTTTTTTTCTTTTGGTGCATGTCCGCCTACACCCGCGATAACGCAAACAGATTTGTTAGGGTGGAAAATCCTAGGATAGGGAGTCAAGTTCATCTAAGAGATCTTTTACATTTGATCAAAATATTTTTTAAACTCCAAATTCACTAATTAAAACAATTCTAGTAGAGGGTATTCAAATAAATCAAATTTTAAAACCTGTGGGTGATCAAATGGGACAACCAAACAAAGAATCTCCAAACATAGGGACTGTAGTCGATCAAACACTGAATGACTACCACAATCCAATATGGACCAATTACCCCTAATGAATTAGACATAATTCCCAAGGAGTTTACAACTACATATATAAACACAATGTCCTAAACCACCTTCCAAAATTCCATGGAATGGAGTCTGATATGCCCTACCTTTAAATTAAGGAGTTCAATGACATTGTAGAAACCATGGGTCCCCCACATCAACTTGAATTAGCGAAAATGGGGCTATTTTCTTTTCCTCTAAAGGATAGAGCTAAAAATTGGCTAAACAATTTGAGACCATCATCCATCAACTGTTGGGACAAATTACAAAGGGAATTCTACAAAAAAATACTTTCCCCACCACAAAATGATAGCACTTAAAAAGACCATCAAAAACATTTTTGAAAAATAGGGAGAGTCATTCTATGAAACATGGGAGAGATTCAAAGACACCATAAACATGGTTCCACACCATGGTTTTCCTTTTCATAAAAAAGTGAGAATTTTCTATGAAGGGTTGGGCTTGGGTAACAAAAAAATAATTGGAATGATGTGTAATGGGACCTTTAAAAACAAATCCCCAAATGATGCTTATGAGTATCTAGAAATACTTTCTGAACAAAACCAAACATGGGGAACATCACCTTATTCTATAAATCCACAAAGAATTACTGGAATGAATACACTTTGAGAAGAGGAAATCCTTAGGGTGAAACTTGCAGCACTATCTATGAAGGTTTAAGAGATAGGCCATAAAAAATCCATGAAATCCAAACAGTAGACCCAGTATGCACAATCTCTGACAAACATGACCACAAAACAGACAACAGCCCAACCATTCCATCCATCAAGGATGTTCTTTTAGGAGGAAAACCTTCTGATGTCAATTCCCTTAACATTCAAAAGCCCCAATACACAAACCCATTCAACCCAAGGTATAATGACCACCCATGCTTCTGATGGAATGATAACCAACAACCTAGCCAACCACAAGGACCAAACACTTACCCTACAAAAAAATTTCAAAACCATAACAAGTTCCAACCACAACCAATCCAATACCAACATACTCCAGTCCAATACCAACTGCCCATCCAACAACCAATGTATCCCCCTAGGATAACCCAACCAACACAAGCCCCTTCCCAATCTGTCCCTCTCCCAACCCTTGAACAACTTTTCAAAAAAATGGAATGGATGAACTCAGATGTCTCTTCCCTGAAACAAGAACTTCAAACCATCAAAACTGGAAATTCACCCATGCCTACACATGCCATTCTGAAACAAACTATAATGGTAGAGTCAAATTCCACTCAAACAACTCATGAAAAACTAAGGGCTGTGACTATTCTAAGAAGTGGGAAATCAGTTGAAAAACCTGAACAAATAATTCAGAAACCATCTGAGGCTTCAAATACTAATGAAAATTCAAATGAACCACATGATCAAATTGAAAAACATGAAAGCATTGTCAAATAAAAAACCCTACAACCTGAACCATTTCCTCAATGCATGATGGGGAAAACCATGCCTGAATTGAGTGAAACATTGAGGTAAATATTCTCACAAGTCAAGTTGAACATTCCACTCCTCAATGCAATTCAAACCATTACTATATACTCAATGTACCTTAATGACTTGTTCACTTTGAAAAGAAAATTTTAACATAAAAACCAAGTTCTTTTGGCTGCTAATGTGAGTACCACAATTCAAGGGACCATTCCTCATAAGTTGAAAGACCCGGGTTTCCCTTAAATCAATGTTGAACTAGGAGAGAGCAATGTTGTCAAAGCCTTATGTGAATTACGTGCTAGTGTCAATACCATCCCTTATGTTGTGTACAGAAAATTAGGCCTAGAAGAGCTGCAACCCATATCTTTCACACTTCAACATGCGGATCGTAGTATTAGGGTTTAAAAGTGGATTTTAAAGTATGTTTTGGTGAATGTTGAAAATTTCATTTACCTTGCTGGTTTCATTATTCTTGACAATCACCCAAGATTAGGTCCTAGGGAGCAAACCCCAATAATCCTTCGTCATCCCTTCCTTTCCACAATCAACTCTGTTATCCGAGTCCGAAATGGGAACATGACCACCACATTTCAAAACATGAGTCTAGAATTGATCATCTACAATTAAAACTCTCTAATTGGGGATGATGAAGAGATCCATGAGGTTAATTGGATAGGTAGTGTTGATAGTGAACTCAATGAACATCAAGGAATTACCAAAGGATGTTTAAGTCAAGAAGAGATTGATTTTCTTTGTTCACATGTGGGAAATTTCTCTCCATGGATTGAATCTCTTTCATATAGCTCTATTGATGATTTTAAATAATCTCCAATCGATGATACCATGGGTGAAATCAATAACATCGAGTCCATACCCATTCATGACAATACTCTAGCTTATTTAGTGGATAAAAATTCTTTTCACAAGGAACCAATTATGTCAATAAATCTGAACAATGAAACTAAGTTCAATACAATGTCTCATCCTTTCTTGAAAAGTAATAACCACTCTGATCATGAATTTAAGGTTTTACCTTCATCACTCAAGTATGCGTTCTTAGGGGACAATAAATCCTTTCATGTTATCATTTCATCCTCTCTTGAAGCTGATCATGAGGGATGCATATAGATGTCCTTAGGAGACACAAGAAAGCCATTGGATGGACCCTAGCTAATATTCCTGGGATTATCCCACTTATCGGGACTCATAGAATTCTTCTAGAATCCGATTCAAATCCATGTCGTCAACCTCAGCGGCGACTCAATCCTAATCTCATGGAAGTAGTGAGATAAGAACTTTTGAAATTGTTAAAAGCTAGTATCATCTATCCTATAGCTGAGAGTGAGTGGGTTATCCCAATCCATGTGGTTCCAAAGAAGGCTAGAATCACAGTAATAACCAATAAGGAAGGAGAGATGCTTCCATCAAGGGTTACTAGTGGATGGAGAGTCTGTATTGACTATAGGAATCTCAACTCTTATACCATGAAATCCCATTTCCCCTTTCCCTTTATTGACCAAGTCCTCGAGTGGCGGGTCATCAATTATATTGCTTCCTAGATGGATTCTCAAGGTATAATCAAATCAAATTCTCCTTACAGGATCAAGGAAAAACAACCTTCACTTGTCCATTTGGCATTTTTGTCTTCAAGAGCATGCCCTTGGGGTTATGTAATGACCCTGGTATCTTCTAGCGGTGCATGATGGGAATCTTCTCGGACATGGTGGGGTATTGTTTAGAAGTATTCATGGATGAATTATCCATATCTGGGGATACTTTTGACAGATGCCTTCTAAATGTTGAAAAGGTTTTGTCATGGTGTGAGGATAAGAATATCATACTAAATTGGAAAAAATTCCATTTCATGGTAAGGGAATGATATATTTTAGGTCAGCTGGTATATGGTAGAGGTATTGAAGTTGATAAAGCTAAGGTTGACATCATTCGCCACCTTCCCTCTCCTAAAACTGTTAAGGAAGTGAGGCCCTTCTTAGGACATGCTGGTTTTTATATAAGGTTCATTATGAATTTTAGCTCTATTTCTCAACCACTTTGGGCATCATTGGTAAAAGATGCTCCATTTATATGGACAAAATTCTATGAGGAATCATTATCTATACTCAAGTCAACTCTTATATATCCACCTATCATGCAATCTATAAATTGGAAACTTTCATTTGAGCTCATGTGTGATGCAAGTGACTTCGTTGTAGGAACAGTCTTATGTCCACGGTGTGTGAAAATTCCATGAGTCAATGATTATGCATGAAAATCATTAAATGATGCAAAAAATAACAACACCACCATAGAGAAAGAGTTCCTTATTGTTTTCTTTTCCTTAGAGAAATTTAGATCTTATCTCTTAGGATCACCAATCATTGTGTTCACCGACCATTAAGCCCTAAAATTCCATTTCCAAAAACAAGATGCTAAGTCTAGATTGATTAGGCGGGTCCTTCTTCTTCAAGAGTTCACTTTAACCTTTAAGGATAAAAATGGTGTTGAAAATGTTGTAGCTGATCACCTGTCATGGATGGAATTCAAAGACAACTCACACCACCTCTCTATGTCTGATTCATTTCCCGATGAGAACCTCTATTCAGTGAGTGATTTCCCTTGGTATGCGGACAGAAGAAACCATTTGGCGACAAGTTCCATTACAAAATTCTTGTGGACCCATGATAAGAAGAAATTCCTTTCTAATGGCAAGAACTATGTGTTTGATAATCCTTACCTCTACAAGTTTTTTCCTGATCAAATCATCAGGAGATGTGTTCCCAAGTCTAAGCAAGATTCCATTCTAAAATTTTGTCTTGGAGAGGCATGTAGAGGCCACTTTTCAATAGATAAAACCACTTCAAAGGTCCTCTAAAGAGATTTCTACTGGCCTAATCTCACTAAGGATTCCTTCCAATTCTGCAAATGTTGTCATCAATGTCAGCAATTAAGATCCATTACCAAAAGAAATCAAATGCCTCTCACTCCCATTTGAGTCGTTGATATCTTTGATTGTTGGGAATAGATTTAAAGGGACCCTTTCCAAACTCTAAGGGATACCTATACATCCTCTTAGCTGTTGATTACGTCTCAAAATGAGTTGACTCCATTCACACCATGACTAATGATCATCAAGTTGTGATCTGATTCCTAAAAGTGCATATCTTTTCTAGATTGGGAATTATGAGGCCTATAATAAGTGATCGTGGAAACCATTTCTGCAACCGCCCATTCTATTCACTCATGTCTATGTATGTTATTTCTAATAAAGTTTCTACTGCATACCATCCTCAAACCAACGATCAAGCTGAGTTGGAAAATAGAGAAATTAAGAAAATTCATGATAAAACTTCCAATCCTTCTAGGAAATATTGGTCAGAGAAACTCTTAGATTCCCTTTGGGCATATCAAACTACTTTTAATACTATCCTAGAAATGTCAACGTATATATTGGTTTATGGAAAATCATGTCATTTACCTTTTGAAATTGATCATAAAGCCTTTTGGGAAACAAAAAATTGTACTTTAACATTTCGTTGGCTGAAACAGAAAAGAAATTAGATCTTAATGAACTCGAGGAACTTTGGATAGAGGAATATGAAAATTCAAGGATTAATAAATCTAATGTCCAAGCCTACCAATCTAGGAATAACAATGTCACACACTTTGAATCGGGAAAATTCATGGTCTTGTATAGTTCAAAAATTCATTTACACCTAGGAAATCTATGGTCTAAATGGTCATGTCCGTACCTAGTGCATCATGTGTACCCTCATGGGGAAATAGAAATTAAGGATACCACAAGTGGTCATGTCTTCAAAGTCAATGTTCATAGGTTAAAACCAATCATTGAATCATTCAATAAACAAGAAACCAATGAGTAGCTAACTGAGCCAACATATGAACCAGAAAAAAATTAATAGATTTTGGTCTATGTAGGGCTAACGACATTAAACAAAAGTGTTGCACGGGAGGCAACATGTAGTTTTCATGTTTACAGTCATTTTGAATAATCTTTTGTTTCCTTCTTCTACATTTTTTTATTTAAAAAAATAGACTGTTTAGCGTTTCTTCTTTTATGAGTAAGGATTGGTATGAAAGGGTATCACTGTATTCATCCTTGTCACGTTGTGTGATCCCTGAGTAATACCTTACCCAGAAAATTTAATGAAGACAATGTATCATCAGTTTGATTTAAAAAAATAGATTGTTGTCCTGGTTTTCTTTTATGAGTAAGGATGGGTATGAAATGGGAGCACCGTATTCATCTATGTCATGCGGTGTGATCCATGAGTAATAATTTACCTAGAAATTTAAAAGAAGACAATGTTTCATCAGTTTATTTTTTTTATTTTATGTTTTTGTGGTTATTTTAAAAAATATAATTTCTTTCAGTTCTTCTTTTAGGAGTAAGGATGGGCATGAAAGGGAAGCACTATATTCATCTGTGTCTAGCGCTGTTATCCCCGAGTAATATCTAACCCAGAAATTTAAACGAAGACAATGTATCATCGGTTTGATTAAAAAAAAGGAAAACCATAAAAATTTTGAGGCTTGGTTTTAAATAAGTTGTTGTGTTGTTTTTTTTCTAGTTTTTTCTTTTTTTTATGGTTCAGTGACTATTTTGGGTGATACATATTCAATCAAAGAGGTGCCTACATGCCCCAAGAGATCCAAGGAGTAATTTGAAGCATCATGAAATTCAACATCAAAAACCAGGTGAATTTGTTCCTTGTTTCTCATTTTAAATTTCCTCTTTGAACTCCTATCATACCCCCCTTATGGCTTTTATTTTCTTTAAACACTGGGGACAATTTTAATTTATGTTGGGGGGGAGGGGAAATAAAAAAATTGATCTTGTGTGCATAAAAAATGTGTGGAAGGAAAAATTTCATTAACCATGAACATGATAACACACACTGCAAACTCTAAAATTGGATATGAAATAATTTTTCAGGATTTGATTCTAATTTTAATTCACATTTAGGTTCATGTTCATAGATTTTTGAATGTGTGGTTTTCCAATGTGATTTTTCACCATTTATATTTTCATCTATTTAATAAAAAACACAATGCACGTCCTATAGATTATGGGGTATTAGTTTTAGTTCGTAGGGTTCCATAATAAATGGCATAGGTTTGGTGATCATTTTAATTATAACATGAGTATTCCAAAATAAGAAAAAATAAATTCGCACGTAGAGGAATGAATTGACCTAATGTGTGGCTTTCGGCACTTGGGGATCACGACTCCATAGTTGTATGGCCTGGAGTTGGGAATTTTACCTCTATTTGTGGTTATTTGAATTTGTTTTTGATTGAGTTAACTCAAGACGATGTCCGAGTATGTGAGATTCAATTGGTGCCCTATGGTCTTTGAGCGTGGGAGTCATCAGCAATGTCTCGCTACATAGATTTACTCGATTGAGTTCTATTTCAATTACCGTGGAAAAATTGAAAAAAAAACAAAAAAAAACAAAAAAGTAAAAAAGAAAAAAAAGAGTACTCATGTTAAAATTAAAATTTCATTCCTCCTAGAGCTTCCATCTATCTCCCTTTTAATTAAAATGAAACCCCATGTCTATTGCGATGCAGAACACTTCGTCATGCTTAATTAAAATTCGATGAAATATGGAGATGAATTTGAACAAAAGAATGGGATTGGGATTGGGATATGCCTGTGGACATAGCTTGTATAAAATGATTTTTATGGGTTTCAGAATTGTTTGGTATGAGGGTTTTGGGTGAGAAATGTGTATTAAATGATTTTGGAAAAGGGAAATCAAATTTCATATTTTTTAGAAATATTTTTCTCGGGACTAGAAAAACTCATGTTGGGGTGTGTGATTAGACACTGGAAGAGTCTAATATTCATTGTTAATTTATATAGTTTTCATGTGATTTTTTATTCATAAATACAATTTTAGTTTATTTTACATTTTGAACATCATATTACATCATGATTGCAATTCATTCCTAAAATTCACTATTACATGGTAAATTCTTGAACATATCATAAAACACCAAATAGAATTGATTTTATTTTCGTATTGTATTTTATGGCCTCCAATGATATAAAGAACAACTCATTCTTTTCGATCACATGGATATTCAATTTGGAATACCACAAAAGTGGGCCTTGAACCAACCACATTCTAGGAGAAGTGATTTGGACAACATCCCAATAAAAGTACTGTAGGAGGCACGATTCAAGCCCAAAAAGTCTCAAAATTTAATTGGAGATATAAAAAATCATGGGTACCATTTCATTAAAATTTTTACCAAAAAAATAGAATGTTTTAATGGAGTTCCAGGTGGGCCATGTTGAAGATGCAATTCTGATCCAGATTCCACGGCACAGAAAAACAGGCCACCATTTAAATCATATCTCGTGAACCAAAAAGTATTTTGGGCTGAAATTTTAAAGGATATTAGGATACATCCGAGAATTCATTTAATTATTCTATGTCCCACTCAAATTCGGCCTTCTAGAAGGTCATTTTGGTGTGTCGTTCTGGTGGATGCAAGCTGGATTTCATTTCAGGGAAGAGTGGAAACATCACATCTCCATTAATTGTCCACCCACGTTTCCCCAAAAAAATTGTTTAAATGAACATGAGATAATTTGGGCTCAGCCAAAGACTTCAAAAATGGATATTTAATGTACTAGGGAAGCTGGATTGGGTGTCCTTGGAGTTTTACTTTCATTGTAATGGTGTTATGCCAAATTTCCTTTGTAACGTTCTTCTTTCACATGTAAGTTGTTTGAATCAGCTTAGTTTTCAATAAACATTCTTCTTGTTCTATTTTTATATTCTTCTACTATTAAAATTGTTACCATTTCCCCAAGGTGTGATCTTATTCTCACCAGCACTTGTGAATTTATTCACACAACGGTGGAGTGATCATTTCATTGTTTAATTTTTCTTCTTCAATTCCACCCCTATGAGTTTACTTTCCGCTTCCATTGACATCACGTTATCGATAGAGAGCTAATCCATTATGGGTTGATCCAAGGGGGTATAAAGGGGAAGATTGCATGTTATTTTATGATCATAAATTCTATAATCATTTCATTACATTAAGATTTCCATTTGATGATTTAATTTATTCCTCGCCTTCACCAACTTTAACAATGACACATTTTGAGTGCTAGTTCGATCCAATTATTTCGAGAGATCATTAAATTGATCGTCTAAGTGATTTATTGATTAGCCTTGGAATTGTGTCGGGAATAAATTGGTGAGTGATTTTGAAAAATTATATCAATTTTTGGATGCGTCTTGAATTTGTGAAATGAACATTATAAGAAAATAAATACATCCAATCTAACCCAAGTAACAACTTAGGATCAACTGATCTGCATTAATTGTTTTAGACTATGTAATTGTATGTTTCTTTTGTTTTTTTTCTTTGAATTCAACCACTAGTTATTAAAATCAATTAAATCTGAATAGTTGGCCACTTCATAGCCAAATCCTTCCAAAATCAGAGTGTGTTTAGGTTCCTTCATTAGTCCCGGTGGATTCGACCCCTACCTGTACAGCAACAACCGCATACCTGAAGGGTAAATTTGGGCGTAACCACCGGTACACAGTGTAACCCTTGTAGTCGGCCTAGTCAGGCTATGGGGTGGAGTACACGGATGTGTACTACATCCCATATCTGTGTATCACCCTAGATACACACCGCGCTTTGGGGAAGGTCCAACACACCGTGTGACCGGGGTCACATGCCGTGTGATACCTATCTGACCCTCGAAAACCTAGTTGTCGTAGTCAGACCTACACAATGTGTTCTTCATAACTACATGCCATGTATTCTAAAATTTTCTTGAATCAGAAACCTCTTCCATCGTGCCTCTTGTGATGCTCTGTTCTTCGATCCGGTCGTCTGATCATTGCGAAACCGAAGGGTTTATGTCTCCCTGACACCACGAAATTGATTCCATCAGTTTTAGGCTAACGATCTTCCTTGAAAATGAATTTTGATCATCCATGTGAAGAATGTTCGAAGAACGCTATCTTTTGAACCATGTTGATCCATCTGTCGACATCATTGTCGCACCTCCACTAGGTCTCCGCAATGTTGGATCTCCAATTTGTGTATAGTTTCATCACTAAACGGAGAGGAAACGATCTGTTGTTCGTCTCCTCACAATGATTGAAAAGAACACACAAAACAATGGGGAAGAAATACAAAATCAAATAAAGGAACGATCCTCTTCCATCGTTCGTCATGACGTTGATCTGCTCATATTAGAAGGACTGTCAAGGGAGAATCAAAATGGTAATCCAACAATTATCACAATTATAAATCAAGAATCAAACCCCAAAAGAAGAATAAAACAACACCCTCACACAAGAACAGTTGACCCACAGATTAACATGTTCATGGTTGATCCATGTTTGTCATTTAAATCCAAAAATGCGGACAATGGAAATGAAATAACAAATGCCTACCACGATCATTTATGAAGTGGGAGATCGGCCATCAGTTGAGATTCGATCTCACTACACTATGATCTACGTGTCATCATTTGTCGATGTCCGTAAAAATAATCCATGGTTATCTCCTCTCAAAATCTTCATAGGATTATAGGGAGTTATCTTGGGTTATGAGTCTATCCCTAGGCTCCTTCTTATTTGAAGAAAATAGGCACCAACATAATGGAAACTTTTAAAAATATATTATTTTATTTTATTTCCTCTAAAATGTTTCTTTAAAAATGTCTAAAAGATAACTTTTGCAGCCGACCCACGCCGATCGAAGTTAAGTTAATTTTCTTCTCTAAACACAACAGTGCCATTAGATTTTTGATCCAGGCACCCGTTTAAATGTTATTTCACTTTTTAAGAAAACTGCTCATGTACACAGTTTAAATTTTTTAATTATATAAAATATTTATTACCGGCACTTCGGGCCTTAGAATTACACTACATCAAAAGGTCTGTCTGAAAATAATTCCATATGATATTTAAATATAATAATGGAAAGTCAATTTCATTACAACACTCCACATTTATCAATATCCAAACAAGGTGTTTCCATCTGTCCCAAATTTAACAACGACACATGAGCAATGTTCCTATCATCTTTAACTCAAGGATTTTGGAATCTTCCCTTTATTCTCTATTCATGGATGTACCTCCATGTACGTTATCAACAAAATATTTTTTATCAATCTTTACAATAGCATTATCTCTGTAGTGTTACTATAACAACCAGTTTGGCGACATTAGTAAGCATAGATCCATTGAGGATGCTCAAATAACCCTCCTCTACACTATGAAACATGAATAGTTCTAATTCTTTGACTTCGGCAGCATCAAATGAAAGCTAATATCTGGTCTTCTCTATATCTGAAATTGTTTCGCGAAAACGCCTAATAGTGGGATATATTTGTAAAAATGAACCTTCTATAAGATAATATAAGATACTGTTATGGTACATTTTAATTTACTTTAAGGGATTCTTTTTTTTAAATTTAATGCAGGTTAAATATTTTTTTAAAATCAATGAAATGTGACTGTCTTTAGGAAACGCTGGAGAGAGACACGAACCATGCATCCTTTCAGAAAAAAATTTGAAAAAAACATAAAAAATACATATTTGTATAATTTAAAATATATGTTTCTATGTTATGATATATATGTATATATTGTGTTTATTTTTTATTATTAATTATTATGTCCATTAATATTTCAAAGGGAAAATATTGTTTTTTTTTGAAAAAAAAAATTGTGATATGTAAATTATCATTTATTTATTATATTTATGATGTTTTTATATTGAATTATGTTTTATATGTTGAATTACATTATCAAATATACTTCATATTGTTATTCTATTTTGTAATTTATATACTTTTAAGGTCACATACCTATTAAATAATAATATTTGAATTTGGAGGCTTTGAATGTCTATAACTTAAATAATATAAATGCAATCTGAATGATATTATATTCAATTATTGAACAAATAAAAATTATTTCAAAACAACAAGCATTTCATTAAACTAATTAATGAAAAGTAATTTTAGTGGAACAATATATTGTTGTTATAAACCATTACAATTGTATTTATAATCATTTCATACATTGATTTGTTTTTCAAATATTTATTATATTGATAAAATTCTTTTTTTAAACAACTTCTTAGATGACTAAACTATGTTAAATGATTTATTTATATTTTTTTATTCCTAATATTTTATATTCTTTTGATGTTATATTCTATAAATTTAATTTGGTTACCCATGGTTCATGTTGTTAAATTCAAATTTTTATAAAATATAAACACAAACAAAAAATATAAATGAAGATTAAAGCATTGACTAAACATATTAAAATGGATGATAGCAAAACGAATTTCATCATTTTAATATATAGAAATCATATACACCAGCAAGTAAAATCACTCTATATTGTGAGGTATCATCCCACATTATGGAGTGTGAATGAGACACCCATATCAATATTTACACCCTATTTGCAGTGGTGGAGTATGATAACATGGAGAGGGCTGATCCACGAGGACTAGAACCTTACCACTCAGATGCCAAACTCATGACTGTGTGGGAGGAGAGGTCAACTGGTTAGCGTCTTTTTCACCAAATCCTTCTCCCATTTGGTGAGTAGAAGGACATTCCATCATCACCTGAGGGAACTATATATCCTATGAAAGATCTAACATGAATGCTAGTGTATTATAAATAAATCTTGATAGAAGCTCAAATAATCTAAACTCAGAGAAAAATATAGATATCTTGCAAACATATATGGATCTCATTCCTCTTGATACACATCCCAAACCGGATGAGGCTGGAATTCTAGATATACGACCTCTATCTGTGGAATTGCAGATTCCTCACATGCAGTACAATCTTATTTACATCATCATCTTCATCGCTCCACAACATTAGATGTTGCTGGAAGTGTTTTCTGAGTAGGAACGTCCACTCCCTAGGTAGAAGCATTATCTAACTAGGGTGGATGATCGAATATAATATTGTCAACTGCATGATAAGGTGACTTCATCCCATGCACTACATCATGGATCACGACCAGGATAAAAACCTTATCCTCCTATGGATTAGACATGTGGATAATCCAATGTTGTTGAGTATTATATAAAGTTATTTAAAATGAATTAGAGAAAACTAAAATAAAAAACTAAGAGAAATTTATTGACTTAATAGATCCTGAAGCCCTATGTTGTGTAGATTAAGATATATTATAGACTTCTGTCTATACCATGGATCATATTCGACCTGTTGTGATAAATGGTATTACATCACACATACACCCTCGATATAAATTGATTCCCATATTCCTTAGATTTTGAGATACTCGGCATGTCATTGGGTTTATTCGACATCCTTCCACCCCATAAGCTTCAAAGAATAGAGCATTGGCGGCTGTCTTTGTAGAAATAAAATGCATTGAACACAACCAAAATAGTGCATGAATCTAGTAAGATGTGGTCTATCAATAATATGAAAGTGAATGAGAGACAATACAACCATATAATCCTGAATTATATCTATGTAGTATGTAGAAAACTAGTATAATAAATCCCAATATGGAATCCATGTAATCTAAAAATACATGTGAAATTTAAGAAAAAAATATATATTAAAACACAAAAAAGATGATATTACAAAATTGGTTAGTCAATGAATGATTTGTTATAATTAATTATGTGGGTAGTAGACTGTCCATAATGAGTGCTTATTCACAAAAATTGTGTCTTAGAAAAATAATAAAGTGTTTTTCATGACTCCACCTAAAAAATACAACTTTGAATGTGATAAATAATAAGCAATTAAATTCAATAACTCCTACTAGAATAATAAACCAATAGAGATGAGTGATCATACCAGAATCCATGTAGATCATCCTGAAACCCATATAAAGGAAACTCTAGACCAACATCAACAAGGGAGAGGGGAGGGTTTTCACTTCCATTCCAACAGTAGATGAAAGATGAAACATCCCATTATGATCCATGAGATATGAGCAGCAAGCTGTGCATAAGGATCTGTAAGGGTAATCCAATAACCTAAATCCCCAGTTGTATATCCTTACTTGATTAAAATTCCCTAGTATCCCTATATACATCATTGACACATGCATCCCAAATTTATGAATGCACAATGTCCCTCCAAGGAGTTATAATATATTTGCACATACATGATGCATGATATTCTTCTCATCAGCGTCATCTGGTAACTGTGGAAAATTCATATCAAGCCAACTCATAGATATTGATCATCCATCTATAGTAGCATCAATGGAAAAAAACTTGATTCCTAACAGTTTTTTGATAAGATCTAGAAACTCTCTTTGGGTCGGTTCAATAACCACATCCTACGAGAAATAGAACCATAAAATGACCGCCAAATCCTCAAGGATGATGGTCATCTCTCCCTCTGGAAGGATAAATGTGTGTGTCTGCAATATCCATTTATCAATGATTGAAACATGTAGGTAATGATCAAAAAATGTGAAATCATATACCATAATGCCACGGAATCTAGCACAACAAATTTAAGGTATAATGGATGCTAGAGGAAGAATGTGATGATAATGGTGTTCTTATGGAACCTAGATCTATTGAACCGGACAACTCTCTGTCACATTGAGGGAAACATGCCAATAGTACTTAGTGATTATTGTATTATCCTCTATATATATCTAAAAAAATGAAATAACTCTTATGTTTAAAATGTAAATATATAATTTTCTTCCACATAATGGTATAACTAGTAGAATATAAGACACGTAATATTTTTCCCAATATTTTATGAATTGTTTTACCAAAAGAAAGTGGCATAACATAAAGTTTCTCAAGTTATATTTTAAAAGTGTTTTTAGACAATTTTTTTACCTAGGAACGTGTCTTTTGTATGATATGGTTTTATATATTTATTAATAAAAATGTTTTGTATTTATTATCTAAATTTTTATTAGAAAATAATTGATATCGAACACGAGATGGAACACGTTGGTTCTCTTGAGACACATGATCATTCATATGAATATGGGTGATAGCGTGGTCATTATATCTTATTATAGCTAGTAATTATGGAAACACCAGGTAAGAGTAATCCCAATCACTATAGACCTTCACAATTACCTTCTATTTTTCCATCCATGAATTATTGTAGGAAATATTATATCAAAATGTTTGTTGTATCCTATCTTTAACAAGGGATACAGAAACATCTTGATAGGCCCTAATCTTCTCTATGATATTATATAACACAAATTCAGCATCCAATGAAGTGTTATATTATGTCAGGTTTGGCTGAACGTAAGCATGAGCTACCTAAATCATCAAAACTCTATAACCTCCAACTACATTGACTGAAATCTCTCTCAATAAGAATCTATAATCATACCCATATTTAATACAACATACGCTGTATTTTTTATGACTTGATTCAAAAACAAAATACAGACATTGCCTCTAAATATAAAAATAAATTCCAATCCAGCATATAATGTTTTTTCCGGTTGGATAAACCAATCCACTAAAAATCTAATAATCTCTGTTGTATGTTAGAGAATATTTTAGTAAAATGTTAGAAAATTTTCCATTGCATCAAACAAATATGTGAGTATTGATGGATGATTTATTGTGGGTGATGGATATAGTACAACTTCTATATTTATAGAAACTTCCTCCCCAACATTTTCTGCTCCTTCATTTATAGAAAATTTTTCATTATTTCATCGATTATTAAAAAAATACTCATCAGACATTCGATTTAAATATATATCTAGATAATCATATGGGGGTTCCTCTACCACACAATATTGAAGAGCCTTATTTTAATGGGATTGAACTTCTTCAACCACTCTTTGAAGTCTATTTCTTTGTACAACTAGACATTGTAGTTTTACAGTGGAAACCTCAATATATAACTCTATCATGGAACCATCTGACCATTAGGAAAGTAAATATATTTCTTGTCCCCTATAATAATTATAAACCAAATGAAATACTTTAAGTCATAATTTATCAAGGAATTGAAAATGTCTATATCTCATAGTGTTGATATCTTGATGAGGTACCCAATATAATCAACAAAGAATTATGTCGTGAATTTCACATAGGGTCACAAATTCCAATGTCCTAACCATTTTTGTGTGTTTTTACTATAATAATCTTCATTCTCAGCTTCAATAACCTCCCTATAAGAGTATAAATAGAAAAAATGAATCTCTATGTCAAATTTTTTTTTCATCAACATTATGCTATGTAAATAATATTAATAGTAAGGTTTGACCATATAATCATTATGATACTAAAATGTTAAAATGTATATTTATATCGTAAAATATGATACTAATGGTTCGTTATATAAACTTTTATTAAAAAATAATTCAATGATTTGTTTGGAAACTCACGTAAAAACAAATAGAAAACATCAGAACAATTTATTAATCCATGATAAAAAGAAATTTATGATAATATAATGTGAAATGGACAATAAAACCCCTTAAATAACACATGAATTTCCTAAAATCGAAACTAAATACCTTGTATTTTTCAATATAATAGATTTTGGATGAGATGATCCTGAATTCAGAAGTGAAGTAAAATCTAGATTATTTTATTGTGGTTACTTAATAACATATTCCAATGGGATGTACATAACTTTTGAATTATTAAAAGATTTCAGCTTTCTAATTACATCATCACTATATAGGGAAGCATTTTATTAGAAGACTGAAATATTTTGAAAATTTAAAAGTTATTAACATCTCTTTGGAAGATGTTATTAAGATACTATAAGAAAATAATCTTGAATTTACTTCATATCTGAAGATAGACTCATCTTATACAAACATTATTCTATTAAAAAATTTCAATGTATTTCTTATATCTTTTAAATAATTCCTGTGTAATTTTAATATTTTTTTTTCTTATCTATTTCACTTTATATGATAATAATGTTCATTTTATCATGGATAAATAAACAGATTTGAAGTTTTAACTTCATTTATACCTCAATTTCCAAAACATTAAATTAATATTATTGATAATGATGGATGACCATTTAATATTTTTGATACGAAATTTTAGAATATCATCTTATATCCTATAATATGATACTAATTTTTTGTAGTACAAATTTTAATATTTTAAAAGGTTATTCCATTTTTTTTATAATGAAAAAAGGATTTATCCAAAGCATATCACGTGATAAATTTAAACTAGTTATCTATAAAGACCCATTGTCATGCACCAAATCCGAATCGACAATAGATCAATGTTGTGGTTCTAGGTTTTTCCCCTATGACAATTTTTCCAGAGACACATCCAACTGTAGTATCGAGACAGATATTTAATTTCATTGATGACCTCATAATATTTATGCTACCAAAATTTTATAAAAATTTAACATAACCTAAAATATGACACTAATGTTTTGTAGTACAATTTTTAACTATCCTACAGGTATGTTCAAACCAGGTGTGTAGAAAGACCTATTATCATGCACTACATCCAGATCGAGTATAGCTTAATGTGGTGTTTTCAGGTTTTACGTGTAGGTAATTCTGTCCCAGAGACACATGCACTTGTAGTATTCATATAGGGATTTGATTTTATAGATATCCTCGAAAAATTTATGTTACAAAAATTTTAGAACATTTTCTTATATCATAAAAGATGACACAAATGTTTTGTAGTAAACTTTTTATCCTTTCTAATGGTATGTGAAATGGTTTATAAAGAGAATATGATTCATCAAAAACATGTACATTGACATTAACAAAACATTTGTGAAATAAGGGATGAATCATCTAAATCATGGGATTAACAAATCATGTGTGCAATTAAGCCTTGTTATTATCTAGTTTTTCATCTTTTATCCCATGCTTATTATATGTTAATAAAAATTTAATCAATATATAATCATTATTTAATCATTATTTATATTTATTTAATCGTTATTTAATCATTCTTTAAGCATTATGAAATCAGAATTAAACATTATTTAAACAATAGTTAATCATTTTGTAGTTATTAGTTAATCAGAGGGTTATCATTAGTTAATCATAAGTGAATCATAACATAATCATTATTTTATCACTCCTTAATCATTATTTAATCAATACATAATAATTACATAATCAATATTTAATCATTATTTATTATTTCTATAGTAATTCCTTAATCATTAGTTAATCATTAGTTAATCACCCATTAATATTTTTTAATCATTCTTTTAACATTCATTAATTAGTAATTAATCATTACTTAATCGGTACATTTCATTATTTAATCATAATTCAATCATAACATAATCATTCATTAATCACTAATTAATCATTATTTAATCATTCTTTATTAATTCCATAGTAATTCTATAATATTTCTTTAATTATTACTCAATCATTAGTTAATAATTAAATAATCATTAGTTAATACTTATATAATCATTAGTTAATAATTATATAATCATTCCTTAATAATTAGTTAATAATTATTTAATCATTTCATAATCAATATTTAATAATAAATTAATTAGTAGTTAATCATTAGTTATCCATTAGTTAATAATTAGTTAATAATTAGTTGGTCATTCATTAAACATTCATAAATATTATTATAATAATTATATAGTCATTCGTTAATCAATCTTCAATCATTCCTTAATTATTTTTAAAAATTTACATAATCATTAATTAACCATTAGTTAATCATTAGTTGTTCATTAGTTAATCATTCATTAATAAATTGTTAATCATCCGTTAATCATTAATCAATCTTTTCTTAATGTAAGAACCAAGATATTCTTCTCAGTTATGAATATTTTTTTCTATCGTTTTGAGTAAAAATGGATAATTTTGATAATTTAAAGAGTACAAGCTGTGTACATAAGAGTGCACTCCATGTACCCTGGTACCGCATACGACCATGTCTTGGGCGTGTAACGCTTGAGACAGGGCCATGTGGGGTGACATTACAGACCGCTAATGTATGGGCTAGTTGATGTGAATACACGATATGTTCATTAATAGTACCTTCCATTTACTTTTTCTTTTATTTGTTATATAAGACTGGGACCACATATCATTTACGAAAACACCATCTTTTGGTTTCATCTCGTCTAGGAGTTATGGATATCACTGATTCTTCTCCCAGACCTCTAACTCACCGTCTATGCTACGAATCAAACATTTTTTATTGTGTTGGAATCAGCACAGTGAGTTCTTCTTTCCTCTAGTGCCTCATCTCTTAATTTCAACTCATTCGTGAGATATCAATGGTTGAATGTTTTAGATATTTTTGTATTTCCACATCATTATAGGTCGATTAAAGCAATGAGGTTCAACAATATCGATTGTCCCATGTCGAGGTAGGTGGTTTTTTCCTTTTCATAGATATTTTTCAGTTATATATGTAAAATGTTCCCAATATCCTAGTTTAGGGTATTGATTGTTTATGTAATTTTACCCTATTAATGGATGTTATTCATTTTTTGGTTTAGTTTGGGTTTTTGATTATAGATAGGTTTATTTAACTTTCTATGGATGTGTTTCCCATGATTTTTTGATTTTGGCCGTTGGGTCTAGAATTTATTATTAGGCTATTTTGATTTCTATTCTTAGTGATGTTAGGGTGGAGTTTATTTTTGTTTGACATGATTTTGATATTCATTGAAGTTTTTAGCTAAGTATAATTTTGAGGTTTACTTTGGCTTCTCAGTATCGTTTGTGCATGCTTGTATTACACAGGGTCGTGGGAACCTGGTGAAGTTATACCATAGGGGGAACTAATGATGAGGGCTTCCCTAGAGTTTCTATTATACATTTCACATTTCAATACCAAATATGGGTTTGAGGTTGAGTGCTCCCTCAGAGATTCAATAGTTGCCATTATGAGACTGTAGGATGAATTAATGTTGAGTTCTCCCATTGAGAGACTTTGTTGAATGAGACCAAAGGGTTTGGACTGATTTAGCTTGTACAAGGGGACATTATATCATTACTTTATAAGTTCAACCAAAGGGTTTAGGATCGGAGAACATTCCAAGAGGGTTATTTTTTTTAGCTAGATAACTAATGAATGTAAATTAATGTAGTTGAAACTATAGGATTGTTTACTTTTGAGTAATTCTTGGTTTATTACATAATTTTTCATATTTTTCTTCTATATATATTCACTGATAGGTAGGTAAAGAACTTTTGGTGGTTGCCTACTGGGATTTGTCTCACACATTGTACAGGTCATGATTTTGGCCCCAAAATGATTTCATTATTGTAGATATATATACAGTCAAGCGACCTTCTACTTCTGGTACCGGACTATTATGGAGCTGGGGGGAAGAGGACCAAGATGAGGCTTGCGATGCTACTAAAGATTATTTTTTTTCCTTGTACATTGGTTTAGTAATGTATTTCAACATTGTGACATGTTTGGGTGTTTTCCTAGACATATGTGACATACATCATTTATATATGTTCTTTAGTTGTTTATTTACATTCAGTATACTCTTGTTAACTGATTGTATGGAATTATTGCTTATGTTATAGTTATCTATTTATTTGTACTGCATTACTCTTCCAATGAGATCTTAGATTTTCAACAATGACACCCAAGGCCCACACTGCTAGTCGGAAGCCTCTGGCGTTTGGGGAAATGCGATTGAGGCCATGTGACCATTAGGGTATGGGACACCCTTGGGAGGTACCCGGAACTAGGGCATTACAAAGTGGTATTAAAGGTATTCTTTTCTTCTTTAAATACTATTTAGATCCTATAGTCTAGGATATGAAATAATAGGTCGTTAGTAATAAGTTGTGCCTAGGATTAGTTAACCCGTGTACATGGAAAAGATAGTTTACCATAATTATTGAAATTTTTTCTAGTTTTTTGATTTTATAGTGGATTTGATTTCACCGTTGGGTGATACACATGTTTTTTTTGCATTATCATTGATATTATCATGGTTCTATTTCGGCTGCAACCTAATGAAATGATGGTATGCCTTCTCGTGGATTATATAGACACTCTTTAGAAATCACATCTCATGAATTCATGTCATCCCATTTAGGGTGAACTCCCAATTTCATGTTGTTATGATAGATGTTGTGATAGTTATGCATTCTGTTGAGATATGTTCTTATATAGAATACCTTCTGATAGATAGGGTATTGAATTTTTTAAGGTATCATTTGAATGAGCACCCAAATCGGGTCACTGAGTTGTCATGGCCCTTCATGGATCCAAACATGGTTGATTATGTGATTGATTTCACTGTTATTCCATGTAATATACATGAATAAGATGCCAATATTTGATTCGTGGGGAGTATGGGCCCCCATGAATAGGAATTTGGATCTATGATGTTCTTTTATCTGTTTTAATGGGGTTCTGGAGTAGTTTATGAAGCTTAATAACTGGAAAAAACATATAATACACGTTTTTATTGATCAATACATGCCATGTATCCTTCTATTCAGGACAAAACAATTATTTTTTTTAGTACACATCGTGTACTGTATGGATACATTGTGCAGTCCTTAACCGTGTGACTGACTGTGTGGGTAGATACACTTGGTAGGGAAATCTTTGGTTACCCAAACCATGTTCTGGACTTACATTCCATTTTGTAGAGTCCATGAATCTGACCCTATGATTAACGATAAGGGTGGATGAAAATCAGGTAGTACACTCTGTGTCCATCTTGAAAACTTAGTGTGGAGTCGACCGTGTAACCGGTCATGTGACTACAGCACAGGTCACTGGTTTCCTTCAATTACACATCGTGTTTGGAAAAAACATGCCATGTAGTATTGTTCTAGGAGAACAATGTGGTTTAGTCTTGTAGGGGGCTTGGGCGGGGGAAGATGATTCATGTAAACATCGTGTCCTTGGGAGGAACATGTTGTGTGTATGGGGGTGTTACACGACCAGGGTTGGCAGATGTACACGACCATGTGGATGCCTAGAAAGACACACTATTTAGGGGATATACACGAAGTGTGTCCCTAATTTATAAGACATGGTTGTTTCCTTCTTCTATTCATTTCCTAAACATCACAGTTTTAGTCCCTGTTAAATATTGAACTAAGGCGTGTTCATGACTTTACAGAGCCATGTCATTGAGACATCCCCCAGTTGTATGCCAGATATAGGGAAATGATAAAAAATCGGATATTGAAGATTGGGGACTACCAAATGATCCTCGCGTCGTGAATGTCTTGGCAGCAGACGTCATTCTGGATATAGGTTCTGATGCACAGTTCTGAGAAGGCATCGTGAGGTTTAGGCAGACCTTTAGGGGAGTATCCCATCCTACCTCATCTATGGTAGAGTTGAAAGGGGTTTTTCAGTAGCAGCATCCTCCCACCTTCATAGGGAATGTAAGACTTTAGGATACAGAGTCATGGTTAGAATCCATACCATCTATTTTCCATCATATCGAGATGCCTCTGGAGAGGAGGGTGAATTTTGCTACGTATATTCTTCGGGATACCTCTAAGATATTGTGGGACTTGATATCACAGGTAGGATGCTAGCAGATTATGGAGTGGGATGATTTTTTGTCGACCTTCTATGACTACTTTTACCTGGAGAATTTGAGGTTAGATCAAGCCCTAGTGTTCATGATCTTGGAGAAATGTACACTCTCAATGATAGAGTATTCTTACCGCTTCACATATATGCATCACTTCACACCAATTCTAAAGAGTGATGAGTTATTTCTGGAGAGAATGTTTATGGATGGTATTATGCATGACAACAGATCTCAGGTGAACATCATCAGGTTGACTGCCATACCATCCATAATCAACCAGGCATTGATCATAGAGCGAAACCTGAGGGATTCCAAAGCTGTGATCCTGGGCATTTTGGCATCGAAAGTTGGTACTTCTCAATATGATAGTATGAATAACTAGATTGATTCTACACATGGAGATCCGAGTATGAGAGATACTCTTTCAGTTATCCATGTGGTTCGCAACCAGTGTGGGATGTGTGGTAATACGAGGTCACACTACCCGAGATACCCAGCCGAGTGCTGATCTTGCAGCAAGATGGGTCATCTTCAGCAGTTCTATCAGTTTTTCTCACTAACAGCTGGTGGTAGGGGTTCATCTGTGACTCCTCATTCAAGAGAAAGACCACAAGTTTCTCATCATTCTTGGAACTGTGTTTCATCTGGAAATGTAGGTCGAGGTGGAGGTCGTGGTTGTGGTATCCAGTCACCAGGAATTCAGTGACAATTGGGTGGATCAGCTCAGGGTGGACAAGTAGGGTCGTAGAGCCATGGTACATGTCATAATTCGTCAGTGCATATGACCCAGTTGAAGCATGATACTGAAACCACTGCATTTGGGGGTACAATTTTGTTTTCCTCGGTTTTAGCTTCAACTCTATTCAATACAGGGGCTTCCCATGGTTTCATATATGTCCCTATTGTGGGGGGCCTTACGCTCCATATCTTTTCTTCTACTGATATCATGACACTAGACACACCATTGGGGACTAGAATGGCTAGTGTACATTAGTTAACGGTTCTCCCTCTTGATGTTGGTGGGTGTCACTTATTAAAAGAAATATATGTCTTATGATGACATGATATGAAATCATTCAGATAATGGAGTGGTTAATTCCCTTCCATGAAGTTGTCAATTACTAATACCTTAGGGTGAGTTTCACATCACCAGAGGGTATTATTTTCTACATAAGGGAGAATGTGTGTGTCTTGGATAGTATAGAAGGACTTAAGCATCATGGATTAGGAGGAGTTCCAAACTAGATTGCTAGTCAATATCTGGATGACCAGGGGACATCACAGATGGACTTCCCCCTAGTAGTGGATCTTTTTTGGGATGTCTTTCTAGTGGAGTTTTAGGTTTTCCTTCAGAGTGAGGGGTAGAATTTTCTATTGAGTTTGATCCAGGAGAGGATTCGGTGTCCATTCCTCCTTATACAATGGCTACAACAGAGATACAGGAGCTCAAGGATTAGTTAGAGGAGTTACATGCAAAGGATTTCATCCAACCTAATACTTATCCTTGGGGTTTTCTTGTCCTATTTACATAGTTGGAAGATGACACCCTCAGACTTTGTGTTGATTATTATAAGATGATCTAGTTGACGGTCATGAACATATATCCATTTTCAAGTATTGATGATCTAATTGATCAGCTTCAAGGAGCCCGAGTGTTCAACAAGATTGACTAGATATCTGATTATCATATATTTCATATCAGACCATCTGATATACGACTAACAACCTCTTGGAGAAGGTATAGTCTATAAAAGTATGTGGTTATTCTATTCGGTCTCTTGAATGCACCTACATTTTTTATGGAACTGATGAACCGAGTGTTCCATCCATAAATTTACTATTTCATGTTTCTTTTCATGGAAAAAATCTTGGTATACAATCACACCCAACACGTATGTCCTACCCATATTGAGATCATATTGAGTACACTAAGAGAGCATAATTTATATGATAATATCTCAAAATTACACTTTTGGATGGACCAGATTCACTTCTTGGGCCATGTTATCTTAGAGAAAACAGTATTAGTAGACCCATAGAAAGTGAGAGTAGTAGTTTATCAGGAGTAGCTGAAGAACATATTTGAGGTACAGAGTTTTCTAGTGCTGGCTAGTTACTACATATGGTTTATACAAGACATTTCACAGTAATCCGTGCCACTGAAATGACTGAATAAGAAGGGTGCAATGTACCTGTGGATGGATTTATACAATTTAGCCTTTCAGGAGCGGAAGGGGTGGTTTACTTTAGCACAAATAATATTTTTTCCAGATCTAGGAAAGAACTATACTATTTACTGTGATGCATCAGGTATCGGGATGGGAGCAGTAGTTATGTTGGGAAAATGAGTCATTTCATATGGGTCACCGTATTTGAGGATACATAAGAGGAATTACATGACACACGATCTTGAGTTGTCAGTAGTTGTTCATGTCTTGCGCTTTTGGAGACACTATCTATTGGGGACGAATTTTTTGGTTTTAACCAACCACAAATGTCTCATGTAATAATTAAATCAACACAATCTGATTTTGAGATATTGAAGGTGGGTTGAGTATCTTCATTCTTTTGAATTTTAGCTTTCACACATGCCTGGAAAAGGTAACACAGTGGCTAATGCGTTGAGAAGTAGGACACAGATAAATGTATTTTAGGAGGCCAGCAGTGAGTGGCATCATATGTCTATATTCTCTGAGATACATTTGGTGGTGCACAATAGACAGGGAATATATTTCATTCTTCATTAGCTGTTACCTATACTCTTATTGATCGAGTTCAAATGAAGATGATATCATATTTTGAAGGCCTAGTTTTATGGGAGTGTGTGTTAGGAGAGGAAACTATTCCTGGATGGACATTAGGCGAGGATGCGATCTTGTGTTTTCATGGGAGTGTATGGGTTTCAATAGACATACATGAGGAGATAGTGTAGGATTTTCAATCCTCATTTTGTGGAGTTCATAATTATTTGACAAAGATGTATCAGGATCTAAACCGTCAGTGTTGGTGGCCAGGTATGAAGATAGATGCTTCTGGTTCTGTGATGAGATGTTTCGCCTATTGGCATGTGATGGTGGAGCATCAATGACCAACATGGATTTTTCAGCAGTTACACATTCCCGAGTGGAAGTGGAATGATGTCACAATAGATTTCGTTACTGGGTTAGCGAGATTGACTCAAGGGAATGATGCAGTTTTGGTTTTCATTGACAAAATCACAAAGGTATCACACTTATTACCAATTAGGGAGATATACAATTTGGATGAGATTGGAATATTTTACGCCCGAGAGATTTTATGTTTACATGGAGTTCAACAATCCATCATTACTGAAAGGGATATCAATTTTACTTCTCATGTTTGGAAGGGCTATCGAGGGTTTTGGATACATAGGTAATTATGAGTACAAATTACCATCACAAAAAAGATGGCCAATCCAAGCATACAATTCAGGTGCTAGAGGAAATTCTTCGAGCATGCGTCCTAGACATTATAGGTTCTTGGGAGAAGAAAATAACTCTATTAGAGTTTTATTATAATAATATTTTTTTTATGAAACTATTCAGATGGAACCTTATGAGGATTTATACGGTAGGCCATGATGATCACCCCTATGTTAGCTGGACGTAGGAGAGGCAGCTATGCTAGGAATTCATCTTTTATAGGAGACCATAGAGGAGGTGAAGTTGATTCGGAAGATGATGGAAACTACAAAGTCATGGAAAATTCTTATACTGTTTGAAAGAGATGACCTCTAGAGTTTGATGTCAGATATCAAGTTTTTTAAAGTGTCACACTGAGGTTGGGGCACAACAGGATTAAGAGGCAGTGAATTCTTTTACTGAGATACATCAGTCTGTATTGAGGTATTAGAAAGAGTCAGTCAACTTTCCTACCAGTTGTAGATAACTCAGAAATACTAGGTTACGCATGATGTCTTTCAGGTTTCTTAGCTCCGTCATTTCATCTCAGCCCTATATCATGTTTTTTCAACCTGAGGAGGTTTTAGTTTGAGGTGGATGCATCTTTAGAGGAGTATCATATCCATATTGTTGATTTCAGCATGAAGGTTCTTCCTATTCAGTCTGTTACTCTCATATGGGTGATGTGGAAATATGGACGAGTACATGTCAAGACATGGGAGAGGGAGACCAATATGTGATCACAGTGGCCGGAGCTGTTTGAGGATTATTCTTCATCTCCACCATGATAGTAAAATTTAGGGATGAACTACTTTTAGGGGTAATTTTTTAAGAACTCAGATATTCTTTTTAGATATAGATATTGTTTTCTTCTGTTTTGAGGAAAAATGAGGATTTCAAAAACTTAAGGAGTACGCGCAGTGTACTTATGAGTACACACCATGTACCCTATTACCACATATGATTGTATCTTGGGCATGTAACGGCTGAGACATGGTTGTGTGAGGTGATGTGGCAGACCGCTAATTTTTGGGCCAGTTATGGTGAATACATATCGTGTTCATTAATAGTACACACTGTGTATTTTTTCCTTTATTTGTTATATTATACCAAGATTGTGTCGCATTTACAGAAACAACTTCTTTTGGATTCAGCTCATCCATGAGTGATGGATACTACTGAATCTTCTCCAAGCCACTAACTTGTCGTCCGTGCTCTAAATCGAACACCATCTATTGCGTTGAAATTTCCACAGTGAGTTCTGCCTTTTTTTAGTGCCTCTTCTCTTGATTTCTCCTATTTTATAAGATATCTTGGTTGAATATTTTAGATTATATTGTAGATCTACGGCTTTCTAGGTTGATTAAAAGGCTGAGATTCAATAATATCGATTGTACAACATTGAGGTAGGTGGTTTGTGCCTTTCCATAGATGTATTTGAGTTATATATGCAGAAACTTCCAAATATCCTAGTTTATGGAATTACATCTTTATGGAATTTAACCCTCTTAATGATTGAAATGCCTTATTTTCTTGAGTGTGGGGTTTTTATTGTAAATAAGTTTTTTACATTTCAAGGGATGTGTTTCCCAGGTTTGTTTAATTTTGTCCATTGGGTCTAGAATTTCATTTTAGGCTGTTTTTCTTTCCAAGCTTAATGTTGTTAGGATGGAGTGGATTTTTGTATGACATGTTTGTGATATGAATTGTGGCTGTTATCCAAGTAGAATTTTGTGATTTAATGTGGCTACTCGATATCGTTTGTGCATGATTTTATTACACAAGACTATGGGAACCTGGTGTAGTTAGACCATTGGGGGAATTGACATTGAGGGCTTCCATGGAGTGTCTCTAATACATTTCCCATTGCAAGATTGTAGGAGGAATACACATTGAGTTTTCTATCAGAGTGTCAATAGTTATTGTTACGAGACTATAAGAGCAATTGACATTGATTTATTTCTCATAGAGTCTATTGTTTATCCTTTAAATACTATAGGTGGAATTGAAGGTTAGTGCTTTCTCAGAGAGTCTTTTTTTTTGCATGATACCAAAGGGGTTAGAACGTGTGACAATACCCAATGGATCATTATATATTTATTGTATATGTTGAACCATAGGGGTTAGGCTATGAGAACATTCCAAGAGGGTTAATATTTTTTTGGATAATAAATAAATTTAAATGAATTTATTTGATACTGTATTACTATTTAATTTAGAGTGCTTCCTTGTTTACTACTTCATTTTCCATATTTTCCTGCTATATATATTAACTGACAGGTAGGAATAGATCTTTGGGTGGTTGCATACTAATATTTATCTCACACCCAATTTGGGTTGTTTAATTTGGGCCGAAGTAGATTACATTGTTGCAGGTATAGATAAGGGAAAACCCCATTCTACTTCAAGAATGTGACTGATGTAAAGGTGGAGAGTATGGGACCAAGCTGAGGCTTGAGATGCTGTTGGAGCATATTTGTTTCCATTTTACATTTGTTTAGTATTGTTTTTCCGAATTGTGACTTGTTTGGAATATATTCTAGTTATATGTGACATGCATCAATTATAAACGTGCTTCAGTTGGTTATTTACTTTCAGTATTCTACTATTAACTAATTGAATGGTATTAGTGATTTAGAAACATTTATCTATTTATTTCCACTACATTACACTGAAAATGAGGGCACAGTTTAACCGCTATCATACCCATGGACCTCACTGCTAGTCAGCATCCTCTTGGGTTTTGGGAAATGAACTTTAGGTCATGTGACCCACCGGGTATGGGCCACCTAGAACCGGGACGTTACACTAAATCATTCTTTAACCATTACAAAATCTTTTGTTAATAAATATTTAATAATTATTTAATCAAGATTTAATTAATACTTTGTCATTACATAATCACTAGTTGATCATTAGTTAATCATTACTAAATCATTAGTTTATCATTCTACAATCAGTACTTAATCATTCATTAATCATTAGATAATCATTATTTAACCATTTAATAATCATTCTTCATTCATTATCTAGTATTTTAGTTAAATATTACATAGTTCTTATTTATGTATTCCTTATTAATTATTTGATAATATTTTACTCATTAGATAATTATTATTCTCTAATCATTATAAGTATTCATTAATTAATTCTATGATATTCATTATCTAACATATACTTAATCATTAATAATATTAAATACTATATATAAAAAATATATAACTAACTAAACTACTCAATAAATAAAATATTTACAGTTAACTAATAGAAAATTAATTTATTAAATAAAAAACATTAATATAAATAATAAAAAATACCTGTAAATGATGCTTCGTAAAAAATCATCACATTTTTTTGGCCACTAAAACCACCATGTATAAAGGGATACTAATTTAAAGAGATATAAGGTAATTTAGATATAAATATAGGGATTTTTAATTGAGGGGGGTCCCTTTTATGGAACTTTAGGGAATGGAGGGACCCCTATAACCATTTTCCTTTACGTCTGGTGAAAGGAGGCCGCTCTATTATTGCCTTTTTCATTAAATTTGGTTTAATTAGGTTGTCCCCCAACCACCTTTTCCATGTCATCAATTCACATCTATGATAGTAAAATTAGGTGCACCACCTTCCACATTTAAATATATATGAATGCTGGAAGGGAAGTTGTCCCCTTTTTTTATATAGAATTCAAATATTTTTTAACCTTCTATTATTTATTTTTTTATTCAAAAAACAAATAAAAATTTCATTTTTCCAGGTTACCATAATTATTTTATTAGTTCTTGAGAAGGCAATCAAATTATAACCCCCTATAATGATGTATGTATGCCATTAAATTTTTTTATGTTAATATACTGTAATATTTAAAGTAACTATGAATTCATTTTCTAAACTACATTGAAGAAAATAAACATACCATGTAGATAATTGCTATGTGACCATGAATGTGATTTTTCATATTACTATGAGTTTAACTTTGATGTTTCCACATGATAAAATGAACATATTTCAATTCTTTTTTAGTTTCCAAAATAACATTTGAACATAACATGAAGGAAATTTTTATGTTACTAAGAACAGATTCTTTTCCATTTGACCAGATGAATTATTTTTAAATCTACAACATGAGTATTTCAACATGACAGAATGACCATCCAAATAAACGCAAGTGACCAAATGAGTACTTTATATGACCACATGATGATTTTTTCAAACAAACAGTATACTAACCATGTATTATGATGAAATGATAAATATACCGATCATAAGGAATTTTCTTCACATGGATGGTTCTTTACATCATTTTGAAGATACATATTTTTCCACTATCTTCAGTTTTACTGATAGTTTTTAAAAATGACAAACTATAAGATTATTTAATTTTTATAATCTAATATATCACTTTTAAAATTAAATATATATTATACTGACATTGTGAAATGTATTAAGTATAAAATTATCAGTAAAATTATTATATAAATATTAGCTCTAATATTATTTTTTTGCATATTATTTTTATTTATAGATTTTTATATATTGATTTACATAATGTCCATTGGAGTGATTTTTATCATTTAAATTATTTTAATAGTTCTATTAATGTTTAAAAATTATATTGGAATATTTTGTTAGAAGTATAATATAGCAATTAACGTAGTAGAGTATTATTATTGAAAACATGTGAAGTATTAACAAGTAACCATGTATTGAAATATATTAATTATTTCTAAGCAATGTATTTAAGTGAAACATTTTTGAAACCACATTTGTAGAGAAATCAATTTTAATGTTTTCAATTAGTTGATAAATTGAGAACAAAATATGTGGTGTGATGTACATGATGAATATTTGAATACTTGTTGACCTGAATGATTTTTCTGATACTCGATGATGTTCTCTCGTGATACTAGAAGAAGTTTATTTGTTACTACTATTCCATTGATGTGATAATGAAGAAACATCAACTATTTCATTTTTTACTGTTGATGCGATCAAAGATCACCGAGCTATATCATCATAAGCATTTCTTGTCTCTATTAGTTTTAATTGATTTATTGTTTTCCTCATGTTATTTTCATTAATATGATTCCTGTTTTTGTCCCATTTTATGATTTTAACTATCAAAATATGTTTTGTATTTTTTATTCAAAAATAATTATGAAGGTTCTTATATTTTGAATCCTGAAAAAACTCAAACTGAGCAAGGTTGTGGATGCTATAAAAAGATAGGATTATGAATCAATGTATTATAAAATGTAGATTCTATAAACAATTTATCATACCTAAAAAAGTGGTTTCTTCATATTTTTTTCTAATATTGTTTCAATGTATGAAATATTATGTAATGTATTAGGATCTTGGTGATCCAAACTACAATAAATATAATATGTAAATATTTAAATGTCTGCTACACTAAATCGTAAAAACTACACTCCATTTTTTTTATAAAATAATGAAACAATGAAATCTTGATTTATAATTTTTTCTAAAAATTTAATTAGTCAATTAACCCCTCATAATTTATTTTATTTTAATATATTCATATCCAATAGTTACCAACCTTAATAAATACAATTCTTATCACCATGATACAGTTAGTTCATGCCTAAAAATAAAATTTATTAATATATTTCCATTGAAAACAGTTTTACACAAAAAATTGTAATTTTTTATATTTAAAAAATATATAATAAAAAATGAATGTATATAAATATTACAATATATTACAATATAAAGAGATGTAGTTAAAATATCAATAATTGAAAAGATAAATGTGTGAAGAAACTTATATGGGAAAATTCCATCTTATTATAAACTAAGAATATATTGGGCTCTATTCATTGAAAATACATAATAGGTCATGAAAATGAACACTATTCTATAAATACATTGAAACATAATAATATTAATTCCTTCCATATTATGAAATTAACAATATCACGCCATTTTTGGTGCCAAACTCACTAAGGTATGTGTAGTTCTATATCCTAATTAACTCATAGTTACCAATGTGCAATGTTTGTAAAAACAAATAATAAACTATGTTCAAACTATTAAAAATTAGTTCCTCAATAAAATAAAAACTGATTATATGCTCAAAAATTCATTTATATTTGAAACCCTTTTAAGACAATTAGATGAACACAAGATTTACATAAAAACAATTTAATGTAAAGTATGTTTTAAAATCATTTCCCATGACAAAAAATATACAATAATAAAATATGGCCTTATAAAATATTAAATAATTCAATTTAATAAAACAAAAAAAAAGAATTTGTAAGATCATTTGGTAATTCAAGTGATATAACCATTGTATAGAGATACCTACCTTGCTAATGGATGAAAAATATCTATCTAAAAAAATTTAGATTGTAATTGAGGAGATTTGATCCTTAAAAACTAGAACCATAAGAAAACTCATCAATTCCCTATCATAACCTCTACATCAGTAAATCAAAATGAAATTGTGTTTGAATAGAATAAGGGGAAAAGAGATGGATGATTGATCCTGAAAGAAGTTGAGGGAATTAGAAGATATCTAAATTTAATTTGGGGATATCCACCAAAAGTGTGTTCTCAATCCCAACAAGATGAAGTGTAAAACAATTGAATCAAAAAATAGAGTGATTGATTTCACGCAACCCAAAGTCACAAAAAAATGTCACATATACAAATAATAAGAAGAAATAGTGGAATATATTAACATATATTCCAAAACAACATAGAAAAAAGTAGAAAACAAAAAAATAACGGGAAGGAACAATCTCTAAGTATGAGTCCAACCTCAAATAAATACAAAGCCAACTACTCCATGTGATAGAATGGGAAGAATAACACAATATCAACCCAAGTTTCCTAGACACAGCTCACATAAAACCTCACCACCTCACTGTGGCACCATTCTTTTCCCTTCATCAAATACATAAAAAGTTATATGCACCACCAATGAAGTGCATAGGGTGTGATATAATAGGATCAGATGGTTCCCACCAAGTTTTTTATTTAAATTCTGTCCACAAAAACTCAGGTATTGTATTTTAAAATAATACATGGCATGGTAAACAATATAGATGTTATATCACAAGTATAGTAAATATTTCATTTTATACATCAATTTCAAATTAAAGGAAGTTTTATCATTTTCCAGAATAATTTCCATTATAATTTATCAAAATAAAATAATGTATAAAGAAAATCATAGGAAAAAAATGTGAAGGAACTCAATGGGTCAGTATATCAGACTACTCATATCATAAAAAATGTCTAGTGCACAACAAGTCCATAGAATAATGACCTAAGGTATAGAGAAACATCCCATGAGTTGAACCCCAAAAAATATCAAGAACATGTCCCTAGAATAATAGTCATAGGGAGTATAGAAAATCCCCATGCGAATACTTCTTGATGGAAATATAGATGATTTCCTAAAGTAAAACCCTCCACCTACATACCTAAGACTTCACATGTTCTATATTTAAAAGATCATTTCAGTGATTTGAAAATATCTTTTTGTCATTTAACAAATAAAATAGAAACCAAATTTTTATCATAAATACCTTTATGTAAACAAAAGATTCATGGCATGTTATTTTATAAATTAGATAATGAAAATTGGAGCAATACAATTTCATCAACATAAGTTGTAGATGGAATCACCTACATCAACACATAAGGTAGTACATTACCATGAAGGATCCACTAAAAAGAGTAAGAAACAATGACCAAGGAGAACCTATAATCTGTATACATAAATTATGATTGATCTAGTTAATCAAAAAGGGTTGATCAAGAATAGTAAATGAAAAATACCTTAGAACGCACCCCTGTTAAACCACTACCAGTGAAGTAAATGACCCCTAGTATAATATTTCACCACAGATTAGGATGGAAATAATAATAAAATCAAAATAGGAAAATGTATATAATAAAACAATACCACAGTTCTACAATGACCAAAAAAATAAATAAGTAGAAAGGACCAGTCCCTTATATATATTAAAAACCACCACCATAGTGATCAATCACTAAACAGATCAATCCATATCGAAAGGAGACTCAAAAAATCACTAGATAAGGGTTATAGGTCAATATCCAAGAGATCTACGGGATAATGCAATGATACTATAGCACATATATAACCACAAAAAGTTATTCATGAGACAATTATTTGACATGTAATCCATTAACTAATCATGCAAGTCCTTGGGTCTAGATATTCCTAAAAAACACATCTATTTTTTATATTAAAACACATTATTTTAATATTACACATCATATAATCATTACATGAAATTTACTCCATTCACACAATGTAAGAAGTAAATGGATTCTGTCTAGTGACAGAAAATACAATGTGTAACCCATTTACATTCAGTGTAACTTCCCATTGACAGAAAAAAATTATTGTTCATTAAAAAAAAATTAAAACACCTCGAGGAATTATCAAATTTATGGATAACCCTGCCAATCCATCAATATAATTATAGCTAAATTCCATTAATTCTGATAAAAAAACATCTGAAATTTTTTAGATAATTTTTTATAAAATGTTTTTCATCCCCAAGAGTCCCAAGACTCACCAAATTAAATAGGAACATAATGAAAGTGGAAATAAATACCTGAATGTGGTAAAAAATTTGTTATAATCTCTAGACCATAACAGTTTTTGTCCCTCTGAACTCATGTGTAATAATGAATTCTGGTAATGGCGTGAGGACATTACTCCCTCATCTATGACTCACACTGCATAGTCTCATGAGAATTTCAGATGAGATTCGATGATAATCTGACTAACATAATCAAATTACCCCAGAATACAATAACTAGAGATTAAATTATCGCAAATAAATTCACAAAAATGGAAACATATGGTTCTAAATAAATATATTTCAAATTTAAAATGTGAGTAGGATGTTGCTGATATTTATTATGCTACAGTACGTCGAAAACATCAAGAATACGTGTCCACTGAGCTAGTAATTCCAACCAATAAGAAACCTGATCACGCCACTCAGTAAACTCAAATGGTTTAAAATATCACAGAGCCAATTTCCCATATTATTCAGGATGATGGTGACCCAACCGAGGAGAAATCATTAATTTTTTTTAACCTGTATAAAAATCAAAAGGATAAATCCATTGATCCACATAATATTTTTGTCGAGAATTCTCTATAACTAGATGATAATGTATATATGGAATCCTCAAAGGTGTATCCTAAACCAAACATGGACCCACTAAGGAAACTTATTCTACCTCATGACAATAAATAGATAATTTTCATAGGGGACTGTAAAAAAGAAAAAAAGATCCATTTTTATCAATGATTTATAACTTTTGTTTTAAGGGAACTCAATATGTTCCCAATGTTCTCTCATGATCCAAAAAAACCGAAGACACATGCAAAAATCATATGCTCTGAAAATTTAACAAAATACACTTTATAAAAGAATGTCAATGTAAGATAAGATGTACTCAACCTAAAAATAGTGCCCATCACCTCGTTGATACTTCCCTAGATTATCGATGTCATCCTAGGATCCATGTTTGAAATAGTGGAGAAAGGAATCCCATTTAACATCAAAATATTTGGTATAAACATCATTCCCAGATCATCAAATTTTTTAGTGTCTATTATCATAATTAAATGAGATGATTTTTTAAAAAGTTTAATCACCAAAAAGATAGTATTACTCCATTCGGAAGTTTGTGGTAATTTAACTATTAAGTCCATGGATATCTTGTCCCAATTTTAAACTGGAAGTAAAAGGGGAAAGAGAATACAAAAATGTTTCAAATTCTCTTCCTTAATCAGTTAGATGTTATAATAATTGGAAAAAATAAACAATTTTTAACATTGTAATTGGCCACCCAAATCACCGTCTCATATCATACTACATCTTTATAGTTCCAAGATGAATGTTCCATGAAGATCTATGTTAACTAGAAAAACTAATGTCCTTACAGATTTTGTGACAATAAAACAATATCAAATACTAAAATAACATCTGAAGATATAGACTAACAATAAATGTTCTACCCACCATATAAGGTTTCTCTATTTCCTATGAAATCAACATATTTTTATTAACTATGCGAAATGATCTCAAGGATGGAAGATGATAACTAAACACTAGTTATAATCATACCGTAAACATTAAATTGAGAATATAGATAAAACTAAAAAAAATTCCATAAGGTTCTACACTTTCATCTATTTTATAACATCTTTTGATAACATTTTCCTACTATTAGTGACTTCCATGAAATTCCCCTTCTCCGGGGTGTTGGTGATGTCGGTGTCAATAATCAGAATGTACTCCACCCACTACCTCTATATAATATTCGAGTATTTATAGAAAAATATATATCTCAAATTATTATGGTCCGAAATGATGGTGAACCTTTCCCCATATTGATAATTCCAACAATTCTTAAGCAGATAAATGAATTGGAGTTGTTCTAAATCATTAATGGGATAATTCCTCTCATGCGGTTGAAGTTTAAGAGAGATGTAGGATAACACATGATCATACTATATGAGAAAACAACTCAAACCAGTACTAGATCCATGATATAAAACTATATGTTTGTAACACCCCAAGGTTTCATAGTAGGATATCTTTTTAATGTAATTCAATAGCTTGCACCTCACACAACACTGAGTTCGAGCACCTGACAACTTACCAAACTCGTCGTTCAAAAGATGTAATGAATAGTATTATTAGGATTTTTTATTTTATATAGTATATATATTTTTAACATCCTTATTTTTTTTTCTTAGACATAATATATGAACAAATTCATTTTTCTCATTAAAAGAAATATTTTTCAAGAATTGAAATTTTACAGCCTTCTGATGGAAAACCCTTTTTAAATCTAATATTTAACACTTTTATATATTCATTTTCACAAAATAAACTTATTATTTATAATCGGGACATAAAAACTTTAGTTTTGATAATTTGTTTGTATTTTTCTAACAACTTTCACATTTGGGTGAATAGTGAAAAATACTAAATTTTAATTAAAAACAAATTTTTTAATAAAAATAATTTATAATGTTAAATTATACATTTGAATGGTTTGGATGTATAATTAGATATTTTTTCTACAATTTAATCCAATGTTGGTCATTGATATTAATTTCACATTGAAATTATATATAAATAAGTGTCAATCTTTTGATAGTTATTGTTTCTTAAAAACACGCTATTTGTTTTGAAAATGGAAATTAATGTTAAATTAATTAATGAAACTACTATTTTTGGAATTTGGTAAAATATACATCATTTTCGAATTCAGAATATCTAATATATCTTAGGCTGATTTTTTGGTATTTTTTTGAAAAACATCAATTTTTGATGAATAGTAAAACCACTTAGTAGTAGTTAAAAAAACCAAATTTTTCATTGAAATGAAATTTTACCGCTTCTATGAATTGAATTTTGAAATCCCGACATACATGGTTTTTATTATTAAGTAAATTTTGGTTCAAAAAGATGAAAATAATTTTTGGTGAATAGTAACATTTGACATTGATTTACTACGGTTAAAGGTAAATATGGTAATTCAAGGTGAAAGAAATATTATAATAATAAAAAATTAATTTATCACTTGTACTAACCTTATTGGATGAGTCATTTCTGACCATGGACATACTTGGGTCTATTTTGAGACCCCATGGAGCCACTTATAAATGATAATGAGACTTTATTTTAATTAACATAAAGTAAAGAAAAAAATGACATTAACAAATATCTTTTAGTATATCAATTTTTACATGGGGTTATATAAGTCATCATTTAGACTATAAATAATTGTTGGAAATATAAAAATATATCCTAAATTATGGTATATTTTTTTTATAAATTTTTGAAATCATAAAAATTAAATTATTTATAACACAATAATGATGTAGTATTTCCCTCATTAATAAAGGATTTAAATAAATACGATTATTAATATTAAAACAATATGAAAAACCTATCCAATTTTTATTCGATATTTATATTTCATTCATGAGTCATCTTGTATTAGATTTTAATGTGTTTTGGACCTTATTAAGCCAAAGATAAGTTTATTGTAAAATAACATTTTCAAACATTCTTAAAGAGGCCCTCCTCTCCCATATAAAAGGCCACCACTTTTAACCTATTCCTCACACCTCTCAAGCCCCTTGTATCATCCTAACACTACCCAAATAAGCTCCCAAAGATGTCTATCTTACACCTCGAAGCCTTACCTTAGGTAGAAGTCACTTTAAGATGTCCTTTTGGTTCAAACATAAGGGAGTTAACCAAATTAAATGTAATGGTTGCTCTTAACTTGTTTTCTTTTATTTTAATTCTCCTACCCCTAAAATATTTTTATTCCTTTATTTTATAACAACAACAGTATCCTAAATATACTGGGTTTTTTTATGAGAATTATTTGAACTACAGTTACACACACCTCCATCTAATCGGTTAAGAACATAATGTTTATGTGGATGGAAAAATAATGCCTCACGAAACGATGATTTTTTAATTATATCATACCTCCTATCATGGTAGCCATTAATATGTAACTTTATTCATATATGATATATATTTGGTTTTTTTCTTTATTATTCTGTTTTTTAAATTTATATCATACATTTATGGTTTCCATTATGGGTAAAACGTGATAATTTAATTTGAGGAACTACGGACTACCGCCTCCTCAAAGTGATATGACTCGTTATTTCATTATTTGGGACATATAAAGGATGGAAATAATGATAATACATATGATTTTATACTGGAATTATAATATACATATTTATCATTATGTTTCAATTTCATTAAAATAAAAAATAGAAATGAATGTAGCGTTCATGTGTACGTATGACTTATCATCTCCATGAACTGTGCATTTCATTTATTATCTCCAAATGTTATGTACTTTTATAAATAGATATAAATAATGGATATATAATATGTATATTTTATCTAAATCATGTATATATTTATGGAGATAATGGAAGTATTACGACATGGACAAATTGTAATTATAACAAGTTCATTTTTAGCTCAAGTTCTGAATATCTATAAAATATCTAATATGAACTCTAATAATTAGAGAATTATTATAGTGTGGTAATAAGTTATATAAACGAATAATAAACATGGAAAAAATTCTTAATAAAGTATAAATTAAGTTAATTTTATTATTTAGGAAGAACAAGTAACACAGAAGACAAGTCGGACAAGAGGTAAGGGGTTTCTTCTGTCACTTTTAATTCTGTGACATTTCCATTGTTCACCACTTTTTTTTTCATGTGGTGTATTGTGTACTACAATTTGATATATATTATCATTAATTAATTTATATTCATGGTATTATATGATTTATTTGGTGATTATTAATGTTTGGTCATATGACTGGATTGATTACAACGTGGAAAGGGGTTTTCATCTCACTTTTTATTCTCGTGAGATTCATGCTAGATTTTCCACTATTTCCATTTGTGTGGTGTATGTACTGACCATGATTGTATAGTTGGTGTAATATAAATTAATTTATGGTTATTTATATCATTATTTTATGATCTTTCTTCCATGGGGTTTATGTTTTGTAAGTCACCAAATCAGTAAGGGAATTTCAAATTTCAATTTCCACTCATTGGGTTTTATGCATACTTCAATGATTATTTTACTACAATTTCATGTGTGGAATCACTATATAATATTTCTATATTAATTTCCACTCCCCTTTTTGTGGATAACATTTTTATACACATAATCACTCCATTGATAATTTCTCATATCATTGATATAAAATTTTTAAGGGTAATCTTAACTCAATTTTCATTCATTTAGTTAACCATCCAAGTCATTGGTTTTATTTTTACAATAATATGTTTGAATGTATTCTAATTGATTTAAAATGAATATCCAATCATATTTAGTGTATTTTTATTTTCCACCCATAATTATGTCGTTTATTTATTTTTCATATAAGGATACATTCTCTATAAGGGAGTTCGTTTCAATTTACATTCCATTAAGACTTCTTTGTTGTTATACACAAATTAAATTTTATATGATTTATATAAGGTACTTTGACATAGTATATCATGAATCCCTTTATTCAAATGATATTATATAGTTTTAATTACCTCAATTATTTTTATTCAAGTGTCTCTCTTTGGTTAGGAACTCTAACTAAAATATAATTTTATATGTTTTAAATATTTATTATTCTAAATCATTCTCATTAATTTCCATGTTTTAAAAATAGTTTTCTAGATCTATTTATATGTACATGAATGTTTTGAAATTAATATTACTTTAAATGGTTTCAAATTTTTATGGGACACTTTGAATAAAAAATATCTTTTAAATGACTTATTTTCAGAAACAGTGCGTCTTTAAAAAATTTTCAAGAAAAAAGGATTATTTCTCTCAAGTAGTTTTACTGACTGTTTCCATCTATGTCGATATCCTTCAGTGTATTTTTTTCTTGATTAAGGTTTATTTATTATAATAAAATCAGCCATATTGTATTTAATGAGATATGTTTGACTGTGGATGTGCTATTTTTATGCCATTCATGGTTTGTGGTTAAAATATTGTCATTTTGTATGATAGTTTTAATATGAATGTTTAGAATATATTTCACCCTTTCATATGAGGAATGAATTGGACAATGTAAGTGATGGGTGGATCATGATATAGCTCTTTAATGCATTGGTAGGTCCCTTGAGACAATTTGATGTCGAATTGGTCGAGGAATTTCCCAATTTGTTATATGGTTTTGGCCAAGGCCTTAATAATTTTTAGACATCTTGTCCAAGTCCATGAAAAAATGTTTCAGAATGTCCAGAATTATGCATTAAATTATTATGAGATTATATGTTGATATTTAATGTGATTATTTGACTAGTAGAATACCCATGACTATGTTTTATTTTGACATTATTTACTCAGCTCATATTCCTTCCATATTGTGTTCATATTTATTATTGGTAAAGGCATTTGATTTCAATTCTTCACCATGACTAATGTTTATGATATCTTCCATTAAATTTCTTACTCATACTAAGCATTTGGGCTCAGATCTTTCTTATGTTTCATTTTCCTAGGATATGAAGAAGTTAGTTATGAGTGACTTGTAGGCATAATCTTTGATGCTTAGAAGTTTCTAATGGAATAAATTTGTGTTTTTTTCTTTTAAAGTTGTAATGTTGAACTTATGTATGTATCTTGTTTCCCAAACTACTAAACTAATTTGTCATTCGAGACATGATTCATTGTAATCATGAAAATGTATTAAAATAATGCACCGAATCCTAGATTATGGGGTTGAGGCGTTATATTAGGTATCATAGGAAGTTTAGTACAAACCTTGGAAACTAGATTTCGATAAAATCTGATTAGATAACATTACCCAAAGATAAATATTGATGATTATTATAGAAGAACTTCCTAAAATTATGGTAATGTAGAGATTTTTATTATTTTCTAACCAACACATCCATTTCTGGATACGAGCAGGTAGAGGCGGCTCTGGAACAATTTTACCTAGAAGTGAAAACATCGACAAGGAGTTTTCGGCTTAACCCAGGGTATCCTGGTACACGACAATAGGCCTTTTTTCACTCTTGGTTATGACACTCACGTGGGATATTCATAGGATAATTTACATTTTCATTACAAACCGATTTGAAAGATTTTCATATAAGATGCGAATAAAAGACCTTAGTTAATCCAATGATGTTTCAAATTTGAAAATATGGTTTCATGATATTCTATAAATGATATTATGAATATTATTACTCACATAATGCCTTTTGGTTTTAGTCAATGCCTAGATTCCAAGGAATTCATTGTAACTTTGAGCATGACGTACAAGGTGTGATCGATGGTGGAAATGAGCACCAAAATGGAATGTCGATACGTGTAAAAGATATCATGTTCATGCCATATTAGTTTTAAAAAAATATTATCAACAACATATATATTAACCAGCTCCCAGACTTCACAATGAATAGAATGACGATGAGTGATAAGAGCTCCAACACTAGAATCCATGGAGAAATGAAAACTCAATTTCTATAATGCATGAAATGTGGAAGGAGACACCCTAGAAAGTGTCTCAATGAAACAAGGAAATTCTTCATGTGTGGGAAAGAAGAATATAATGTAATGAATTTTTGAGTAAAAATGAAGAGTACTATGGAATAAAATAAAAAAGGACTCAAGAATCCATTTACAGTCATTTTCCATAAAGGTAGGGGACCTGTCCATTACCCGATTGTATGCCCTATTCTATAGGATATCCTCTTGGTCATAGAAGAAGCTATGTGGGAATAAATGGATAGATAAATGATTAAAATTATTTGTGGTCTCTGTTGATGGGATTACATTGGAATAATTTTCTCTTGTATGTGTACCCCTGCAGTTTTTCATGTGAAAATGATATTTGAGGATGAATTATATTTTCTCTTGTGGATATAGTTATAAATAACCATTTGGATTTATATGATCCTTGATTTTGAGGAAATTAAATTTTAATAAAATTTAGGTTGAAAATATGAGGTACGAGATAACATTTGTGGTTAAATTATGTTGTTGTTATTTTGTGGAATTTATCTCATTTGGGTAATGTCATAAAATATAGTTTTAAAAAAAGTACAACATTCAGACCATGTTATAACCCATCGAGTCAAACAATATTGTGGGAATTGAACCCACAACCAGAGTGTGAATGGGATTTATTGCCTACCATTGGAATACCTGTAGTCCCTAGTTAGTGTGACAAATTCCTTTTAGTTAAATGGTTTAATTAAGATGATTTGGGAACTTATGTATCGTCAAATTTACATCCTTATAATATGAAAATGATTTGGTGATTAAGTGAAAAATGTTATTTTTGAAGACATTCACTGTGTTGGTAACACTATATGCATAAGGAAAATAGAATACTGTGGGATTTTATTTGATGAGTAAGGGTGGATATTTTTCTATGTTTATAGTGATTTTTGTTATTTATGGAATTGATTAACCTATCATAGAGAATACGTGATTAGGTTAATTACTTTAAAGTATGTGACTTTAAGAGTAGTCGATGTTATTTGGAGATATAATTTAATATGGAAGACTATGTAATAAAAATTTTCTGAGTTTTGGGTTTCAATATTAGTTAGGATTATATTGAAGGATTTTAAGGAAAATTTTTCATTAAAGGGTATTTGTTGAACTTTTCTTATTGTTTCTTTATATTTTGGAGAGTAAGAGTAATATTTATTTCTATAAAGGATTTTCATTTTTTAGGATCATCTGATCATGTAATAACTATTTTGGTATTTCTTAATGTTTAATGAAAAGAGAAATATACACTTCAACCTTTGTGGATTAAGTGATTCTCTATAAGTTGATTCTAGTGCCTCAGGTGTAACCATGTCATCTTGAATTCTCATCGTTTGGAGAATAGATGACTTTGTGGTAGAAATTTATTAATGGATAAAACTCTACATGTATTGTAATTATATCTCCCTATAATCTTAGTCAATCTCATAAATAAATTCATCAGCATTATGAAAAAGAACATAAAAGAAAAATGTTTTTCGTTTACTTTTCCTACTGGGTAATCAAAGACCTTTCAATCCATCACACGATTATGGATTTGAAATCGTTAACATTTCCCTAATAATATTCTTGATCACTCTCTATCAGAACATGATGATTAGTTTTCTCTTCTATATCCATGTTTTACAAACATAGAACCCTAGTATTTTTTATTTTTAGTAACCATTATACTTACCTTTATTTATTTTAAAATAGAGGCCTCATTAATCTATTTTTGATGTGGTATTTCAACTAAGATATTTTGAAATGTCAAAACCGATGTTTTAAATCCCATTTTTAAATTATGAGGATGAAATTTATTGAAGGAGGGGAGAATGTAACACCCCAAGGTTTCATAGTATGTTATCTCTTTAAAGTAATTTAATAGCTTGTACCTCACACAACACCGTGTTCGAGCGCATGACGAATTACCAAACTATACATTCAAAAGAGGTTATGAATATTATTAATTTTATTATGAATTTTATATATTATATATAATTTTAACATCCATATTATGTGTCTCTTAGTCATAATATCAGAACAAATTCCTTTTTTCAGATAAAGGATGTATTTTTAAACAAATGCAATTTTACCCTCTTTTAATGGAACAAATTTTTTCAATCCAATATTTGACATTTTTAAATATTCAATTTCAAAAAATAAACATCTTATTTAGAATCAGGACATAACAATTTAGTTTCGATAAATATTTGTTTTTTTCTGGTAACTTTCACATTTGGGTGAATATTGAAAAATACTAAATTTTAATTGAAAACAACTTTTTAATCAAAATAATTTGTATTGTACAATTATACATTTGAATGGTTTGGAAGTATAATTAGATTATATTTTTACCATTTAAACCACTGTTTGTCATTGAAATTAATTTCACTTTGAAATTATACACAAACAAGTGTAAATATTTTGATAGTTATTGTTTCTTAAAAACGTGCTATATGTTTTGACAATGTGAATTAATTTTAAATTAATTAATGAAGCTTCTATGTTTTTATTATCGTAAAATAGACATCATTTTTCAATACAGAATATTAAATATAGCTTAATCTGAATTTGTTATATTTTTCAAAAATACTTCAATTTTTGATGAATAGTAAAACCACTTAGTAGTAGTTAAAAAAATGAACATTTCATTTAAATGAAATTGTACCCCTTATATGAATGTAATTTTGATAATTTAACATACATAGCCATTATTAGAATGTTAAATTTTGTTCAATAAGATGAAAATAATTTTTTGTGTATAGTAACTTTTGACTTTTATCTACTACGGTTAATAGGAAATAGAGTAATTCAAGGTAAAAAATATTATAATAATACCAATTTAACTTAAACATGTCCTAACTATATTAGATGAGTCATGGAATACCATGGGAATATTTGGGTCGATTTCGAGACCCCATGGAGCCACCTAAGAATGATAATGACATATTATTTTATTTAACTTAATGTAAAAACAAAAATGGAATTAACAAATATCTTTTATTATATTAATTTTTACTTGGGGTTATATAAGTCATATTTTCGACTATAAATATTCATTATAAATATAAAACTATTTCCTACTCTATGGTATTTTTATATATTTTTTATACATCATATAAAATAAATTATTTATGACACAATAATGATTCAGTATTTACCTCATTAATAAACGATTTATATAAATAAGATTATTAATATTAAAATAATATCTAAAACCATTCCAATTCATACTGGTTGATTTTATTTCTAGAGTGAGACATCTTACCTTTGACCTTAATGATTTTTGGACCTTTTTAAACTGAATATACATTTATAATAAAATAACATTTTCAAACTTTCTTAAAGAGACCCTCCTCTCCCTTATAAAAGGACGCCACTTCTATCCCATTCCTTACACATCTCAATCCGCTTGTCTCACCCAAAACCAGCACAAATAATCTCTAATGATCCCTTTCTGCAACCTAGAAACCTTACTTTAGGATGTAGTCACATCAAGATGTTCTTTGGGTTCAAACCAATGGGAGTTACCCAAATTAAAGGTAATGGGTTCTGTTAACTTTTTTCTTTTATTTTACTTATCCAACCCCTAAACTCTATTTATTTCATTATTTTATAACAAAAAAGTATTATAAATATACTTGGATGTTTTTATATGATTTAATAGAACTACACTTACACACACCTCCATCTAATGGGTAAAAAACATACTATTTCTGTGGATGTCAAACTAACGCCTCCCAAACCGATGATTGTTCTATTATCTCCTACCACATCTTATGGTGTCCATTAAGATGGAACTATATTTATATATGACATATATTATGTTTTTTTATTTATGATTCTGTATTTTCCATTTACATCATACCGTTATGGTTTCCATTATGGGTAAAACGCGGTAATTTCATTTGAGGAAGTGCAGACTACCGCCCCCTCAAAGTGATATGACTCATTAATGCCTTATGTGGGACATAGAAAGGATGGAGTTAATGAATGTATTATTTATATTATACAGGAATTATAATATACCTATGTATAATTATGTTTTAATTCCAATAAAATACAAAATAGAAATGAAATTAGTATTCTTGTGTACGTACGACTTACCGTATCCATGAATGGTGAATTTCATTTCTTATCTCCAAATGTTATGTACTATTACAAATACATATAAATACTAGATATATAATATATTTATGACATATAAATCATTTATATTATTCTAGATATATGGTAATTTTTACCACATGGACAAATTGTAATTATAACATGTTCATTTCTTACTCTCAAGTTCCGAACGTCAATAAAATATCCAATATATACTAAAATAATTAACTAATTGATATAAAAAGGTAATAAATAATATAAAAGGAATAATAAACTTGAAAATTTTTCTTAATCAAGTATAAATTGAATTCATTTTATTATTCAGGAAGAACAAGGAACATACAAGACAAGTCAGACATGAGGTAAGGGGTTTCTTATCTCACATATAATCAAGTGAGATTTCCATTGTCCACCAATTATTTATTGAATGTGGTGTATTATTTTATACCATTTGATATATATTATCGTGATTATATATATATTCATGATATTCTGTGATTTATTTGGTGATTATTAATGTTTGGTCATATGACTCAATTTATTACAACGTGGTAAGGGGTTTTCATCTTACATTTTATTCATGTGAGATTCATTCTATATTGGCCACATTTTCCTTTTGTGTGGTGTATTTACTTCTCATTATTTTATTCTTAGTGTAAAATAAATTAATTTATTTGTATTTATATCTTCATTGTGTGATCTTTTTTCATGGGTTGTATCTTTCTTATGTTACCAAATTTGTTAGGGAATCTAAAATATAAATTTTCACTCATTGAGGATTATGCATTCTTCATTGATTATTTTACTCCAAGATTATGTGTGGAATAACAATTTATTATTTATGTATTTATTTACACTCCCCTTTGTGTGTATACACTTTTGATACACATAATAACTCCATTTATAAGTTCTCATTCCATTGATATGATCTTTTTAAGGGTAATTTTCATTAAATTTCCATTCATATTGTAAAACATCCAAGTCATTGGTTTTGTTTTTTGAAGAATATATGTGAATGTATTATAATTTATTTACTTTATATGATGAATCATACATGGTGTATTTATATTTTTCAAACGTAATTATTTCATTAATTTATCATTAATCTACGGATACAGTCTTTATAAGGGATTTCTTTTTAATTTACATTCAATTGAGACTTCATTTTTTTATATGCCAATTCACTTTTAGATGGTGTATATAATTTAATTTGACATAGTATATCATGAATCCCATTATTATGAAGATATTATAATGTTTTCATTACCTCAATTATTTTTATTCAGGTGTCTCTCTTTAATTTGGAACACTAAGTAAAATATCAGTTTAAATGTTTTAATGATTTATTTTCTAGACAATTCTCATTAATGTCCATGTTTTAAAAATTGTTTTCTAGATTTATTTATATTGACGTGAATTTTTTGAAATTAAATTTAATTTCAATGGATTAATGTGTTATGGGACACATTGAATAAAAAATCTCTTTTAAATGACTTATTTGATAAATAGTGCGACTTTTAAATGTTTTCAAGAAAAAGGGGTTATTTCTCTCAAATAGCTTTACTGAATATTTTCATCTATGTAAATATCCTTCAGTGTATTTTATTCTTGATTGAGGTTGATTTTTTATAATAGAATCACCCATATTGTACTGATTGAGTTATGTTTGATTGTGGATGTGCTATTTTTATTCCATTCATGGTTTGTGGTTTAAATTTTTACATTTCGTATGCATGCTTTAATACAGATGTTTAATTTCTTTTTCAACCATTCATATGAGGAATTAATTGGACTTATTAACTGACGGGTGGAGCCCTCTATAGCTCCTCAAAGAATCGATAGGCATAACGAGCCAATTATATGTGGAATTGGCTAAGTCCTTTCCCATTTTGATATATGGTATTGGTTGTGGCCTTAATCATTTTTAGACGTCTTGGCCGATGCCTTGAAAAAATCTTTCAGAATGTCCGGAATTATTCATTCCACCATTATGATATTAGCTATTGATATTTTATGTGGTTATTCTACTTGTATAATACACACACTATGTTTTCTTATAGAATTGTGTACTGAGCGCATATTCATGCCATAAAGGGTTCATTCTTATTATTTGTAAAGGCATCTGTTTTCAATTATTCACCATTTATAATGTTAAAGTTATCTTCCACTGTATTTCTTACTCTTCTTAGCATTTGAGCTCACCCATTTCTAATGTTTCATTTTCCCAGGATATTAAGAGGTTAGTTATGAGTGACTTTCAGGCATAATCTAGGAACCTTTGATGTTTCTAATGGAATAAATTAGTTTTTTTTTCATTTCAATTTCAAATATTGAACTTATTTATGTATCTTGTTTCTAAGACTACTAAACTGATCCATCCTTCAAGACATGATTCCTTGTAATAATTCCAATGTATTAAAATAATGCACCGAATCATGGATTATGGGGTGGGGGTGTTATAATATTATTTACTGGGCATGGGTAATATATGAATAAGATATTATGTTAAAAGTCATTTCAATTCATCAAAAGATGACTAATTTTTTTTATCCCATATGAATTTCATGCCTTTCTGGGTAATTTTAGTTATTGGTGATACAAACATTGTAAAATCCTTTTAAAATAGATGATAGTATCCAGAAATAATAACGATGCTCTGAAGCTCAAATTCATTCAAGGGATCATCCAATGATAAGAAAAATATTATCTCATTGTGATCAACTTATAAGCCATGCTCAGAAATCACGTGCCCCAACAATTTCACATCTTGAATCCATAACATTCATTTCAAAAATCATTGTATTGAATAAATTATATCTCAAGAATTCTAAAACCAAACTCATATGATGCCCGTTCCAATACATAAATCATGAATAAAGAGAAATATCATCTATGTATGCTATGAAAAAGTGTCGAGATACTAATGGAATATTTGATTCATAATATCCGTGAAAACTACAAGAATGTTAGTCAAACCAAACGACATCACAAGATATTCATACTGTCCATACCTACTTTGGAATTCCATTTTCTATATATAACTCTCTCAAACAAATTGTTTTATTGAGTCATGGTGTTAATCATGTAATGAAATGCTTAGAGTAACGTAATATGGAATTTGAGGGATTTCAATCCTTTATGTGTAGTTTCACATTACTACATTCTTGTTAATATTAAGGGATGCTTGATTAAGTGATTAACCATGTTCTGATAATGTTTATGCACAGTCTGGTTTTTATTTTATACAATCTTTTCATGATTGTTTATTTCATTAAATATATTCTCGCAATAGCACACACATAATAAACAAACCATGCTATCAGACGGAAATAAAATAAGATGGCATGATCATGAGAATCTATTGGTTAAATTATCTAGAGGTTTTAATAAGCTAACACTATCCTAGGGAAAAAACACCTTGAACCTGATGGTTCATGTTTTGCAGCTCCCACATGTCCACCTTTGTATCCTATTGGGTTGGTTTTGACTTATCTTCGTATTTTTAACCGTCTCCTATGGCTTGGGAGATCCTTCATTACATGGGGTTTATAATTAAAAAACCATAGGCACACAGGCCCATTATTTTTTTGGATGAAGTCTCAAAGGACAACGAATTTAAATTAGATACAATTAAATGAAACCATACACACACAAAGGGTCTATGGTCTAGCTCATTATCATCCATAACGTGGAACAACATTTACGCATATTTTTTATTCAAATTCTTTTAATCATTCTTTTATACAAGATAAGTCACACATGAATTCAATTAATTATGATCTTATAAATAATCAATTCTTTATCTGAAATTAGATTAGGAATTTCCTTGAGATTATTCTCATCCACATCCCTTTTATGGGTCTTTGTACTTTGACAGAAACCTAGTGAAATTCCATTTCTGGGAAGTACACAGAATGTAGGCTATATTAAATGGAGTTTACTATTTTCACCCATTATCCAAAGTACATACCAGGTGATTTGTCGTGTTTTCTGTACTTTGTAAATTTTGGAGTACACGTCATGTAGATTAATCTAACACGGGTTGTAATTCCTTATTACTTCGTTACCAACGTGGAAATACCATGTATGAGGTTACACAGATTCTCCTTGTGAATGGTTTCACCTGGGCCAGATCGGACTACACAACATATTGATTCAACAAACACGCAGTGAATTCCGGTTTCAACACACCATTCAGTTATGGTCTACACGGTATATAAGAAAATACACAGGTATGCTCAATTCACACGATGTGGTTTGGAAGACCAGTACCAGTTCGTTGAACCTATGTACGCGGCGTGTAGATTCCACTATACATTTTGTATTCATGTGTTGTACAGACAGAATGAGCGACTCCTCGAGATAAATTCCTCATTTTTATTTTAATCAAAACTAAAAATAAATGGTCGCGTTCTATTATGTGAATTGATAAATGAAGTAAGAAGAATAGATCTCGTTCATTCATTTTTACAAAATGATTTATCTTGAATGGAATCAAATATGAATGCAAAAATTATCAATGAAAATTAAATAACTATAATCAGCATTGTGACCTCGCTGTGATACAAATTGAAGGTCCCGGGTGTAGCGGAATCTCGTGGGTGGATGTGGCCACATGACTTTTTTTCATTGCTAATTATCAATCTAGGATCAATATAACGATAAACGGCAGATTCCCTGCATGGAATCACAAAAATTAACAAATAAGATGAATTGTCGTGGAACCACAAAGGAGGATCACCACAAGTTTATTATAATTAATTAAATTAATTTACAAGAAGATACTTTTATAGAGTCATTTCTTCGTTGGTATTTCTGATCACGTTTCGATGTGATTTATCATTGCGTCACGGAATCCAATTGTAGACATCATCTAGTGGTGATCCACATTTGAACCATGTATCTCTGGAAGTCACCAAAGGAATCTATAGGTTCTTGCATGGAGAAGTCTTTTCTTGCATTCTCCACCTTAGATCGCCTTAATCTGATGGAGGAGGATATCTCTCGGTATTTAGAGCATTTTTTGAGGAATGATTTCTCTCAGTCTTGATAAAATTCTCCAGAATTGTTGTGCACAACGATTAGGGAAAACTGTTGGGGTTGTGAGGATATTTATAATTTGGTTTGAGGATATATATATTTTACAATAAATAAATGTGATACACATTTTATTTATTTAATTAACTGTTATTGGAAACCTCCAAGTCAAAACCATAATTTCTTGACATGCGACCACGCTAACTATAATAAAATTAATTTAATAAAATGATATTATTTCCCCAAAATCCTGACTGGAAAAAACATGGTGTGTAATCATTAATACACGGTTTGTACTCATTTTTTTCATTTCCATTCTAAAATAAAAACTTCACGATGTATATATTGAATGTAAAGGACGTCTATATATTGTTTTCATTTAATTCTTCCTCCAACATTAAAATTATTTAGGCTTACTTGAATAATTATTAAACCACATTTGGGAATAATGTTCATTATACTTGAGATACTTGGATACACTTAGTGTGTGACCCTCTAGGCCTCTCTCTCATTGGCATTTGGCGGGCTTGCCTAAATTCCAAGATTATTGTCTAGAAACAGGTCATAGAACCCAAGAGAATTAAGTTGACACAACATTTACATTTCACCTCATACGAATTCTTAAGGTGTAATTTAATACATTTTCCCAAATATCTCATCAAGCAGGTTTCATGGAAGTGTCATAAACCTATATGCTTGATCCATCATTCTTATACTTATAGAAATAAACTCGTTGTGACACCATGGCCATGAAATTTAAGTGAAAGTTCTATTTAAAATAAAGGTCTTGAGATATATAATTCCACTAATATGGAAGGTAAAAATCCTTCCTCGACTTATCCATTAACAACATGTCATTCGTGATGCACCCACTGTACCGTACATCCTTCCAACTGTCATTGTGATATTTTTTTTCACCAAATCTATGTGTGCGTCTCATGACATGAGTTATTGATAATATTCCATTCTAAGGACCCAAAAACATGCTCATAGATAACAATGTCTGATGGCACCATGACGAGTTTAATTACTATTGGCGGGTCTGTTCACATAATCACCCATCTTGGAGATTACCAAGTGTAAACTCTAGGAGAGAGAGTCTCGCCTTCTTATGAGTACTCGAACATGACAGTCTGTTTACTATGTGTCCTATCATAGTTTGGTATCCAACCATAGAATATTATTTAAGAACATTGTTATAGAATTTCAAGTTTCTCATCACTGCGGAGATCTTCCATCACCATATTAATGCAACAAATATTCAAGGACATTATTATATTATAGTCATGCATAACAATTAAAAATATATAAAATGTGTATATTCATGTCATTAGAGTATAAACAGTTGGTTCTCAAGACACCAACTACAACACCGACTTTAAAGATGTTCGGGATATTTCATATCTCGTAACTCCAATATCTCACCATTTTTATCACACTTGAAATATTTCCTTTTTTTGCTTGGATGGTTTCTTCCTTTACTTGGTGTGTTTGGAGTCCCATTTCACGAGGGTAGTGGTGCGCCCGTGCCAGAGCCTTTCCTACTCATTCATCGAGTCCTCGAAGTTCCTCCTCTGCAAGTCATGCATCCCAAATTATTGGTGTGAGGAGAAAAATGTCGATCGTTGATCATCCGAGTAGGGGCTTTCCTTTGCCTCTCATTACTGTGTATCATGTGGGGTGGGTTAGAAAATGTTTCCTACATGGATGGATGAAACCAAACCAAATAAAATATAATAAATGTATTTAATTAATGAAGGGGTGTGTTTGATAATACAGAATTACTTCTTTATCTCTTATTATCTGTTGTGAATGGAATGGGCTTATGTCTACTGAAAATCATGGTCATTGGTGGTCATTTATTATGCACTAATAAACCTATTTTTTCGATAATTATATGATTAAATGGATGTAACATGGAAACTGGTAACTAACATAATCTCCATTTATTAAATAGATTCACAATGAATAAAATTAATTGTGTGATCACCCAAGTTAACCATGCAGAATGAAATAACTAAATTAATGGCATATTCAAATTTGAAAAATCCCTTGATCTGTTCTGGTGATGTTTAAAGTTGATTATTATGAGGTGACATGGATGGGGATGAGATCCCCTATTGAGAAGTTCGGGGTTTGTGGACCTATGGTCGTGTGGGGTCATATGTTGGGGCTTGGTTTGATTCCAGTACATTGAGGTATCTCACTGATCCCTTTTTTTGTTGTGACTTTACAAGAGAACCAGGTGTGAATGCTTAAATTTCTACATGACTGTTTTTCCTTATTTTGCTTGTGGTATACATTTTAGTTGCTAGGTTGTGAATAATTTCTTAAATTTAATCTGTTGAACAGTAAAATAATTTATTGCCTTCAAAGGGGAATTGTTTTTAGCGAATGAGTTTTGACATGGTTGTGGTTTTTGTGCTTTTTATGAATGAATAGTGATGAGGGTATTTGTATATGGGCATGTTTTAGAACCCCTAGGCTGGGATGAGTGATTTTTACTTATATTTATAATTTATTTTTTATGTTTCTTATTCGTACACCATTCATGTTGACCACATCATACTGAACACTACCATTATAGGGGGAGGGTGTTTTTTCCACACTCATATGAGTGGCTTTTCATTATATACTTTTCTAATCCCTTTTCCTAAGTATCCCAAGACTGTCCAGGAATGTTGTGATGGCCCAAAGTCCATTATATACCGATACTCTTTGGGTAGGGTATGCTTAGGCTGTTGGCTCAGGTGTGTGCGGGCAGGTGGATTCCCAAGTGCCTTCTGGATGTGGCCCTGGTGTATGTGGGCGTGGTTACATGTGGTTGTTAGGTCCCAAGTGTTTGTAGGAGGGATATGTGGTTGTGTTATCCCAGGTGTGTGTTGTATGGGGATGGCAGTGGGACTGTGGTGAGAATGGTGGGAGTGGTTTAACGCGTAGGATGTCTTCAATAACTAGTGGAAAAGTGGTGCGGGGTACCCAAATATCGATGTGTTATTACTATTACTTTATATGACTTGCAATATTTGTGTAGTGTGCCTTGGTGAGGTTGGGTGGATAGAATCATTTCTAGGTGCTTTAGTTGTCTTATTTTCTTAGGTGGCATTAGAATGCTTTCCCACTTGTGCATGAGAGCATTCAGTTTTCTCTACTGAGTATACCTGTATACTCACCCTATGAATATAAAACTGCTCTCAGGTCATCAATAGTACATCAGGGATCGTGCAGGATCGTACTAGTTAAAACATTGGGATAATTGTGGTTTCTGATTAGCTTGTCTTTCTTACTCTTTATTGTAGTTTTCATGTACTTTGTAGCACTTCCTTTTGGACCATGCATATGGGAATGGTTTGTTTTGGATTAACTTTTACCTCCAATTTTGTGTTGTTTGGAATTTACCATCTTATCTCTCGATCCTACTAAATAAAAAAAGGTTAATGACTTCCATTTTTGTGTGTTATTATATACCCTTGGTGATATTCTCTACTCTGGGACCTATTGAAAGTAGGTTTCGGGGGTCATTATCTCTCCTTCAACATGAGGAAGGAAGGGTCTGGAAATCCGTTGTCCCTTCCCTATTCTTGGTGAAGGTGGGTGCTGACATTTTATTCCATGATATTATGATATCATATACTTATTATATGTTTATATTCTTATGATATTCCACATTATGATATTTTTATTACTTTTTACACTCATGTTATTCATTATATTGATGATTACCCATTTTCTAGGGATTAGGTCACTCTTTTCCTTTTATACTTTCCCCATGAAATCCTATGTAGATTTAGAACAACTTTGTGTGTTTGGATCACTATGTATAGCTCTAAAAATTAGGGTTTTATTATTTTTATGATGATGTATATGTATATATAATATTCAATAGTCCCTAGACCTCCATAGTTGCAACATTTAATCTTGATAATTTATGTTATAAATCATAAAATATGGTATGTTTAAGGAATAGTCCACCATAGTTGGAATCAAAGAATGGAATGGTTATTTTTATTAACTAGGATTATAGAATTTTATAAAAAAATGTGGGATAATTCTAATAGATAAGAATATAAATAGGATAAAATCATAATATTTGGGTAATGTAAAGCTTATGTGATTCTCTAGGAAATGAATACCTATATGTATAATGGAATGTGGTTGTAGACATTGAAAAGATGTAATAAGGTGTAATCACCCTGAAAATATTTGGTTTATAATTTTCTTGATAATCACTATGATGCATTGTGAGGGGGAATATGAATTAACATCTAGAACGACACATCTTGATAATCTCCCTTGATTTTAAATTTATTTCACTCATGTTAAAAATTATTGTTTTAGTGAGAACATACACTATAAGTAACTGAGTTAAAAATGGGTTTGAGGGACAATATGTTGAATACCTCACTGAAGAATCAATTTTAATAGGTTATAGACTAATAAATTATTTAGTTATAACCATCTATCTACCATGAAACACAATTAAAAACGTAACTATACTTGAAGGCCTATGTTAACCAAAGAATATAAGGATTGAGGGAAATTTAAATATTGGAAACAAATATGTTGAAAGAGGGTACATTGCACCACCTATATGTCAAAAATATGGATACAAGAAATATGGAAATTTTCTCTAGGGGATAAATATTTACATAGTTGTGGAATTGGTAATCATTGAGCATCAAATTGAAATAAGAATATAATGAGGATATTTAACATGATGGTAGGGGAAATCATGAATCCAAAACCCCACTAATTGTTTAATGCCTTATGTGAGGAAAAAATGGGAATTATATGTATCAATTCATTAATCTAAATAGAAAAAAGAATGATAGGAATAAATTACATCTATTTCTATGTGAATAATAGAGGGAATATATAACTAGAACTATGTAAGTGATTTATGAATATGATTTGGAAAGAAGTGAACTGATCATACACTAAAAAACTAAATGTATTAAATTTCAATCTTATTCCATCCAACCCTTTGTACCTATACTATATTTTTTGTAAGGAACAATGATTTTGGATCCTTTAAAATTAATTATTTACCAAATAGCATGTGTCACAAAACAATCCTAATGTAAATAATCCATTAGTCATTAGAAATTAACTATTAATAAATATATAATAAACACTATAAAGGTAAACCATTAATATTTATTATCTAAAGAAAGTATGTTCTTAATTTGAGTTAATAATGAAATGTTTATTTCAATAAAACAATTTATTATATTATTTCCTATTTAAAATATAAATTTAAATATTTGAAAATTAAAATTTTAAAAATAAAATTCATTTATTAATTCTTTATAAAAAATAACTTATGATATATTTTTTAGATGTTTGTAAAATAACTGATTTATATGAATAGTGGAAATATAAATTTGTATAATTAAATCACATTAATATTATTTATAATTTTTCAAAACCATTCCCTATAAAATAATATATTATAAAGTTTAATAAACCATTTAAAAATAAAGTGTTGAATTTATAAAGCAAAGGTCAAAATTTTGAAAATTTATATTAAATTTTAAATGAAGTGTATTTTTGACTTTGATTTTTAATAAATTATATCATGATTATGTGAATGTTTTATTTATTTTATTGTTACATAAATATCATTTTAATGATAATAATTATTTTGAATCTATTTTAAATGTTTTTTTTGAAAACACTATCCCATTCATAGAGCATTTTTGTTATGATTTTTTTAAAACACATAGTTTTAGATGTTACATGAACTTGTGTTAAAATTTATATTAACTTTACATATAAAGTTAATTTGATAAAATAATGATTCTATTTTAGAAAATAATATTTTTTAATATGGACAATTTAAATTTCATATATGAAATTACAATGTTATGATTACTTCTAATTTCCATGATCATAGTGAAATAATTATTTAAGAATTATTTTTTATTAATATAAATGTATTTATATCAAATAAATTTAATTGAGATCCCTTAATAAAATAAGATAATATTATGTATAACTATATAAATAAATTTATTGACACCGTTAATTTTTATCAAATACTAAATAAATTGCAGAAGCTATAATGGTTAAAATGTTATTTTTAATAAAATACTGTTTCTACATATTATCAATATTAATTTAAAAGTAAATTTTATGTTATTTTGAATTTAAATTTAAATAAATATATTTTAAATAAAGTACCATCACACCAAAAGGTTTTTATAATTATTATGTTATATTTTTATTAAAATATATAATAACATAGTTAAAACCTAGTTAGCTCGTTTAGAAGTAAAAGTGTAAAATGATAAAATATAATGCTAAAATCGTTATAACAATTTTTAAAATTATTTTAGAGCCATTTTTAGATTTTATATCTCAAATATACCCCAAACTCAATAATTAAACACATTTTATCAAATTTCCATTCTATAGTCTCATGTGATTATTATAATATAAGGGGTCTTTCTAAACTTTGTTCTTATTTAATATAATTAGATTAATTAAACCCTTCAAAAACATTAATCTATTACAATTTTCTATTTAAAACTAATAAATTTTACACTCATATGTTCCCTCACAAAATATTACACTAATTACTCAGTTCATAAGCCCTTCAATTTCAACGGAACTTCTCGAGGAAAAATAAACTCCCTAATGTATGTGTTATATCCTCTTAATATTTTATTGTTAACATTAATAATAAAAATATTTTATAACTAAATATGATGAATTAAGTTTCATTTTAATACTTATATGTGGATATAGTAGTTATAAAACAATTAATTATTCATTTTCATCGAATTAGAAAAAAATAACATTACGTGTGCATTATGTGGACTAACACATCCACAAGGCAATATCGTTTGTTTTTCATTACATTAAATCATGTTTATTATTAATATTTATAATAATGAATGAATATAATATATATAAAATAATTATTATTCTTAACTTTTAATTTAATATAACCCTTCACCCCCTCCAATAAATTATGAAACAGGTACATTAATTGTGCGTTCATGCCAATTACCACCTCGTTGATGAATTGTTTTTTCATTCAAAGATTATGTTTCAATACATTATATAAAAAACAAAATCACGGCTCAGAATAATGAAATAATTTAATTAATATCATTCTGCTTCTATTATAATGATATTATGTCAAAATATACATTTCCTTAACCATACTCAACAATTGAGATAAATCATATTCAAGTATGCCTCAGTTTAACCACATATGTGAAAATTCCGTTGAAATACAATATTGGATGACTAATGGAACATTTAAAATAATAATATTATTATAAATTAATGAAATTATTATTTTCATTTTGTTCTTGAAATATTATATTAGTAGTTTTACTTATTCCAATGTAACATATGTGTTCACAAAAAACTACCAAAACAAGCTGTAATCAATTCAGGTTTCACATAATGTAGAAATGAAACATATGGAATAAAATAAAAAATTCAAATAAGAGAAATTTATATATAAATAATCATTTATTATAAAATAAAATAAAATTTATATAATATTATGTGTAATGATATCAAAATCACTCAATATGTTGAAAATCATTAAAGTTATTAAAACATGATGATTATAATATGCTATAACTAATTAATATACTCTCCATAAGTAATTATAATATGGATTTTAAAATTCTAAAATTAATGTGTATGGGTTTTTAATAGGAAATTAATTTATCTCTATTTCATGTATTTGATGTTAGATTGTCTTCAACTAACATAAAATCAATATATGGGTTTGTTGTCACCAATTCACTTTCGTTGAGGTATGTATTCATGTTTTCTACCAATTTTTCATTGATGTAATATCTAGATTTCCAAAATTAGTTATTTCATCATAATTCAACAAATTTAATTATTTGTAAATTTTTATTCCAAAATAAATAAAACATGTTTCTTTAATCCATTAACTTCTCAAGAAATAAGGGTTTATTTGTCTCAAATTCAAATCCCTTAATACATATCTGTGTTAAACACCATGATTACATTAATATGTTATAAATACCTTAAAATAGTCATTTTGTATCATTAATGTATTTTAATTTATGATATTCAATGTTTTATCTTAGTTTATGCCAATCAGGGGTTCTCAATTGGAATATTTCAATTGTAGTGAGGTGTTTTCAAAGGTTGAATCTCTTGATTAGGAAATCATAAAACATATTTAACTAAATATTTAAATATTTGTCTACTATAACATATTTTTTGTTATATTGTATTTACACATTATTTTTTTGATATTAACTACCTTTATAAATATAAATATTTTTTATTAATTTTCCTAAAAACTAATTGTGTTATATTTATAAGAATAAATCCCCTTCTTACTAATTGATCTTTTTTATAAAGTCAATATTTTCATTCATAACTATATTATCATATCATTTTGGAAAGATAATATGAATATATTACATTATTTATAAAATTTTATCTGTTATTTAAAATAAAATTAATACTCTATTAATGATGTGGTTTCTTGATAGGTAACTGTAAAGTTATTAATAGGGTTTCCCATTCTTCCCATAAAATGTTTTATCATCCACTCCACAAATTAAATCGATAACACTTATTTATTTTACAATTATCAAATTTTATTTTTTTAAAATTAAACTATTTTAGTTTTTCTTCACATTCCATTTTTGAAATCATTATTTATCATTCAATTTTCCATTTTTAGTATTTTTGAAGTAAATATTTTCAATGTATTTTTAATTTTCATTTTTTTAAAAATAAAATGATCCTTTACAATGTAATGTTATTAAAAGTATGTTTACCTCACTATTTTATGTGAATTATTAATTACATGGATAATTTATTTGGAACTCATTATAGTATGGTTTTAAAATATGTTCTCTTTCCATATATCTACAGAACATGACATCTATAAAAGATGTGGTAGCACACAATACTTTCTTTATGTTATATAACTTCTGATTTGATTTTTATTTTTCCATGAAATTAAATTTTAAATGATTATTTTCTATTCACTTATGGGTAAAATGAATTTTTAATCCAATTCCACTTTTATGAATTTTTTTCTATTCATTATTTTTAAAAAAGACTTTATGAAAAGAGGCTTGTAAAAACAGATTTTACAATACCTATTATAAAATGTTTTCAATAATTTATTTTCTTGATTGGTTTTTCATTAAATTCTTGTTGATATGCCATCATTGGAGTTATGGCTCATGTTTCAACCAATGCTAATATTTTATTATTTGATAAGTTTGGGTCATCAGAATTTTTGTATAATTAGAAATAATTCATGAGTTTATTTAGATATATTAAGAAATCCATTTTATTTCGATGGGTTCATTATATAATATTAATGACTATTATTGATATTTTTTATGAATCCAATTTTATTTCCTTGGGTTCATTATATGGTTATATAGAAAAGACAAGACACCAATTTTCTAAATATGGGTATTTTATCATGTGATGATGGTTTTCACATGTCAAACAATGTTTCATTTATATGATGGGTGAGACCTATATCTCTTTTAAATAAATTGGGAAAATTATAATATCATATGAGGTATAAATTTTATGTGAATATGTTATAATTTCTATCTATTAAAAATGGTGGGTATGATTCCTTTAATCATTAATCAAAATTTTATTTTTTAATTGGTTTTCATGTGACTAGTTTCATAATGGATAAATGTGATGGAGATAATATCTACTAATAATTTTATATGTAAAAGTAATGGAATGTATCTATGTTAATTCGGTTTATTATAATCATGTTAATATCTACTCTTAATTTTACATGCCAATAAGTTACTGAGTGTGTAGGTTCACAAAGGGTTAGTGTTGTGGCATTATGTTCTTCTCACGATTCTACATTTGAATATATTATCATGTCTCTAGGTTCAAAATGATAGAGTGTAACATCATTAAACTCTATTGAAAATTTTACATCTGAATAGTTTTACGAGTATCCAGGTTGACAAGGATATGAAATCCTTTTTTGTGATTGTTCCATCATTTCATGTTGTTTATCATGTATTTAAATTTTTTCTAGATTATGACATATTTTAAATTTATTTTCCTCATTTATATCACACTTAAAAGTTTTATGATTATTTATATTTTTTAGCTACATATTTATTTTATGGTTTCATACTGATCTTCTTATAATATTATATATCTCTATAACTTTTTATAAATATATTACGTACCATATTTAGATTTTATTATGTTATTTATATCATCCTCATATTCTATTTAATTTTTATAATCTAATCCTTTATGATATTTCTATTACCTTAAATAGAATATGATCTCATCTATTCCTTGTGTTTTAAAACCCCATGTTATAAATATGATAATATCAGGTGGTATTTCTAAAAAGGTTCTAGAGAAGCATGATTATGGATAAATGTTTTCAATGTTTTCAAAATATGTTATTTTGTTATATAAATCCCAACAATTCTAAACCAATCATTCAATGCGATATTATACTAATTATGAAATATATTATTTAAATCACGAGATAAAATTATTATTTATAAAATATTATCTTGGATCAAATTTGTTATTATTAGATCAGATTTTAGTTATTTTGGAGTTTTGGTTAGATATTATTTATGTAATTTCGACGATAAATGTAGCTAACAATGATGTTACGGTTATAGAAAATTATTAATGTCCATATTTTTATTATAACTATAGGATGATATCCTAAATTATTTTTATGGAATTGATTATCAGGTCTTCCTAGAAAAACATCCCATCATAGATACTAAAAGTTAATTTGGTTTTGGAATTGTTAAATCCAGGCTTAATAACTCGAAAAAAAAGTTGGTAAATTATGTCATGTTAATCATTATATTGATTATCGAATGGTACCTTACTAATAACCAAGTTTGATATTATTATAGGATGTGCATTGGATTATCAAATTAACTTTATAAACCATGAGGAAGGATTTATTTCATAGTTACTTAGAGTAATTATGATGAAAAGTGTAAGGTAACATAACATAATATTATATAGGTAGAACTAATAGATTTATAGGATTAACCATATATGGAATAGTTGAAAATAATGTATCATATGATTAAAAGGAGTTGGAATTGTAGAAGACATGTTAGGATTGAATTTTACTATTCAAAAAGTCTAGTTCTTTTTGATATTATCAAAAATTGTTTGGTTTTAGTATTTGGTTGAACAAGATCATGGAAATGAATCTATTAAATTTATTACCATTTTTACTCCAAAAAATCTTGTTTCAGATTAAATATTTAGTATATATAAAAAGGATTTTTGAGGTGGATAACATTGTAAAATATATATCATCAGTTTCTTATGGATCCCATATCTTATTCTATTAGTAAATTATAATTAAAATCACGAGGATGCAATTTATTTTGTGGTGGGGGGGTAAATATAAAAATCCATGTTATTAGAACCATTAAAATATATTATACATTCAATAAATAATTTCACATGATATGCATAATGTAAAAAACAAAAATAAATTAATAGGAAATTATTAATATATCTATAATAATCACTAAGAAGTACACCATTAGTAGTTATTTCTTTTGGAATGTGAATAATTAATTTAAGTTAATACAGAAAATAAGATCTCAATAAATGTCTTTATATTTAAATTATTTTATTTAAAAAATTAAAATTTTAATTAATTTGAATATAAATTTTAAAAATTAGTATTCGGTTTTGAATTACACATAATAGAATTAGATTATTATATATTTTTTATATTTTGCTAATTTATTATCTTTTTAGGGGAATAATGAAAATGATGATTTTTTTTAAATCATCACTTTAGAATAAATTTAATGTTTTTATACAATTTTCTTATAAAATATTATTTTATAAAGTATAAAAATAATTTTATAATATTTTATTCTGAATTCATAGACTGATGTTCAATATTCTGATAATTTATATAGTGTCTTAATGAAAACCTTTTTCGACAATTATTTTTAACAAATTAGAAAATTATAACATATGTTTTTATATAATATATTATTATTTAAATACCATTGTGATTATAATAATTATTTTAAATTCTTTGAAATGATTTTCATTGGAAATTAATTCTTAATTATAAATCATTTAATTATTTTTTTTTAATTGTGTTTTCCATATTAGATGAATCTGTGTTATAATTAATTCTTTATACAAATAGAAAGATAAATGTATAAAACTATTCTTAAATGTGATAAAAATATTTTTATATATTTCCCATTTCATTTTCTGATAATAAAATATATTTTTGGGAGAAATTTTAATATCCACAATAATAGTGAATCAATTATTTTAAATTTTTCATTTATTAATTTCATGAAATTTGTATCCAATAAATTATATGTAAATGATTTGAACAATGAATCTAAAATTAAATAAAAACCTAAATTAAAATTGTAAAAATAATTTAATTTTTAATCAGTACTAACTAATATTAATAATCAATAATGATAAAAATATCACATTTCTAATAAAAAATTTCTTATACCCACTATATGTTTTAATATAATTATTAATTTTATGATATTCATAAATTGTATTGAATTAAATAGATGTTAATATTTGTTCCATAAAACTAAAATATTATAATATTGGTTCAGTTTTATCTTCCAGTAAACATAATAACACCTAATTAAAAAATAGTTTCCCACTTTCAATGTAGAAGTTTAAAATTTAGAAACATTATTGAAAATGAATTATAACATGTTTAAAACATATGTGGAAATTTATTTTTCTATAATTATCAAATAAAATTTAAAAAAATATAAATAGTTTTTAAACATTTGATCCATTTACCTTTAAATATTGTCATGGAGTTAATAAATAACGGGGTGAGTTTCCAAAAAGTGAAAATTTCCACTCCAATAAATTTGGATAACCAACACCATTTTAAAAACACACCTCTCATTTTAATTACTTCATGAAACACATACGTCTTACAATACATATAATCAAATTCCACAAAAATAGTTTTAATATCCTTGGTTTTTAAAAAGGAATGTCTATGTTCAATAATATACAAGATAAAAAACACTATGTGTCGACGAACAACTAAATATTGTTATTATGTGACCCATATTACCATACCGTTAAATTATAGAGATTTTATATTTTTAACTAGATAATGTAATATAAAATGCTCATAATCATTAATAATATATTAATTAATGTTTAGAAAATAATGATCTTAAATTTAGTAAAGTCATTTTATTTTTCTAAAAAACATTCTTCAAGAATGTTTATTATTTATTTGTTGAGGAGAAAATATAATTAATTTTCAAAATTATTAAAACATTATAAAATAAAACCAAGACAATTTTTTAGATTTTCATATCAATATCATCTTATAGTGATTTTTTTTAGTTTTTCAAAAAAATATATTTTTCAATAAATTTTGAAAAATATTATTTTCTGTGAAAAATGAATTTTCAGTTAAAATATTTACAAATATAGGATATATTTGTTTGAAAAAATTAATTTTTTACATAATAAAATCTAATTATTTTCATTAAAATAAATTTTATACTTGGATTTGTTATAAAAACAGTTTATGTTATAAAAGGTAATATTAAAAAAACTATTTTTTGTTTCATTTTGTTGATTTGATATTATATAATATTTTTCAACTTCATTATTTGGAATTTGGATAATTTTATTAATTATTTTTAATTATGATAAACAAATTTTTTAAATATGACCCTTTTATTTTTTTTATAATATCAATATTAAACTCAGTTATTTTGGAAAACATGGTAAAAGATAATTTGGATAATTAATGGTAAAAATAAAATGATAAGTACTAGAAAATTACAGTAAGAGTAGTTCCAATTTTTCTGGATGATTAATATTCTTCCAAAGTCATTCATGTTTCTATTATATTACCATTTATTGGCACATGTATTAGACTACCGAAACACCCCAATGAAAATTGTATCCTGATTTCCAAGTATGCAATATTTTAATAGCACAGAGGTAACAATAGGGGAAAATTATTTGATTAAAGGTGTGGACTTCCATTCTTGTAAGTCGCACTGGTAGACATCTTTTGAGTATGGAAATGATTTTATAGGTATATCCGATGTGATATTGTGTGAAAATTTGGATTTAACCTCCAAAAGGGAGGGAGGGAAATTAAGAGTGTGGAGGGAGGAAAATAAGCAACTGGTTCCTTATTCTGATGGGTGAATATTAGGGATGTGAGGAAACAAAGATGAAATTAGTCAATATTCATTTTCAATCACGATTTCCTTATAATTGGTAGAATATAATAAGCTCATGGAAATTTCATTGGACCATCTTATGCACACTAAGGAAGAAATTACAGAGATGGACTTGAATATTGATTCCTCTAATGAGGATGTAGAAAGAATGAATGGAAGGCCAATTCAAGTGGATACAACCATAGAAACGGGATATTTGACCTAAAAGAAACACTTAATTCTGACTAAAGGATTCAAAAAATATGATTATAATTATGGATGAGTTCTCATAATTGTTGGACTAACTATTCAACCAATTGGGAGAGACTATCAAAGCTTAACCAGATAAATGGTTAACCGATCTGTCCTTGAAATCTTATAGGGAGGTTGCGTCTAATTATTTAATGTTGATCTTTAATAATTATGATATTTTCATTAATGTTTGTTTCCATGGATGATCTTGAATGTTTCCCACTTTTTCCACAAAAGTGTTTTATAATAAAACATTAATTTTCAATATAAGAATATATTCAACTATAAATATAAATTTTGAATGTAAAATATTTATATTAAACATGTTAATTTATTTTTATTTTTTAGTAAATAAAAAATTACATAAATTTTTTTTTATAATCATGATTCATAAATTATTTAATTGATGAAAAAGTCATTAAATGATATTAAAATATGAAAATAAATAAAATATGATATAACTAATTAATAGGTTAATTTAATAAAAGACTTTGACTTATTCGGTTAGTATTAAAATATTTTTTTAAATTTATTTCTTCTATTCATATTTTTTTTAAATGTAATGAATAGTGTCACAATTGACAATAATGATATTTAAAAATAAATATTTATTTATTAAATTCTACAAAATTCTAGAAAATATTTTATTCAGAGATGTTATTAGGATAATATTTAAAATATATAACTTTATTCAAGTATAGGTTTAATGTAATTTTATTTTCACAATATTGATTCTCAAGGAGTGCAAATCAATGTTCAGACTATTATACTTAAATGTTTTAAATATGGGTTAGAACAAAATGATAAGGGTATGAATGTAAAAAAAATTTGTCAAATAATTAGTCTATTTTATTATATAAACCAATAATCACCTTAAATTATAATTAAATAACATTGGAGACATTTTTAATGTAAAATAAATTTATATTAGTTTAATATTTAACTAAATTCCAAGAGTGCATATCCCCTCTCATATAAAACAGAACCACTTCTTCTAATTTATTCACATTTCAAACCCATTTTGGTTAAGAAAATATTTGAGACAATATCTTTTTGGGATCCTATAATCAATATATATTCCTTAGATTATTCATAACACCATATTTAATGGTCATAAAGTGTTAAATAATGGCAGTTGTCTAAAGAGAGGTATTTGTTTTAATCATGTGTTTCTATTTTATTTCACATTCCACCTCCTTGAATTTTTTCCAACCATGATAAAAAATAAATATATTATTCTCCATATACTAATATTTTATTCTATTAGAGTAATGACACATATTCATTTTTTCTCCAATCAAATGGGAAAATAATTCATTATTTGTGTGTACAGCGGACTATTGCCTAGCGAACCAATGTAATTTTTTTCCACCACCATCTTTTAAGAATTATTATAATGATAGAATTAATTTTTATATATTATATTAACAAAATATTTATCATTATATGAAAATAATTTATAATTTACATTCTTACCATTCCATTCATAATAAAATTATTATGTCGTTTGTGCACACATGTGAACTATCACCTCCACAGGGATGTGATTCAGTTTAGATCACCATATAACATGGATTATATAAATATGAATATTTAAATAAATAATATGATATTTTTGATATATTTATATTTTTTAAAGATAAAATGATACTTACCACCTTTCCCGATTGATCACTGAAAAAATGAAAACGTTAGTCATGCGTATGTATGGCCTATCATCTCTATGATTGTAAAGTGGTTCATTTTTCATAAACATTTTTCATGGTTGGATTTGAATTTATAATTGGTACAAAAATTTATAACTATTCCATGATTACTATTATGGAGATTATATAATGATGAACTCATTGACAATAGTCAACCTACTAAATCCATTTTAGACATAGGTCCCAAATATCATCAAAACAACTGATATACACTTAAATTATTACGTAATTTAATGTATCATAGATAGGAGTGACATAATTGAATAATAAACATAATAAATATTATAAATCTAATATAAATTATCCTATTTTTATTATTCATGATGAAAAAAAATGTATGTGATTATTTAAAATCAAGGTAAGGGAATTCTTTACTCAATTTCATTTCATTGAGTTAAACGTATACTTAATCAATTATTTAATACTAATATTATGTTAAAATGTATTTGGATTATCTTATTATTTATTTCAACTTTTATTATGTGAATTTATGGTGGATAAAAATAATTTATTCTTTTTATTAACTATCAGTTCAATGATATGATATTTTTAATGGATTGCCTTTTAAATATAGTTTAATCATTCTTTTTAAAAAATAAAAATAGAGTTTTTTTACCTATTAAAATTTATTATATTTTACCTCTTTCATGTATCTTTCATTCTCTTAGCCTTCAATTACTATTTTAAAAATTTATTTTCAAATAAAATGCTTTCATTTTTATGTGCGTAGTTTAAAAAAGTGATTGAAAAATGGGAAGGTTATTTTCGTCAACAATGTTTTCTATGGAAGATTTATGTATTTTCATTATGTAATAGTTCATAAGAAGTATTTATGTGGATGGGTGGTTCCATTATAAACAAGTTGGTGATCCCATTATAGGTATCCAATGCATTTGGTAATTAGATGACTTTAACTAATTAGGATTCTCGTAAGAGATTATCAGAATATACTATGAAGGTAATTCCAAATGTAAATGTGATGGTAACTCCATTTGTAGGTATTAGAGATAAAAAATATTTAACCATTATATGAAAATGATGCCACAAGTTACCTTTCTGATTTATGTGTGCTTTTTTTGGATTTTATAGTAATATTATGATTTCATAAGCTGGTCCAAGTGCTTATGTTTTGTGGTTGAAAGTTATAATATAGTGAAAAGTTTTAATGAAACGATTATGAGTTTTTTATGTTTACGTTATGTTATCTTTTGAAATTTTTTATGGACTAATTTGGGAAAAAAGATGACTTCTTGGGTGAGAAAAATTTTATTTTGGAAAATTAATTTTTTTTAATTATTTATTGACTAATGATTTCAAAATTTATTTTTATGTCCATTACTGATTTTTTGTTCCCATACCAAGTTTTAAAATGTTTTTTACAGGGTTTAAGAGAATGTAAGAACACGAATGGGGTTATTAAAAAATTTGACAAGATTTATCATGAAAATATATTATTCTTTATTTTAAAGACAATTTTTAAATGGAAAAATGGATACTGTATAGAACTGACCACTTCTAATGTATGGGTTTACTTTATAAAAGTTTTCCACATCTTTGTAAAACTCTGAACATAAAAGATTTATTGGAATGAAAGAATGTGAAATGTAGTTTAATGTCACTAGAATATGTAATGTTTATGTTCATTTCATTACATTTTGTATTAGATTTGGGTTTAGAAAACTTTAGAGATTACAACTTTTTGGATAAAGATATGCTAATTTTATATGTCTATTATTTTAGTAAAATTGATATTTTTTTATCTTTTTCAGATGAAGGGAAATCGATTACAAATATAATATGGAGGATATAAATTTATATTTTTTCTCTTCTTATGTACTTGCTTCAAATAATGATTCCAAATCCATTCCCTTTGGATTTGGAAGCATTATCTAACATACAATTCTCTTGTCAACATTTGTATGAATTTTGAAACACCTCCTCTATACCTCGATACCATCATGGATTGTGGTTTTTTTAATCAAATCCTAATTTCGTAGTATTCAAATCCATAAAAAGGTAAATTTAATCAAGGAATTATCAAATATTTTACCCAATCGCAGGACCTTAAAGAATATTATGATTTAAAAACACATTCCATAAAAAATGAAACCCTATCACAACTTATTTCTATTTTATTTTAACTTAGTGTTTATAAAGACATCATTATGTTTTTTAAAAAGCACCATTGATTGAATGATTAAAAATAAATTCAATCATCATATTTTATAAAAATCATGTTTGGTCATATGGTTTTATCTTAAATGTTTAAAAATAAATTACAAAACATTTTCTTAGTCAACATCCATAGAACCAAAATTTTAAATGGTTCAGTTAGATACAGGAAGAAATGGACTTTGATAAATATTTAAAAAATTATTGTGAAGCGTGGAACAAATATCTATGTGAAAAAAATGGAAATGAAATTAGGTGGACAACATGATCAAGGTACACCCTTCATTTAACATGGAATAGTTTTATTTAAATTATTGGTAGTAGAAATATCAAATAATGAAATATAAAATACATCTTGAATTAACATGTCAAGGTAATTAATGATTATTAAACATTGTGATGAAGAATAAAAGGCATGATATAATCTTTAAGTAGAAAAATTTTAGATAAAGAATTAATTTATTTTTGAAGTTGTTCATTTTATTTCTAGTAATTCGATAAGAATTATATAGTTTTTGAAAAAGGATAACAACAAAACCATGCAACAAACCCATTTTTTTGTATTTATGTGGTGCGTGAATCCACAACTAAAGGAAAAAAGGTGAATTACATAATATTTGACAATGTAATGTCCATGTCAATATGATTTTTTTATTTAAATGATATGATTGATGACTAAGAAATTAATTTTGGGAACATAAATATTACCATATATGATACCATGGGATTGAAAATATATTTGGTGATTTAGTGATTAATGTTATTTGGGAAAACAATTCACTATATTTTTTGGAATCATTACATGAATAAGTTAAACATTATATTATTATTTTCTATTTTAGGAATAATGTATTAATTATATTTTTTTGGATATATGATGTATGGAAATGAGAAGTATATCTTATATATTACATGATTTGGGAATATTAATTTTTGAATGAGTGTAGTTTTTTTCGTTATATATAATTATTAAAATAATATTAGAAGTCTATGTGATCAAATCATTCTAAATTTTTCAATTTAATCTTAGTTTAGACTATTTTGAGTAATTTTATGTATGGTTTTTTATAAAATTAACTATATTGAGCATTGGGTATAAATATTGATTTTGGGATTTTAATATAGTCATTCATCATATAATGGTTTATTATTTTTGTGAAATTATAATATTATAACCTAAAATTTTTGGGTTTTTAATTACTAATGATAAAAGGAATATATTTTCATATGTTTTTTTGTATTGATTTATACATATAAGTTGATTCTAATGCTTCAAGAATGAAAACGTTGTCTTAAATACGTATAGTTTAGAGCATAAATATGATATTTTGGTGGACATTTATTAAATGATAATATGATACTTGTAATGTAAGTATATCTTCATATATGTTAGTTTAGGTAGTAAATAATTCATTAAATCTATGAAATGGATCTTGAATCAAAAACATTATTCATTTAATTTTTATACTTATAAATAAATGACCATTTAACAAGACACAAATTTATGGTTTCTTTATTGTTTACTTTCTCAATACCATGTTATCTATCAGTCTATATCATTACTTGGGTGATATATTTTCTCATCAATTTCCTTGTTTTCCTATATAGAGTCTTAGTTATGTGTTGTTCCAAATTATATTCATACTTACCTTCCTTTATTTAAAATTGCAAGTTTTATTAATCCATTTTTTAATGTGGGATAACAAAAAAAGTTATTTTTAAAATTCAAATCTCAGTTACTGATCCTGAAATCAAAGTATAGATAACTCTATTTTTTAGGGGGTGAGAGAATTTAACATCCGAATTATTTAAAAAGGTAATATTGTTTTAGATATCCTTCAATATATACAACATGAATCTTAAACAAAAAATTAAATATTAATTTTACATGAGTTCTAAAAACAACATATAAAAATTCCTTAATCCACATGTTGGGAGTGTGAAATATCCTACTAGGATACCAACATAATTTCTATACAAGTTTTATATTATGATTGAAATAATTTGAGCATTTAAAACAATAGTATTTTACAAATAATTTTTTATATGTCCAATCCATTTATAAAACCTTTTCTATTTATCTTCATATTATTTTCAAAAAATTAATTCGAATTGTTGACATAAAAACATGACAAGTATAAGTGATAAAAATAAGAAATCAGATCCATGAATCAAGAGGTATATAGACATTCCTATATCAATAAAATAAAATATTATTCATAGATATGTGATACAACCTCATTTATAAAAACCAATGGGAAAAAAACATGACAAAATATAGTGCAATAAATAACCATAAATGAGAAATAAAAAAGAAGCATGTAATGGATTTTATCTTGTTGGAAAATTCACACTCCAAACCTAGAATATTAAAGAAGAATGCATTGTTCCCAATAGATATCAATTACTGATAATTGATATCACAAATTGGTGCCTTCTATTAGTTAAAAACACACACAGACTACCCATGTCTATATTCCTATGTCCCTAATGTTCTTAATGTATAATTGACCAATAATATTTTAAAACCATGATCATAATTTCATAAAACACTTTCATATCTAAGTTGATCATCTTCAGAGTATGAAAACACATTTCTGAATCAAGCCAATCCTTTTTGGATGAAAACCCCATTTTTTAAAACATATTCCTTTATAATAAATCCTTTGAAACAATTTATTACTTCAATTCAATGAAAAAAACAAAGAAATTTATCAATAATGACACGAAATTCCTCAAATAAACCAATTATATAGAAAAACATTCCTGAAAATGGTAGAAACCTAGTATATTTCCACAACGGTGACTACAAACCAACAAGAAATACTCTAAAAATAGGAATTTACAAAAATATAAATGATCAACAGAAAACAATATTTGATCATAAATATACATCCAAACAATAGACACAAGAAAAATAAAATAATAACTTAATGGATTAAATATATTGTGAGAATAAATCCAATGAATCTTTGGTCATTCACTAAATGAAGTGATCCAGATGGGAGCGAGTCATCCAAATTCGCATAAGAAGAGCCTTTAGGTTGAGATAAAATAAGATTTTATGAATTGAAATAATAATTTCATATGAACCCCATTCTTAAAACTAACCCACTAGAATTTACATAACATGTATCCCCATTACACATCATGAAATACTCAAGTCTTTCATATGCCAAAAAATATTTCATGTTTTATATCAAACTATATATTTTCTCATTACACAACCTGTAATCAATACATGAAATGTAATAATCACATGAAATGTAAATTTATAATTCTCTATATCCAATTTAAGGGAACTATTTTACTACCATTACTATCTAGTGTTCCCATTAGACATCATGAAATTTCCAAGAGAACAAAAAAAACCTATAGGTTTTTTTTGGAAAATTCCAAAAAACACAGTGACTATACAATTATAGGGATCCTCCCTTTCATTCTTACAATCACTCAACCAGAGAAATATGAAAAAAAGGTTAATATTTATCTGAATATAAGATAATATCACTACGATAAAATGAGTGTTTAAAAGCGTTGGTATTTATCAAATCATGAAAAAAGGACCGATAAATTGCATCTTTATCAGTGCTAAATAATGAGTTGATAAATTTAAAACATTATATGTTTTTTAGCATTGATAAAGGTAACATTTAATAGTGATTTATTTTTCACACTAATAAAGGCTACCTTTAATAAATTTTTTTTGTTTTGGGCATTGATAATGACTACCCATTATTAGTGCATCATTTTTTATCACTGATAAAAGCTACCCTTTATTAGTGCCTTATTTATAGCACAGATAAATTATACACTTTGTCAGTGAGATTTTTTTAACACTCATAAAGGATTACTTTATCAAAGATTTTTTAGCACTGATAAAGGACCGAATAAATAAAATGAAATAATTAACTAAATAAAATTGAAAAATGTGTTTATTATAAAAATGAAATTTTATTAATTAAATAATTATCTAAAAAATTATAAATTGATTATAATATATATAAATTATAAATACTAATAAATAGTATGTATTACATACATAGATATAAAAAATTAAAATTAATGAGATTAAAAAAAGTAATATATTATCTATATTTTTATTTATATATATTGATTAAGTATATATATATTTTAAAAAATTATTTATGATTATAATTATAAATTCGTTATCATGGCTTAAGTAATAAGAGTTGATAAAAGAAATCTTCATTAGCACTATAAAATGCCCTCAAAATGACCTAACTTTAGCAGCGTTAAAAAACACTAATAAATTTTTCTATTATCAGCACATAAATACTAATCATTGATAAAAGGGCTCGTTATTAGGGATTTTTTAAAAGTGCTGATAAATTTCTCTTGATCTAATGAAAAAACCCGACCTGTTGTGAACCAGTCACGACATTAGAGAAAATATTTTTGTGAACCCTTCGAGGGAGCTACTCATTCATTCTCCCCTTTCTCAAACCCAAATTCTCTCCAACCTTTCCCTCAATCTCTAGACCCTAAGGTCCTATATATGTTCAATGGTGTTCTGAATCTTTCAATATCGAAATTGGAGAACAATGTGACATAGAATATTCTTAATTTCTCCTAGATTGTGTATTTTGAGTAGTGTCTCTCTTAGGTGGACACCTTCTATAGGTTAATGTTTGAGTTTTGGGGGTTACAAGATCTATCAATGGTAGGTCTACTAGAAAAAAAGGAACATCAAGTTTCAATTTTCTTTGGAGGATGATCTAGTTAGGGCTTGGTCTAGTTAGCCTAGCTATAATGAATTCTAGTTCTATCTCTTTAGGTGGTCATATGACTTTTATATGAAGAAAAAAATTCCAATATCAGCTGTTTCGGCTAGTTTCCTCATGATCTCTTTACCTTTTCAAAATCATGTGATTATACACATGCTAAAGAATCTTGTTGGTAGATATTTATCTTCTCATTGTAGAACCCGATCATTTTCTCACCCTATTTCTCCTCACATTTTTCTGAAGATTATGTCTTGAGGGTTCCTATGAATTATATTTTGAGTATAGTAGAGGTGTAATTTTGATAGAAGTAGGTTTTGTGGTTTGAATTGTGGGTAAAATTTTGTAGTTCCTATTAGATATTGGACTATTATAAACCTTTCTATAGGAGATGGACCGAGAAACATAAAAAATAGTAGGTTGTGTTTTCTGAAGATAATATAAAATGCTTCAATCACAGTGTTGGTGAAGGGCTGATGGGCAAGGTAAGTTGGACATTTCTAAGGACCCATGACATATGAAGGCTATTTCACAGATAAAGCGTTTAAATAAATATTTATTCCACTGTATAAATAATAGAGGTGTTGGATATAAAAAATAGAAAATTTGATAAATTTGATATAGATGTATATGTGATAAATGTTGCAAGGGTTGGTTAATTTTTCCCCTTACTGATATTTCTTTTTGATGTGTAATATTGATTTATGAGAACATCATTGTGGACCTCTATAGAAACAGAATGATGGGTCAATTCATATTATATGGGTCCCATGTATCCATATGTTCATACAACATTTTTACCAAAAAATAGAATGTAAGTTATCAAATTATACAAATTTGATATATTTTGAGGTATTCATCATTTTAGGTGAATATATAGTTGTTAGGTCAAAATATACATTTAATTAAATTTAATATAATTGACGTTTAAATAAAAAACAATATATTATAAGGTCGTGTAACTTTCAAAATAATAAAATTAAGTAATTATATATATATTTTATTGAAATAAGTAAATGTTTCAAAATATAAATCAAAATATTTTATAAATAATTAAATAGAATGTTAATTATTTATAATTTATTAATTAAAAAATTATTATTACTAGTACTATTTTTATTTTCATTAGAAACAATAGTATTATATATATATTGAAAATATACTATATATTTAAATAAATTTATATATTGTAAATAATTTACATATACAAATAATTATATTCAAATAATTTTACTTATAAAATAAATATGTATAAAAAATATTTAAAATATATAGGTAGATTAACTTTATTAATCTACGTAATGAATATAGAGTGACCTCCCTTTTATAGTTTTTGATGGTAGAAGGCATGAACCCCGTTCAGGTTTATTACCTATTGATGGAAGATTAAACGAATTACACACCTCCATTAAACTCATTTTCCAATCATATAAAAACATAAATTTTTTTTAATAAAATAAAACATTTTAAAAAAACAATGTTTTATCTAAAAAACATTAAAAAAATTATCAAGCACTTTTTTTATTAATGTTTTATTCGAATCCTTGGAGATAATTTTGAGGATTAAAAATAAAACTATTTCACTATTAACTTTACTTTTCATCCACATCAAATTGAATAAATTAATTTTAGTAACATACATTTGTTTGATAACATTACATTTTTGCAACACAAGAACCCCAGATTGTACATCCATATAGTTGTGTATTCTAATTTTTTTGTCTCCACCCTCTCTATTTTGTTCCCTCAATTCAATATATCATTTCTTTGGTTGTGTAAGGTTTTTAAATGGAAGGAGTTTATGGAAATGGATATGTCAGGTTAATATCATGTTTTAATGGTGTAATTATCACAAATGAGGGATATTTCTGTTTTTAATGAAAAATTATGATCAATTATCACCCGCATCAGTTCCATCTCCCGAATAGTTATTCTTAAATTTTTCCCTTGAGACTAATCCCCCATATCTATTATGTTTCTTATACTACTCTGAGAAATATTCACCCCATTGATGACTACAACATTGTGTATTTCAGGAATCAAACGAGCATGTTTACAAGAGATGGAGAATGTGTATCAAATAACTAAATATAGTGATAAATGTTCAAGAGAAGAGCTGATGAGGATGAAAATTGTACATCATTTAATACTCTAAAAGGGGAAATGCCACTTATTTGTGAGAATTATACCATTAAAACTAGTTATTACCTTGAAACGTCCATTCCCACCAACTAATTCCAGATAAAATCTATATATAATTAGTGAAACGATAGAGTGATTGACATGAAATAAATAAAGAGGATGGAGACAGAAGAATCAGAATAACCTTCTATAGTGTTATGCTGCCTTGGGGTCTTTCATTTCTACATTGTAAATTTATTTGATGAGTGTATGTTAATGAAATTATATTATTTTATTTGATGTCAAGGAAGAGTCAATGGTGAATTACATTTATTTTAATCCTTGAAATTAACCACAATTGTCTGAATAAAACAATAATAAAATAATTGGTTGAGGATTTATATAACAATTTTTATTAAAACATAGTTTTTAATAAGGTTAATTTTATTAATTAAATGATATAGTTTTATATGATTGGAAAAATAGGTTGATTGACGTTTTTACTTATTTCACACTTAAGAAAATGATCCATAATTCATTTGAGATGTGTAGTAATCAAAAACACCTCAATTCAATGCATGGTGTGACCACTATGACTCAATATGTCCATTATTAGTTTTAAAATAATATTGTAGTTCCAAAAATGTCACTCGCTAAAAAATGAAAAAACCCTCATATTTTAGTGATAATTTAGACAACGATTGAGATGTTCTTTATGAACTAAATGAATTGTTGTTGCATCAAATTGATACAAGATTGTGATCTGAATAGGTCAAAGTGTATGATTCCTATTTAAAATTATATTTCAATAAGAAAAAAATCAAAAAAATCATACTAATGAAATCAAATTTGTATCGTTTCGATACATTTAGGAAACAATTTATTCGTTATTTGAGACTTGTAAGAATCTATTGTAACTCAACCTGATGTACAGTGTGACCGGTATGTCTCCAACTGCTTCTTTTTATTCAAAAATTACTTCAATTATAATAAAAAGGGAAACCGACCAACTCAATATCATGAAAATTCATTCATATTGTTTTGATACTTTATGGTAGTGATCCATATGTCATTATAGATGTGTAAGAATAAGCTGCACCTCAATCCGATGTATAATGTTCCCTGTAGGAGTCATTGTGTCCATTATCAGTTTGAAATCGAATGTTTTGTTCAAAAAATTAAATTTATAAAATACAATTCAAACATGCACAGATTATATCTATAATTTTGGAAATCATTTGATAAGTCCTCTATGATGTGTATGAATTGGTCTAACATCAAACTGACAAATGATGAGATCGATATAGGTTAAAGTGATTGTTTCAATTTTAAAATTACATTTTTGTAAAAAAAAGACATACACATAATTTATAAAACACATTATTATTGTTTTGATAATTTAAAATAACTATCCATAAGTCATTTAAGATATGTAGGAATTTTCCTTACCTCAATCTGATATATGGTGTGACTGTTATGAATCTAGAAAACTTTGTATTTAAAAATGAAATCAATTTTAATACAAATGGAAACTGACTAACATTAATCCATGAAAATTAGATGAAATTGTTTTGATACATTAGGGAAACTGCCTATAACTCATTTTATATATCTAGGAATTAGCCTCACCTCAATATGATGCACGGTGTTCCTGATATGACTTAATGTGTCTGTTACGGGATTAAAATCGATAGTTTAGTTCAAAAAATGTCACTCATTGAAAACAAACTAAAAATAATTATATAATATTGATAATTTATGAAATTGATTAAAAATTCCATTGTGATGTGTAGTAATTGGTCTCACATCAAACTGATACACGATGAGATCAGTATATCTCATAGTGTCTGTTTCCAGTTTAAAATGACATTTAATTGAAACAAAGTGGCGTACAAAAAATTGATAAAATGCATTTAGATTGTTTTGATACTTTATGTAAATGATCCATTTGCCATTTGAGATGTGTATGAATCTGACATACTTCAATCTGATGCATGGTGTGTCCAGTATGCCTACAGGTGAGACTTTTTATTTTAAAATGACTTCAATTTTAATAAATAAGAAAACTAACATACTCAAAACTAAGAAAACAAATTTAGATTGTTTTTAATAATTTAGTGAAATTATCCGTAAATCATTTGTCAGATTAATGAATCATCCAAACCATAATTTGATGATGGTGTTCCTGATATGACTCAACATGTCAGTTTTCAGTTTAAAATCGAAGGTTTAGTTAAAAAATGTCACTCAATAAAAATCATGAAAACAAACATGCATTTCCTAGATAATTTGGGATGCTTATTCATATGAAATATATGAAATATATGAATCTGTCTCACATCTAACTGATATATAATTTGATTGTAATGAGTCAAAGTGTGTGTTTTTATTTAAATATGAAATGAAAATAAAAAATAATTATGATGTACTCAAAACTGAGAAACAATTTTCTTATCGTTTTAATACTTTATGATAATGACCCATATTATATTTGGGATATGTAATAAATATCAATACCTCAATACAATACATGGTGTTACTAATATAATTCAAATTTTATCTTTTAATTAAAATTGACATCAATTTTAGTAAAAAGAGAAAATCACCTACTCAAAACTGAGAAAACACATTCAGATATATTTAATAATTTAAGAAAATGACCCCTAAGTCATTTTGACATGTAGGAATCATCATCGCCTCAATCTAGTACTCGATGTGTATGGTATACTGAATTTTTCTGTTATCAGTTTAAAATCAACATTTTAGTTTAAAATGTGCTAGTCACTCAAAACTGAGCAAACACACTCGGATTGTCTTTTTTAATTTAGGAATAAAATTAATAAGTACGTTTTGATTTATAGGAATCAATATCATGTCAAAAAAACAATATATATGATCAATATGAGTCAAATTTCATGTTTTTAGTATGAAATAATATTTTAGTAAAAAAGACAAGCGACATCCTCTAAATCCGGAAAACACATTCGAATTGTATTGATAATTTAGTAAAAACATCCATAAGTCATCTGAGATGTTTAAGAATCACCCCCACCTAAATATGATTCACTCTGTGACAAGTATGAATCTATGTGCATTTCTTTAATATATGCGTATCATTTTAGTTTAAAACATGCATCATATCGCCAAAACTGAGAAAACAATTATAAATTGATTTATCTTCATTTAGATTATGCATTCTTACTTTATTTTGTTGATTTTGTGGTGTTTTGGTAATTTAGTGTTCATTTAGATCACAAAGAAGTATACCCCTTTATTAGTGATTTTAAAAGTTATGATAAAAGACTAGGTATTTTCATCTCGCTCCAATACGCAGCGCTTCTATAGTGCTGATAAAGACCATTTTTAGCACTGTTAAAGAACTATTTTGTAGTAGTGTAGAGAATTAAGACTAATCTATACTCACAACATTACAATTTAAGAGATTATATAGTCACTAGGTTAAAACAGGATGAGTGTGATGGGGTTATTATCTAACAATAATTTTACATGTTAATAGTTTATAAAGTATCTAGGTATACAAAGGGTGAGACCGATGGAATTATGAGCTTCTCATGATTTTAAATGAAAACTAGTTATCATGTCTCTAGGTTCAAAGAGGGATGGGGTGATATACACAATATCTACTCACAATTTTATATGTAATCTTTTTAGTGAGTGACCAGGTCTATAAGGTGATGAAAACATTTTTTATGATTTTCTAAATTTTAATGTTTTTATCAAGTTATGAAAATATTCATGAATATGATTTACTATTAAAAAAATTCCCTTTTATACCATGATCACATATTTTATGATTATTGATAATTTTTTAAATTTAATTCATTTATTTTATAGATCATTAATAGTATATATAAGATACAATATATCACCATAATCATTTATAATTATTATGCATGGTCTTTTGGTCTTTACATATGGTATTTATATTTTACTCATATTTTACTTCATGTTTAAGATTTAATCCTTTATGATTTTCCTATTCCATTACTTAGTGTTTTATCTCAACCGATAGTTATGTTTCTAATACCTAGGTTTCGATGATTATTGTTTCATGTAAAATTTCTAGAAATGTTCTAGAGGAACAATATTATGGATATTTTTTTAGGTGACATAAAATAATTTATTTTTATCCACTCTACAAAAAAATAAACCTTTATTTTATTTTGTTGAGTGATTTTTTATTATTTACATCAAGAGATTAGTTTATTATTAATGTTATATTAATCTTAGGTTTATTAATTTAGTATTCAAACAATGATTAATTATTTTGGATATTATTTTGAAGATTAGTTCTATTATTTTTTAGGATTGGTTTATTTAACTATTATTAAAGCTTTATATAACCCTAGTATAAATACTCCAGTTGAGTCTAAGTATATGTTGAAATCCTAAAATATAAGTAAAGCATTTAGTATATGGTATTGTATAAATAAATACTTTTTTATTCTAATAATGGAAGTTGTTTTTTGATAAATTGCATCTAGGTGTAATAAATCTGAAAATAGTTAGTCGATTATATCTTGGCCATGATTATGGTGCATGGTGAATGGGAACCTATTATGCACCTAGTTTTTCCCTCTCAAGGGATATTTTTTGGTTGATCATATTCTTTTTACAAACCAATTAGAAGGATTGATGTCATGGTTGTATTGTGGAACTATGATAAAAAGCATAAGATATCCCACAATAATGTTACCTTGATAGAACAAAGATAATTACAAAATTATAAAATTATAAAATTACATAAATAAAATTATCATAAGTTGAAATTATAGTGTCGTTATAGAAGATATCTTAGGATTGAAAATTTAAATTAACATACTCAATTTTATTTTAATATTATCATAACCGTGATTGTATTATATTTTTATAATGAATATTATGGAAATAAGGTTGTGAATGTTATTTCACAAAGAACTCCTAAGAATCATATTTGGAAAAAAATCATAATATTAAAAAGGATAAGTGTGGTGGATATCTTAGTCAAATATAGATCATGAGATTTTTATAAATCACTTAGCATCGTCTGTTAGAAAATTATAATTACAACTATGAGGATACAATTTATATAAGGTGTAAAATGTAAGAAACAAAACATTTCGATCCATCAAAATAAATTATATAATATAAAACATGTGTCACATTCTAAAATATAATTAAATAAAACTAATGAATTAAGAATTATTTAATTATTTTCAAATTATAAACCATAATATGATAAAACCTTAATAGTTTTTACCTTTATAACATAAATAATTAATATGTGTTAATTTAGTATGACTTATTTCTATAAAACTTATTTTATTATATTATTTTCATTAAAAAATTTAAATTTGATAAATTCAAAATTAATATATTTTAAATTAACATTTATTTTTGAATTCCTCTCATTAAAATTAGCTTCATATATATTTATGATATTTATCTAAAATAGTTGGTTTTTAGGAATATAGTTAAAATATTGATTTTTCCAATACTATGTAATTTCATAATATAGATATTTTTCAAAAAAATTTATATAAAACCATATATTATACTATATAATAAATTATTTAAAAATATTATTCTGAATATAAAAAACCCATTTTTATTAAATGGAAAGTCAACAAAGTGGTTTAATGAATTTTTTAAAATATTTAGATTAATTAATTATAACATGATGAAATTAAGATTTTGATATCATATATTTTTAAATAAAAGACATTTTATATATAACAATTTTTTAAAATTCATTGGAATTAATGAAATTGGTAATTGTATCCTCATTATAAATAATTTTTCAAAAGAAATAATATTTTTAAATAAAAGGGTTTTTGTGATTTAAATGTGCTATTGTTAAAAATAATTTCCCCTACGCGTAATAATTTACATTGATAAAATGAGTCTCAAATTTAATAAAATGATATTATTTTTTATGGAAAATTTCATTTCCAGTTTTTGAAATTTATGATTAATGTTAGTTACAAGGATAATGATGGAAAGAATATTTTAAATTTATTATTTTATTTATTTTATTAAATTTATATCTAATAAATTTAAATGAAATTAATAAAATAATTAATATATGATGATTTATAAGCATAAAAATATATTAACACACATATAATTTTTTATAAATTATAAATTAATTAACAATTCCAAAATATTCAATATATAGTTTTTCAAATAAAAAGACTTTTTTATAAAATATTTTATTTCATTTAAAAAGAAAATTTTACAATATTTTGAATTTAAATTGGTTTAAAATGATGATAATTTTCATTCTGAAATTCCAAAATATGGTTATATTTGTTTTTTTATATGTTTAATAAAACATGATATACATTTTTTTAAAACTAGTTACCTAATATATAAGATAAATAATCAAATGTAAAAACATAAGTTTAAAAGCCTTATAACATGGTTAAAACATATTTTAAACCCCATTGTGTTGTAATTATAGATAAAAATTCACCACACACTATTTTTTAAAAAAAAATTGAGATTTTTTCCTAGGAAAGTTGTCATCAAATTATTAAAATATAAGGGGTGTTTCCAAAAGATCCACTTTCTCTATCATATACAGGAATCACATACAACATTTCATACACATGCCTTCCTTTCAAATTACTCCTTTAAAATATTCTCCTTTGCTTTCCATAAAAACCAATAACAACAAAATATACCCCTAGTGTAACACTCTGAAATTATAATATTTGGATATCATATGTGCTTTCTTGTATGACATGCAACACCAAACATATAAAATAATATAACAACTCGAGGAATTATGATATATTTATATTTAGATAAATTCAATCCCTCAAATGGAGTATATTACATGTAATGCTATGTTTAGAATGAAATATATTGAATATAAAGTATATCTTGTGTTACACATAATATAATGATTTTCTTAATCAACAAGAAACACCAAGGATAGCTTATTTTACAAAAAAACAATAAATTTCTTCGATGACTTGTGTTGTACCACAAATACTATTTTACTGAAAAAAACAATATATTAGTAAAGTTTTATCATTTCATATAATAAGTTATCACATAACCATTAAATTATGGGGCTTGAATATGATTAAACAACATATCAATATATATGTATGACTTCATTTGATTAACATTAATTAGAAATGAATATAAACACCAGTTGAATATAAAGGGAATATTTTTATAAATACTATTATAATACACTAAATGAATTTTAATATTAATAATTTAAATTATTTACTATTATTTAATGATTTTAATGACATATATACATTATATATTCAATCATGTATTTTATATTTAAATATAAATAAATTTGATAGGTAGAAGATAAAAATAAATCCAGTGTTTCACGTAATAATTTTATTTTTCAAAAAATGAAATTTTTCCATATTTTAGTGGCGTACATATTTTAGAAATAAATCTTATCAATTTTTTAAATTTTACAGAAAAAAATAAAATTAGTTTTCAATTAGTAATGTAATAATTATCATATGGTTATGTTTTGGTATTTTTATGTAATGTTTCATTTTGTGATGAATAGTGAAAAATATAGAATTTTAATTGATTAATTACATTTTGAATAAATAATTTAGAATTTTGAACTATATTTTCTATTTTTTTAATGTATTGATAGATTATTTTTTCATATATTAATAAAAATTATGACTTTATAATTATTTTAATATTTAATTTAGATATAAAAACATAGTGAACTTTTGAACATTTTCACTTTAATAACTGATTTCTCATATCTTTTATGTGATCAATTTTAAATTAGTTGTTTTCACTTCAATGATTGGAATTTGGATGAATTTAATCTATATTTGAAAACAAAATAATATATAATCTCTATTATTTTCAAGTTATTTTTTGAAAAAAACTACTACTAAAAGAAATTAAAATTAATTACAACAGTTAATATGAAAATGAGTTTACATAGTGGATAATTTTTAAACATAATTAACCTAATAACATGTATACAAACTATTTTATGGACATATTTAGACTATATACTCAATTTTATATAATTGGGATTATTATTGGAGCCAGATTATGTAAGGTAGAACTCCAAATAGTGTTTACCTTTTTATATGTACAACTATGCCACTCCTCATCCACAATGAGAGGGAACTCACCCCACCCACCCCACCCACCTATTCAAACATATAATTGTATTTAGATTATAAAAAAAAACTACAAAAATAATATCCCAACATTCATCCCATAATCCTGTAATCCTCAATCTGGGAATAAAGCAATCTAGGTAATACTTTGGGTATAAACCAAATAGAGTTATCTGAAGAAGTGGTATCGTTATTCAACGTAATATTTTGTTTTATTTCCTTCAATACTCATTAAATAATTCATATTTAATAATTATATAAAAAATTATTATATTAAATATACTGATTTTTTTATACTAATATTATTACCTACATGTATACACATCCATAAAATAGGATACACAATCATTGTTCTTGTTTATAGGAGACGACAGCTTCGTGAACTGATGTTTTTTTTATTCCATTAACACCATTCTGTTTTTGGAATAATTATGAATTTATTATTTATATTTGAAATATACTATATTAAAAAATTATTTATAATTTTTTTATCATTTTATTGAACATTCCTTCAGGCATTCCAATTTGTGGGAATAAGAAACCATAGTTTGTAGACATATGGACTACTGCCTCTTCAAAAGTGATGTTATTTGTTCAGACATTGCATGGATTTTTTTAAGGATGGTTTTTATAAGAAGATATTATGTGTATGAAATAAATATTATAATGGAATTATAATATACATATATATCATTTACTTATCATTGTTTTAATACAAAAATAAAATGGAATCAACGTACATCTGTACAAATGGCCTACCATCTCTATGAAAGGTACATTTCATTTCCTATCTAAATGTTTGATATATTTATATATGTAAATTTTAAATAATATTATATGATATTTAAATCATTTTTTACAATCTTAATATTATGAAATCATGATCTAAGTAATGGGAAAAAATATCAATAGAAAACATACTAAAAAAAAAAGAAATTTACACCCAAAACAATGAAAATGATGAATGATTGTTAAAACAGTATTGTAATTATATGTTATAATAGAATCATATATGATATTATGATTATTTATATTGTTATATTATAAGTTAATAACATTATTAAAATTGTTATATAACATTTCAATGAGCGTTCATCCAAAAGGGAGCGTAATGTCAGGCATTTCATTTCAATTTAAACTCCACTGAGACTTATTTGTTATTGTGCACCAATTCACATTAATGTGGCGTGTATAATCCAAATTTTCCAATTAATATCATTATTCAATCTTATTTCATGTTATTATATGTTTATATTTGAATTATGTCATTCAAGTGGGATTGAATTGAAAATTACAAAGTGGTAAATGTTATCTTTTCAATCTCACATTTTTTTATTGTTAACGTTATATTGCAAAAATCTCTTCCATATGATAATTTCACTTTAGTAAGAAAATTTATTTTATGTATAGATACTCTTATGTGGTGGGAATAATTATTTCTTGAACCATACACCATTTTTATATATGTTGAGTACATGAATGATAATTGATTAACTGGGAAAATATTGCTAAATTCGTATCTTTTACTCAATATAGTTACTTGATTAAGAATGTTTCATAGGAATCAAATCAATTAATAAATATATGATGAGTTATTTTGATATGTATAGAAAGGGTAGTTCCCATTTATAGATATCTGCTCAATGCATCAGTAGTCTCATTAGAGGAATCGATTTTCCAATCTAATTGGTTTTTACTTTATATGTTATAAACAATATTTTGAAGGGACTTTACGGTAAAAGAACCATATAAATTGGAAAAATGTGTCAAATAATTAAGAATCACCTTAATTTAGATTTAGTTATTAATTATTCATGATATATTCTCTTTTATAGTATCAATGGATGAAGTTAATTCTCATTTTATTGATTAAATGGAACATGTTTCAGTTACATGCCTTGAAATATTGATATCTCTTTATCCGTTTATATAAATGGAATGTGTGATTATTTACTTACCGTTCCATTTTAATAATTCTATTTGATTCATTACTTCTTTTTTATATACCTACCATTACTGATCATTTGATCTCACCCTTATTTTTCTTCCATTCCCCATAAAATAAAGAAGAAATCATTGAATAATATTTAAAGGATTTCATTGATTTCATTTTACTATGTAGGAGGTTTTATTTTCTACTTCCCAATGTATTATTGGTATCATGTTTGTAATTTGGTTATCCAAGTCAACTAAACTAATTGATCTTTCAAGATATAGTTCCCATTAATCATTCAAATGTGATAATGTAATTCCGCGACTCTAGGCTTATTAGGAAGGGGCGTTACAGTTGTTATCAAAAGTAGATAGTAGAAACCTTGTGAAATATATTTAAGAAAATATATATTAATAAACATAATACTAAGATTTAATTTGAGGATAATCATATAAGGGAATATGTATTCTATAATGACTCTTCCTAGAGATGCCCGTGCAAAAACCCCCAAGCCCACCTCTAATGGGTTTGGTCTAGAGGCTGTCACTAAGAAGGCATCTTCATTATATGAGGGGACTTATCCAAAGTACCTATAAGCACAGACACATATCCAATCCTACACAAGTATAAAATGTAAAAAAAATTAACAATCATGCATGAATACATCAAAACCTCATGACGAGAGTATGTAATGATGTAAAGGAAAGTACAAAAGAACCAAATAAAATCCCACCACAAAAAGTATGTAACACATGTCAAATCTAATTTTTAGTACAGAGACTACTGTCAGAATACCTTAGGAACACACCTTGTCTTCTCCTATCTCACTAATCATTGTCTGGTCCTGTTCTACCTAGGAATATTTCAAAAGGGTCATTCACATGCACAAGACATGACACGTATAGGATAATCCCTTTCATGGGTGATTATAACAATACATAGTAGGAAACCACAAAACCACAGTGCAGGTAACAATATAAATACAGTCTGGTCTACATAGGTATATGTATACAACACATATACTAAGTATATATAGATATAAAAAAGAAATACACATATTCTGGAGGTAAGGGTCAACTATTGTATACCATCCTAGGATTATAGATCGAGGATTCCATAAAGAAATTTTTAGGAAACACAATATTGATTCTGATAGCACTGATGAAGTCCATCTGAGAGGTACTTCTCATCAAGTCTCATTATGAGATATATCATGAATATAGTGTAAAGAGAATAAGATACATATCTAACGATCACTGCCCAGTCTATATGGTGACACCAATATCTCAATCTGGATTAACTCACTATGTAATGACACAAACATTACATAATGAAAATTTCTCTTGATCTAATTAAATGTCCTATTATGTAATATATTTATATAAAATTTTAACTTCTTTGGTTTTAGGTTTTTGATTTTAAAATACTGTTATGATGTGTGACCATTTCTAATATATTAGTTGAATATTGGTCACATGATTAGTATAAATATAGGGCTTTAACAAATACAATTTACTCAGACAAAGGAAGCGATGGCCTCATCCAGTAGACATTCCCCGTATGAAGACAATTTTTCAGAGCTTGGAAAGGAGGTAGCATCAATGGGATTCACTCTTATCCAAGCCCAATATGAGTTTCAAAATGTTAATCTAAAATGAAACTTCCTATGAGAGAAGTGTAAGTTGATAGAGATTACAACCCAATAAATGTTATCTGATCCACCCCAAGAGTTTGTCACCATCGCACTACATACCTTATGGTCTTATGCGGGAGTTATAAGGGATTTTGTAACATGACCTTAACACTAATAAATTTCCATTATTTTTTTATATAATAATTAATATACATTCATTTGATTATGGTTAATTTTTAAATAGTTTTTTATGTGCAAATAGTATTTTCAGTTCATATTCAACTAAAAAATTTATTTTGATGAATTAATGGAATTTTTAATTAAATAATATTTTATACAATATTATTATTTTTATTAAATTACATTTTCTTAAATTTTAATGATCATATAATATTATTAATGTAATTATAATGTTTATTAAGGTTTGGAAGCCGTTTTTTCCAAACCCATTAATTTTCAATAAATGTCAGTTTTTATTTTAAAAGAAAAAATTTACATATTTAGAAAATTATTTAGATAATATTTAATATTATTATTGGAATCATGACATCGAAATTTTTCAATTGTGAGTTATTCAAAATTTTCTGAGGCACTCAATATTTTGGGTAAAAATTAAATAACTTTTAAATATATAATGTGTTTTATAACAACATGATGACCCAATAGTAATGTAATAAAATACGATAAATGATATGTTAGGAATAAATATGTTTTATCAGTAAAATTATATAATTTTAGGTTTTTTTGATTTATTTTACAAAACATTAGTGGACCCTCCAAGAGTTATAAAAACTTTTATCATTTTAAATGAATTTACTTGATAGTGTGTCTCACCTCCACATAAGAACACTCAATATTATAATATATTTTCAAATTGGACTTATAAAATATTGTTTTTTACTCCCCTTTGGAAAAAATACATGGGATGGTGTTGGTATTGATTTGTTTAATATGTGGTGACACAAACCTAAATAATAAAGAATTCCCTCCCATTTCCTATATAAACTCAACCAAGCATAGACTTCCTCTTCACTAAAATCCATTGGAATACGTCCATCCTCTTTTGTAATCTCTCTAGAACCCTCCCAAGGCTTCCCAAGCACCCAAGAAGCTTCTCTCAATCCAATCCTAAGCTTTTGGGATCACATTTCTATGTAATGTATTTCCTCTTTTCTCATTGTTGTCTCAATTTCGTTATGTTGTTATTCCCTTTTGTTTTCAATTAAAAATGTTGGCATATGATTTTGAACCACTAAAATACTACCCTCTCTATGTTTGAATGATGAGAGATGTCTTTATTTCTCATTAAATTCTCCTCATGTACACCCGTTACCATGCTAAAATTCTGTAACGAATCTATCTCTCCTCATTTACATTCAAGCAATTCTTTTGTGTTGTGAATATAAATTCTATTACATATGTTGGTACATGTATCTATATAACCCCCATAATTTCCATTATATTTACATATTATTAGACACCAATTTCTCTCTCATCAACCATTTTTATGAATTTCTTTTCATGTCATAATGCTACTGAAATTGCGTCGCGATTTTCAAAGACAATGGTATTCACCATTATTCACATTTCTGTATTGATTATAACATATCATGTATGAATTTTACATTTACGTTATCATGGAATAAATGATGAGGTTTAATGAATCCATGAGGCACATTTAAGCATGAAATGAACTATTTAAGAAAGATGCGCCCTAATAGGAGTCCAATGCATTGGGTAAAGATTAGTATCATGATATATCATGTGCAATGAGGTTTTAGTCATGATAAATCAATAGAAATGAGGTTTTAGTTGTGATCTAGGTAAATGATCCTTGGATAATGCAAAAAATCATGATAATTGTTGTTTCAACAATTCCATTTTATGTCAATCATGTTATTTCATGCCTTTATATTCATGATTATCTTATGATCTATTGATATGACTATTTCCTAACATTTATTGTATCTTTCATGTTATTCCTGGTTCCTTCCCTTAATATTCCTTATTTCTAACCCTTTTATTATGAATGTCCTCAGGTTATCCCATGAAATGTTATGTACGAGGGAATATAGTGGTCTTGTAAAGGATGTTTTCAATAAGATGTTGTGTCCTATGTTTTAAGTTGTAATGTAATGTTCCTAAGCCATAAACACAATATAATTATCTATCTTCTATGTTGTATCAACTAATTTTTTCTATGTAATAAATCATGTTTATGTGTGTAATAAATATTAGGGTTTTCATTGTTTGTATCAGAAGATAGGTTTAGTTATATTTGGGATTAGGATTAGAAAGCCCTATTAAATCCTTAGAGACAAGACTAAGTATAATAATAAACATCCCGAGTTTTTGGTGAGTATAAAGTATGTGGTTTATCAATCACATACATATTTTTCTAGATATGAGAAGGTAGAGGCGGCTCTGGAAAAAATGAACCTAGGGGTGAAAGCCCGAACAAAGAGTTTTGGGCTTGACCCGAGGTATCTTGGTACACAACAAGTGGTCCTACTACACTCTTTGTTACGACACTCCTGGGGGATATGAATTGGTAAATTCAAAAGCATAGTATGAACCCTTATTAAGGTAATTAAAAAATTCCCATAAAAATATATGTTAGAATGTAGATCATGAATAGCATATATTGAAGCCTATGGATTCATAAGTTAATGAAATAAAAGTTATTTATAAGAAATCTATTTTTGTCTTTGGATTACCTATTATGCGTAACCCCTAACATTCCTTTTATTCCATCCAATGGCTTGTAATAAAAGGATTTTGGAAAATAATCTTTGTGAAGATTAATGTGACGACTGTGCTAATGAGATGCCCAATTTGATAGGAGCTGGAATCACGAACTTTTTAACGCATCTCTCTCAGTTAACTCATTCTTTAAATAGAAACATGGTTCCAGAGGAACGTCCTACCCCCTAATAAATAACAAGTCTCTATCGAGAGATTCATTAGACAAAGGAATCCTTATTTTAAGGGAACATTCGATCCCTCAATCTCCAATCTATGTACCAATTCCATTGAAAATATATTCTTCATCCTTCAATGTTCTGAATAAGTGAAGGTTACTCTAGATTCTTATCATATGGATGGTGAATCCGATAAATGGTGTACATTGATCAAAAACACAAAGCCTGAGGAGGATATCAAGGCATTGGAATGGATGGTCTTTTGAAAGGTGTTTTTTGATAATTATTTTCCGCACACCCTCTGACTTAAGATGGAAATAGACTTCTTTTCCCTCAATAAAAAAGACGTCAAATCTGTCGAAGAATATGATGCAAATTTCATAAGGCTTGAACAATACGCATCTGGCATTGTCATCACCCTGAATTCAAGGTTGACCACTTCTTTTGTGGGCTTAAACCTATCCTACAGAAAGACCCGGCGATCAGTGACATCGACAACTATGAGGAAAATGTATGATGTGGCCTCAAAGTAGAAATGGATATCGGGGAATAACAGGGTTATCTAGGGGATAAAAATTTTATGTTGGACATTATTTCTGGCAGTCTCATGGATAAATATAATGGTGCTCTGAAATAATATCACCACACTTGACAATTGTGTGGAAAGAAGAACCCTAGAAATTTCCTGAAGGGGACTATTAAATGATTTAAGTGTAGAAGATAAGCACACCTGGCTATTAACTATTAGCACAAAAAACATGCAGTAGTGATAGAGGAGAGGGAACCTCTGTTTGACTCTCATCATTTTTTTCATTGCTTCAACTGCAAAAAACATGGGAACTTTTCAAACCAATTCCCTAATGAAAGGGTTTTTAGAGGCAACCAATAACCTCCAAGGAAATAAGGGAGAGATTTTTACATCACTACCGCCAAAGTGAACCCTATCAATGAAGTGGTAACATCTACAATAGTTATTCATAGAAAAATAGGAAACATAATTTTTGATTCTGTTTCTAGGTATTATTTTATATCCCAAAAATCTAGTATAACAATCCCAACACGACCACAAAACAAGGATGTGAAGATGTCGGTGAGTACAGAAAATGGAGTAATCATTGCATCCCATGAATAAAACTCCTCCCCAATCATAATATATCGAATGACCTTCCTTGTGATCCTTTTCATACTCCCTCTAGTTGAATTTGATGCAATTCTCAGCATGGATTGGCTTTCCCTATATAGAGAAAAAATAAATTACTGTGAGAGAGAAACCACTCTCTATATAGAGAATAAACGCCCAATTCTTTACAACTGCATGGAGGAAGTTGAATCTCCATTCACTCCATCATCTCAAGCATGGATATTACTGTCTTATGAGAATTCATATCTCACTCTGATGATTGATTCCAAGGAAGAAACCATACTTGAATAAATTTCTATTATGAGGGAATTCGCAGAAGTGTTTAATGAAAAACTTCCAGGTCTTCCTTCTAGAATAGATGTTGAATTCTCTATTGATATAATACCTGGGGAATTACCAATATCCCAGAATCCATATATAATAGATATTTTGGATCATGAGGATCTGAAGAATCAACTCTGGGAGAATCTTGATAAAGGGTTTATATTCCCAAGTGCTTCATCTTATGTTTCACCAGTCATCTTCATATTAAATAAGGATGGATCAATGCGCCTTTACATCGATTATCGTGATATTAACAAAATCATGATAAAGAAGAAGTATCGTCTCCCAAGAATTGATGACTTTTTTGATCAGCTGTATGGAGCACAATACATCTATAAGTTGGATTTGAGGTCAGGATATTACCATGTAAGGGTGAAGAAGGAAGATATAACCAAGACTGATTTTCATTCAATATTTGGACACGATTAATTCATAGTAATGCCTTTAGGACTCACTAATACTCCATAAATCTTTGTGTCCTTGACTAATAGAGTCTTTATATATTAGCTGGACAAATTTTTGGTGGTATTTATAGATGATATCCAAATATAATCCAAAACCATGGAGGATCATGTGGAGAAACAATGAACTATGCTAGAAACCTTGGGGAAGGGGAATCTCTATGTAAAGTACAGAAATTGTGAGTTCTGGTTAAAGGAGGTCTCATTCTTGGGCCACATCATCACAAGCAATTGGAAATATGTGGATCCCTCCATGAAAGCTGCAATAGAGGGATGACAGAGGCCAACATCGGTAACTGGTATCTGTAGTTTTGGGGGGTTAGATGGATATTATTGATTATTTTAAGAAATTTATCATGATTTTACAACCCTCATACCAATATAATTCAGAAGGGAGTAAAGTTTTCTTGAATTGATGAATGAAAATAAAGCTTCAAGGAGATGAAAAGGAGGTTTATCACTATGCATGTGCTCACTATAACCACAAGTGGAAATTTTTTGTGAAATTCAGTGATGCATTGATGAAGGGCCTAGGATCTGTATTAATGAAAAATGACAAATTCATCGCCTATGCTTCATGTAAATTGAAAGTTAATGAGTATAATTATCCAACACATGATCTGGAGTTGGCTGTGGTGATCTTCACTTTAAAAATATGGAGGAATTATCTCATCTGGGAGATGTGTGAAATATATACGGAACAAAAAATCCTCAAGTATATATTCAAATAGAATGAGTTGGCCATGCGGAAAAAAATATGGTTAGAGCTGATAAAAGACTATTATTGCATAATCCATTACCACCCTAGGAAAGCTAATAGGGTCGCAGATGCTCTAAGTATAAAGGACCCATCGATTTTATAATTGAAGAGAATTGAGAAGGATACAATCTTCATAGAATTGATGAAGATAGAAATGGGAATCATAATGAAGAGAAAATAATCAATCCTTTCACAAATGATTTCTCAACCGGCACTTTTGGAGAAAACAAAGGACGTTCAAGTATAAGATGTGGAAATTTTGAAAAGGGTGGAAGCTATCAGAAATGAGAAATCCTCAAAGTTTGTGGTTGATAGGGATGTGATTGTGAGATTTGGTTCATGATTATTTTTACCATCCGATCCATAGATCATGAAGGAGATTTTGGATGACACACATAGCTCAACCTTATCTATTCACCCGGGAAGCTCAATGATGTATTGAGATATCCAAGAGAACATTTGGTTGGACAATATGAAAAGGGATATTGTTGAATATACATCAATGTTCTTGGTATGTCATCAAGTGAAGGTTGAGTGGAAAAAGTCTAATCGGATTATGAAACCACTACCCATACCAACATGGATGGGGGACAACATTACCATGGACATTGTCACTGCACATCCAAAGAAAACAAGAGGAAACAATTCAATATGGGTCATTGTGTATCATCTTATGAATACAAATCACTTTATCTCTATCCAAGATGAATTTTCATTGGATCAAATTGCATGGATTTACATCAAATAAGTGGTAAGGCTACATGGATTACCACTATCTATTGTATCCGATCGTGATTTGAGATTCACCTCGATATTCCGAAAAAGTATCCAACATGCTCTATGCATTGAACTGAACTTCAGTAAAACCTATCATCCTAAAACTGATGGCCATTCTGAGTGAAATATTCAAATACTAGAAGATATTATAATTTGATGTTCTATGGACATCAAGGGAGGATGAGACCAGCATCATCCACTAGTTGAATTCTCTTACAATAATAGTTTCTAGTAAAGCATCCAAATAGAACCATATAAATCCTTTTATGGGAAAAGTTACATAACACCAACGTGTTGGGATGATGTCAGAGAGTGTAAGCTGCTAGGACTAGAAATGGTTGAAGAAATGGTGTAGATGGTGAAGACCATTCAACTGCATATCAGTGCAGCCAGAGTCGACAGAAGAGTTATGCTAATAATCGTCAGTGAGACCTTCATTTCAAAGTTGGAGACATGGTATTTCAATGCATATATCTGTAGAATATGTTCATGAGGTTTGGAAAGAAATGGAAGACAATCCCTAGGTACATCGACCCCTTCTAGATTCTTGATCGTGTCGGGGATGTGGCAAATAAAATAGAACATACGCTTAATATGGCCAATATACATGATGTATTCCATGTATCTCTCTTAAGGAAGTACATACCAGACCCTCCACATGTACTATCTTCAGAGGTGGTACAATTAGAGGATAATATCTCTTATCAAGAGCAAATAGTGAAGATCTTATATCATAGAGAAAAAACATTATGAAATAAGACAATGCCACTTGCCAACGTGTTTTGGAGAAACCACAAGTTTGAAGAAGTAACATGGGAATCAGATCAAATGATGAAGCCAATTTATCCACATCTGTTTTAGTATAGAAAATGAAAAGTTTTAGGGAAAATTTTCTTAAGGGGTGAATATTTTAACTACCCAAACTTTCATTAATGAAAATTTCTATTGATTTAATTAAGTGTCTCATAATGTAAAATGTTTATATAAAAAATGAACTTATTTGATTTTATGTTTCTGGATACTAAAATAAAGTTAATAATTTTGACTGTTTCTAATATAGCCGTTGAACAGTGATAACATGAATAGTATAAATATAGGGCTTTAACAAATCCAATTTACTCAGATAAAGGAAGTGAAGGCCTCATCTAGTAGACTTTCCCCGTGTAAATCCCATTTGTGATAGCTCAAAAAGGATGCGGAGTCATTCAGCTTATATCTTGACCAATCCCATGTTGAGCTTCAATATGTTATTCTAGAACCAAACCACCTATTATAGATGTAGATTTTGATAGAGATTAGTACTTGAGCAATGTTAATTGAGCCACCCCAAGAGTTTGTCACCATCGGACATATTACCCGTCGGCCTTATGCAGGTGTTATAAGTGGTTATGTAACAAAAAAATATCACTATAATGATGTCCATTATCTTTATATATAATAATTAATATACATTCATTTTATTATTTTTACTTTGTAAATTGTTTTTAAAGTGCAAATAGTATTTTCAGTTAATATTCAACTAAGAAGCCTATTTTGATGAATCAATGGATTTTTAAATTATATATTTTTTTAATAAAAAATTATTATTATTATTAAATTACTTTTTTATTAAATTTAATTGATCATATATTTTTATGAATGAATTTGGAATTTTTATTAAGGTTTGAAAGCCGTTTTTGTCAAAAACCATTAATTTTCGATAAATTTCTCTTTTTAATTTAAAAGTAAAAATTCACACATTTTCAAAATTATTTAGATAAAATGAATATTATTTATTGAATTAGGATTTCTATACTATCCAATAGTGATTTTTTCATAATATTCTGAGACATTCAAATTTTTGGGTAAAAATTAAATACCATTTAAATATATAATGTCTTTATTGACATCATGATGACCCAATAGTGATGTAATAAAATACTATAAATGATATTATTGGCCAATTTATGTTATATAAATTTTTAATGTTATTTTAGGTTTGTTTGATTTATTTTACAAACCATTAGTGGAGCCTGTAGGAGTTATAAAACATTTTAACATTTTAAATAAATTTCTTTGAGAGTGTGACTCACCTTCACATAAGCACCCTAAATATTTTAATATGTTCGGCCATTGGCCTTATAAAAAAAATTTCCACTTCAATTTGGAAAAAATAGTGGGAAAAAATCCAGAGGTTTTCTATGGTATTGACTAGTTTAATATGTGGTGACACAATCCTAAATAACAAAGAGTTCCCTCTCATTTTCTATATAAACCCACCCAAGCTCCCACATCCTCTTCACTCAAATCCATCAGAGTACATCAAAAATCCACCCTTCTCTCTCTATATTGCTCCCAAGGCGCCCCAATCTCCCATGAAGCCTTTCTCAAGCCTCTTTCAAGGCTTAGAGATCACACATCCATGTAAGGGATTTCCTATTGTCTCATTTTTTTCTCAATTTCATTATGTCATTATAACATTTTCTTTAAACTATAAATATTGTGGTATGATTTATATCATCTCCAAAAAAAATTTATCTATGTTTAATTATGTGATACCCCTTTCTCTCTCATTAAATCTCTTTCATGTTCACCCGTTACGATGGTGAAATTCCGTAAGAATTTACTCTCTCCTCATTTACAGTTTAGAAATTATTTTGTGTAGTGAATCTAAATTCCATTACCTATGTTTGGACATGTATCTATATAAATCCATTACTATCCATTACATTTACATATTATGATACATCAATTACTCTCTCATCAACCATTTTAATGAACTCCTATGTCACGCTGTTACACTGCCAAAATTGCACCACCATTGTCCACGACAATGTTATTGTGTATCGTATACCATGCCCATTTATCTATAAATGGTATACACATTTATTCACATTTATGTATTGATTATATTTTTTCATGTATGAATTCCAAATTTACATTATCGTGGAATAAATGATGAGGTTTAATGAATCTATTTTGCACATTTATGCATGAAATGAAATGTTTACGAAGGGTAGGCCTTAATAGAGCTCCAATGCATTGGGTAATGATTAGTATCCTGATACGTCAATTGCAATGAGGATTTAATCATTCTAAATAAAGTAAAATGCGGGTATACACATGATCCATATGCAATGATCCTTGTCTCATGCTAAAATCATTTTAATGTTTTTTTCACATTTCCATGTTATGTTAATCACGTTATATCATGTCGTTATATTAATGATTATCTTATTCTCTATTGATATGCCTATTTCCTAACATCTATTATATCTTTCATGATATCCCTATTTTACTCTCTTACTAGGCTTTAAAGATCACCCTTTTTTTATAAATGTCCTCAGGTTATCCCATGCAATGCTAAGTATGAGGGAATGCAGTGGTCTTGTGAAGGAAGTTTTCAATAAGATGTTACATCCTATGTTTTAACAAGGTATATAATGTTCCTATGCCCCAAAGACACTAGACCCCACTATCCTCTATGTTGTATCATGTGAATATTTCTATGTAATAAATTATGTTTATGTGTGTAATAAAGATAATGGTTATCACACACTATGTAGATGATCAATGCATGTGTAGTGTTGGTCATGAAGATACCATGAAATGCACAAAAGAAATGAATATGAATAGAGGATCTAACTATGGGACACTTGGAGTGATTTTTATGACTTTATCCATGAATTCATGCTGAAGGGATCATAGTCGTAGAACTAAGAGATGATTCCATACCAACTATCAATTAAATGAAAATGGGAACACACCCTAGAAAATTTATCCCATATATGAAGGATAACTGGTCTAATTGATGTATAAAAGACTACACGACGTGTATATTGGGTAAAAAATAATGCCCCTTGATCATAGTTTCTGATAGTGTGAATGTAATTTTTCGTCAAGGAATCTCAGTGAAGTACTAAATGACATGTAGGATTCCCATGTAGTCTACCCATGAAATAATACATGGCTCCAAACCTTTTACTTTTCCCGTGTACCGTTATACAAAATAGCCCATTTACCTAGTCCAGGACATGTCTATATGGGGGAGTACATGCTGTGTAGGTAGTCTGTGTTCTCCACCCCATGTCTATATACATCCCAAAGTACACACTGAGTCACCTTGAAAATACCACATGGTGTAAGATAGGGTTCACCTGTAGTGTGATACATAAGTTTATACTTATACCCTATCCACTACTGTGGGTCCCCAAGTGAAATGTAGATACTGATTACAAATCATGTAGTGTGATATTTTTCATAATTCCATGTTCTTCCTCCATGAATCTTGGCTAATTATCTCGCCTCTGATATGTCAAACTCCTTGCCATTCAATCAATGATCCCATATCATCCAAGCCTTTTCCTCGATAAACAATGCATTATCCCACAAAATTTTCTAAGAAAATGGGTAAAATTTTCATTTATTATTTTATTCTAAATAATATTGAAGAATATACAATCATGTTTCCTCCATCATCCAAATCACTTCGTCTCCATTGTCTCGCCTCTATAGTGCAATCCCAAATATAGATTTACGATATCATATCATTATTCCAAGAAATGGATCTGCAATTATCAAGTGATCATGAAAAGTCAAGCCATCGGCCAAACAAAGAACTTCTATGAAAAACAATTAATTGGGGAAGAAATGCACAATAAAATATTAAAGGAACAAATCCAGATTGATGTATATCATTGATCCCTGATCTCACCATTGTTTTCCTTATAGTGTTCTCTAATGGTGTCTCCAATGGTCCTCCATAATCTCTACGGTTTTGTAGCTAACCTTGGAATTCTGATATAAAAGACTATTTAATGATTGTTAATCGCTGCATCAACAATCATGGACTAATTTATTTAAATTATTTTATTTATTTCCACCGTCGTGATGAATTTTCCACAAACGACCCATAATGACTAATGTTAAGTCATGCCTATGGTAAACCTCATGCTGTGAACTCTATGGTTCCTTAATATTTCATATCTAGTCACCAATTTATATTTTATTCCATGTATTTAGGAAATGTATTCATGTGTTCTTTTTAATGTATTTAATATATTTCGAAAATTTATTTAGGGAACATAAAGCCTTAGAATTACACGCCACCTCAATGCGTGTTCTCGAAAATACTCCATATAATATCCAAAAATAATCCACTAAAAATATGATATGTTACATATTAATTAACTTACGTGTTATGGAAACCATAAAATCATTATTTGATTAAGGATGATCATATTTTTTATGTCGTAAAATCCTCATTTTAGCATTTATATAATGAGAGTCTATGAGGGTTAATAATTGTCAGAACCCACCTCTTATTTGAAGTAATAATCATTTATTTTCGATAAATTATTAGTTTAAATGTATAAATATTACCTTATATGAATTTACATAGACTTCATAGAGTCATTAAAATTTTTTATGCTGTTTTGGAGCTTGGAACCCCTGCTTTAGGTTGAAATATGTCTGAAACAAATTTATTTTAAATCATTTTGGTCATACCACACAGTTTGATAAAACCATTTGAGGCTAGAAAATGGGATTCTACATGCCAAATAGTTAGTCTAAACCATGATAATTGGTTCACAAAACTATGTGTCCATATATAAAATTTTAACAATGGATATTTTCATGGTTTATACATGGTTATTCAAACCGTTCTGGAAAACCTTGAGGGTGCCCCTTCACTGCAACTATGTGTGCATGAATGGTATATATTTTGGCCATACCATGTGGCAAAATCATATGAACCTTTTATTTTTTGTCAAATTACCACAATGAACCTAATTAAAAATCAATTTTTAATATATATTCACTTTTTATCCCCTGAACAAGAACTCATATGCATGGAGAGATCCATCGGTGACTATCCAAGGATTTAGAATAACATTCTCATCCGAGCTTGGAATCAAGATCTTCTAGAAGCAATAGATCCATATCAGTCTATTCTCAATTCTGTTTAGCCATTTTTTGTTCTTTTGGATATTATATTCACTATTTAGGTGTAAGATAATATGTCATGTTACTAGGTTCTTCAACAGTTCTTCCTTTTTCTCTCAATTTGAGTTAAATGCAATGATGATAATAGATAATCTATAAACTATGGACCAAATATAGGTGGTCTCTTGAATTTTGCATAAATTCGAGTGGTTTTTATATGATGTTTTCTTATTTCTACGAATTTCATTGAAATTAAATTAAATTCCTGAATTTCTAAGATTCTAAAATGTAATTAAATAGGCACATTGATAAAGGATAAGTTATGAAAACTATGAAAAAAACACCAATGGGTGTTTTGATTAATTATACTATACCACCATGGGTTGCTCTTAGGAATGGATACCTTTTGGTGTTCCCCGTTTAGTATCTTCGTTGGGATTTTTAATGTTAAATTTATATTGTAATTGAATTGAAAATTGATAAATTTAATAGTAATAGCATTGATAAGGAGTAGGAAATAAATTCCATGACCCTAGATCATTGGCATGAAATAGAATATTAATATTGGGATTCTTATTTAGATTAAATTCCCATGTGAGATAGATAGAGACTATGACATGTAATTGTTTATTCAATATTTATAATCTATTTATAACTATTTTCCCATTTGAGTAGTAGAATGGAAAGCCTTAAAAGATTGGATAATGCTTGAGTCACCTTTTGATATGAGTTCAATTAAAAATTTTTAGTGATGTCCTGACATATTAAAATAAAATTGAACAAATGAATTCATTAAATAATTATATTACTTGGGTGGCACATGGATTCATATGAAAATTCCATGGATGGGAACAATTGTCTTGAACCGTACATATTCCTGAGTGATGCTTGGAATCCTTAGTGTACATCCAAGGATGGAATCTAGGGCTTGAATTATATGAAAAGTGATACACTGATCCATTTGAGAATTCTAGGGATAGAATAAAAGGGAATTGATCATACTACCATGGGTGATAATTGTGATCCCTTATTAAGCCACGAAGGATGGACTTGAATGGAAAATATGATACACCAAACATAGATTGATACCTTGGTTCTTTTGGTTTTCCATGGATGGCCTCATATGGTGTTAGTTTATATTAAACTGAGAGTGATACTTGGATTCTGAATTAGGAATTAAATGGGTGAGATCATGTTCTAAATTGAACAATTAATTAAATGTTACATATGAAACTTCTTCCAAGCCAATGACGATTCTTTGATTCAGTCTTGTTTATGCCTTTATGGATATTCATCATAGGCATCCTTAATCATATTATAATGGGGGTTCTAGGCTATGCATCATGTATCACAACTCAATATTTAAATGATAGTTAATGGTTAATTGAGAATTATTATAATGAAATATGACATATTTTCAAATCATAAAAATACTACATAATTGAAACTGTTTAATTTAATTGGTTATAAAATGAGAATGTATTCTTATAGGACGTTTACTTTTGAGTACTTCGTTTACTTGTATATTTGTTTCACATGATTGTTATATATATTCACTAGATGGTTGACACCATACCTTGGGAGGTTTCCTAGGGTGGGTTATATCTCATACCATATTTGGTCTAACATTGAGTACCCAAATATTGTATATGATTTAAGTTATTGATAAGGGAAGGAATCATACTACATGTTGCTAATTTCTTAGGAGAAGGTGTGTATGGGACCCTTCTTAGAATTTTGGTGTCAGCTAGATAAATTTTCTACATTATTTACTTTTGATCCATGTGTTGTACAACTTCTATGTATACATGTTTTTGATGATTTATTAGAGACATATGACATGTATGTTCATTTAATATGATCATCCTTTTTATATTTCTATACATTCCCATTGTTTAATTTTTTATATATATTTTACCACTTCTGTTATCTATCTATTTTTGAAATACCTCTATTGTACACTCTTGTGATGTGGTTATAGTCTCCACATGGACACACCTAGGTCATCACATCTAGTCAAAAGCCTCTGGTGTTTGGGGAGATTTCGTTGAGTTTATGTGGAAAACCAATCTCAAGGCACTGTCGATTGGAATCTAGTTATAAGATGCTACAAACAATTAGAGAAATTTTCAAAAATTATATGTTCCAATGGAAATGATTTTTAGGAATAATATATTTAAATTTTATAGACATATATTTAAAGGATTGATAATAATTAGTGTTAATATGATCAGTATTTATATTGTAATAATAGTCATATAAGATTACTATACATTGTAAACTAATAAGATGTATAAAACAAGAGCCAATTTGTTATTTAATTATTAAATTGCAATTATATCCATCATATTTTTGGACATTCATAGTAATTATATTAATATAGTTTCTATAATGGACAACCCAGATGATTATGGATAACCAATCACATCAGGAATGGTGGAGAGGCCTGAACCCCTGACTCAAGGGTGATAAGAGTTTTGTTCCTACCACTGGCCAACATGATGTCTTGGAAAATATGTCAGTGTCTTTAGGTAACATATTTGAAAAATAAATTTTAATTTGGAACTAATAGTATTAATTGTAGTTTTATATAATAATGTATTAACCACATTTGTTATGGAAATAGTTAGAGGGATATATAATGACTTCTTTTATGGATAATACATTCCATTAAAATTAAATTTTATTGATTGAGGCATAAAACATTTTTTTATATTCATTTATCAGAATAAGAGATCAAAGAAGATATAAAGGATGGATTTTTTTATGGAAATTTATCGAAAAAGTATGTTTACTTATATTCCTATACAGAAAAAGAATTACTAAACATTTGGAAAATGATATAGAAAAAAGTTGTTATCCAAATTCTGTTATTTTTGTTGAAATGATGGTCTTATAAATTTTAACATCACATGTAAATAAAGAGTAATAGATTCTCATATTTGTTAATATTTTTAAATTAAATATTAATTTTACTTTAAGGGGATGTTATGATCGATGGAATACCCTATACGCAACAACTAGATTTTTTGAAATCTTATGTTGCGCACAATATTTAGTCATATTGAAAAATAATAATATAATATTATTATTTTAAATGGTATTTAAAGTGTAGCCATTTTATTAGGGGGAGTGAACAGAATTAACAAAAATATTTTTACACGTGTTTTTACATTTATCCAAAAAAAGTTAGAGGCCTAAAATGTGAATTAATCTAATTTTAAGCATAAATACTCTAATATTCTATAAAAGGATGATTTATCACATTTTTATGTGGAACCATCCTTACATATTGTTTTGAGCGCTTACATAAGTAATATTTGAAAAAAATAAAATTCTTCTTTAGAATCAAAACAAAAAAATTTACTTTGGGTAATATTTTGGTATTTTTTTAGTAAAATTCATTTTAACTGAATAGTGAAAAATAATGTATTTTAATTCAAATATTCATTTTAATCTTATGTATTTATATGTATAGATTATCTTTTTAAATTGTTTTAAAGTTTAATTAGATTTAATTTTTAACATTTGATCCAGTTTTGGGCATTGGAAGAAATTTCACATTGAAATTGGGCATAAACAAGTGTCAATCTTTTAATAGTTATTATTCTTAAAAAACATTTTTTATTTTGACAACTAGAATTGATATTAAATTAATTAATTCAACTATTATTTTTTGAATTTTGTAAAATAGACATAATTTTGGAATTCGAAATATCAAAATAGCTTCAACTGAATTTTTGGTATTTTTCTGAAAACCTTCAATTTTTGATGAATACTGAAAACACTATGTAGTAGTTAAAAAACAATATTTTTCATTTAAGTGAAATTTTTCCAATTCTGTGAATTTAATTTCAAGAATATTACATGCATTTTATTTATTAGTAAGTAAAATGCGGTTCAATAAGATGAAAATAATTTTTTTGGTGAATAGTAACTTTTAACTTTTATTTACCGCGATAAAAGGTAAATAGGGTAATTCAAGGTAAAAATAATATTATAATAATATAAAATTACCTTAACACTTGTCCTAACCTTATTGGATGAGTCATTTCCAACCATGGTAATCCTTTGGTAGATTTTGGGTCCCCATAGAGCCTCTTAAAAGTGATAATGACATTTTATATTAATTAATTTAAAGTAAAGACAAAAATGACAGAAACATATATCTTTTAGTAAATAAATATTTACATGGGGCTATATAAGTTATTTTCTCGACTATAAATATTAATTGGGAAGATATAAATATTTACTAAATTGGGGTATTTGTTAGATAATTTTTAGATGTCAAATAAAAAAAATTATTTATGACATAATAATGATGCAATATTTCCATCATTAATAAATGATTTAAATAAAGAAGATTATAAAGATTAAAATAACATCCAAAACCTGTCCAATTATTGTTATATGATTTTATTTCAAAAAAATGTCATATAATCTTCGACTTTAATGATTTTTGGACCTTTATAACACGAATATCATTATATAATAAAATAATATTTTCAAACTTTCTTAAAAATCCTATCCTCCCCCTTATAAAAAGCCTTCACCACTAACCCATTACTCACACATATAAAGCCTCTGGATCACCTAAAACATACCGAAAAAATCTCTTAAGATCCCTATCTTGCACCTAGAAATCTTAACTTAGGTATAAGTCACCTAAAAAAATCATTTTGGTTCAATCCAAAGGGTGTTACCCGATTTCAAGGTAACATGTTCTCTTAAATTCTTTTGTTTTATTTTCTTTATCCAACCCCATAAACTATTTTTATTACTTTCTTTTATAAAAACACCATTATCCTCAATATAATAGGAAGTTTTATGGGAAATATTCGAACTACACTTACACACACCTACATCTAATGGGTGATAAACATACTGTTTCTATGGACGGCAAACTAACACCTCATGAAACGATTATTGATCAATTATCTCTTATCGCCTGTCATGGTGTCCATTATGATAGAAATGTATTTATATATGATATATATTTTTTATATTGATTCTTTATGCTTCTTTAGTTTCCATTTTTATCATACCTTTATGGTTTTCATAATGGTTAAATACGATAATTTCATTTGAGGAGGTGCGGACGACCACACCCTCAATGTGGTATGACTTGTTCATGCCATACGTGGAACATATAAATGATTGTGTTAATTAAATAATATGTGATATTATACTAGAATTATAATATACATAGGCCTCATTATGTTTTCATTCCATTAAATATGAAATAGAAATGAAATTACAGTTCATGGGTATGTACGGCTTACCATCTCCATGAATAGTGCATTTCATTTCTCCCCTCCAAATACTACGTACTATTATAAATAAATATATATACTAGATATATATTATATATATGATATCTAAGTCATTAATATCATTCTAGATATAATTATAGTTCGTCCACATGGATAATTTATAATTATAACAAGTTCATTTTTTACTAAAGTTCTAGATATCGACAAAATGTCAAAAATGAACTCAAAAAATTAACTAATTGTTTTAGAAAGGTACTAAGTGATATAAAATAATAATAAACTTGTAAAAGGTTCTTAATCAAATATAAATTAACTTTACTTTATTATTAAGGAGATTAAAGAACTAACGAATAAATTTGGACATGATGAAATGGATATTGGCTCAATCTCCTTTCATTGAGGTATATTTTGATTTATACACAACATTCTTTCATAAAATGTATAAACCCATTTGACTTTTACTTTTATTTAAAAGGAATATTTTTATAGGAAGCATTTTACTAAATGGAGAAAGGATTGTTTTTAACGTTTTCGGCAATAATGACCTCTCCACCGTCGTAATCATTAGTTGGATTCCTCTATAAATATTAATGTTTTTAAAATTAAAAAGAATCCCCTTATTATGTTTTTGGGTGTTTTGGTACTGAAAATGTTTTTTTGAAATTAATTTATTATTTCAATATCTAGAAATGATTTATTTTTATTTCAAATGAAATGTTATTACTGAAATATTTATATTTTATATATTTTATGATTTTATAATGGTACATGGACATTTGACAGGTGCTTACGTGATAAAACAAATGACGGGTGGTGCCGTGATAAACCAGGATGGGTGGATACATTATAACCTCTAATGCATTAGGTTTGGAAGTCACACGTATGGATATTCAGTTTAATGATATGTGTTGAAGTCAACCGTATGGTTATTCCATCTATGTATGCTTATGTACCAAGTTACCTTCACATATTATGTGTTATTTATATTGGTTTTATGGTAATACATTGGTTACAAAATGGTATGCAATGATCTTTTATTTACTGAATAGTATTTACTACTTTATAAAGGTGAAAAGTATTACTTATGATAAGGTATTCATGGTTTATGTGGTGTTTTTAAAAACTAATAGTTTTACTTCATTGTGTATCCCTTATTGAGATTTTTTTTCTCATCCCTTGTTATTGAAATGTTTTTCATAGGAGATAAGTGGAATAGGGTCAAGGATGGGATCAAGGAAAAGTCATGTTGTCTAAAACATGGACCTAGACATGACTGTTTTTTTAAAGAGTTTTTATTTTATAAAAAAATGGATAGTGATTAGAGATATCCACATGTTGTATTCACTTGGTTATGTTTATGTTATGGCCTAATTATCTAGTGGATTAAATCTGAAAATATCCTCAAAGTGAATTATTATCTTAACTATGATTATGTAATGTTTATGGTAGGGTCATTATAGTTGGTATAAGAGGTCTGTTTAGACAACTTTAGGAGTTATAATATTTTTAAAATTAATATCAATAAATTAATTTATGGTATAATTGAAATGATATAGAATTTTAAGATTACCATTTGCTTCACCTAATATTTTTCTATGATCATAATGGGTTTTCATAGAGGAAATATCGCATCTATGTTGGGAAGTCATTCAAAGGAGAATAATCATACAAATCAGCAACCTAAGATAGTTGTAATCAGAAATGGCCTTTTCATTTCAATGATTGAACAATTGACTCAGGATATAAATGGTGGTATTATCCATACACGATATCAACTAAATCAACCACAAAAGAACATATCAGTAATGGAGCATTTCATGAGGCAGCACCCACATCATTCAGATGATCATCTCACCCTATTCTAGCTGAAGGGTGGATTAAAGAACTAGATAATATTTTTAATGTCATGGAGTGTTCAGAACATCAAAAGGATAGTCTTCCAATTTACTGTTTAGAAGGTGAAACCGATCAGTGGTCGTCGATGGTGAAAAATATCAAGGATAGTGAGGAGATTTATGATCTTGTCTAGGATGAATTCAAAGGGATGTTTCTTGAAAAATATTTTCCAACGGTTGTTCAACTTTTGATGGAAAAACAATTCTAGGAATTATAGTAGGAGAATGAATCTGAGGCTTATTACGAAGAAATGTTCAATCAAGTAGCAAGGAATTATCTAAATTTTATCTGAGATTTTGATAGTAAAATAAATCTATTATACTCAGTACTAAATCTGAAATATCAAATAAGACTAGCATCTCATGAATTAAAAAGATCTGAGAAACTTGTCATAGGTACCAAGAATGTAGAAATGGATTTTTATGATGATCAAGTGTTCCAAGAGAGGAAACCAAATAAGAGGTCTAGTTAGCAGAGAAAGGGAATGAATTTGTAAAAGAAGCCTAATTGAATTAAAATTAAATATCCATCTCATGAAAATTGTGGTAAAAGCATCTTGGAGAATGTTTCTAAATATCTAGATAGTAATTTCTGTGTGGTTAGTCTGGTCATATTGCTCGTAACTGTAATGAAGATGATCAAGCAGGCAATGAAAACCCAGTGGTAAGATGTTTTAAGTGAAACGAAATTGGCCATTATGAAAATGAGTTTCCAGATAAGAACATATCTGAAGGAAAGAAGCTATACAACAAGTATAAAGGGGTGGTAAAATATTTTTCAACTACGTCAGCAGATGTTGGACCATCGAATGATGTAGTATCACCTATAGGGAGCTCAGTATTATTCGAAGATTTATATGAGATTGGGGTACCATCAGTGGAATTCAAAGGAATAAAACATTCCATAGAATGTTTTTCTTACTATATATGGCCATTATAAATTTTTAGTTGTGCCTTTTGGTTTAACCAACACACCGGATGTATTCATGGATCTAATTAAGATAATTTTCTGTGAGTTCTTGGATAAGTTTGTGGTTGTGTTCATTGATGATATTTTGGTTTATTATAAAAGTAAATTAGAGCACAAATGTAATTTAATGGTTTTATTAATAACCTTAAATGAAAAGAAACTCTAATGAAAATTCCCCAAGTGTGAGTTTTGGTCACAACAAATTTCTTTCATTGGTCACATTGTTTCAAAAAATTGCATAACTGTTGATCCTACCAATACAAAAGTTGTTGAAGAATTTCCATGACACAGAAATATAACCGAGATCTGTAGTTTTATATCTCTAGTAGGTTATTATAAGAGGTTTGTTGAAAATTATGCATGGTAATCTAGCCCACTGACTAAGTTAACATGAAAAACAGTTAAGTTCATTTGAAAAAAAATGTGATGATTATTTTCCATAATTGAAAAGATGATCAGTGAATGCTTTTGTTTGGGTACTACCATCTAGATATGGTGATTTAGTTATCTATAGTGATGATATGATGAAAATACATGGTTGTGTCCATATGGAGAATGATCAGGTCATTTCATATGAATCACACCAGTTGAAACCTCATGAGTTAAATTACCATACACGTGATTTGTAATTTGATAATTTTTGTTGATTTAAAACATTCAAGGAATCATCTTTATAGATTAAAATGTGAAATATATACTGATAAAATTTTTTTGAAGTATATATTCAATTAGAAATAATTGAACATGAGATAGAGTATATGGCTAGCATTAATCAATTATTATGATGCACGATTCATTACCATCCAAGAAAGGAAAATAATGTGGTTGATGCTTTAAGACGAAAAAGTAATGCTTCATTAACCTTGTTACGTTTGGACACAAGATCCTTTCATTATAGATTTGATTAACATTAGAATATAATTTATTGGTGTAAGAAATTACTCTATTTTGTTTCAGGTGTCATTGAAATCATCTCTATCAGACAGAAGAAAGCAGGCACATAAGGAGGATAGTGAGTTGTTGAGTGGGTTCTGAAGAGAATTTTGCATAATTTTGATGTTGATGATAATTTTGTTTTGTAGTTTTGGAAGATATTATGTGTTCCTTGTGATTCACAGTTGAAAAATGATTTGTTATGTAAATATCATAGTTCTCCTTTTTCGGTTCATCCTAGTAGTACTAAGATGTACAGAGAACATCAAGAGTATTATTGGTGGGATGGAATGAAACTAGATATTCCTAATTTTACTTTGAAGTGTTTGACTTGTCAGTAGGTTAAGGTAAATAGACAGGTACCAAAAGGGATACATCAGTATTAATTGGTTCCATAGTAGAAAAGGGAAAAAATTCCATGGACTTCATGGGGGGATTACCAAAGACATGTCAAGGTAATAATGCAATCTATGTTATTATTGATCGATTCACTAAATTTACTCATTTCATTCCTATTAGAGATATCCGGTATTTAGATCAACTACCTCAGTTGTATGTTAAAATGATAGTCAGTTTACATGGATTTCCCCTATCCATTATATCTGATCATGATCACAGGTTCACTTATATCTTTTGGAAATGCCATTAGAATTCGTTGGGTCCTGAATTAAATTTTATTATAGCATATCATCCTCAATCAGATGGGAAGTCAAAATGAACAATTAAGACATTGGAGGATACGCTACGTGCTTTCTCCATGGATTACCAGGGATGTTGGGACCAACATCTTTCTTTGGTTAAACTTTCATATAATAACAGTTTTCATTCCAGTATACAGATGGATCGATTTAAGGAATTATATGGAAAGCATCGTTGAACTCCCACTTTTTGGGACGAAGAAGGTGAAAGGATGCTGATGGAACCAGAATTGGTAGAAGAGATGGTATAAAAAGATTAGTTGATTTAGATGGACATGGGAACAGATCAGAGTATGCAGAAAATTTATGCAGATAAGTGGAGGGAGGATCTTTATTTTGAGGTAGGTGATCATGTCATTTTCAATGTATATCCATGAAAAAAAGTGATGCGTTTTGTAAGAAGGGAAGGCTAATTCAGTGGTTCATTAAAACTTATGAATTTCTGGAGAAAGTTGGATCAGTTGCGTATAGAGTGAATTTACCTCCATGATTATCCTAGGTACACAATTTTTTTAATGTTTCAATGTTGACAGAGTATTTCCCAGATCAATCACATGTTTTGAGACTAGAGGTATTCAGTTGGAAGAGAATCTCTCTTACGTGGAACAACCAATCCAAGGTCTTGAATGAAGAGAGAAAGTGTTGAAGAATTATTTAATTCATCAGGTAATCATTTTATGGAAAAACCATATGGTTGAAGAGGAAACGTGGGAATATGAAAATGCTATGTGGGATAAATACCCCCATTTATTTGATAAATGAATATAATTTCGGGGACGCAATTCCCAAAAGGGGGGAAGGATGAAACATCCCAGGTAAATAAAGAGTAATATATTTTCATTTTTATTAATATTTTTGAATTAAATATTAATTTTACTTTTAATGGGATTCTATGTTCGATGGCGTAACTGATATGCAATAAATAGTTTCTTTAAAATCATATGTTGCATACAATATTGAGTCGTATTAAAATTTAATAATAGAATATTATAATTTTAAATAGTAGTTAATTACTAGAGGTTTTATTGGAGGGAATGAACTAAATTAACAAAAATATGACTACAAATGATTTTACATTTACCCAATAAAACTTAGAATCATAAATGTGAATGAATCTAATTTCAAACATAAATAATCTAATATTTTTTAAAACGATGATGTACCACCTTTTATTGGAAAAGACTCATTAAATATATTTTTGGATACTTTTATATGTTCTATTTGACAAAATAAAATTCTTTTATAGAATCATGACATCAAAATTTACTTTGGGTAAATATTTTGTATTTTTCTGTTAAAATTCACTTTATAATGAATAGTTAAAAATACAAAAATTTGATTCAAAATTTCCCTGTCATCTAATTTATTTAAATGGATAGATTATATTTTTAATTAGTTTTAAAGTGTAATTAGATTATATTTTTACCATTTAATAAAATTTTGGCCATTAGAAGTAATTTAACATTGAAATTGGACATAATTAAGTGTCAATCTTTTGATAGTTATTATTTCAAAAAAACATTTTTTGTTTTAAAAATAGTAATTAATATTAAATTAATTAATTCAACATATATGTTTTGAATAAGGTAAAATATACATCATTTTATAATTCATAATATCAAATATTTCTTAGGTTAAATTTTTGTTATTTTTCTGAAAACCATCAATTTTTGATGAATAGTGAAAACACTGAGTAGTAGTGAAAAAACCAACATTTAAATTTAAATGAAATTTTACAAATAAAATTAATTTAATTTTGAGAATAAAATATCTGTGGTTTTTATTAGTAATTAAATTTTTGTTCAATAAGATGAAAATTATTTTTGGTGAATAGTAACTTCTGACTTTTATTTACCACGGTTAAAGGTTATTTGGGTAAATCAAGCAAAAAAGAATATTATAATAATATAAAATTACCTTGAAAGTTGTCCTAACCATATTCTTCGAGTAATTTCTGACCATGGGCATCCTTGGGTCGTTGTTGGGACCCTAGAGAGCCACTTAAGAATGATAATGACACATTATATAAATTAATTTAATTTAAAAGACAAAAACGACAAAAAAATATATCTTTTAGTAAATAAATAGATATATGGGTTTATATAAGATATATTTTCGACAATAAATATTCATGGGAATGATAAAAATATTTCCTACATCATTTTAATTTTTTTAAATTTTATGACATCAAATTAATAAAATTATTTATGACACAATAATGATGCAGTGTTTACCTCATTAATAAATGATTTAAATAAATTTGATTATAAAGATTAAAACAATATCTAAAACCAAAGCTATTCGTATTGGATGATTTTATTTCGAATAGAAGTCATCTTATCGTAGAATTTAATGAGTTTCATACATTCCAAAACCGAAAATCATTATATAATAGAAATATATTTTCAATCTTTCCTAAAGATCCCATCCCCCCCTTAAATAAAACCCTCAAGTCTAACCCATTAATCACACCTCTAAAGACCCTTGGCTCAACCAACCCCTTCCCAAATTATCTATCAAGATCCTTATATTCACCTATAAGACTTACCTTATGTATAAGTAACTTCAAGAAAAATCATTTGGTTCAAACCAATGGTAGTTACCCGATTTAAAGGTAACATTTTCTCTTAAATTCATTTGTTTTATTTTCATTCTTCAACCCCTAAACTATTTTTATTCAATTATTTTATAACAACACCAATATACTCATTATAATATGTACATGGTATGTCATTTATTCATACTAAACTTACACACACCTCCATCTAATGGGTGAAGAACATACTGTTTCTAGGGATGGTAAACTAACACCTCACGAAATGATTATTGTTCAATTATCCCCTACCACCTCTTATGGTGGCCATTATCATGGAACTATAATTATATATGATATATATTATCTTTATTTTTTCTTTATTCTTCTGTATATTTCATTTATATCATACCTTTATGGTTTCCATAATAGGTAAATATGATAATTTTATTTGAGGAAGTGTGGATTACAACCCCCTTAAAGTGATATAACTCGTTCATTCCATATGTGGAACGTATAAAGGATGGTGTTAATTAAATTATATATGATATTATACTAGAATTTTAATATAATTATTTATCATTATTTTTTCATTCCATTAAATACGAAATAGAAATGAAATTATCATTCATGTGTATGTACGACTTACCGTCTCCATGAACGGTGCATTTCATTTCTTACCTCCAAATGTTATGTAATATTACAAAAACATATATATATTATATATATATATATATATGAGATAAATGATATCTAAATCATGAATATAATTATGGATATAATTAAGGCTTTACCACATGGACAATTTATAATTATAACAAGTTCATTTATAACTCATGTTCCGAACATCGACAAAATTTCAAATATGAACTCAAATAAATAACTAATTGTTATAGAAAGGTAATAAGTGATATAATTATAAACATGAGAAATTTTCTTAATAATGTATAAATTATATCTAGTTTGTGATTTAGGGGATTAAATAATGAATGAATAAAGTCGGACATGGGGTAAGGGACTTCATCTCAATATCCTTTCATTATTGCATATTTTGATTTATACACGACTTAATTTTATACAGTTTATAAACCCCTTTGACATTTACTTTTATTCAAAAGGAAATTTTTTTCAACAAAGAGTTTTACTAAATTAAAAAAGGAATGTTTTTAACATTTGTGATGACAATGACCTCTCTGTCTCTGTAATCATTAGTTGACACTCCCAATAAGTTTGATGTTTTTAAAATGAAAAAGAAACCCTTTATTTTATTTTTGGGTGTTTCGGTAATGAAAATGTTTTTCTGAAATTGATTTATTATTTCAATATCTTGAAATGATTTATTTTGATTGAAAATGAAATGTTATTAGTGAAATATTTATATTTGCAATATTATATAATTTTATAATTATACATGGACATTTGACTGGTGGTTACATGATAAACCAAATGACGAGTGGTGCCATGATAAACTAGGAAAAGTGGTTACGTTATAACCTCAAATGAATTGGGTATGGATGTCAGTCGTATGGCTATTCCATTTAGTGATTTGTGCGGAAGTCGACTATATGGTTATTCCATCTTGGTATTTTTATTTCCCAAGTTATCCTTATATGTTATGTGTTCTTACAATGGGGTTTATGGTAATATTTCGGTTAAAAAATGGTAAAAAATGATATTTTATTCAATGAAGAGTATTTAATACTTCATAAAGGTGAAGAGTATTACTTATGATAAGGTATTCATGGTTTACAGGTTGTTTTGAAAAAGTAATAGATTTCATTCATTGTGTATCTCTTACTGAGCAATTTAGGCTCATCTAATGTTTTTTAAAAAAAATTCATAGGACATAAACTGGAATAGGTTCATGGATGGGATAAAGGAAAAGTGATGTTTTCCAAAACATGGAACTGGAAATGATGGGTTTTTTCAAAGAGTTTTTATTTTAATAAATAATGGATACTGAGTAGAACTGTCTATATGTAATATTAAAGTGGTTATGTTTATGTTATGTCCTAATTCTCTAAAGTACTAAAACAGAAAAGATCCTCAATGAGAATTATTAACTTAATTCATGATTATGTAATGTATAGGTTGGGTCCATATATAAATCATCAAACATTTATGGCATCAAATCCCTTATCTTTACATTGATCACTCAATTGTTTGTGATCACTGACCTCAATCATACCCTATAATTTTGTACATTTTTTAACAAAGTCCATATTTTAACTTCACACTTATGTTATCATATATTAAAAACTAATGATATGATATTCAAAGTAAAATTTGTACTTATTATTATCTCTTATTAAGCGGATATTTTATTAACTCTTTTACGATGTTGGTTTTTCAAAAAATTAATTTTCAAATGTCAAAACCTAGACGACCAAGATGAAGATTAAATTGTGAGGACGTAATTTATTTCATATGGGGATAATATAACTCAATAAAGTAATAAAATAAGGATATATTATTTTATTTACTATGTGAAACAAAAAACCATTCATTGAAAAGAATATAATAACCCATGACAGTATGATAAATTTATTTTTAGATAAAATCAATCTATAACATAAATTATATTACATGTAACACTATGGTTAACATGTACTACATTGAATACTGATTATAGATTATGTTACACAATACATAAATTTTGTCTTTATATATAAGGAACACTTAGGATATCTTGTTTCATATAAAACAATAAATTTCTTCAATGACTTGTGTTACACATGACATCGAGATTTACCGAACAACAATATATTATTAATTTATTATTTTTTAGTATAATAAGATACAAACTATTCGATAAATTTGAACTTATGAATATGATTAAATAAATTATTGAAATATATGTTTGAATTTTTTTGTTACCAATTAATTAGAAATTAATATAAAATCTAATTGTAAATAAAAGAAATCTTTTTATAAAAAACTATTATCATGTACCAAAGGTGTTTTAGTCCAAATAAATTATACTATTTAATATTATTAAATGGTATTAATTAAATATGTACTTTATTTATTGAATAATATTTTTTAAAATTACATAAAATATATTATATAGGATTAAGAAAAAAATAAATCCACTTTTATGTTTAAATTTTTTATTTTTCTTAAAAAGTAAATTTTCCACCTTTTAGTAGCACACCCATTGAAAAGAAAATTTGAAATTTTTTGTAAATTTATAGGAAATATTAAACAATAATTTTGAACAAGTAATGTCAAAATTATGTTCAGGTAAAATTTTGGTATTTCTATATGAATTTTTATTTTTCGATAAATAGTGGAAAAATAAATTTTAATTGAAAACCTTCTTTTTTGTAAATTATTTATATGGTTAATTTTTTTTTGAATTAGTTTTCAAGTATAATTAGATAAATGTTTTATTCAATTAATATAATTTATGTCATTTTAATCATATTTATATGGAATATATATATATATAATATTTTACCATTCGAACATTTTCACATTAAAAACCGATTTTCCCATCCCATATCTAAGATTAATTTCAAAATAATATCAACCACTTCTGTGATTGGAATTTGAAAAAATGGATTAAATATTTTGAATCATACTAATATATATTTTTTCTAGTACGTTAAAATTATTATTTTTCAAAAATATTAGTGAACAAAATTAAAATGAAATAAAATGATTAAGGTGACAATGAATATACATTGTGGTTAAACATTGATATTAAGTACATAAATAAACTAGAAAGATTAAAGAAACCAAATTTATGGAAATATATAGACCAAATCCTACATTTTATAAAAAAAATTAATTATTGGTGGCAGATGATGTATGGGAGACCTCACATTAGTATTTACCTTTTATATTTACACAAATTCCACTTCTCCTCCACTATAATAAGGAACTCACCCCCACCCTTATTCAAACCTCTAAATTATTTTTTATCATACTAAAACTACCAAAATAGTCACCCAAAATCCCATCCATAATCCTAGAATCCTATCTCTTTTCTTAAAAAAACCACGAATGACTATTGGTACATATCAAATGGAGTTACTAAATGAATAGGTAATATTCTTCAATAATATCTTTTAATTTATTTATTTCTCTAATCCTAATTTATTATTATATCATAATTATATAATAACCAAAATATATTAAAAATAATGATATTTTTTAATCTAATATTCTATCCTACACCAAAAAACCCTTAAATCAAATGTGATACACAATCATCATTCATGGGTACAATGAGATATCACCATAGGTACCGATGTCATTAATTATTCCATTACCACATTTCATGGTTTGGAATAATGATGTATTTATATATTATATTATATATATATATATGATATTTATAATGTCTTTATTATTATTTAATTAATTTGTAACAAATATCTTTATTCCTTTTATGTTTTTGGGAAAACAATAACATTATTTCTGAATGTGGGGACTACAACCTGCTCAAATAGATGTGATTCATTCCCATGTTACATTGAATGTATTAAGGATGGGTTTTATAAAAAAAATATTATTTATATGAAATAAATATGATAATATAATTATTATTTAAATATATATCATTTAATTTTTATTCTTTTAATATGACAAGAATATATAAGCGTCGTTCATGCGTCTGTACGACCTATTATCTCAATGAACAGTGCATAAATTTAATATATTAATATAAATACTTATATAATGAATATATATGATATTTAAATCATGGATTAAAAATTTTAGATTATAAAATTATGATCTATGTATTCGAAAAAAAAGAAAGTCTACAAACATTCTAAAAAACATGTCAATTAACACCCGAATTAATGAGAATAATGAATGTGTGTTAATAAACGTGTTATGATGTATTATAAAATAATAACATATGATATTATAAATATAAATATGGTTATATAATAAATTGATAAAAAATTAAATCCTTTTTAAAATTGTTTAAATATCCTTCAACCACAAGGTAGCACAAAGTATGGGATTTTCATATCGCTTTTTGCATCTATATGTTAAATGTCATATTCACTACTTCCTTATTTTTTCTGGGGTATGTATGAAACATTTTGATTTATTAAATCATGAATTGTTTCATATTCATGATAATAAAATTTTTAATTAGATATTAATTACTTTTTGAGCATCAAATTCCAATGTTTTCACATTTATAAGGGAATTTCCAGTCTCACTATTATTTCGATGATACTTATTCCATATTCACGACTCATTTATTTTTTGTGGTGTATAAAATACCCTATGAAATTTTATATATTTAATCTAATTATTCATAGGAAATTATATGCCTTGTTTAATTTTATTCATTCATGGTTATAATGATTGAAATGTTTCAAATTTTTATGAGACACTTTGGAATGTTTAAACATTATATTCCCCAGAAATGGTACCAATGATATTTTAATGGAATTTATTTTCTTCATTGACAAAAAACATTATTAATAATATATTGGATATACAACATATTGATACCATCCTTATTCTTCCTCTGTGTGGTTTATGATTATTTTTACTAAGGATGGTATTTCCATTCAATTAAATGATTCATTTCTGTGGACCCCTTGAAATATTCACTAAACAATAAATTTATCCTCATTATCCATATCATTTTTCATGGATATTATTATTTCATAAACCATATAACATTTTTACATACGGTGTTTTAAATTTAATTTAATTTTATTGAATGAGTAAATATAGATAAATCGTTATTCTTTAGTTAATATTAATATTTTTTAAGGCACATTGTTTATGAATTAAATTAATTATTAGATATGTAAGGAATGCTATAGAAATGATTGACATGGTATGGGGACTGGTTAATGAAATCTCATAGATGAATAAGTTGTATCATTATAATAAATTAGTTGGTGATAAACCCTTATAGTTCGTTTCCAATCAAAATTAGAGTAGTTTAACTCTCTAGAGAATAGGTTTTGACGATATCGTGATTGATGTGCCATATACATGACGTCAGATAATTAAGCACTGCCTTCATGTAATTTATTAGGATACATTAGATTTTCACTATGAAAGGATATATAGATTAATTTCATTATCATTTTATTGATTAAATGGAATGTGTTTTCAATTATTTACCATTCCACAATGATTATGCCCATTTATTAATTATTACATCCATAGTACTTAACCCTTACTGGGCATTTGAGATCCCCCTTATTTTGTTTCGCTTTCACATGATTCTATGAAGTTTAATACTAAATATAGTATGTATATTATATATTAAATACTTTTATCCATGAATGAAAAAATTATTCCATAATCAGTGTATTCAGATTTAATGTAGGACCCATGTATATATCTAGTTTACCAAGTCAAATAAACTGATCATCCCATCGGGATTTGATTCATTATAATCATTCAAATGTAATGTAAGAATGAACTATATTTGGTCATGTTAGGGTCAGAGTGATATCCCTAGTAACTCAATGTTATCATAATCTCTTCCATTTAAATGGAACTTCCATGGGAAAAATAAGGTCTCCAACAAAAGTGTTATATCCAATCATGCTTGATTATGAATTTTACTCTTCCAAATATCTTATAACCATGATATTATGGTAACATAAATATCATTATTATTTTTATATTTTTTATATTAGTGGTAATAAAATTATGTACTCATTTTTATCAACATATAAAATCAAAATAATGTTATTATTGTGTTGTGAGGACGACAACATCCATGAAACAACATCATTTGATAGTCATTACCTCATTTTATAGAAGATATTAATATGGAAATTATGAATGAATATAATATGTAAAATATAATTATGATTAATAAATTTCAATTTAATATTAACTTTTCCCCCCTTTCATGAATTGTTGTATAGTAATTATAATAGTGTGTACATGTGTATTACGCCTCCATAATGAATATTTTTTCATTTAGATTTTCGTATATTTTAAAAAAAACTGTAATTTGGTTCACAATAATGAAATAATGAAAATATTATCTTTATGATTATTTAATTATGATATTATGTAAAAATAGACACCTCCATAACTATAATTTCAATTTGGTATAAATCTTGTTCAAGTTAGCTAAGATTTAACCACCTACCTGAAAAACGCTTTAAAATATTATTATGTTAGACTATGGGAATATGGAAATTAGAAATACAATAACATATTAAAACAATAAAAATTATTATATGGATATGTAAATTGTATATTAAATGTAAAAATTTTTATTAAAGGAATAATATTCTTCTTGAAAATTACTGAAATAATCCCTTATAGATTCGATTTTCACAAAATATATCCAAAACATATATTAAATGAAATAATAATATTTGATATAATTATAAGAGAAATATTACAAAACCTCATATGATATAAAAATAATGAACATGGTATCAAATTATGGTTAATGATATCAAAACTATAAAACATGTAAAAAATAGTTAATGCTATTAAAAACTAATGTTCATAGTATGATATTACTACATAATATAATAATCACAAATATTTATAATAATGATTATAAAGGGTAATATTTATGATTAACATTATGAAATAATATATCAATTTAGATCTGTTTTTTTTACATCAGGCTATAGTGTGCCCAACTTTTCAAGGAAGCAAGGTAGGTGTTTATGTCCTCGTGTTCACTTTTGTTGAGGTAAAATTTCATATTACACACCAATTTATTTTTAATGTAGTATATATACTACCCAAATGAATTTATTTGTCGTATATAATCCTTTTTCCTATGATATAAAAAATTATTTCCCAATATCTTATATATGTTCTTTCAATCCATTCACATCACATGTTATAAGGGCTTATTTGTCTCAAATTCTAATCCCTTGAGGAATTTTTATGCTATAGACCATGTTTCTATTTAAATGGTTTAAATAATTACCCATTAAAATTTTTATCATGATTCTATTATATTTAATGATATTAAATATTTATTTAATTTTATACCACTAACTGGTTTTCGATCGTAATGTTACAAATTTTGTATGGAATTTTTCGGACTCAAATCTCTTTATCTATTCATAACCACTCTTAATAAACTATAATATTTCATAATTTATATGTTATAACCTATGATTATTATTTTATGTATTTGAAAAAAAAAAATCTAGTTGAATTACCCTTGTTTTTTATATATAATTCAATGATTCAATTTTTATTATAATAAAAGTGAATAATTTAAATGAATAACTCCATTTATTACCCATGGTTTATCTTCTTCCATGTAAATAAATTCATTCAAACATATAATATCATATATGTTTTCAAATATAATATAAAAAATTTATATTTGTTTAATATTATTTATATCATTTAAAAAAACATTCTTGTTTAATGATGTGATTTTTTATTGTGTTCTTTCAATGTTGTAAAAAAGGCTATCCCATTCATCTAAAATAAAATGTTTCATCATCCAATAAATATTTTAATTTGTTAACCCAAATATATTATTCTATTATTAAATATCATTTTTTTAAAATATAAATATTTTCATAGTATTTTTATCTTCTATTTTTGAAAACATTATTTCATTTTCATGTTCCTTTTGTTAAATATTATTTTCTAAATTAGATGTTTTAAATTAATTTTCACATCCAATTTTTTAAAAAATTATGGGGATTATTTTAAGAGTAACCATTTTCAATCTATTTTTACCACTAAATTTTAAAAACATTATGTTTTTTAAGGATATTCTATTTGGAACTCTTTATAATACCGTTTTTCAAATGTCATACAACTTACTTGATTTAAGAATTATGACATCCATAAGGTACTTAGTTACTAAAACTCCATTATTTTTTTTATAAAATTTCATCTTTGAATTTCAAATTTCCCTGAAATTCCATTTTAAATTATTTTATCTTTTTTACAAATATGGAAAAAGACATTAGAATTATATTACTTCCATGAAAAGAATTCCATTAATTTTTTATAATAAAAGGATCTTTATGAAAAGGTACTCAAAACCATTAATTTTACAATGATTAATAAATATATTTTAAATATAATTTAATTATTTTGTTTTAATTATATTCAATATTTTCCACCAACATTCATGTTATGTTATATCTTTAACCCTTTTTTATTATTTTATTATAAGATAATTTTTGGTGCTCACATTTTCGATATCATGTGAATTAATTAATTATTTCATTTAGATATTTTTTTAAATCAATTTAATTTCCATCGGTTTTTATGAAATATCATTGTCTTATATTTGGATAATTTTTAAATCCCATTTTATTTCTACCAGTTATTTAAATGATGATTTGCAATGGGAATAAAAACCATTTCTTTATATATGCTATTTTTTACTAGGATGTTTGATTTCATGTGGCATATAAATGTGTAGATTATCAGATGGGTGGTAAATACAAACCCCTTCAATGAATTTAATATATTCTTCTATATCATTTGTTATAAATTTGATGTGTATAGTTTATAAAGTTATTGGTTCAAAAAGGGTGAGAGTTATGGTGTTATAAACTACATAGAATTTTATATGTGAACATGATAGAATGTTTCTGGGTTCCAAAATGTTGAATATGGTGGTGCTAAAATCTAATAAAGATGTTACATATATATAGGATAGAATGTCCATAGGTTAAGAATGGGTGAGTGAGATGTAGTTAATATCCACAAAAAATTTTACATGTGAACATTTTAGCAAGTTTGTGGGTTATAAAATGGTGTGTGTAAAACAATTAATCTATACAAACAATTTTAAATTTGAATATGATAGAAAGTCACTAAGTTCAAAATGTGTAAGTTTTAAGGAATTAATATATATGAATGATTTTATATGTGAAAATGATGGTGGTTATCCAGGTTATGGAGGATAATTAATCCAATAATTATAATTGGGATACGTTTGTTTGTTTCTATCATGTTCTTCCATGATTTCCTAATTAATAATTATTTTAATGTATTATTTTATTCTATTTAATATTCACATGTTATATAATTATTTATATTTTTTAATCCATTTTTTTTTATTTTATAGTTCCTTAATGATATTATTATGATCTTATTTTTTACTATCATATTTTATTAATATAATCCATGTTATTTCGAGATTTTATTATGCAATTTATATCATTATAATATTTTCCTTCATGTTTATAATTTAATACTTTATCATATGATATTTCTATTAACGATTATTTTACCTCAACCCCTTCTTTTATTTTAAATCCCCTGGTCATGATGATGATTATATTATCTGAGATGTCTATAAAGGGTCTATATGAACAAAGTTATGGATAAACCATTTTGAGTCTTATATAATATGATATTTATATAGGTAATCCAAATGATAGTATACTATTCATTTTTTGGGTTATGAGACTATTTGTGAGATGTATTATTGAAATAATGAGATTAATGTATTAGTTAATTCATGATTATATTAGTTTTCCTTAGTTTTTAAAAATTTATCATAATAACCACTGTGTATAGATGTTGAATTATTAACAAAAACTTTTAATTTTACATTTTTAACCCAATATGATTTTAATAAAAATGTTTTTTATGAAAACTAATTGTATTTCATTGATAACATTATTTTGATTTTTATATTTGATTAGTTCTCCCTAATATTTGGAAAATATATTTAATATAAGAAGATAACATATTTTAGCAAGCTATGATACTGTATAAATGTTTTATTATAACCACCATTTATAAATAAATTCTATAATGCAAGTATCAATACCAAATAAGGAAATAAGCATAGATGAAATAGTTTAAAAAAACTCAATATTATGGAAAATATTATTTTGTGGAAAAATATATGTTTCTTAAGTTTGAAATATTAATATCACTATAATTTCTACCCTATTTCCTTATATTTAATAGGACACCCATTGATATTTTTTTAGGGTTAAATATTTACAAAAATAATGATGTAACTTATTTATGTTTGTGAGTATGTGATGGCCCAACAATTGAATATATATTTTCTTCAAATTAATTATATGAATTCAATAGATTTTTCAAATGACAACACAAAGCATAAATGAAACAACAATATACGTAGATAAAATATAAATATTTTATAATTATTGTGAAAAACGTGGACATTGAATTAGTAGGAATGATTAGGAGTAACCATGTTATGAAATATTTATAGAAATAAAATAGTATCCACTTTTAATGTGAATTAAATTAAATTAATTTACACCAATCTACCAATAAGATCATTTATTATTTATAAATGTAAATTTTAATAAATATTTATATATTATCCATTATAAAATTTATTTCAACAAATATAGGATTAATAATGATAAAAAAATTATGGCGTGAAATAATAATATACATTAGTATTTGAAAATGAATTTTTCTTATAAAAACATTTTTTCATTTAATTTTATGACTTTATTAAAAAATAGAATTTATAATTATTATAATATGTATTTGAAAAAATTAATGTAATTTTTCTATTTCGAATAACAATATTAACAGAAAATTATTTTTTCCATTTTTTCTAAAATAATTAATCTTTATGTGAATAGTAAAAATAAGGATTTTTCTAAAAACAATCAATTTTAATATACAAGAGTTACTTAATTGTTTAAATAACCCATTTTATATAAAAAATCAATACTTAATACGTCAAATAAAATGTTAAAAATATTAATTTCAATTCTTAAAATGCATGTTTATGATTTTTGAAACACATGTAATATTTCACCCTAAATCTATTTTTAAGGACATATAATAAAAATTATGCATTTTGAATCTTGAAAAATTAAATATGACAAAAATTACTCACTATTTGGGTTTAAAAAGAAAATATTATTAAATAAATTCAATTTCATTTTTAGGTAAAAATATTATAGGACTAAGATTACTCTTAACCATCATAATAATAATAAAATAGTTTTTTTAAAGAATTGTTTCATTAATATAATGTAAATTTTTAACAGTAAATTAAATAAATATAATTTAAATTATTACTATAACATGCTTTTTAATCCTATTTATAATTATATTAACACACATTCAATCAATAATCAGTAGTAAATAAGTTTAAGAACATATAATGTTTAATAAGTCATTTTCTATGGAAAATAATTTTCTATGGAAAATAATTTTCTATTATAGATTTTAATTTTATAGTTGAATTTCAAATATTTATAAATATAATAATGAGAAATTATGATAAAATATAAGTTTAAATAATCAAAATTTGGTAATAGAATTTACCTTCCATATTTAAATAAGATAAACATTTCTTAGTTAAAACTACCTACCTTGGTAGAAAAATTAAAAAAGAAAAAATAAATGTCATTGAACATGATTAAAAAATGTGTGTGAAGTCATTGATGAGGCATCAACAACCCAATATCAACCCTAGTACATTATTATTGATTCATTTAATCATAAACAAGGAAATTTATGATGTTACTGTTGTGGTGTAAAGAGTATTCCCAAAAGCGACCTTTCTTCATTTATAAATTTGTGTCACTTTCACCACATTATTGTTGTAATTAACAGGAGAATTTCTATTAAAAAATGTCCTAAATTAAGTAGATATCTATGAGAAGTTCATTTCTCTATTGTAAGTATTACCTTCATGGATATATTTTCTCCTTAATAATTCTCATCCAAATATTTTGTATCCATATAAATATAATGAAATTAGTATTATTATTATATTGATACTTTATTATACGAATGTAATAACCCTAATTTTTTCCTATCTATCTGTTAAGAAAAACATAATTTTTGTTATTTTGTTGTGCGGACTACTGCTTAAACAGACTAGAATCATTTTTTATCATTATTTCCCTTTGTGTATAATAAATTGGTTATAATGAATTAATAAATATTATATCTATAATATAAAATTTATTAAGAAATTTCATAATGTCCTTTACCTTTTTCCCTCTCATTAGTTGAAAAATAATAACATGAATCATTTGTATGTGTATGTTATCACTTCCATGAATATTGATATTCGTTTGTCATAACAAACCACCATGGTTGGAGTTAAAAATATATTTAATATAAAAATATTATTAACTTAAAAATTATCATATAATGGATTTTATTAAACTATTTAATTTTTTCTAATATTTTTGTAATATATTTAGAGTTACAAAACAATTGAGTGAACATCCTCATGTAACAAAAATATTTCATAATAATATATAATAAATAAATATTATATGATAATAAGTGGTCCATATTATGTTAAAATAAGAATAATAATTTTAAAAAAAATTATTTAATAAATTTAAATTGATAATTCCCAATTTTTCGCTTGTGCAATGAGTGAATCTGTAATAAGGTAAAGGCTTTTTTGGCTCCATTTTTTTTGCATGATGACTATTATTATAGCTAAGTTTATTTTTTAATTTGTATCAAATATACCATTTGATTATTTATTCATAAATAAACCATATAAAATCGATTTACATTTTCATTTAATAATCCCTCCCTCATTATACATGATTTATTTTCAACTCAGGTTGTAACAGTTTTCTTCTAAATTCTTATAACATGATACATGATTAAATATTATAAGATAATTTATAATTTTTATGGTTTATATATTTCCCATGATTTTATTATATCATAATCCATTTTTTAACAAAGGAAATTACAAAAACATATTATTTTAATTGTTCTAATTACATTTGTTTCCAAAATAACAAAATTCATAAAGGTTTTGTCTTTAAATTTACTCCACTACATTGAATTTTCTTTTATGCACTTATGTTATTTTAAGTGGTGTGTATAATATCAATTTTATATGTAATATCATTAAAAAATTTATTAAAATTATTATTCTACTTTAAATTCAATATTTCCATCATTCAAGGGGTTTTCATTTAAATTTTTATTAAGCTGTAATTGATCTTTTATCCCTACATCGTGATTTGTCGATTACATGTACATATTATTTTTCCATCCTTTCTCAAATATTCTTCACAATTTACTATTAAATTATTTTCTGTATATTTTCCTTAGATATATACATATTTAGATATCCCATTCATTTCCGGGGTTATATATATTTTAATTCCATTTTAAATTCCAACATTTTGTAAACCCGATTTATGGGAACATTCGTATTTCCTATCGCAAAAAATACATCACCCAAATAATATTTATTTAAATGATAAATATCTTATGAAAATAAAATTATTTTATAGAGAACCCAATTGGTTTAATTATTGTTTTATGGAAATTATTAATGATATTCCACCATTAAAAATATCCTTAAATTATTTTATAATGCACCACCCATGTGGTTAATTTTTATTCATTCTTACCATAAATCCTTTCAATTATTTTTCTCAATTATATCTCTATGATCATGACCAATTTTTCCTTTTCAATCATGAATGTTAAAATGATTTAATTTTAGGTTCTCTTGTGAATCGTTATCATGTTTACTTTAGTTATAGAATGAATAATAATTATGAAACCCATTTTCATATTAGGGTTTAATCATGTTTATAATTTATATATGGTATATTTTCCACATGATTCAAAAAAAATTATTATTTTAATTTATGTGACTTTTGGGACTAGAATTATATTACCATCAAAATCATTGGGTTAATATTAATAAATCATGAGATGATATTTAAGGAATTAGGGAGTGATCCTAATCCACCACAAGAATTTCACACTTTATGATGATGGTCATAAGGGCAACCCTTGAATTTTCTTTATGATCCCATGTGATATATTATTTCTATATTTTTATGATTCCATGATTGTATTGTATCATTTTCTTACTCCATATTTATACTTTTATGATCATCCTCTTTATGAAACCATGCTATACCTTTTGACTCTCATGTTATGCGTTATTTTCATGTTTACACCCTTATTGGTCTTTCAATATCACCATTTTCCATATTTATTTTTCTTATGATAATGTATAATGTTTTAGAATATCTTTGAGAGTTACGATCAGAAGTGTTTTATTAAAAATGATGATGTTTTTATGTTTAAGATGATTTATATGAATGTATAATCTTTCAAATACCCTATACCTATAAATACATGGATCGTATTACTTGGAAGGTATTTTATATATAATTAAATTATTTTTATTGGGGTCTTGTAATTCCACAAATTAATTGGAAAATAGATGAATTCCTATGCCTAAAACCAATTTTATATCATCAAAAATCCTCTCTAGTGACACTTTTAGATGGCCTTTAATACCAGAGTGGTTTTATTCCTTCTAAGTGGGAATAAATAGTATTAATCTCACATTCCTCACAAATATTTTTATGATCCTCATTTTGATAGTAGTAATGGGTGGTGATTTTTTTAATGTGTATCATTTTAATTGAGAATAATTATAAACAATACATTTTCCCATCCCTCCTCCTTATACTCATCTATATGAAAATCCTCCCTTAAAAAGCAATAATATTTTAACTTATTTAGAAGGGAGATGGGTTCTATGGACGTTAACACATTCAAAAAATCATTTTTAGAAACCAACCAAGCCATGATGGTTTTAATAATAAATAATTTTTTATACGAAAACGTGTTTATGTTAATGAAATTCTAAAACCCACTGTAAGAATCAACCAATTTACAAAAGTTTCAAATAGTTCTCCAAGTCAAACATTGGAACTCATATATTGGAAAACCATTTGTCATATAATTCGATGAAGTAAGATATGATTTCAGAACCCGAGGTTTAATATATTCATATTATAAACATTATATGTATATATACACATGCACATATGTACACACACTAATTAATATATATATATATATATAAACATATCTATATGAATATATATATATTCCATTACATTAATTACCATAGAAAAAACCAAGAAACACAATTAATGTCCCACAGCATGACATAAAAATTCCAATTGAATTTAGTAATGTCTCAAAATAGTTATAATCTAAAAAATCACAATATTACCTAATTAAACAACTCATATAAAGGATCAAATGAAATTCATCATTTAAAAACCAAAAATCATTGAATCAAACCCATTGTAATTTTAACAAAACATAGGATTTATATAAATATATAAATAGTCAACACAACACATAAACGTTTGAAAATAAATAATAACATTTTCAAATAAAACCTCTACTTCATATATAATAACAATCCCCCTTATAGATTTAGAAACATGTTATATTTAACAAAAATATTTTTAGGAACATTCCAACAAAATCAATATTAAATATAAGGGAATGGTATTGTAATTAAAAACTATAACACTTACGAGTGGCATAATATCTTATAATATGAACTGGATGAGGAATTAAATCATGACATAGATGCCTAAACATCAAGAGGAATAATTAATTTGGAACAAAAAATGACATTGGGTTTCATCAAATAGGAATCCTAGACTTTGTAGGAAGGATAAAAAAGATAGGTAGGAGGAAACCCAAAAATGGATAATAATTCTTAAAAATTAGATACGAAGTAAGGAAGAATATTTCATGGAGCCCCTTCATGATCCTTAACCAAGTGGGATGAATAGTGGCCAATTTATGTTTTTATTTTAAAACATGTATTTTGGGAAAATACAGTTTATGGCATCTATAAAACTTATGTAGTATACCTAACCATGCACCTACAATGTTACCTTATTAGAATCACTTAGATACTTGTATGGATTCGTTAAATAGTTTGGAAAACTATACACCAACTATGAAAAATATATCTATAAAAATATACAGGGATTTAAAAAAAATTCATGATTTTCACAATATTTGTAGGGTCAACATTCATCCAGCAGTTAGAATAAAAAATTCTATATTTTAATAGAGACTCAACATGAAGAATGAGGAGAATTTCATATAATAATATATATATATATATATGATCTATTTCTGACACCCTAATAATGAATCAAGAATCTAATGGCTTCGTGCGGTTTACCACAACATTATAACAATTCCAAAGACTTATATACAGATATAAATGATAATTATCACTCAATAAAAATAAATATATATTATGAGACATTTCACTCTATAATATACCTATAATATAATAAGAATTATGATCAATTATTATTTGGGAATTTTGTACAACACGTTAATAATGTCTTAAGAAGCTTAATAGTGTCTGGTGCACCAGTACTGAATGGATACCAAGAAGAATCTACTTGAATTTTCCAAGAACATTTTATATATTGGATAATAGGATCCATGATTTCCAATCTAGGGAATAATATTGAACTTATACACTCTCATGAATCTAATGATATCTATGAAAATAAATCAACACTACCACACATATATTTCATTTTATGGAATAAATTACATATTGAAATTGGAGATATAGGATAAGAATTTAGATCCATTAATAAATATGAAGGCTATGTGGGATATACAAAGTCTAGGATACTCGTAAATATTCTCATTATCCTATGTCTAATAAAATCATTGAATATTTAATGAAAAATCCATGTGGATGAAAATGGTGTAGATAGAAGGAGGAATATCATGGGAATTTATTATTAGTTTCAAAATAATGATTGAGAATGATCTGAACACCAAAAACATGTTTTTTGTTTATAAAATATGTAAAATGGGGCTTGGGATTAAGATTTTTAATAATAATGATTAATCCATATGTAGTATAAAATTTCATTTTTTATGTATTTTCATTCTATAATTTTAATTATTCACCCTTAATTAATTCTCCATTATCATGGGCAGAGGAAAACATGTGATAGATCAAATAGTGATCTGTAGAATATTTATTTATTGGAATATATATATTCATATATCAATTAGTTCTTCATCAATTTTCTTGCAATGATATTTCATATGGAAATTTGATGGTGGTCGATAATAATATCGACCACTACACCTCATGGAAATTTTTTCTCTATGTTATTTTTATATTCATAATTCTTCTATTATATTTCTCTATTACCAGAAAGCTTAGTCCGAGGAAAATCCCCTAACAAGGTATTAAAATAATTTTAATGTTCAGAAAACAGGCACCACAAAACCAAAACAAAGACTACATACCGTCACTGTCCAACCCAACATCCCCTCCCCGAAGAAAATTTTTATCCACAGTCGATAATTCCCATGAATGTATCTATTAGGGCTAGTATTCATTAACTAAAATTGGTTTCTCCAGATTACATGTATTGAGAGAGGATGCGTCGATAGACTTTATTAGGGTACTACTACACACTTCATGAGTTTATAAAAATTCCATATAAAAATACGTTGTTAGTGTGTTATAAAATCTTGTACATCAACCTACATATTGTAACAGTGTAGTTGTTAGTTCTATAGACTACCATTGAAGAAATATTTTTTAAATCTGTATATTTACAACATTTATTGAATGAATCTAGGTAAATCTGGAATACCCATTGTATTTCTTTGTCTAACATTAATAATTTTCAATTTTATTTACGTATTTCACAAACCACAACAACACTATTTCTTTTCATTTAAATAAATAAATACATAAAAGAATAATTAAGTTGAAGTGGAGGTCTATTGTGTGATTTATAGCCTCTCTAATTTATGATCCCATGTTCACACAATAATATTTATCTTAAGAATTCATAAACATTAAACTAAAAATGAGAATATATAATAGGATTACACATTACACATTTTGATCCATTTTCAAGAAAGGAAAAAAATTCATATTGTGTTTCCTATAATATTTTAATTTCATTATTTTCTATATTTTATATTTCCATTCAATATCACATGTTAATAATTAAATATAAATTTTGTGGCAAAAATGATATATTGTTATATATGTTTTGATGGGAATAGAAATTATCCATTAGACTATGAGTATGATGAACAAATTATTCCAATTAAATAAGAAAACAAAATATAATATATGAGTTATAATATAATAGGACCACTTGAATAAACATAGAGAAACTAAAATACCCAAAATTATATTATTTAAATTTTTATATTCTCATATTGAATATTAATATGAGGTTCTAATGAGGGTTATCATTTAAATTACACATCATTAATCTCATTATGATGTTTTCATAGAGACACTAGGTGAGGACAATGAGATTTAGACTAAAAACATTGATTTGTAAAATTATTCTATTAAATTAATTTTTTCAACTTTTTTTACCATTATATGTTTACATATCACAATAATATTTTCATTTTATATTAATTAAAAGTTATACTTTCTCGTATTGATTATTTGAATAATTCAATAAACGAAGTTTTAGAATTTGGTGAGAGGATGGCATAGCCAATTTAGAAAACTTCAATAAAGAAATGGATTTGGTAATGAGATGAAATACCAATAAAAGGTAATGATTTATTATACTATATATTAACCACTAATAAATAATAATATAGGTCACATAGTTGATCCCATGGATCCCCATTATGAGGAAAATGTGAAACTATACCATCTCCCACCTCTATAATTCGATTTTTTTTACCAGACCAGGGGTGGACAAAAATAAACTAGTCCGAAAAAAATCAACAACCATTTCAAGAATAAGATAATAATAATGTAATTGAATTGGTTTATTATGTTACATATTACTCATAAGCTATCATATTGGTCATATTCTAGATCCAATGAAAAGTTATAGACTATGATAAATGAAGCTCCTCATTGGTATTTTAACCCAATATTTCATTCCCGTTTTTCTTTCATTTCAATTTATTATAAATATATTTCATATATTATTTTTATTATATAATTCAAAAAAATATTATATAGTATCATTACTGAATAACCACTAAAACATAACCATGTATTATCCATAAAATACTTTTTTTGATTTATGTCCATATTTTTTTGTGAAAATTTCAAGAACATGATTCAAAAGTGGTAGTCTGGTCTCTTTATAGGGGAGGGATAACATCCAGTCATTAGTTTTTCTATTACAATATTGAATCATTATTTTTTTTAATATACTAATAGACTTGATCTCTTAAAAAAATTATAATTTATTGTTATCACTTGAGAAAGAAATAATAATTAAATCTCATTTAGGTTTACTATATTAATTCTTGAATATAATATATTAATGACCATTATCATTACTGGTTTTTTCATGTACATATATAACAATTTAGGGATCAAAATTATACTATAATTCTATAATTATTATGAACATGAGTAAATTGAGAAATTATATATTTTTTATAATTATAATAAGATTATTTTTAATTGGTTGTCTGGTTGGAAATGAAAATCCATAAATAAGAATTAAGGGAAATATAACTGAAAAATATCCAAACAATATTCCTTATATTGAATATTATATTTATTCATTGATGATTAATTCAATTAATATGGTTTAATTCTAAATTAGACACACTAATTGATTATTAAAATGAATATTTTGGATAATGCAAATTAAAAAATATTGATAACTTTTTTTTAATAGTGATTAATAGAAAGAGGAATAATGAACTAAAATAAATAATGATTTGATAAAAATTTAACATTTTTTTATATCTTGAATCAATAAAGGATGAATTATAATAGTTTATAATGATATTGAAGGAGAGAAATTTTAATAATTGTTTACTATTTTAATTTATGTCAATTAATATCTTATCACATGGTAATCAATTAACCTCATCCCAAACATGAATGTAATTTAATTCCATGGGAATTTTTTTATTGAGAGTAATTACTCAAGGAAATGTAATTGCTCATGGGTACGAGAAGATTATTAGTAATAATATATTTTTATTTTTTTATCATTCATAAAAATATTTTATGATTAATTTCAATTTATTGAATTTTTTTGAGGATTCTAATAATTTTTTATAATAATTGATAAACATGACTAATATGATGTATTTTGGTTTATTATCGTCTATTTTTTGAATTAATGATTATATCCATGAATTTATTAAAATATTAAGTCAATTGATATAAGGATGTTGTTTTTATATGATTATTTTATGTAAATAAATGGTATTATATGAATAATATTGATGGTTGTTATCAATTTCAAGGGGAAATGTATCATGTGTTAGAGATAAAGGATGTGTTTCATATCCAATGATTATTGGGTAAGAATCTAATGAAGGAAGAGATAACTAATGTATTCATCACTAATACATGATAGAACATCAAAAAACCAACACCATACCATATTCACCCATAACTCTATGTCATTTCTAGTGGAATTATCAGGATTGTGATCAGTCTCCAATTCCCCCATGCATGTCAGTGCATACTAAAAAATATGTCACATTAATATGTGTTATAATAAATTTTGTTTGGGGGATCATAACATCATATAAACACACTTGAAACTTGCATAACAGAATCTATGGAATAAAATCTAAACCCACACTACACTAATGCTTCTTGAGAGAAACAATATTTTCCCCTCTAGACAATGATAATAAAGATATTGATCAGTAATCCATTTTGTCTCGTGAATCCAAAATATGTAATGAAAAAATCCCAACACATTCAATCTTAAATTTCGTCTAAAATATTCCACAAAAAATGAAAAGAAATACAAACACTATGAATTTAGGTTTATTGATGAATATAAATACCATGCTTCTCATATTCAAACTCAAGGGGACATGTAAAAATTAATTCCAACTATTTTATGTCCAAATTGTGTAAACTGTCAATGAAAATGTCATATTGGTGAAAATAGTGGAATGAGAAGGAGGATGTCATGACAATTCCATAGCGGCACATTCCATGACTACCCCAAGTCATCATCCACAGTCCAAGGGTTGGCGACTAGCACCAGAAAGGAATACCACTAAAATGGGAATGCATTCCCTTTAAATATGTAGAAACACACAATCCACGAACATGAATAGATGCAACCACGTGATATAACTATAGTAATAAATGTGTTTACTGAATGTAAAGGGGGCCTGAATAAATGCCCAACTGAAAAGGTAAAACTAAAACATAAAAAAAGAAAACAGATCATCTGACCATCCACCAAGGATTCTACAGGATAGGTAGGTATAGCTTGTCTCCACAGCTCTCCTTGTCAACCATCACTACCGTCATCCGTCAGGTCCTAGCTCGCCATTTCTCAATTAAGGATGCTCGTTGTTTGTACAAGACACAACAAGGTGTGGGCAAAGCCCGTGCATGGCTGAGTATAACAACACCATGTAGGGACCCCGGTACCCCCGAATGACTCTCAGAATTCCTCAATGGAAAACTAAAAAGAATGATCTCAATCACAAATCACAAAGAAAAAGGCTCAGCTCAAAACCCAGGTATAACTAAATTATAGAATTACATATTATTAGTTGTAAATATTGATTATCTTATTCTATCAAGAGGAATTGTTGCTGACCATAAAGAGTCTGACCCAGACAGGATTGATATGTACTAAACCCCACTTACACACATAGGATATGATCTTCCTATGATCGATATGTACTAACCCACGCTGAACCACACAGGACCTGACCCACACAGTATCTATAGGTACTAACCCCCACAAGAACTGCATAGGATCTGACCCACACAATATATGTATGTCATTGAGCCACGACTGGCAGCTCTAAGGATGGTCCTCATCGGATTTCACAATGTTGATCCACACAGGGTCCCTAGAATTTTGATCCACATAGGGTCTCTAGAATGATGATCCACATATTGTCGCTAGGTGCTGATCACCACATGATCTCTTGGTGCTGATCCCCACAAGATTCCTAGGTGCTGATCCACACAGGTCTCTATGTGCTGATCCACATATGTTTTCTAGGTGCTAATCCATAGAGGATAACTAGGTTCTGACCCACATCGGATTTCTCAGTACTAACCACTGCATGATCTGTCCCAAACCTCCATCTCAAAAAAAACCCATGGATTCCTGCTCATAGCACCCTTGATTTTGGGAGAAACCACTTATCAAGACATCAGGAATTTTTTAAATGGAACAAAGTCCCACAAAGATGTTACCCAAATATATGTCACATTATAAGGGTTCCACAGCAATTGACAGTGTGTCAACCAGACACCCGATCTGTAAGTTATTGGCATTTTAGTGCCGAGGGACCAAATGGATTCGTGGTTGATCCAACCTAGATTTCTCTAATCCGATAAAAATATATCATCAAGTATATCAAAAGAATATTCTCTCTCCAAATACCCCACCTATGTAGACAGTTCGTCAAACAAATGCTGGGTTCGCAAGATTTGACAATTTGAGTGTATCAGGGCCCGAGAGGGGTTTGGGTCCTATCCGACCCCATTGGGCCGACCCGACCTGACCCAGTCTGGGGACAACCGACCGGTACGTGGCCCAACCAACTCCTACAATCATGAACTGGCCTGGACTAGCCCGGTTGGGTGAGGCTTCGGCAGGCTCTTCCCACTGGGCCACAGCTGCGCAGCCCGCCGGTTGGTATGACCAGCTTGGCATCGCACGATCCGCCTCCCGAATGGCTAAAAGAGCCATTCTTCTCATTCTATGGTAGATCTAGGTGGATCTACTTCATCACCCCCATGAAACGTATATAACAGTTCTCCTTCTTCATTGTTGATTCGTAGTTGTGTCCTACTCAATGTGGTGTGCCGCCTCCCTCCGGCCGACGAGCACCAGCGGGAATTCTTTGGGCCACTGGGTGGGATCTGTTGGTCCGCTAATCCTTCCAGACACACCTATAAGCCTATTGGGATTCCCCCATCGTTTCATACCTCTCGGTGTTTGATTTCAGTCAAATTTTAAAAATCTTCCCCTGAAGAATGCAATATGAACGAAGCAGCGGTTGGTCCAGCCTTGTTCGTTTGGCTCGTTCCCTATGTGGTAGCATTATAAGAAGAGGGGATAATTTAATCAACAATTAATAGACTATAATACTTCCAAAAATCATCAACCTTTTCAAAAATTAGTAAAAGACACATTTCATTTAAAATTTTAATAACAAAAAACCTACCTCGAGAACTGTTGGATAATGTCGCGGTCGTAGAGGGAGAGGAGTCCTTGTTGGATTATGTCGTCGGTGTTCTTCGATCCTAGATCATTGCCACCTGAGCTTCCATACTCAATTGGTGTATGTTGTCGCACTATTTCACCAAAGGTCCCTCACTTGGTGGAGCTTTGTCGAAAATCTCAACCCGAGCCTCATTTAAATAGAAGAAGATTGATGATTAACGCACCGATAAATTAATGAAGCTCATTAATTGACATAATTAATGTTCCACATAAATTACCAGATGGGTGGTTACATAATCAATGTGTAACTGGGAATTTATTATCCCATATTAAAAGTATGACCACCTTATTGGTCCAGGCCACTTCCACTCAACATGTTCTGGGAAAGAAGAAATAAAATAACAATTTATGTTATTTTATTATTTATTTAAATGTCGCAAAAACTTATATTTTCACCGGACCAATAGTGGTAAATGTTAATCCCCCCTTAAGTGAATCCCAACACTAAGGATTTAATAGTTTCCATAGATTTTTAATCCTAGAACCAGTTAAAAAGATAGAAAATGCCACATGCGCGTTCCCTGAATGTACCTTAAAAATGTTTTAAAAATTATTAACACTCACCCTCAACCTACATCGGTCAGGGTAAGGCACTACTTAAGGGAAATACACCCTCAATAGCTCAACGGTACTCTCATATTTCAAATATGTGTTACAGTTTAGGAGTTAATGAATTTTACAATAACATAATTGATACTTAATTAATTTATTTACAGCCAAAAACTATTTACACTGTTGGCCCACGCCGACCAAGGATAGATTCGGTCTAATGAAATCATACCCTCATGAGTTCAGTGATGGTATCAAAATTTTAATCTAAGTCACTATTCATTAGTTATAAGCATTTAAAAAATAAAATAATTTTAATTAATTATTTTATTTACGGTTATTCCATTTTTGGGTTTTCTCACTAGAGGCCTACGCTGACTAATATTAAGTCAGGCCTAGGGTAAAACTACCATCCTAAACACAACGGTTCCCTCAGATATCTGATTCAAGCATCCGTTTAAGAGTTATTCATCTTTTTCAGTAAAACTACTCACACGTGCTATTTAATACTAAACATTTTTTGATGGATCATTTTGGGCACTCCGAGCCTCGAAATAATGTGCTGTCAATTTTCATAGACTCATAATAATCCCATATTAAAAATTATATGGAATTTATGTGTCATTACTTTCTCCCCACCTTAGGGATTTTCATCCCCAAAAAGATACAAATAATCTAGGGGGAAAAATGCTGGTACATAACATGTATTTGAGCCTCTCATTCCCATGTTCTCCCCTATAGGTTCCCGTGTTGCTAATGAACTCTCACCTGAAGAATCAACCACTCATGAAGGACCCTCTCCTATCGATCCTCTATCTCTATTGGGAACTCCAAAAATGTCACCACATCATCGATGTCCAGCTCACATCAGTCAATAATGTGCATTGGATTATGCATGTACTTCCTCACCTGTGACACATGGAAATCATTAATCAATTTTTGCATCTATGGGGGAAGAGCTAGATGATATGCCAGCTCGCCGACTCCAGTGAGGATCTGGAATCGTCCTTTGAAAGTCTTAGATAGCTTACCACACAAGCCAATCCTCCATAATCCTCATAGTGGAATGACCAATAGAAAGACATGGTCTCCCTCCTCAAAATCCAAGGGTCATTGTCTCTGGTTGGTATAAGACGTATGACGGGTTTGTGTTGTATCCATTATCTATTGGATGATCTGTACCATCGCTTTGGTATCATGCATAAGTGTTGAATCCCTTGTGTTTTTCCCGCATAGAGGTGATCTGCATATTCTCCCATAGAAGGCCTCAAACGGTTCCATGCCGATGTTGGTGTGATAATTTTTTTTATGAAAACTCCATTATGGGCATTTGATCCTCCCAACTGTGGACGAAATCAAGGACACAACCACGAAGCATGTCCTCAAGTGTCTTTATGGTCTACTATGTCTAACCATCTTTTTTAGGATGGAAGGCAGTTCTCAAGCATAGGCGTGTCCCAAATACCTCCAGCAATCCCTTCCACAAACGGGTTGAAAAACATTCATCACGTTCTAAGACAATCATCGTTGGAACTCCACGCTGTCACAGAATCTCTTAAGCATAGAGGCATAATAAGCCCTCTACTGATCCCTACTCACAAATGGGTAGGAAGTGGGATAACTTTCTCATTCAGTAAATAATCACCTAGATGGAATCGTGGAAGCTAGACATAGGTGGTAGCCCCGTAAAGACAACCATAGATATACCATCCCAGTTCCACTCTGGTACCTCATGTGGTTGCACTAAGCTACCTGGTACCAGATTCTTGGCCTTCACTTGATCACATGTGAGGCATCACGACATGAACTCTGCCACCACATTCATTATCCCAAGCCACCAGTACTGACGTTGTAAGTCCTGGTACATCTTTTCCACTCAAGGATGTATCGTTAATGGGGAAATATTCAACTACCTCAACACCTCCTCTCGTAGCATTACTAGTACCATGGTGTGTCTTTTTAATAAGATTACGTGCTCCCCACCTTCAAAAAAATAATTTAGTAGCATCTCCTTAGGATATCTGAGTACATCGGGCCTCGCTTTCTATGTCCCCTAGCAGTGCCTCCCAGACCCTCAGATGGAGTGGGGGAGTAACATTCATCGACTAGAAGAAAGTTACTCCTTCTCTATCCACAAAGGATTACTAAAACTCAGCTATCTTCTCTATCGCCTCACTCAAAAACTGCAGGACAGACCTCCTACTGAGTTTTTTTGCTACTACGTTTCCCTTCTTAGGAATGTAGAATATCTAGAATTTAGAGTCCTGGTGGAAAACCAACATTCATCATTTTCTCAAATACTGAAAAGCTTATGGGTACCTTTCCATCCACATGAAAGGCTAGCCCTTTTAAATTAATGGTGTGTCATTAATCCTTTGGTATTGGTTACTCATTCTCCACATCCACTTGGGTAAAGTGCCAGTAATCCACACATAACATCAAACACAGGGTATTACTATGTCCTTCTTCTAAAAGCCCCTCAACTATACCCTAGGCTCATGGATCTCTATGGGATCCATCTGATATGTAGTTGTAGATATCAGTTTTGTCCCTGTGTACATTCCAAAGTAGAATTCCATATCCCCATGGGGATGTAATCCTAGAAACTTCAATAGAGAGGATGTTACTGCACTCTTCCACTACTGTTGGGAACTGAAAATTCAAACTCCTCCTACCATGATTTTAAGGCTAGCCTACTCAAGAGTGATCATATGTACCCTCCTTTGCATGAATTTATTCCATGCTACAAGGGTATCCTTTTTAATCGTCTAAGGAAAACCAAATTCCAACGCTATAGATATACCACATCACTTTTTCCAAAAATAGTCAATCTAGGTATGAACTGTGGATGACCCATCCATACCTACACTAACATTGTAATTCATCAACACTGCCTCAAAGTGGTTCCAACTGAAACTCTCACCTCAAGGGTCAGATCAAACCATTGTCATATGTGTGATTATTAAGTCTCCACACATAATTCTCTATAGATATAAGGGTCATGTCAATGGTGTAACCAGAAACACAAGGACTTGAACAATATTTATGATAGGAAGGAATGATTAGTACCTATGTCTATTAATATGACAGCAAGTAGTAGACATACACCGTACCTTAAATAATTCTTTGAGACCTTGGGTCACAATCATTGACCGCATGCAACTTCTCCCTTACCCTAACCTCAAACTCCTTGAGCCTGGTGGGGAGAACATTGGGGTGGTGGTTTTAACATGGAGAAATTTATATCACCTCATGCTGCTCTCATAGATCCACTTCCACATCTTCTACCCTGCAGTTTCATTTCCTCTTTCACATCCAATTCCTGAATCATTTTACACATCCATGTCTCTTAGACTGGCATTAGTTTCTTGATTTCTCACTACTAACATTCAATGGTTGTATATCCTCAACCAATGAACATTCATCCAAAAAGGTTCCCTATAGCACCCTAACATAAGTAGGAATGCACATACGAATATTTCCATATCAGATGACCCAAAACACATCTCTCTCAGAGGTCCGATCCCTGATGCTCTATTCATATCATATTCCTTGAGTACATAGAATAGTCGGTACACCTAGATGAATAGTTATATATCGACATGTCATCCTTACAAATATATAGGAGATCTTGGGAAGACATACCCCCTTAGATTTTTATGTCATGATAAAACTTCTCTGAGGAAGATTCTCAAGCTCTATCCATGGAAAATTCATATCATCATAAGATATGGGTAATATAAATCCTACCATCACCTAGTTGATCCAAAAACAATTCTCACTACCCAGACTGTCATCTGGTCTAATTTTGCACTGACTATATGGAAACTCGATCACCACCTCAAGTCACACCTCCTTTTGTGAGATGGGATCTCCTTGGATCCTTAGGGGTAACATTCACTAAAACATGTGTAAAAAATGAGCCTACATGTGTCCCATACAAGTAGAACCTGTAGTAAATGATGACCAATGGGCAGTGGTATCGCTAGAAAACTACCCAAAGGTATTATCATGAGAAAAAGTCCTTATACCGAAGCCTCATCACTTTGCATACCATCCTTATGGACATGCTTTGGAATCCTTGTAGGTTAAATGTGTGGCGGCATCATGAATGAGAATCTATATGGACCATGATCAATATTTTATACATGGTGATCTGAATCAAGTGGGTCAAAATAAAAAAAAATCAAAACACACGCAAATAGTGTTTTCTTGTACCAAGTTGGAAATAATAATTTAGGGTCCTTCTGTATGGATACGTTGGCCACCACACCAACATTGGACTCCCCAAACTGAAACCCAAACACAAGACACATAGAACTATTGGTTCACTAAAAACATAGACTCTTAGTTCTTCTGGTAGAACCAACCTCCTTTGATACCACTCTGTCACAACCCGTCCCCTAGGGCCTGTGTCGTGACTACACCAAGCCTGCCTTCCATAGGCCAAGGGTTGGAGAATAGAACCTGAAAGGCGTATCCTTAAAATGTTAATGAATTTTCCTTAAATATTTACAAACAAAAAAATCCAATAACATGACATGATACAACAACGTGATATAACTGCAGTATTAAAAGTGTGTAATGAAAGAAAAAGTGGTCGGAATACAAGACCAATTAAAAAGTTACAACTACAATAGAAAACAAAAAACCAATCATGTGACCATCCACCATGTATCCTACCTAAATGGTATATACAACTCATTTCCATAGATCTTTACATCAACTGTCACCACTGTCCCCCATCAGTTCATAGCTCCCCAAGTCTTAGTCATGGTTCCACGTTATATTCACAAGACACAACAAGGTGCGGGAAAAGCTCCTGCATGGGAGAGTATAAAAATACCCAGTAGGGACCCCAAGACCCCTGAAGGTCTCTCAGAATTACACATAGGAAAACCAAAAATCCAGATCTCAATCACAAAGCATAAGAAAAAAATACTCAGATCAGAAACCAGGTATAACTAATGTACAAAAATACATATGATTAGTCATAAATCATGATCATCTTATACTGTAACAAGGAACTGATGCAGACTATACAGAGTCTGACCCCCACAAGATTAATAGGTACAAACACACAATGACCCACAAAAGATCCGACCTGCCCATGATAGATAGGTACTAACCCCGACTGACCCACATTGGATCTAGCCCACCCAGTATCGATTTTTACTAACCCCCGCAAGGACCACACATGATCTAACCCACACATGACCAGTATTTCGATGATCCATGATGGGTCGCTCTAAGGATGGTCCTCGTTGGGTTGCACACTACTGATCCACATAGTGTCTCTAGAATGTTAATCCACACAGGGTCACATGAATATTGATCCACACAAGGTCACTAGTTATTGATCCACATAGGATCACTTAGTGCTGATCCACATAGCATCACTCAGTGATAATTCACACTAGATGGATAGGTGTTGATCCACACAGTGTCTCTAGGTTCTAACCCACACAAGAACCCTCGGTACAAACCTCTGTATGTTCTGTCTCCAACCTGCATCTCATATCTAGCCACTGGATTCCAACTCATTTAATGCTTGATAACAGGAAAAACCGCTCCTCAATCCATAGGTCATTTTTCAACCAGAGAAATGTCCCATGAAGAAGGTACCCAATGATATTTCATGTTATATGGGTACCAACGCAATAGAAGGCACGTCAACTGAACTCCCTGTCTGTACCTTATGGGCAGTTTATTTAAGAGGTCCATGTTGGATTTGGGGTCGATCTAACCCGACCTACACCAATATTCTCCAATTATCTCATGGAGTATCTCAAAAGTATCATCTACCTCATAGGATCCCAGTGCAACATACTGTTTATCAAACGAATGTTTGGTTCCACGATACTACCTTTTCAGCGAATCCGGGACCGAGAGGGGTTCGGGTCATGTCCAACCCGGGCCGACCCTGTTTGGGCCATCCCGACCCAGTTCAGACTGCACTGACTCAGTTCAGGTTTGACCAATCCTACCCTGGCTGGATTGGGTCATGGCCACTCGGCCCACCGGTTAGGGCAAATCATTCAGTGGTCACAAGGTGCACCTCCCAAACAGCTCAAAGAGTTGTTCGAATCATTAAATGGAAGCGCCAGGTGTCGACGCCTCATCACTTGTGGAGCCCATAGAGAGTTGTTCCCCTCCTTCTCTATGGATTCATAGTTGTGGCCTACTCACCGTGGAATGCGAAGGCCCGCTAGCTCCCACCGTCATAGCAAGCTGAGAGTTGGCCGCTGGTCCATCCACCTTGGCATTGAGCGGTGTCACCACCTTGACCTGCTAGCGCCGCTACATCCGTTCAATGACGGATGGTTTTCTGTGGGCCACCAGATGTGATCTGGCAGTCCGTTTATCCTTCTGGATGCACATACGAGCCTCATAGAATACCGCTTTCATTGCGTACCTCCCGGTTTCCTCTTTTCGTCATGTTGGAAAATTATGCCCTATAAAACATAACATAAATGAAGTGATGGATGGGATGGCCTTGTTCTCTTGGCCTATACCCTCCTCATTAGCATTATAAAAAGCGGGGAAAATTTAATAAATAATTAATAGGCTATAATACTTCCATGAATCATCATCCTTTTCAAGAATGAGTTAACGAAACATTTCATGTAAAATATTAATAACAAAACCCCAACATCGAGAACCATTAGATGATGTCACAGTTGTGGTTGGAGAGGAGTACTCGTTGGATGATGTCTTCAGCATTCCCTGATCCCATATTGATGCTTCCTGAGCTCTTGTCCTCTATTGGTGGAAGTTTCCATAGTATTTGGCCAGAGGTCCTATGCTTGGTGAATCCATGCCGAAGACCACAACCCAAGCCTCATTAAAATAGAAGAGGATGGGTGTTTAACACACCAATGAATTAATGAGGATCATTATTTGACATAATTGATGTGCCACATTAATTAAACATGGGGTGGTTATGCAACCAAAGGTTACTTGGGAGTTTAATATCCCATATTAAAAGTCTGACTACACTATGGTCCCCACCACGGCTGATTAATAAGTGTTTGAAAAGAAAATAACAATTTATGTTATTTTATTATTTCGTTAAAAGTCTCAATAACTAAATTTCACACCTGACCAAATATGGTTAATATTTTTCCTCCCTTAAGTGAATCACTGCACTGTGGATTATATGGTGACCTCAAATTTTTAATCTGAGCACTAGTTCAAAAGATATAAAATTTTTCCTTTGCATTTACTAAATATACCATAAAAAATTTGAAATCTTATTAACAGTCATCCTTGACCCACACCGGTCAGGGTTAGGCATTGCCTAAGGGAAGCACACCCTCACGAGTTCAACGGTACTATCATATTCTTAATCCGAGTTACTATTTAAAAGATAATGAATTTAAGAATAAAATAATAGTGACTTAATTATTTTATTTTTGACCAAAAACTAACATCCACTATTGGCCCATGCTGGTCAGGGATAGGTTCTTCCTAAGGATTGAATACCCTAATGAGTTTAGCGGTGGTCACATATTTTTAATCCAAGTCACCGTTCATGAGTTATAAGCATTTATAATATAAATTAATTTTATTTAATTATTTTATTTATGGTTATGCTATTTTGGGTTTTTCTAAATATAGGCCTGGGGAGACTAATCATAAGTCACTCCTAGGGTAAAACTATCATCCTGAATGAAACAATGCCCTAAAGTTTCTAATATGGGCACCCGGTTAATATTTATTACACTTTTTCATGAAAACATCTCAGACGTGCTGCATAAAGCTTAACATTTTTGACAGATCATTTCGGGCACTCCGGGCCTCGAAATCACATGCTGTTAGATTTCGCTAACTCGTAATAATCCCATATAAGAAAAAATTATATGGAATTTCCAGGTCTTTACATAGGATGACCATATTCCCTAATTTTAAGTTATTTATGGTTATTAAATATGTATCCCAATAACATAAAATTGTTAATTTTTTCTATAATATGTATATTGGGATTGGGGGATAAGGGTTCACACCAAGGGTGATTGATTTAGGTTAGTATATGATTCCCATATTCTACATATAATCATTCTATAAATATATTTAATTCAATCTATATTAATAATCGATTCCGATGGAGAATAAACATCATATTTGTAGTATAACAGAGATGTATAATGTATTTATTAGCTTGAATATATAAATTTTAATTACATTTTCATCTATAAAGTGTCCATTAGATGAATTATTCTTGTTGTTAATAATTCAATTTATGTTCCATGTAAGAAGTGGTGATACATGCAACATTTTATGTATTCCATTATTTTATGGAATCTAAGAATGCAACCCAACCATGTACACAAGTAGATATGGTTTTTGAGGCTAATGGTTGAAAAACTCATGTGGAGAAGATCAATAATCTATGAGAAATATATTTTGATGATTTTTTCACAAATATTAAACAAAAAGATATGTGTACATGGGTGATAAAAACAGTCTACTCTATTCGGAAGACGTTGTACGTCCCTGGAGATGATTTAAAATAGCCCGAGGTACTTTTTAGGAGGAATTAATATTTATGTAAGGGTAAATTAAGAAATTAATTACATGTATAAGGATAATCTAATATTTTTACTACAAATGTAATATTAATCTTTTACATTGAATATATTTATTAATGAATACAGAAAGATATGTAAAGGTAATACTAAACATCATCTAGTTATGTTAATGATAGTTTGAATTTATACTACCTATATAGTGTTATTATGATAATGAAATTATCTCTATAATGGTCACTCTTGACTAAAAAATTCATCCTAACATTATAATAGTTATGTAAAGAAAAAAAGTAGGATTTAAATTTTGTGTACTTATATGTATAATCCAATATAATGGTAAACGTACATTCATAATGTTCATATCAGAGATGTGTATGGTTCGTATGGAAGATCCCCCACATAGCTAATTTTTTTCCATGTCCTGCACCAGGGTAATGTGGAGATCATCAACTATGTAGGTGTATCATGCAGAATATAAAGTTTGTGTCATGGTGAAACTAAGTGGTGTAATCATTTCAGGTATGTTATGACTATGTAAAGTTCACTCTAAAAAATGACCTACATGAATGTAACAACTATCCTATGTGAGTGTCATTCAATGATATATATCAATTATTGGATATCTTTGAAATATTTATGAATGTTTGACATGATTTATGGGGAACTTCATACTGAATAAAATAAGTCCACACTATAGTCATTTATATAATGAAAAAGACCATTCCATAGTGGATTCTTTTGTCATTTTGGTGGGAGTATGTGATGAGAATAAAACATATGGGAATTATTTAGTGATCTATAATGTTTACAATTCTATAGTCTATCTATCATTAGAATAAGGACTGAGAATTCATACATAATATATCACAACTTATTCCATTATTTTTACTAAATTTTCAAATTCATAAAATCCTACATGTTGAAATCAATGATAATGGTAGTTTCATGATTTTTATATTATAATTGAACAAGTGGATGAGAAATTTAAATTAATTTTAATACATGTGATTTGTGGAGAATTTAATTCCATGGTAATTCAATTATCCTATTTAAAAAATCAATTGATTCCTTGAGTGATTTAGAAACCTAAATAACTGATATATTTGATGTGAAAATATTAATTTTATGGTCTTACTATGATTTTTGTAAGATTTAATTTCAATAAAATCCTAAAATAAAATAAATAATATTCACATAATATTTTTTGAATATATACATTATGTATGAGATGAAGACTATTATAGATATTTTGATATCCTGGTATGTTTTTATAATACTAGAAATACTCTATCCATCCTTAAAAGAAGAATTAAATACTATAAATTATAAAAGAGATAAGATAATGAGACCATACATACGATATATTCACTGTATAATAGAAATTTACTTCACCCAAGTATTTTATATACTAAAAAATCATATCACTCTAGATTTGTGAAAATATTCATGAGTAAAAAATTATTTTAAGCATCTATTAATGATCTTGAAGAACTATAATCAAGCACCCAAAATCATGTATGCTGATAGAAGAAGAATATTATGATGTTTTAAAGAAGATAACATTAAAATGAATGATATATTTATTAGTTTGGATCAACATTGGAGAAATTAATAGCTACTGTTTATTACAGGTTTGTTAGGATCAGAGGTTTGGGGATTAGAACCAACCACTGCAGAAGTGTCGGTGACCAAGTTGGATAACTAGACATGACTCGATGATTGTATAGTGGTTTGAGTAAGACGTTTCTTACAAACATTGGTACATACTTTATATAAGAAATCACTCTTTTAGGGAATTTATGAGACATTGTAATTGATAAAAAAAATATAGTGGAGGATCAATAGGTTGAGGTGCATAACCCACTACCATCTACAGAGGGATTTTATGTTGTGCACTGTAAATCATTATCAATTATTTAAATCATATATATTTGATACTAAGTGAGTTTTAGGGATTACATATTTATTGGATTGATCCCATAAAAATCCATAATGGTTGAATTTAAAATAATATGATTCATGAAATAGTGTACCACTAATTCACCCACTAATCCGCCCACCCACTCAGTGGTAGAAAAATAGTTTTATGTAACTATATGTGGTGTTAAATAAAGGTTCCCTTTTAAAATAACAATTATTATTCATTTTTCATTTTCTATATTCATGATTTATAGTTTTTAGGAATATTTTAAATAACATTCTTTTGATGTATCTATCTCTAGTCGAGTTACTACTAAAAAGGCTGATTTGTTCATAAGGAAGCAATGAAATAAAAAAAGAAAGAAGCTATAGAATAATATAACACTAAAAAAGAAAAAACCCCTTTGATGGTGATTAGGGTTTTTTTCATATTTAAATAGTTTAATATTATTACTCTAATAAAATAGTTAAATGATTGTTGATTAAAACCATCTAAGTATAAATAAATAATAATATAAAAAAGTAGACATTGTGAAATTTTCACTTCTCAACATGAGACCCCCATATACTAGCCACATCATTCTTGGTTTAGTGATATATAGGTCCTGTGACAATGAGAAATCATCTTCAATCCGGATTTGATGAGGAATATATCATGAGACTATAAGAAACAACTATTATTCATGTCCTTGTGACATACATCTCGATTAACCATGGGATATTCTAGCCATTTGTGAATTGAGGGTGCACATCTTATATGGATGACTATTTCCCCTATCATTCATCGACTGGTGTTAAACTGATCACTTGGTAGTGAGAAATAAACTTCATTTATATATCATAGGTCCACCTCTTTCACCGATTCTTATTTCTCTGATCATTCACAACCTTGTGATGGACATCCTTTATGATTATAAGAAAATCACAATATTTACACACCTCTCAAATATACCCCTCAAGAAAAAATAGTCAGTTTCTCTATTTCATGAGTCTTTCCTATAAACAACTCAATTTTTTTTCATGAAAGTTGATTCACGTGAATATAGTGATACCTAAAGGAAGGGTGATGTATGGATGGATAAATTTTTCTTAAATACCTCCCATATTGGGAAACCTCAAATAAATAATGTAAATGGAGAGATAAAAAAATATCACAAATGGCCAAAAATAGATGTAGGATAGGTTCAATATGTATAATAAAAAAATATATAATATTGTAAAACCACACAAACCCATGAAGTTATTATGTGATATTATTCCTAGGAACACCTCTCATGATATCTCATTTGTGGGATCATTGGGAAGCCGCAGATCTCGGTATGAAAATATCTTATGTGGGTTACTTCCTACAAGCCCATCACATGATGACAAAACCATGAAGATTTCATTTGGTTGGTCCAAACCTCCTTCCCTATAAACTATTATACATTCTACTTACTCCAATCCAATGATGTGAATCCTTGTCCATGATAATTTTATATGGTTATTCAGAAACTCCATCATATAAATGAATTATGTTTCCTCTCATTTGTAAGAGCTTCACACATACTGGATTCCACTAATACGTGATTCACTCCTCTACCATGGTAAATCCATTTCCAGGATATATTACATGACTCAAGGGTTCCAATAAGGTATTTTTCCTATCCCCTACTGATGTTATTGATGTCTAAGGATCTTGATCAGACTTTGGATATTTGATGTATTGGGAGGTATCTTTGTCATAAATTCACCTATTTAATTCACTCAGATCATAATAGTCCAAAATATTTCTTAGGATCCCATCTAATAATTCTAAACCCTCAAAAGGTCTAAAATAAGTCCTTCTATAAAACCAATAGTTCCACAAGATTTGGGAATTCCCACAATTTTTAACAACTTCACTCGTGAATTTCCTTCATAAATGGTGTCCTAGGAATTATACTCTAAAATTGGGCGGAGCCTTTAGGGGGAGATCCAAATCATGGATTCCATTGATGATGACGGTCATTAGAAGTATAATACTAGAATTATTTATCTTTGATTAATATGCTCATGTAGACATCCGATTTTTTTCAAGTATAGGACATGTTATAGTTCTCATTAATCATTTCATCACCTTATGAAATCAATGTGATAGAAATGACAATGCATGGATAGAATAAATTCATGTGTATACCCCACTATTGAAATCCCAATACTCAAGAATAAATTTTGGCTTCCTCATATGCATAAATCAACCAATCATAATCATTACTGCTCTCATCATCAATGTTCATCAGGGAGACACATCTGGGTAACCTGAAGAATAAGACCCACTCAGTTCTATATTGTTTATCCTTTCACCAGAAATATTTCCTTACAATATCATGTTATACTACATAATGTCATCCTATAACAAGACCTTAAAATATACATATTAAACTACATAAGTAATGATTCATGTTAACCTAGAATATAAGATGCCTCTCTAAGGTTAAAACCCAACATCATGCAACTTTTTTATCCAAAATCATGGGGACATAATCCTCAAATATATATTTATATCCTCTCTCATCATGATGTATTCCCATGAATATTGTAAATCCTACCGACAGGTACATATACCAATTTTTATCATACTCTTTAGTCCGAAATCATGGTGATGACACATCTTGATTGATGGGATATATTACCATGAAACCATCCAACCATATATTTGGGAAATATTGCTCATAAAAATCATTCACCGATAAGATCCATGTTCCCTTAGGGTATAGAAAAACCAACCTCATTAGTCTATATTCCATTTCAGTTCCACCAAAAGGGTCTCTCTTGTATAACCCAGTCACCAAGAGTTTCTAAGAACCAACCACATAGAATTGAATTCGTTAATACTATAAACATTATGGAATTATTCATCATCATATGACTATTAATGGAACTACATGTGTTTTATATGTGTGTCTAAACTATATGGGTTTCATTCTATTTAATGGGGTATGTAGGGTTCCATTCTTATTTAGTTATCCTAACACTAGAAACACATGACAGCTTTGGGATGGTGATAAACACTTTAGTGAAAAAATATGTGGATTTAAATTGTATCATAATTATCCGACATATTAATGATAGAGTACTATGTATAATAATAAACAATAACTCCAATGGATAACCTCTAGGTACATATAGATTAGTCCACTAATTGATATCCTCTAACTCATATATCGGTTTCATTAATTCAAGGTTTTTATATAATTAATGGAATAAGGTATCCAATCTCACAATTGGAGTTGGTATTGATTTGGGAGAATTTCATAAATAAATAATATATTATTGTAATGGTTAATAATTTCCTCTCAAAATGATTGGATGAGCTTGACCTTTCATCCTTCATAAAAACAAATTCCATGTGTCATTGGTAATGTCCTAGTGACAAACATCCACTGTAATGTTATTCCAAACTGATTCAAAACATCATTTTCAAGAGGCACATTATTAATTTTCACATTTTGATAGGGAATTAAAAATTTAATAATTGAATTAAATATATAAAAACAAAATATAATTATTTTACATAATGAATCATGAAAATTTATTTCATATGTGGCAGGTAAATAAAAAATGGTCATAAAATAAATTGAATGGACATGTTATTCCTTATGATAATGAAATAATGTGTTTTAATGGAAGTGTATCGTATTATTTGGTGGGTACTAGACATAATTCATGTGAATTCCTTTGATATAAACAATGATTAAAAAAGCATGAGATGTATGCTTATTAAAATATGAGGGGTATAACCCAAGCTAGTATAGAGGGGTTTTCACCAATTCAACATCTTTCAAAAAAGCGGTAACTGATTTTTAGGGAGTACCATATCAATGGTACGATACACAATATTGAGGTTTCCCATGAAACGAATTCAAGATATAATGATATATAAAACATATATGTAAATGAAAATCCAAAAAAATAGATGTAACCAATCACTAATTCCAAATATTCTGAAAATATTTTCCCAAAATAAGATAATGTTTACCACCATTATCTTTTTTGAGATTGGAAATCCAATCAATGAAGAAGCTGAAATTTTAGAGTGGAATATGCAGGTTGTAATTGGCATCCATCAATATTATCAGTGTCATGCATCCCTTATTACTGAATATATTATTGAGTATTCCACATATGAAACTTTGATGCTAGATAATATAGCTAAGGTACCAAGAAGGATCGCTCACCTATGGTATAGTACCGCAAAGGGAATAGAATTTGTGTATTAACTGGTTCCTTCCACAAATTCCAGCTTCAACACTTTAACATCACATGGAGTATTGGAATATATTTTAGACGCCATATGTGGAGTTTTTCAGAAAATAATGATTGTAGTTGTGTATCAAGTGTATAACATTAATCCCTCACATAAATCCCATCAAAATATCTCTATGATAGAAGAATACCAAGATTGGGTATATATTCCCAATTTTATTAAATAAGACTTCCAACGTATTCTGGTGATATCTCTATTGTAGGTGAATATCTATTTTTATACACTCGATAACTATCAATATATACTTCCAGAAAAGTATATTATTCCTAGATATATTCTGGAGATATTAAATGGTGCAGAGCATATTCGTTATCCTTCCACCAAATAAGATCATTTGATTATCTCAGTAGATACTCATGAGAGATCACATATTCCCACTCCAATTTAGAATTAAAATTCATATGTTTTAGTAAGTAATAATTAGTCGGATTTACCAAATATTCTCATTCTTTGTGTATAGTGTTGCTGTTGTTTATAAATAAATTAGAATAATCGCATATTCCTACCATAACTAATAAAAATTCCAACGGTATATTTCAATGGAAAATGAATAATGGGTATGGGAATATATTCCCCCCCGAAATCTCATATGATCACTAACATATATAATCCACACCAGTATAGAATCTTCTTCAGCATATCCTAGTGACCATAGGGTGAATGAATACATTCTTTCTCTCACTGAGGAAAGAGAACATCTACACACTTCAGAGGCTACTAAGAGAGGTAATACGTCCCTTCTCCAATTTTAGATGATAGTTATTGTATTCTTCTGAATAAATAAAATTAGTATTGAGAACATATATTAGTTCTTAATATTTATTGTCAAAATATTTTGAGAACAAAATCTTGGAACTCCAATATTTCTAACAATAACACAAAAGACTATAGAAATACACTACCAGTAACTCAATAGTGGGAACACATTCCTATATAAATCAGTATGCATAATTATTTTTGTCCAATTGTATACAATGATCTGGCTAATATTCCTACTTTATGTATGATATCTATTCGAACTATTATGATTATTTCCCCAGGATCACCCAGGAAGGCTCCTACCCAAGAGGGATACATTATCATTAATATCCCTAATTTTACAATGGAGAATATATAAGAATAGTAATTGATAGATACAGTATATGTCTCTAGAATAGTCCAATATTCATAACATGTTCAATAATAATTACCATGAGGTTATCCAATATCATTCAATATCCACCCAAGGATTTATTAATTATTCATTAGAAGATGATGGTAATATTTACTATAGATTTCCTCCTCACTATATTATAACGGTTGATAATAGTAATACACTATATAGATCTCTACATGACATTAATTATCAAAACCATCCAATTATCAATGTTATATCTCATTCGTAATGTTTCACATTAACTAAAATTCTTCAAACCATGCTTTATATAATGGGGTACTTAATTAAATATCGTCAGATACCTATGGAACCCGAGAATTAGTTTAAAATGCCTCAATTCATTCCACTTTTCACTCAGAACATCTGTTATCATCTCATATTGTACCAAATTATATAATATCATACCCCCAAAAAATTATTTAAATATGTCATATGACCCTAAGTTAATTAATAAAAATGTGTCATCTTCATTCTTACATGATTGATGAATCTACATTTGAAGATGAAGAACATTACATGTGTCGGGTAAAAATACCTCTTGTTTTATTGTGTTTATTGAAAATTATTATTGATAAAAATATAGAATGATTTTTTCCAATAATGGTTTTATAAATTTGGAAGATATTCCAAGTGATTAAATTTTTTTTGGAATGTGATCTTAAGTTTATTTTATGGAAAAGGGGAGATTCATGCATAATAATGTTGGGAATGTCATATCTACTATTAAAAACTACAAATAAGTTTTGTGGACAATAAGAATTGAATAAAAATTATGTTCTGATGGTAAATGTAGGTCACAACCTTTCTACGAACATAATTTTGGAAAAGGAGTTGAATTACCGTAGGAGTAGTGCTATGCAAACCACATAATATGAAATTGAATTAGTGGAGAAAATATGAGTACTCTGAAAATGACTGCATAACATCCGTTTCATTCAAATTAGAAACGAGACTAGTTTTTATGGAAGAAACGGTGTCTTAGAGGCCTCCATAGAGGAGGTTTTTGATAAATGATAATCATATTTTGAGGTTTATGTGACATAGGTTGTTTTGAAATTTATTTCGATTAATTATTTTTTAAATTACATTTGGTTACATTTCTAATATAAATAAACCTAATCACCTCATTTTTAGGAATGAAACATATATCGCAGAAAATAATCATTTGTGATAATTTATCTATGATTGAAGGAGTTTGAGAAGCACAATACATGGAGGATGTATTTACATAATGAAGTACTATTCACAAATGGAATTAGAGTATAATGTTGGTCAGTTCATGAATGATATTTATTTAATGAAGCATATTAGATCATGAAGTAGAGTCACATTTTCATTGTGTTGTATCATGAAAAGAAGAGGTATTTGATAGGTTATTTAGTCTATAAATCAAAATAAGTTCATAAAAAATTCGAAGTACATGTTACAAAAGAAACACACAAAGGGTTAGAGGATGTTCATGAATGGATTTGAATACTTCATGAAAATTATTTCCATAAATAAATTCTACACGATAATGTTGATTTCAAATGAAATCTAGAAATAGAGTTTAATAGCACACTCACATGACTATGAAAAAATTATGATGTTATTCATATCAAAAAATGATTTTCGAATGGATTAGTGCATTAATATTAGTTTTAGGAGAAGTGATCATTTAATATGTGAATTATTTAAACCAAGGGGTACAGTGAGTCCACTATGAACATTATTATAGTAGTGTATTATAGTGGAATTGTTACAGTGGAATATCATCTTTGTATATTCCTTGGAAAATACCAATTAAGGGTTAACTATATAAAATTTATATTTATCATGTATGTTTTTATTTCATTTTAAAATTTCTTTTGGAAAATGGAGAAAAGATAAATTGGTTTAACAATTAAACAATATCAAAATTGGAAACTATTTTAATCTCACATACCCTAATTTACTACTCCAATGGTATATAACCTAGTGGGGGGGGGGAACATAGCATTATATATGATGAATACAATCTATGAATATATTTCATTATACTCCAAGGTAGAAACCATTCAAAAAAGAATTCTTGTATTTATGGTAAATAATTTTCCAATTAAAAAGATTCAGATCCAACACTACACCCAATCTGTTGGCAAGAATGTGATGAAAACATATATGAATCATATTTTTGTACGTAAATAAAGTGAGGATTTATCATAATTTTAAATAAAACAATTATATTAATATTTAAGAGGAACTAATTCATTTAGTGGATCCTAATACAATAAAATTGATATTATTTTTATATTATATAAATCAACGCACACTATGTGGGAAAAGTTGTTGAACAATGAAGAAGATGATTGAAAAGTTCTAAAAGAGAAAATTAATTTTTTATTTAACTATTATGATGGATTTAGGGTGAAAACTAATGAATCTATTGATTAATTATATGATCGATTGAATGCGATTTTGGAAGACATGTGTAGTTTCATATAAATGCTTATTGATTTGATGATAATCAAATGCATCCTAATAATATTTATACCCTAATTCAATTTGAATATATCTATGCTTTTAGATAATTTAAAAAAATGGATAGTTTTCAATGTATTATTATATTATATGAGAAGTTAAATGATGGAATTGATAAAATGGAAAAGGGAAAATCGAAGGAAGAGGAATTAAAGGACACTGAGATGCTCACTATATAGGATGGTTAGGAAGAATATTAAGTGGTTTGTTTCTTTTAATTAATATTCTAAAATAGACAATTTTAAAAATGAATTTTTATATGAAAATATCTACTCATTGGTTTCTTATGGGATACTTTGGAGCCTCATAGAAATGTGTCAGTTGAATTTTCTCAAAGATGAATGGGATGATGAAATTAATATGAATAAGCATTTACTATGTTAATGGAAGAAAAGGATCAATGGATAATTACTTTAATATGATCAAATTACTTTAAAAATGTAATATAATTGCATAAGATACTATATATATATAATTTTAATACTACAAAGAAAAAATATAACATACTATGGTTAGAGTTGAGGGAAATTTCCAAACAAGGGAACAAAAAACAATGATGAATAAGAACATTTTGGAAGAGTTTATCTTCAAGAAGAGTTAGAGACAACAGTTGAGGAGATAAATTTATATAAATATTAAATGATGAAACCCAATAGTGTGTTTTGTGATTTCAAAATCTATATATAATAGATTGAAGAATATAAACTATTATATGATGTTAGATATCAAAAATATAAAATCATCATGGCAAAAAAAACTCAAATAAAGATGTTGAGTATAAAATCATTTGTGTAGAATAGACAAGGAATGTCGATTATATGTATAAAAAATTAACTAACCAAGTTAAAAATATAAATGAACTTAAGGAGTATGTTTATGGACTATGATAAATCATTTGATAATAAGATAAACTATTAACTTTTGGTACGACATTAGGAATGTATAACACACAGATGACATATAGAGTATATGTGTAGCATGAAGGTGAAAAATATAGGCAAAGGAAAATTAGTAAAAAAACTCATATCAAAATGTAATGTTTGGTATGGGTCTTCATATCAAATATATTGTAGAGGTGGTTGAAAATATCCCATCAATACAAAATTTGGAATAAAAGGAAAATTTTTATATCTTTCAAAACTATAGAACACAAGGGAAAAACAGTGAGGCAGTCACAAAACATAATAATAAAAGTCATATCAATTGTAATTATTTTTGAAATATTAGGTATTCCTAAAATTTTTTACCATAGGAAATAGTTATTTAATTCCATAATAGGAACCAAATATCCTGAAAATAGTTCAATATTCCATGGATACATTTGTGGTCATTATTTCTCGTTTTAGTGTTTTGAATATATCTCCATTTGTTTTTTTCAATAGTACATTGCAATATAACAAATAAACCCCAAAATAATCTTTTACATCAGTTCAAGGAGTATTAAAGAGATATAATAAAATAAAATATATTTTACAACTTTTAAGATAATGTTTTACCATAATACAAAGAATGTGACCAGGACTGTAAATAAACACTTGTTGGAAAACCAAATACATTATTCATGAAATGTTTAAATGTGTAGGAAAAAAATATTTTATATTTCACTGAAAGAATCATATCATACTGGTGAATTTATGAATAAAATTGGATGAAACACCGACTATAATGGGGATAATGATCTTATAACATGAATCAAAAAAGAGAAAGTAATATTTCATAAAATTTATAAATAATGATGTCCTAATAATTAATGGATTTGGGAGAGGAAAAATTAGATGTAAATATATGAGTTTTATATATTTCATTGATATTGATGGTCTTTGTCACAACATTCATAGTGTTATTAACCTATGTGAATAATGGAATGAAATAATATTTAACAAGAAGATCTATTTTGATATGGAAAAATATTACCATGTGGTGATGTATGGGAAGATCATGAAGGGGGATATATACCTTATGAGTGTATAATAATATACTTGTTTTCTATCTATGTATGAATAATATAGGTTGTAAGATAAACATCATTTTCAGTTGATCCACCTTTCCTTGGAAGTTCTGGTAAAATTTAAGGGTTCTCAAGATCAACCTAAGCTATCACATTATCATCCACACACTTCTGATGCTTCCTAATAAATAAATATTTCTCAAAATACAAACAATGAATAATAATAAATGTCAACAAGATGGTTATAATTGGATAATAATAATGTGTTTGGATCTATCATTCCAAGATCCCATGATGGGAAGGTATACAATGTTCTATTCACTAAATATTGAAGAATAATATAATAAATATTCATTATTACCCACATGTTTAAGGTGTTTGGTTTCATTACTGAATATCAAGGAGAGGATATACAAATTATGATACATAGATTTATTATGTTCCAAACTAAAAATTATGAATATTTTATTATCATTATGGCGGATTATTAGGTAGATATGCATGGGATAAAGACTCATGTGTCTGAAATCCTTTAAAAAAAGTTTTTATGAGGATAAAAATAATCTTAAACATCATGGAAAAAAATGATTATTGATGATGATCTACCAGAGATGTTTTGGAATGAATGAGTTTTGAAATTAATCATTATATTGAATGTTGAATTGATGCATCCTAGGAAGGATAACACTCTATATGAGATGTAGTTAGAAAATAATCATATGTTTATGTATGTTATGTATTTTTAAGATTGATTTATTTATTATTTGGTAGAAACATATGATATTTAAATACAATGAATATTATAGCATATTTGTTTGCTACTCATGAAAAATAATATCATATTCATATTTGATTAACTGGATAGGAACGATTTTCGACAGAAATATGGTTTTTCTGATTGAAATGGAGAATAATATTAATCAATCAAGTGAATTGATTTATAAGGATAGTGATGAAGCATTAATAAGATATGGGGGTGAAATTACCGCAGGAAACTTTAGAGTAAGACACTACTAATGATTAAGATTATGTTATTTTTGTTTCTATATATATTTAAAAGGATATATGTGATATGAATATTTGAAAAATTGATGAATATATTCCATATTATATTGATAAAAATGTTATAATATTAGTGAGATTTCATGTTTATAAAGAAGATCATAATAACTACCTAATGATGGGAAATATTAATTCAGATCTGCTTATGTGTAGAAACCAAAGGGGAATAAAAAATTGATAGGAATAATATAATTGGAAATTTCAATGTTCTTGTAAATATGATGTGATTGGTTTATCTACAAAAAATCCTTTCTATAATAATTAGAAATGTAATTTATTAAACAATATAAATGATGTGAGAATAAGGTACAGATGATTAATGATTATCTTAACCAAATTGTAATGAATCAGAGATGACAGATTCTTTCAAGGGAAACAGATAATAATTTTATCAATAAAAAATGAGCCTTCTAGAAAAAAACGGAATGAATAGGACATATGGTTTTAAAAAAACATTAATGTTGTATAAGGGATACTCCCAAACTTATATAATTTATATCGATGTCATTTTTCCAAATATATAAGGGTAGAGGTGATCTGAATATTTATATCTATTTTAGCGAAAATGAATATCTATTTTTTCTAGATGAATGTTAAATAATAACTTCTAAATGGAATTTTGTAGGAATATGAGTACATCAAATAAATAGAATGATTTATTTTCCATGAGGATGAGAAAAAAATGTATTATCTAAAGAAGGAATTGATTATATTAAAGAACAAAAGAAGATAATGGTATTCATGACATGATTAGTATTTGAAAAATATTCATTTACTACAAGGTGTAGTTGATCACAATATTTATGTCCTTAATTTGAGTGACTGAATTATGATTGTGGAGGTGTATATCAATAATGTAATGTTTGGTGGATCAACAGATGAAAAGACCAAACACTTTACAGAATTATTGAAATACGAGTTTGAAATTTTAATGATTATAGAACTGATGTTTTTCATGTATTTTATGTGACATAATAAAGGTATGGTGTGTTCATTTCAGGATCAAAATATGATACAAAGGTTCATAGGTTATTTGGAATGAAAATATACAAGGATATGGAAACTCTAGTTCCTAACCTAATGAAATCTCCAATAGTTGAAGAGGAAAACACGATTAATGTCAATGAATATGGAAAATCATCATAAACATATTTATATTTGACAAAATGACCCAATAATATTTTTTCATCATTCTATCAATAATTATATAAAATTAATCCCAAATATTTCAATTTAATTACATAGAAAAAAATACATTTGTATATCAAAGGCATGGTGGATTTTAGTTTCTTGGGAAAATAAAAAATCACAGTAATAGTTATTTGGTTATATAGAAACTAATTATTCTAGTTCAAGAAGAAAAACATCCATCATCGTGTGGTTCATTTTATGTTATAACGATATGCATTCCATGGTTAATCAAGAAATATGATTGCATTTCTCTATGAACTATATAATTAGAATATATTATAGCCACTAAAGCCTAAATGTTGTTATTATGGATTAAAAACATAATGATAGGGGATTTTAAGTGATTTATCTAATAAAATTCCATTAATGTAATTCTAGTTCTACAAAGCATAGTAATAATAATTTCCAAGACCCACAGATGAATAAAATTGGAATTGTGTATCATTAATCAATGTGAATATAGATCATTGGTAAGTGAATCTGGATAATTTTCATACAAAAAATCATGTTTTATATATTCTCATAAATCTCATACCTATAGAATAATCTTAATGACCTCATAATGAAATGGTAATCTAGTTTACTCCAAACACTTGAATAATATGTTTTTGGGACTGACTCTCCCCATGGTATGGTGTGTTTTCCCCCTTTGTTCTAATATTTGTTCTTTACCTTTTTATAGTGTACAAAGATGTTTCCATTGGGGTTTTTGAAAAAGGGTGGATAAGTCATGTTCATGAAAATGTGATTATCTTATTGGAGGAGTAGATAAAAAGGGGAGTCTTGTTACTTCTGATGATGTAGAAGTAGTTTAATTAATGAAGATAAATTGTAAAAGGAGTTAATGATTCATGTAGTTTATGATGTGTGATTGGTTAATGTGGTTGTCTATAATGTCACATGCTCTATAAAAATTAGAATTTATCACAAAAATATCAACATTTGGTATTGGATTTTAAGAATATACTGGCATATAGAAATGATCATGATGTGTTATATTGAATGATTTAGTTTATTGACGGACATTCCATAATACTATTCATTATTATGCTAACATTGGATCAGGTGAGAATATATTAAATATTGGTAAAATCTTTGATAAAAATCTACTATAATTTAGTGTGAGTGGTAGTTGAAGTAGAATAATTATTTATTTTCCAATATTATGTTTTTAATGGTTTTCAGTTGTTTTAAATATAACTAGATAGGGAGATTTAAGGGGGGAAATCCGTCATTATTTTTGAGGTTTTTTTTAAAAAAGTTTGATTAAATTTCTACAGGATTATTTTTCAAGTATTTTTTTGAAGGTGTTAAGGCTTATAATATTCTTATTAATATTAGTTCATTATATTTTAATGTTTATTTTCAATGAAAAGGATAATTCGCACCTTGAAATGTTACAGTACACCTAATAGGTATAAAAATTCATTAATAAAGTTTTTATCCAACCAAACATTTCATAAAAATTACATAGGGCCCATAAATTTCTCTCATGAATTTTATGGGAATTACAATGGAGTGTTTTTTCCAAATACAGCGTATTTCACATAGGTTTTTGCTCTGATAACTTCAGAGTTATCATGTGAAGTTGCAGATAAGAAATAGAATAATGAGCTCATTATGTATTGTAGATATAGTATGTGAATCACAAAGGACCATTTTCATTTCCGGTAGAAAAAACTTTTTCATAGGATACCATATAGGTGGTTGAAATTTGAAAACTTCATAGTTGGAGAAGTATGTGATACTGGCATTGTAGAAAGGGATTATATGTAATTATGATTATCAGGTGTTTTTTAGTTTATTTTCAAATATTAAGGACCATAATCAGTTAATTTTATAAAATAATATATATATATATATAATTAAATTTTTACTAGATTAATTTTGGATAAGTACAAAAAAATTGATGAAAAATACATACTCGAATCTTATTTGTAATTCAGTGACATTTTTGAGGGAATTCATTTCATAATGCAGTTTTAATCATGAAGAAATTTTACATCACAATGCATCATAGAACATTTAGGATTTTTAGTTTTTGGTGTGTCATATCTTTTAAAGGATATGTGATTCAAATAGGATTTTATCTTTAAATAAAAGGTAGTTTCTGAAGAACTACTGCTACATGGTTTATAGGAAGTTCATGGACGAATATAGGTAGTTTAGAAAAGTATATAAATACTCTAGAAAATAAATTTCAATAGAAAAATGATATGTAGTAAACTAAATATCCTACATATGCTGAAAATAGAGATCCATAAAACACTAACATATTTGGGAACCAATTTTTAGGTTATTTAGATCATAGAATAGATCTTCTATAGGAGAAGTGTGCTCACTTTAGTTGATTTAGTAGTCATGTTTCGAATGGAATATGGTTGTAAACCATTGGTTATAGTGCTTCTGGTTCAATCATTATCACAAAAGTAGTATGTAGTGGATTTGGTACATTACCATATCCCATGTTTATGCACTTTATGTTATCCTATTTAACGGTGATGCCCATAAAATTTCCTTCTCTCGTGAATTATTTCATTTCAACTTATATATGTCTATATGAAGGATTTAGAGGTGTGTTTTGTATTAGTAATATAAAAAATCCAAAGGGGGAGGTATTTTACTTAATTAGTCATTGATCCACCTCACTTTATAGTATAGAATCCTGTTTTTTCAACACTATTTCTGTGTGGAATTAATTTGTTATGGAAAATTTTGTTGTCATGATATTTCGCATGGAAAACACTGAGTTTAATATTACAGTGGAATAAGGAATAGATTTTAAGTACAATCTAATTCTAAACTGACGGAAGACCCCATAAAATATCAAAATAAGAACACTATTTTACGAAGGTTACACAATCCATTTCAATGTTTTTAGTGATCTCTTCATTATAGTTTATTTTATAGAATTTTTAGGTCCATGTGCCTTAAAATATAATAGGTGTCACGGGATTATCAATGATAATGAACATAATATGTTATGGAATCATTGAAAACTATTTATAATTCCCTACCTATTGTTCATATCTAGGGATAGGGATAGTGTGGAGAACATCATAGCACATCACTCCCTATCCAACTAAAGTCATTTAGAAAGGCATCATGCAATGTGATCACCTCGGGGCATGATTCATGTAAGAGCCTGATTTTTATCCCATGTATGAATACTTTTAAATTATATTAAATTATTTATTTTTGACCTAATATGGTTTCCTAATGAGAGAATAATGTTTTCATGGGTGTCCATGGGCTATTTAGTGATTGGAATCGTAGCCGGTGGAAAATTTCACTAGTCTAAACGATTTGAAAAAACCATGTGATCCAGTCCACATAGTTTCCCCTAACTATTTACAGCTTTCCATTAGGACATGTATGGTTTATAGTTTTCCCTAAACATGCACCCAGGGCCACACACACATTAAGCTATCTCAGCAAAATTTAATTGATTGTATTGCCTGGTTTATGCATGATTAGTCAATTCACATGCATTAAACCATTATAGGTCCCCCTATAAATAGTGGTAGGGCCATAGTTGGTGAATATATTAGCCAATCGTGGAGAAAACCTTTTGATCAACATATTTTTGGTTACATCTATAATTTTACTTTAATAATGTTTAATCATTACCCCTATCCTTATTTCTATTATTTTTAGTGAAGGAGGATCCCCTTTCTTATGTTGGGGCTCCTAAGTTCCCTCTTTTATAATTTTTGATCCCATTCATTCATCCAAAGTCTAATTTGATCCTCATCGATATAATTGTATTCCTCCTGGCACTCTCTTAGATCCATTAGCTCAGTTCGCCATTCTTATTCTCATCGATGATTTTATTTTTATGTAGGCTCATATGCTCTATTTTTAGGTCGTTGATCAATTCATAAATTTCTTCAGATCCATGCTGAATTATTGGCATATACTAACCTATGATAGTTTTATAAGTCTATGATATCTGGTCTATTATTCATCGATCAAGTCATTCTATTTTATAAATTTTCATCATTGTTAAAATGTAATTTTTATTTGGAATTGCCTATTTAATTCACATTCCATTCTTACAATCATCATGTTCATATTTTAGATTATGTCCTCAACATGTTTGTAATATCAATGGAGATTGATACCACTACATCAACTACCCCATGTTTGGTGAATCTATAATTATGCATTGGTGACCTATGTGTTTTTACCAATGACATAATATGGGTGGTTGGATTGACCTGAATAATGGAAATCACTCTATAACTAAATGAATCATGAATTTATAATGTATTGTATGTGTAGTTTCCACTTACCCTTTATATGATAAAATTTTCAATATAATAAATGAATATCAATTTTGAATGGAATGTATATCAAATATAACCCATGGCCTAATTAAATTTAATTTAATGGAAACATTTCATGTCTATATATTACCTTTCCATGATTAATATAAAAGAGTGGAGTGGACCTAATTAATTATTAATTATTTAATGTAATTAATGGTTTCATGTCTTTATTTTCCATATAACATGTATGGAAGGTAATCGAATGAACCAATTGACTTGCTAAATAGAATGAGTAATACATTGCCTATTTTAAATAATGAATCATGTATATGGTTCATGTTTTATATGGAACTATTGACCTTTATAGAAGTGCTCAGACTTGATCCTATTGTGGATTATTATGGGAATTTCTTGAGAACTCAGAGGATTCCATTATGATTGAAGGATGTTAGTTTCCAAGGGCGATGCCCACTTTGGATCCTGGCCCTTTTCTATCAACAGATGCCCATAATAATGACATTTGATCATTCCATTATAATTCATTTATTAGCATACATTGGAGACAATCCTTCGATCATGTTTGACATCTTGAAACATGCAGCACTATGCATACACCCATTGGGAGAATTCATTGATTATCTATCCTTACATTGTCTAAGAACCTTACACCAGATTAGAATCATATTACAGATGAATGCCTTGGGTTATAAAATTTGTATTACACTCACACACCTTGTATATAATCTATATGATAGTACTGATTTGGATGGACCCCTATGGTCAAGGACACCTTGGTTATCACCTTGTATCTTCTTTATTATCATCATCATCATGGATGCCTTTATTATACATGGATCTTATGATATTTTTTATCACCATTATAGGATTATTTTTTCATACAATGAATATTATTTTTTCACTAGTTAAAAAATAATACATAATTAATTAAATTATTACATGTTCAGACACTATCTAAGGGTCAAGTAGGTACTGAGGTATTTATATTATTGCACTACTCTAGATTAATATATTCATTCACACTGTGAATTTATATTTCTTATTCTATATGATATACATGTTGTTGGAGGGGGTGGGGGTTTTTTTGGATTTATCTAGCACTGTATCTTGGCCCCTGATGGAATACAGACATATTAAATGTTTGCAAATATTGACAAGGGGAAGTGTCCTTATATTGACATCTAATCTTGACTGTGTGTATTATGATAGAGCTTAGTATTGGATTATTAGGCCACTGCTCAGGATTCTTGGACTTTTTTTGGATTATTTTTCCACATTTTGTATAGAATGTGTTGTATGATTAATTGTATCCATGTTATCCAGTGTTATAGAGTCAAGGAGTACATTTTCATCATTTATTTTATCATTTAGTTTCCAGATTTTGAATATTATTATTAGTTGATTCTTTTTTATACTATACTTCCACAATGGTGAGTTACAGGTCAAATTTTTTATTTATTATTATTCTTCCCCTATTTAAATATTATTACATCAGCTATGATACACATTGGTAATGAGGTTATAGTCTCCTGATGGACACACCATATGCCCTAAGTTTCTATTCAAAAACCAATTGTGTATGGGGAGGAGCGCTTTAGTCCATGTGTCCAATCTTGTTTGAGGTACCTTTGAGTGGAACCCAGGTTGGGATTGCACACTTAAAGACTCACTGGTGCACATGAAAAGTGTGAACTATAAAAACTCCCACCATTCCAAAAAACCCAATGGAATCATAATATAATGGGGTAATCCATTGATATATTTATAATTCATGCTAAAAAGAATGTGGAAGAAGCTTCTTGTCAGAAGAGAGTAATGCCCTCAATATAAGGAACCCCTCATGAATTTAGTAGCTTATATAAAGAACATAAATCAAATAATTTTCATTATTGGAAAAAGGAAATAAATTTAAATAGGTATAATATTTTATAAAAATTAATAGAAATGCACCCATAGGGCTGTGCTAATGTTAATTATCTCACCCCAACCTTGTAATATTTATTATATTAGTTATTTTAAAAAATTTATACTCTTATTTGTGTTTTTGTAGCTATCATGTAAAAATTTAAATTATTGTAGGAATTTTAACTATTTAATTATTATCCCACATGATTATTAGTAACCATGTGGTCCCTTTTTAGGTTCTCAGTTGAGATAGTGGTGTGGCTTAAGGCTTGTGCATGGCTTGTTAAACCTTATGGAAAGACTGTAGGTCAGCCTTTTGAGTTATAGGTGCTAAGTGGAATGTTTTGGAAATTGTTTTCTTAATCATAGTCCTACACATCGGTAACTTATTAAGGGTTATTGTCCTCATTTGTGGCCAGTGTACGGTTAGTGAACAGTTTGGTAAACCATGTGCAAAGCATGCAGGTTTCCCAACATTTTAAATTTTTTATTTTTATTTTATTCTTATTTTTCTTTTTTTTCTTTCTTCTATTTTTATTTATTTATTCTAATTCAGTTTTAATTGCACAACTCCCCCACCCATATCCCATGGTGCACACAAACCCCCTCTCAGTTCCCCATCTCTCTTGATAATTCACTAATGTCTATCAAATTTATCACTCGATGTCTCGAGGTAAGACCACTTATCCTATTATTCTCTATCTTTTGGCCAATTTTCCCTCTCCTCATCATCATATAGTGATCTAATTAACACTAGGTTATGTTTTATCTAGTTATTATTGTAACATTCATTTTCTAGGGCTTGAAGTAGGTCTATTGGATTGTATTTGGGTGTGTTTATGTGTGTAAAACCGAAGTCGAAGAATTTTTTACCCTTTTGGTCCACCCGCCAACGTTTTGTGGTAGGATTTCATCTATCTATTATTTGGACCAGTTTAAATTAAGGTGTTTTGTCATTTGATCCCTTAATATTATATTAGTTCATATTGAACCTTATTGGGATGGATTCGAGCCTCCCTTATTAAAGACTATCTGGTGTATGCCTACATTGGCATGTATATTTTTAATTCCCCCATTATATATATTCAACCATCTTAGGAAAAATTTATATAATAGGGATATGTGTTCTTGTATAAATATATATATTTATATATGATGATTCATACACATGTAAGTGTAAAGGGGTATATGCATGTATAAGCATATTTATAAGGATCCACATTCACATATTATTCCACGGAAATATATGCATAGGGGCTTGGTATAAATATATATAAGAGGCATTTCAAATGTTTATTATAAGAAAAAGGAATATCTTAGTTTTAGTCATCTATATCGGTGCAGCTTATGTTTGAGGCAGGTTCCATATGACATGACCTTAAGTATTAATTTCCTAATTTCATGAGTGTTTTTAAATGTGTTTTAATATTTAATAGTATATATATACTATGAAAAATTATGGTGATTTTTATTTTTGGACTTTCCATTTGTTTTTCAAGTCCACTATCAAGTTTGACATGTGTATTATTTACTATAATATGCTTCCATGATTGTTTTATAATTCTCAACATTTTAAATGATCAAAAGGGGATTCCATAATTATTTTGGGTGTGTGATGGGTATTTCCAAAGAAGTTTGTTTTACGTAAAATATTTGTGATATTTTATATGAACGAATATGTGTTCCTGTGTGATTTTAAAAAGGGAAACCATCATTTTTTGTATGTTTTGAAAAGTGCATCAGTTTTGGTGTGAATTCAAGTATAAATGGTTATTTTAATTTATTGAATTCTTTATTTTTAGGTTTTGAATAATTTTAGGATCTGATGATTGCGTGGAATGGAATTTTGTTTGATATTAAGAATCGTTTAAGCACATGGAAGCCTAGGTACCAAGGTTGGAAGACTAGATTTAGTACGCTAGGTGGATCGATAGGGATGAGGCCCAGATTCACCCAAGTTGGATTGACCATACAACACATACTAAACATATTAAAATGATTAGATTCTACTAGACCTTGGGATTTTCCCCTCTAGTAGCTCATGCTTGAGACATTGTGGTATTTCATATATGATTGGAGGCCACTAGACCATTAGATGTGTCCCCCTCTAGTGCATCATACATGATGGTGTTGTGGGTTTGGTTTTTATGGGATTATCACTATGTTATGAGAATCATAGGACTTCACTAACCCTGATACATATCTGTTTCCCATGGTTCTTATTATGTGATTTCGATTTAAGTTGATTCTTGTTTGATGCCTCCATTTTGAAAACCATGTTTTAATCTAAATTCCATTCATTTCATTTTGAAATTTCTAACCATATTTGGAAACTGGTTTTGGAAATGTGATAAAAAGAAATGAGTTTTTTTTAATTGGAATCTTGTACTGTAAATTTACAAGAATGGTAATAATTATTTTAATTATGTATTATTTTCAAGCTGTCATGTCTTGGATATATTATTAATGAAAATGGAAATTGAATAGTTTTTCGAGGTATGTCTACAAGTGTTTTAATACTCATGAATATTAATTTATATTTGTTGTTAGTTTCTGGTGTTTCTTCCACTCAGATTCAGTCCTTATGGTGCGATGTTGGTTTTGATGTTGGTGGTGATCCATAGGGTCACCTGGAGGTATGATAATCAGTTTGTTCTATTTTATTTTTTCCTACCAGTTTTTATTATTTTATTCTTCTTTATTTATCTATCTTTTAAGGGATAAATCATTACCAATTGAGTATATTTGATTCCCAACACTATTTTCTTGCTTGATAAGATAAATAACACATCATAGTCCTTGTTACGAACAGACTCGGGTGACCGATTTGTGGTCGACCCAGGTTGGTTTGTGACAAAATTGTTTCAAAGAGTCCCTTTTTTTGGGATGTCAGTTAGATCAGAGTTAGTATTGTTGGATAATATGAGGATGTTCATGGGTCATGCTTGATCATGAAAACTCTTGACAAGACCTGGATCTCTATGGGTGGTTGGACTTCAAATATTTAATTTTGGTTGTGTGTTATGTTTTTGGAATTTGTTTAGTTTAATGAGATGGTCAATGTTGGGGGATGACAGTGGAAGGGAGCTGGATGGTGAAATTACATGGCATAGGAAACCATATTCAGCTCACTTTCATGGATTAATAAGCTTTCAGTGGTTGTTTCATGCTCATTGAAATGTATTATAAACCATGTGGTTGAGTTTTCATGGCCACTAGTTTTCATTTCCAGTAATTTTGGTATTGGTGAATCTTTGGAAAAAATTTTGTTGGTGTGAGTGGATATTTTTAAAGTTAAATGATATCTAGAAATGGTTCTTGAAATAAAAAACATGGGTTTTAAAATATAAATTGATTCAAAAAAAATTACGTTTGAGAATATGTGGAGAAAAAGTGAATTGTGAATTTGGTAAATTCTTGGTTTTGATGATAAAATGCCATGTATGACCCTGGTAATTCCTTATGGATGTTCAAATATATTTGTGTATTTGTAAAAATGGTTAATGACTGTATTTATGTGTGGATGATATAAGTAGAAGTGGGGATGAACAAATACGTAATGGTTAATAGGATACTATATTTGAGTATTAAGAATCAAACATTTTACTAGGTCTTAAAAAGTGATTTTTAAAAAAGGAAATGGTTTATATTAAAAATGGGATTCCTTTCTAATGATATTTGAGATTTAAAGGGGGAAATGTGAGTTAATATTTTTAATTTCAAAGCAGTTGTGCTGAAATGATTTTGTAGATGGACATTAATTTTGATTTATAAAGGGGGAATTAAATTTATAAATGGGTTAAAATGAAATATATTGGTTTTTAAAAGAGATTATTGACATGTTTTATGAGATTTTTGTATATTATTTCTGTTGATATTTTATTTAGCTATGATTTTGAATTGTGATGTTTTTTTTATGATCTCGGAATTTGTTTTAAAATATAAAATTTGCATGTTTTGGATTGATGAATATATGGTATTGTGACTTATGATGTTGAGAGTATTCCACCCAATGAGACCGATAAGTTTCTATGGACTCTAATCTAGTCATCATTCCTGCCTAGACGTCTAGTGTAGTGGTGGATCTGATATCTTCTAAATCAGTGATGTTTTATATAGACATAGGAGTCCATTGGTGGTTTTTTAGTGGATTTGGTAAATTAAGCATCTTTAGGTCTTGGAAAATACAAATTTTTTAAAGGTTACAGTGTCCTTGGGTATGTTTAATGGACTTGTATTGAAGCTATGGAATGTGATTGTTTCATCCTTGTTTCGAGTTTTCTATCTTGAGCGATCTTAATGACAACTATAATATAGTGGGTTGTTATTGAGGAAGTGGGGAGAAGAAATTCCCCAATCTAATGGATGCTCAACAAGGTCAACTAACGATGAAGGGGTATGTTGAACATTTAGAAGAACAACTTTCATTTTGACTACTTATAGTCACAATCAATTAGTTATAAGCTCATCCTATCATGTAGGATCTCCATCATGGTTTCAAGGATTGGATTCTCTTGGTGTTTGTGGCGATTCACCACCCGATGAGGAGTATGAACTGGATGAACCTATTCTAGGCCAGCCTCTCTGTTAGTTCATATATTTCATTTGTCAGGCCATTTTTTCATGTATGGAAAATGTTCCATTAAAATCCATCTTACCATAATTCCCTAGGGTACAGTTGACTGTGTGGCCACCTATGACACCATAAGGAGTTCATATCGGGGATTATCAACACTAGACTCTAGGTAAGTAGATATTACAAGACATTAAGGATCCATCCATATGTCCTAAATTGAATGACATTACACATTAACACTACTATAAATCATGGTTTTCCCAACAGGTGTATACCAACGGTTTGCATTAACCATTGGTAATGATGTATACAAATTTATTTTTCCCAGCGGTTTGATGAAATCGTTGGGAAGGATTGGAAGAAAATTATTTTTCCCAACGGTTTCATCAAACCGTTTGGAAAGATGGAAAAAAATCAGCTTTCCCTATAGTTTGATGAAACCGTTTGGAAAACACTATCTTTCCCAACAGTTTTTAATAACAGTTGGGAATGATTTCCCAAAAATACAAACCACCTGAACCCCCACTTAGCCCGATTACAGACAGACCCTAATCGAGCTCTCGAATTCTTCTCGGCCACGAGACTCCTTCCAGCCAAGATCCATCTTCAATCAAACAAAACCGTATTTCACACTTCAAATTAGTATGTGTTACCTTAATTTTAGCGTTATTCCTCTATTTCTTTGGTGTTTGATGTCTTGATTTAGGCTAAGTTAGATTTTCTGTCTACGGAACCCTTGGATTTGTTTTCCGTTTTTTGTTCTATAATTAAATCATGGAAAAGGGTTTGTTTAGTGGGGTGATATGGTACTTTTGTTGGAATTTATTTTAGTTGAAAATTGGATATTGATTTAGATGAATTTATGTTTCAATTTGAGGTGGGGGAGGGTCTGCAGATGGGGTGGGGGAGGATATCGAGGGCTATCTAAGTGGGGTGGGCGAGGGGCTGTCTAGGTAGGGTGGGGAGGGGGTTGGATTGTCCAAATTAGGTGGGGGTAGGGTGGTTTGGGGTCAGGGAGGGTGTGCATGTTGGAGGGGGGGAGGGTGTTCAGGTAGGGTTGTCCAAGTGGGGTGGGGAGGGTGTGCATGTTGGGTGGGGGAGTGGATGTATAGGTAGGGTGGGGTGGTGGAGGGTCTCCAGGTAGGTTTTTCCATGTGGGGTGGGGAGGGTGTGCAGGTGGGGTTGTGGAGGGGCTGTCTAGGTAGGGTGGGGGATGGGACTGATTTGTCCAGATGGGGTGGGTGTAGGTCTGTTTGCGGTGGGGGAGGGTGTGCAGGTGGTGTGGGGGACGGTGTCCAGGTAGGTTTTTCCAAGTGGGGTGGGGAGGGTGTGTAGGTGGGGTGGGGGAGGGGTTGTCTAGGTAGGGTGGAGAGGGGGAGGGTTTCCAGGAAGGGTTGTCCAAGTGGGGTGGGGAGGGTGTGTAGCTGAGGTGGGGGAGGGGTTGTCTAGGTAGGGTCGGGGAGGGGGATGGGTTGTCCAAATGGGGTGGGGGTAGGGATTTTTGAGTGGGGGGGGGGGGTGTGCAGGTGGGGTGGGTGAGGGGCTGTCTAGGTAGGGTGGGGGGATGGGTTATCCAAGTGGGGTGATGGTAGGGCTGTCCAGGTGGGGGTGGGGGTGGATTTTCCAAGTGGGGTGGTGGTAGGGCTGTTCACATGGGGTGGGGGTGATGGGTTGTCCAATTTGGGTGGGGTAGGGCTGTCCATGTGGGGTGGGGGGTGCTGGGTTGTTCAAGTGGGGTGGTGGTAGGGTTGTCCAAGTGGGGTGGGTGTGGTGGGGGTAGTGCAGTCCAAGTGGGGTGGAAACCCTAAATTAAATGTTTTATTTGGGGATTTTGTTTGTTTTATTAGGGTTTTGGTGTATGAGGCATTCTAATTCCTATTATGGGTTTTTTTAATCAAAAGTTATGATGTTGGAACCATTTATGATGTTGTTGTCTCTATTTAATCTCATTTCCACTGACTTAACATTAAATTCTATATCACATTTGGTTTCTATTTTTTAAATTTCAAGTTAAGTTATTTTTGGGTGATAATTGTCTCATGTTAATTATTTTCAATGGTTTGGCACAGAAATTAGGAATTTAATATGCCTTTTCCAAATGGGGGTGCCTTGAGAATACTCATAATATTTTATAAAAATGATCAAAGTGTTTTTATTATTTAAAATGGATTTCAAAAGATATTTCAGAAATGATTTAATCTTGAAGAATTTGTTTTGTTAAATTGATAATTTTTTTTAATAAGGCTTGTGTAATGTATTTAGTTATAGTACACTTGTAATGTGACTATGTTTGGTATTATGTAACATATGAGATAACTGGTGTGCGAGAATGTGTTGTGAATGATATTCCACATTTTGTTCCAGATTATATTTACGTTTTGAGACAATTAATGAGTTTCTTTAAAGATATTTTGAGATATTTACCTATTTAATCATTCTGTTTACACAGCGTATGCAACCTCTACGCTCATTTAATTAGTGTACCCATGTCATTATGTCAAGCCTTCATTCTCACTAGCATGTATGAAAATGAATGATGTAAACCCATCCTCACATGATTTCTACCCTAGATAGTGTCCAACATATGAAATACAAGCTTTTTAATTCATTAGTTAACCAGGATCATATATATCCATTTCCCCCAAGATGACTGTACTAATATAACATTTGGGTCTATTAAATATGGTTCTCATTGTACGATGTATATTATGTGTCCTTCTTGACCAATACTCACTTTAATGAGGGTGGGGTTCTTTTCAATACCCATTCCGACATCTGTAGACATCCATAAAAATGATAGATAAGTCACAAGTTTAATTCAGTAATGTTGATATCATTAACATACTTTATTATTAATCTCAAATTTAAGAATAAATGTTTTTGTCTATACTTAATGAAATTAAATCGTTTTACAAGCCACGAACAACCTATTAGTGTAGAAGCCTAAAATTTATTCACCCATGGGGTGTGCTTGACTTAGAGAAGTAATTGGGTAATGAAAGGTATGGCCATTAAGGTGCCAATAATGAGTTATTGAACATGAGTGAACGATTTGGGATGCCTATAACACATGATGGGACCTGAGGCATGTGCCTTTTATAGACCTAATGAAAATGAATATATGTAAATTTTAATTTAATTTTTTAGTACTTCTTCATTAAATTATTTTAATAGTCCACTACATCGACTAGAAACTTCATCCATTATTGTTTACATAAATGTATTTTCTATTAATGTTCAATCCTATTAAATTGTCTATGAAAAAATGAATTATATAATTTTTTTTACAGAATGGATAGAAGATGAATGTATGAAACCGATTGGATCTCAAGCGATTTTCAAAACAATTTGGAGAGCTTTAAAGATTTTTCATTTCACAATGCTTCAGATTGTGGTCGCATACACTGCCCATGTTCCAATTGTGTTGGTAGACCTTGGTTGAGCCATGAAGAAGTTAGCTACCACACAACCACAAATGGTATTCAAGAAAACTACTTTGTGTGGTATCACACTGGGGAGAAAATGATATCTCAAATTTGTGATGATCAAAATGAAAGGACTAGAATGGATAATTTGTTAGATGATCAGTTTCTGTTTATTCTTCATCATGAAAAAGAAAGGATTTTGACATAAGAAAAATTCCATATGAGGATAGCTGATGTATCTAGTGAAAATGATGATATTGATAGGGTGAAAAAATTGAATGTTGCTGCCACGACTCCAGTATATTGACAATTATATAAAATAAAAAAGCGGGAATTTTTAATCATATAGTTTCATTGGAAAACTATGTATGGGATTTCAAATATAGTTGTCGATTACATTCTTACCCTCTTGAAAGATTTACTTCCAGATGATGCAGATATTCCCTCAAACCACTATATGGCATGGAAGATAGTTGAGGAACTTGGATTTTCATGAAACCAAATTCATGCTTGCCCGAAAGATTTCAGTTTATTTTGCGAGGAAACCACTGAATGAAATGATTGTATAAAATGTGGCACATCCCGCTGGAAGTCAAAATCTGATGGAACACCATCCTGCGTTCCACAGAAAGTAATGTGGCACATTCCATTGATCACCATAATCCAGAATATTTTTGTGTCTGATGACATATCAATAAAAATGAGATGGAATGATACCAAGAGAAAGAAGATTAATGATGAGTTGGTTCATCGTGAAGATGGATTTTCATGGTAGAGATTTGATGCTCGACATCCTGATTTTGTAGGTTACGTGTGTAATGTGAGGCTGGGTCTTCCATGCGACGGGTTTAATCCATTTGGTTAGATTCTTACTTCACACAGCACATGGCCATTTTTTATACACATTTATAATCTTCCCCCATGGTTGTGTATGAAAAATCCTTTCACTTTCATGATTATACTCATATATGGTCCTTCTGACCCTGACATTGATATTGATGTATACATGAAAACATTAATAAAAGAGTTGAAACTTCTTTGGGATGTGGGTGTGCGCACATACGATACATGTTCGAAAGACATATTTCAGATGTGTGCTGTGCTTATATGGACGATCAATGATTTTCTGACTTATGCAATGATTTCTATATAGATAACGAAGGGAAAACTATCATGTTCAGTTTGTATGAAGAATACATGATCCAGAAGAATGAAACGTCGTTGTAGTTTCATTTTTATGGTCATCGACGATTCTTGCCAAAGGATCATCCATATAGAATGAATCATCGAAGATTTGATAATACCATAGTGACTGATGATCCGCCATGGCATATGTCCGGAAATGATGAGCTTAATGAATTGAAAGATTTCTGTTTTTCATTCGAGAAGGGTCAAATGAGATCTGGAAAGAGAAAGAATGTTTCCACTAAAACTTGTTACAATTGGAGGAAGAGGAGTGTATTTTTTGATTTTCCATATTGGTCAACAAATTTGTTACTTCATTGAATAGATGTAATTAATATTGAAAAGAATATATGCGAAATGTTTCTTTCGGTTCTTCAAAATGTCAAGGGGAAGAAAAAATTTGATTTAAAATCTCGGCGTGACTTGGTGGATTGGGGCATCAGACCAGAATTTCATCCTGTGCATATCAATGAAAATAAATGGCAACTTCCATGTGCTTTTTATGTGTTGAAAACAAAAGAAAAAAACAATTTCCGAATGTATTAGAGGCTATTAGAGTACCTGATGGCTATTCAAGAAACATATCTAAACAGGTCAACATAAGGGAGTTGAAGCTAAAATCATTGAAGACTCATGATTATCACGTTCTATTGCATGAGTTTCTTCCAATAGAAATACGTCATCTTTTTTCCAATAATTTAAGAGTGGCTGTTATTCGGTTGTGCCATTTTTTTAGAGATCATTGTGCTAAGAAGTTTTCCAAGTCTTTCTTGAAAAAAATGTTAACAGATTCCCCATTAATTTTGTGTGAGTTGAAGAAAATATTTCCTCCTTCATTTTTCACATGCATGCTGCATTTGAATGTCCATATTTCCACTGAAATACTTCTTGGAGGACCTTTTTATTTTTGTTGGATGTATCCAACTGAAATAAATATGTTCACATTAAAGTCTTCTGTCCGAAATAGAAATCATCCCGAAGGTTCTATCGTGAACGGTTACATGGCTCAAGAATGTTTGAATTTCTGCTCGATGTATTTGTCTGATCTTACTACAAGATTGAATAGACCAATAAGAAATGAAGAAGAACAGTATGAGAAAATTGAACCCAGTTTTCCATCACATCCTCAAATAGGAAGAATTCTGGGATCATATACATTGAAGACATTAATCCATGAAGAGCGGTAGATGGCACATCGCACAGTTATGTTTAACTGTGATTTGTTTGATGACTATATCAGGTAACAAAATTGATTATGTATATCTTACATATATATCTGTTAAAATATTCATATTTATTTTCTACAGGGAACATAAAACAATGATAAATAGGAAGCATCGTTCTTTATCTTTGAGAAGGTGAAAGACTTAGCATAGAAAAGAGTTTTCTGCTTGATTAAAATTGAAGGTGAAAATATTACTCTTTAAAATAATTATATTAATATTTAATTACGTTTAATAGTCGTTTATATTGCAGGTATTGAATGTGTTGGATAAATCTGTCTCTGAAGAAACAAGAGCTTTGGATTTAGGTCCTAATACCATGGTTCGTGAAAGTAAATCAATTTTTATCAATGGGTAAAAATTTATTGTCACTGAATGAGAAAAGAACAAGAGAACACAACATGATAGTGTTATGGTTTCTACCACAACAGGTTGTTATGCCAGTGTATCAGATAGTAGACCACGATTTGAAAATGTGGGTTATTATGGAGTTGTTGAGAATATAATACTATTGGATTATTATTCTCATGGACGAGTCACAATGATGAAATGCCATTGGTTTGATTCGATGACGATACATGGCACATTTATTGATGATTTTGGATTTGGAGTAATTAATATGACTCAAACTTTTTCTAACGAAGAACCATATGTGTTGGTATCAGTGGCTAAACAAGTTTTTTATGTCAAAGAACAACTTTGACCAGAATTTGGCATCACAGTTGATGTAATTCCAAGACATATTTTTGATGATGGTGTTGATGGAATTGACATTGTCCCTAGTGCCATTGGAACCAATACATTTATTTATTTTGATGACTCCAATAGAACAATTGTTAGAGTTGATTGTGAACCTGAAGTTGTGGTTGAAAATACATAGAATCATTCATCCATGATCTCAATTATTTTGGTTTACCTCGAGTTGGGTTGTAAAGGTTGGTAATATTCAAAATGATTTAGTATTGATCACAAATATGTTTTAGTTGACTTGACCGTTATGTAAAATTTCAATGTTTATTGGTTACAGTTTTATGTTAATTTCATTTTCTAATTTGGAATTGAACTGTATTCAAACCTAGTCAAACAATATTTCTAACTTGGTGAACATTACAACTTGTATGATTTATTAAATCCATTCAATCTCTTCTAAAACAATTGATATCTAAATTACCAATGAATCCCCCTATTTCCTTATATATTTAGTTATTTGGGTTACAAATTAGTTGAATTTTTATAATTATTTACATATTTATTTTCAAAAGCAAGAAATACATCCAAATGACGAGAGACGAAGGAAAATAACGATGGAGAACATTCATCGAATAGAGGAGTTGGGAATTGCATCATTAGTGCCTGTAGTTAGTAATTTATTTCAAATAGATATATTTAAAGAATATATAATGTCATGTGATTAATTTTTGTAAACCTTTTTGTTGGATTCAACTATATGTCGATAGTTATTCGACGAGGAGCCTAGTACTGGTCCTAGTACATAGGCCGGTAGTACGAGGAGGGTTCGTACCAGAGGTGGATGAGCAGCTGCGTGTACCCGACTAGACCCTGTCCCTCCCACTAACATGTCATCTTTCCCACATTTTGATCTCAATGTGTCATTAGGGACACACATGATATTTAGGCCTCCCATGCTTTCACTACCTACTGCATCTTCTGGCCCATCATTTTCACATCCCATGATGATTCCCACTCCCCAGTCAGAATCCGGTCAGACAGTTGTCCCATCTACTTTTCCTTATACTTTTGTCTCTCCAAGCATCTATATTCCATTTTCTTTGAATCTTTTTCCACCACAGGGTGTTCCATCTGTTTTTGTGGATCCAGCGGCGCCCAGCGATCAGACCGGCATAGGTATATTTAGAGAACCCTAACAAATTTTTATAGAAATATTTATTTTCATTAAAACATGTTTTGATAAAATATTTGTCTTTATTTCATGACCGATACATCTACTAACAGGATGCATGGGTGGGGGCGTACATGCATGCGTTTGGTGTGGAAAATCCGCACACAAGTTATGGTGGATTATAATGAAGACAACCAAATGTTTGAGAAAATAGGGCAGCAATGTCAGAGTTTTTTTCCGACGCATTCCAAATAACCCGAAATCATTCCCGTCAGCCTGCTATCATGGAGACATTTTCCAAATGAGGTCATGGATAGAGCTTGGGAAGATATATGGGTAAACAAATATGTTCTATTTAATTCCATGAGTAATTTTTGTATTTATATTAATTAATATTTTGATGTCTTCTTCGATTTAATTTTCCCGATGGTGAGGGTGCAGGACCGAAACATCTAAAGGATTTAGGCAAGCTTTGGAGAGCCTACAAGCATGACATGTATATTGGAAGGGTTTCTAGAGTTGGCACTGAGTTAGAGGTGGTACCAGTGGTGGATGATTTTCCTATAGATCAGTAACGTCATATGATAACTCATTGGAAGAGTACCCAGTTTAAGGTTTTAATTACATTTGAGGTATTTAAATAATAAATTTCTTGTTTTTCATAAATACAATCTGTTGAATTTTCTAATTTTATTTAGGAATCATCAAAAAAAATAAAAATAACATTGATGAAAAAATTACCTACACACACTGGGATGCACTACGATGCCTGATCATTAGAGGATGTAGGTATTCCAATTGTTTATAAGTTTTATTTTCAACATAAACTTTCTTTTGTTTCCTCACTTATTTAATAGATATATAAATTTTTCATATAACTTTATTATTCAATTTCATTGTCGAGGAAAATAAAAAATATTGAAGGACATGTTCCACGAGCAAAACTGTTTTGCTCGAGTAGATGGAAAAAGGATGGAAGTGCCGCCAATGAAGGGACTCAGCAGCAGATTGTAAGTTTTAATATTTTGATTTTATATTTTTATATCTATTTTGTAACATAATAATATATTTATATTTGTAAAATGATGCTTTAGAGGACCTCTATGCCCAAGAACCAGACAATTTTGGGCCAAATGATCACTTACATCAGGTTTTGGGAGAGGGGCATCCTAGCAGAGTATGATGCCGACCTAGGATAGCCCCGACGAGGTATTGGACCTCATCAGGTATGAGTTTTAGTTCCATCGAGATAGAGAATGTAAGGGCACATGCAAAACAGGATGACAAAAGGGCCACACAGTCTGCAGAAAAGACTGCTAGTGCAAACAGTGCATTTATGACATTTATTGAAGTTCTACATCTGACACTTCCACCAGAGGCCAGCCTAGCTTTTAATGAATATATGTCGTCGATACGTTCTATATATGTAGAACCAGGTGGCAGTTCTAGTGGTTCTAAATTTAACACCCCAAGCTTCCATGATACGTTTCACTTTGAATAATACAATAGTGTGTGTTGTACGCAACTTTGAGATCTAACACACACCACAACCAATCAAACTAGCCGTTATAAATAGTAATACCCACTTTTTAAAATTTTATACAATTTATCATTCAAAATGGACTTCATTTTTGGATTTGGAATATTGAAATAAGCTAAGGGGAATTTTTGGTTCTTTTCTGATAACTTTCATATTTTGATGAATAGTGAAAATTAATAAATTTTAATTACAAACAAATTTTTTAATCAAAATAATTAATAGTGATAAATTATGAATTTGAGTGGTTTTAAATTATATTTTGAATATATTTTTATAATTTAATACAATGTTGGTCTTTGGACATAATTTCACATTTAAACCGAACTTAAACCAGTGTCAATCTTTTGATAGTTATTGTTTCTTAAAAACACCCTTTTTATTTTGACAGCAGTAATTAATTTTAAATTAATAAACGAAACTTCTATTTTTGTAATATGGTAAAATATACTTCATTATTGAATTTGTAATATCAAAATTAGCTTAGGGTAAAATTTTGGTATTTTTCTGAACACTTTTAATTTTTGATGAATAGTTAAAAACACTGAGTTATAGTTAAAAATAGAATTTTTATTGATATAACTATTTATTTTATTTAAATTATTTAATGTTAAAATAGATACATAATACCTATATAAGTTTAATGTAATTAATTTTAGTCGGATTATAATAATTTTAGATATATAAAAATTTTATTGAACATTTCACCGTCTTTTACCCACATCCATGGAGCTATTGAAAATTCCCATAAAACATAATCATACCGCTTCTGTGAGCTGAATTTTGAAAATCCAAGAGACACGGTTAATATCAAGTAGTAAAATTTGGTTAAATGAGATGAAAATAATTTTATGTGAATAGTAACTTTTTTACTTTTATTTACCACTGTTAAAAGTAAATAGGGTAATTAAGGGTAAAAATGATATTAATATTACCCCCAAACATGTACCAATTCTATTGGAAAAGTTTATCTCGACCAAAAACAACCTTTGGAATAAAATATTATCATTTAGGTCCACTTGGATTAGATTAGGACATTAACTATTATTTAATTCAATGAAGAGTTAAAAGAGTTAAAATCAATGTTTAATAACTAAACTTTTTTAACATTGGGTTATACATAAGATAAATTCGATTGTAAATTTCCATTAAAATGCTAAAAATATTTCCCACATAATTGTATTTTATAAATAATTTTTAGACATTAAATAATGTAATTTATTTAAGACACAATGGTGATGCAGTAATTACCTAATTAATGAAATATTAAAATAATTCATATTATAAATATCAAATTAAATGTAATCTGTGGCTTGTAATGAATTTCACTAATTTTTTAGATCAGTATGACATATTAGTATTGGTTATATAAATTTTTTTCTAAGTAATAATTCTGTTATGAAATTACCAAAAACAAAATACCCAATCTTGTGAAAATTGACATAAAAGTGTTATTAAAACGAATATTATATTATTAATTTATATTCTATTCATAAAAATCTATGGATCGGACAAAAGAATTGTATAATGATAGGTGTATCATTAATGGACCACTTGGGGTTCACGTGGATGTATATAGTATGTTTATTAACTATATAATATAAAAATACAGAGTGACATGGTAAATGTCAAACTAATTAAGTTTGAGTTAAAACTAAAAGATAAGGTAAATATAGTGACCCAAACCTGTATAAAACATATTGTTTGAGTGGTTTTAGGTCCATGGACACCTTTACATTTAAATAATCTACTTTGGAGCCATTAGAAACCGAATATGAATTTATTATAAAATAATATTTCAATCTTTTCCAAAGGTTCCCCTCACGCCTCTTATAAAAGGCCACTCACCCTTCTCACAAATTCTCAAATTCAAATCCTCATGGATCGGCCAACCCCTAACCAAATACTCTCTCAGCTTCCCTAACTACAACTTAGAGAACTTATATTGATCAGAAATCCAACCTATGGATCCCTTTTGATCAAATCAAAAGGATGAACCCGAGGAAGAGATAATGATTTCAGCACCCTTTTTAAAGTTCATTTCTTCTTCAACTTCATCATTACATGTTATTTACATTATAAAATAATAAATACAGTATATATATAATGTGATGTTATTATAAATATGGAACAACCAAATTCATTATTATATCCATCCCTTGAATGACATGTCACCATACTTGCGTACGTACGGCCTACCATCTCAACGTCGTGGTGTAATTGTTATTCAATATATTATTATTTAGATGGGTATACTAATGATGTATAATTCATTTAAATAATGAATATAACGTGATAATGATTCATTATATATGATATACCATCCCATTATATATTATTTTAATATCAAAAGAGTGATATTGTCGCTCGTGTGTACGTACGGACTACTGTCTCCGCGAACGCGATGAGATTCATTCCCTATTGTATCCATTCATGTCTAATTCTAATTTGATGATTAAATTTTTTTAAGGACTTGATATAATTCTGGATATAGATAAAATACAACCTATCCATAACAATGATTCCTTATGTAACAAAACATATAAAATAAAACGATTATGTTAACACCCGAAACGAGGATAATACTAAAATATTATTAACTAAGTATTAATAGAAGATCATATTTGATATCATAATTATATATATGGTTCTTGTATAACTTAATAACAATTTTTTAACTATTATACATGAGGTTAAACTACCCTCAACCAATAAAAAGTACAAGTTAAGGGTTTATTTCACAATCTCTTCTTTATCCGAGGTTGTTTATACGTAATTATCTACTAGGACCTCTTTATCATCCACATCCAGGTTTCTTAAAAATGTATTTCAAAACAATCTTACTATTTTACATAATATTGTTTAATGTCATTTATAACCTTTTTTGACATTTGATAATATGTTTATAAAGGAATATTTCTGTCGTTTTTCCAAACAATGTCCTTTTTATCCTTTTCGACAGAATTAAGGCAAGAATGTTGTTTTTTAACTTATACGTTAGGTGTGGTTATTCTCCGCTGTTATTACACATTTGAAGCTTCCCTAAAATTCTTATAAGTATATTTTCAGAATAGTGGTTTTCTTTTATAATTATGTGATTTTTAAATGATTTAAAAAAAGTTATATTTCTCTCCAATATATGAGAATCCAGTGTGAATGTATACGTATTTAACGTAAGCTTAAAAATGTTTTCCGAAAACCCAACTCTCATGTATGGTAGACAAAAATGGATTGGTCGTGGACCCATCATGACCTGTAATTCATCTAGTAGTCTCAGAATTAGTTATTTTGTTTTCAGAAGCTTGCATAATGTTTTCAGAAAAACACTGGAGTATATTTGAGAAATTTTAAACCTAAGTATCTTCTTATAAAATTGCATCAGTAGGTCTTATAAGAAAAACTAGTGTCTTGGAACGAGACCTTAACAAAATCATATTTATAGTCTTGACACGAGGCCTTGGATACATGGTTATGATAGTCTGGCATAATGAATTCCATTTTTATGAAAGTGGTTATTTATATTTCATGTGATTATTCGATTAGTAGAATATACATGTGAAAAAGTAAATGGATTTTTTTCATTTTATTTCTTCCTTATTATGCTGAATTTCAAGTTTAAAAGGCTTTTGTTTTAGTTTTATAAATTTCTTTAAAAGTTTAGGCTTATTTTTGAATGTTTCTGCTGTATTTCATACCCTTACTAAGCGTTTGAGCTCACCCCTTTCTATGTTTTATTTTCCCAGGATTCCAAGAAGTGTATTGTGATTGATATGCAGGGTTATTCCAGGGGAATAATGGTGTTCATAAAGGATTATTTATGTTGTTTTTTATGTTATAAAGTGTAATGTAACATTCATGTATGTAATCTATTTTCCATGACTTTAAAACCGATCGTTTTTCGGGACTTGATTCTTTGTAATAATTCCAATGTATTAAAATAATGCATCGAATCTAGGTAACTGGGGCCAGGGAATTACAGTTGGAATCATAGGAAGTGTAGAAATAACCTTGGAAACTAGATTTAGATAAACTATGATTAGAGCACAACACTGTATGATAGAATTTGAGGATTGGTATAGAAGAACATCCTAGAATTTTTCTACTGTAGATATCTTGTGATTTTTCCTAGAAATACATCCCTGTCTAGATACGAGCAGGTAGAGGCAGCTTTGGGACAGATGTACCTAGGGGTAAAACCCGAAAACACCGCTTTGAACTAGACTCGAACGGGAACTGGTGCACGAAAATGGGCCTTGCTGCACTCTTGGTTATGACACTCCTGGGGGATATGCTTAGGATAATTCTCATTTTCATTACAATCCATTATGAAGGGCTTATGAGTATATAGTTACTCAAAGAAAACATTTTTATGATTATGGATTATATCTATAAACTGTTTAATTTATGTTATGTGGTTTACAAGGTCATGATTTGGTATTTCTATTCAAAAACTAATCTAGTGTATTCAATTGTTTAAAATGGCGCCCAGTAGAGGGAATGAGAACTCCAGCAATACACATGATCCAAAGAGTAAGAAGGATCATATCTTTTACGATCCTAAGCCAGAATTTAGAAGTGAAATAGTCTCCCACGTATAATCATCATATAAAGATATAGTTTCATGTGTTTATATGATATGTAATGAATTCTCGGAGTCCTATGTCTTTTAAGGGAAGCCAGAGAAGAAAAGGACGGTAGATAGAAGGAAAGATAAATGGAAGAAGGTAAAGAATGATTTTCCCATATGTTATAACTGTGGAAAAATCACCTTGGAAAGTTCTTGAAGGGAATGTGATTATGTTATAAGTGTGAAGAAAAAGGACACCAAGTACGTGAATGAAAATGTAAGAAAAAGGTTTCAAATGTACAATGCTTCATCTGCAAGGAGATTGGAAACTACGCGAACCAATGTCCCAGTTATCAGACAATGCCACAAATGAGGCTATTGGATAATAATCAATTTATGATATTTCCAAAAATGAATAGGAATGACTAGTGTTATTATGTTCTTATATTGGAATTATTTCGTTTAAGTGTTTTATCAATGATGTTCTAGAAATAAATAAAGATTGTACTACAGTACTATTTCATTAAGGATTTGAGATTTTATGGTACTATGAAAAGTTACTCTACAGTGAGTTAATCTTTTTGGAAATTACATGGTTGAAGGAATGCTAATCCTTAATATGGTCATAATATTGAGGTACTAATTTTGGAATAATATATGGTTGATTTGGGTAAATTATATTGGATATTCTTGAATACCTGTAAAAAGATTAATGATTTTTCATCGTTAGATTTTACAAAATTATTTGATAAAAGGATTATATCTAGTATTATATAATGAATAAGGGAGTATGAATGTAATGAATAAGGTTTTATGGTAATTCAGGATGTTTCTATGTTTTAAAATAATACATGGTGAAGGTGTTCATATATTATTACATGGAAAAAAAGGATCTTCATTGTGTTTAAATTCCTTATAAATTTTGGACTGGGAGGTTGGATAGTAGTATTTTAGATAAGTATAAAGGTTGGAATGAATTAAGTTTGAATGGTTATTTTTTGGATTTATTTAAAAGGACAACATGAAGACCGTGTGAAAACCCGCCGCGTCAGACAATGTTGCGGGAATCGAACCCACAACCATAGTGCGATTGAGATTTAACACCTACCACTTGACTACATGAAGTCCCTGGATTGTATAATGTAGTTTCTTTTTTAATGGTTCTGATATGTGAATTATACATTAATTATATTTGGAACCCTATACGATTAGGATAAATTGAGTATTTTTAGTTATATTTTGTTTTGTAGTGAATGATGGGTTTGTGGTAGAAATTTATTAATGGATAAAACATTAATTATAAAGTAAGTATATATCCTTATTATCTTATCCAATCACATAAATAAATTACTCAACATTAATAAAAGGAACTTAGACAAAAAATGTTGTCCTCGATGGTACCTCATATCATTAGAAATTTATGGGTTTGGGATTATTGGCCTTTTCATAGCCATGTTCTCTAAAACTCTCCATCAGATATTGATGGTTAGATTTCTCTTCCATATCCTTATTTTCCTACATGGAACCCTTGTATGTGTTATTTTCGGTAACCTTCAGCCTTACCACTCTTTATTTTAAATACAAGCCTCATTAATCTATTTTTCGATGTGGGATTTCAACTAAAATATTTTGAAATGTCAACCCCAAGTTTCCAATACCAAGCAGAAATTGAGCGGACTCAATTTTGTTAAATAAGGATATAATGTAACACCCAAAGCATCCATGGTATGATCTCCTTGAATTATACAATAGCGTGTGTTGTACACAACTTCGAGTTCTAACACACACCACAACCAATCAAACTAGTCGTTATGAATAGTAATACCCACTTTTTTAAATTTTATTCATTTTATATTTCCAAATGGACTCCATTTTTGGATTCGGAAAATTGAAATTATATTAGGGTGAATTTTTGGTACTTTTCTGATAACTTTCATATTTTGATGAATAGTGAAAATTACTAAATTTTAATTAAAAACAACTTTTTTAATGAAAATATTTAATAGTGATAAATTATGAATTTAGGTGGTTTTAAATTATATTTAGAATATATTTTTACAATTTAATCCAATGTTGGTCATTTTACATAATTTCACATTTAAACCGGACATAAACAAGTGTCAATCTTTTGATAGTTATTGTTTCTTAAAAACTCGATTTTTGTTTTGATAGCAGGAATTAATTTTAAATTAATAAACGAAACTTTTATATTTTTAATTTTCTAAAATAGAATTTATTATTGAATTTTTAATATCAAAATTAGCATAGGGTAAATCTTTGGTATTTTTCTAAAAACTTTTCATTTTTGATGAATAGTGAAAAATACAGAGTTATAGTTTAAAACTGAATTTTAATTTAAATAATTATTTATTTTATTCAAATTATTTAATGTAAAAATAGATAAATAATACCTCTATAAGTTCAATTTAATTCATTGGAGTCTGTTTATAATAATTTTAGGTATATAAAAATTTTGTTGAACTTTTCACTCTCTTTTACCCACCTCCTAGGAGCATTTGCAAATTCACATAAGACTTAAATTTACTACTTCTGTGAGTTAAATATATAAAATCCAAGACACATGGTTAATATCAAGGAGTAAAATTTGGTTCAATGAGATGAAAATAATTAATGGTGAATAGTAACTTTCTATTTTTATTTACCACGGTTAATAGTAAATAGGGTAATTAAGGGTAAATATGATATTAATATTACCCTCACACATGTACCAATTCTATTGGACAAGTTTATCTCGACCAAAAACAACCTTAGGATTAAAATATTATCATTTAGGTCCACTTGGATTAGATTAGGACATTAATTATTATTTATATTAAAAATAGTTAAAAGAGTTTAAATCAATGTTTAATAAGTAAAACATTTTTAATATATGGTTATACATAAGATAAATTCGATTGTAAACATTCATTATAAAGATAAAAATATTTCATACATAATTGTATTTTATTTAGAATTTTTAGACATTATATAATTTAATTTATTTATGACACAATGGTGATGCATTAATTACTTAATTAATGAATTATTAAAATAATTGATAGTATAAATATCAAAATAAATGTAATTTGAGACTATTTATGAATTCAACTATATTTATAGGTTAATATGAAATATTATTATTGGTTATATAAATTTTTTTTGAAGTAATAATGCTGTTATGAAATTATCAAAAACAAAATACACAATACTGTCAAAATTGATATAAAAGAGTTTTTCAAACAAATATTATATTATTAATTTATATTCTATTCCTAAAAATATAAGGATCATCCAAAAGACTTTTATCATGATAGTTGTATCATTAATGGACCACATGGGGGTATATTGTATGTATATTGTATGTTTATTAACTATATAATCTAAAAATACAAAGTCAAATGCTAAATGTCAATCTATTTAACTAAGAGTTAAAACTAAACGATAAGTTTAATATAGTGACCCAAACCTATAAAAAAGATATTGGTTGAGTGGTTTTCGATGAATCCTTGCCTTAACATTTAAATAATCCACTTTGGAGCCATTATAAACTGAATATGAATTTATTATAAAATGATATTTCTATCTTTTCCAAAGGTTCCCCTCACCAATCTTATAAAAGTGAACTCCTACTTCTCACTAATTCACACAATCAAACCTCCTGGCTCAGCCAAAACCTTCCCAAATACTCTCTCAACTTCCCTCAATACAACCTATAACCCTTAGTTTGATCAGAAATCCAACCAATGGAGCCCTTTTGATCAAATCAAAAGCAAGAACTCGAAGAAGAGGTAATGATTTCACCACCCATTTTCAAGTTCCATTCTTCTCCAACTTCTTCATTCCTTATTATTTCCATTATAAAATAATAATTCTAGTATATTCTATATAATGTGATGTTATTATAAATATGTAACAACCAAATTCATTATCCTACCCATCCCTTGAATGACATGTCACCATACGTGCGTACGTACAACCTACCATCTCCACGTCGTGGTGTAATTTTTATTCAATATATTGTTATTTATATGGGTATAATTATGATGTATAATTCATTTAAATAATAAATATAACATGATAATGATTCATTATATATAATATACCATCCAATTATATATTATTTTAATATCAAAAGAATGATATTGTCTCCCGTGCGTACGTACGGACTACCGTCTCCACGAACGCTATGAGATTCATTCCCAATCGTATCAATTCAGGTATATTTCTCATTTGATGATTAGAAATAATGTTTAAGGACTTTATATAATTCTGGATATGAATAAAATCCAACCTATCTATAACAAACATGCCTTATGTAACAAAACATATAAATGAAAGCAATTAAGTTAACACCCGAAACGACGATAATACTATAATATTATTAACAAAGCATTAATAGAAGATCATATATGATATCATAGGTATGTATATGGTTCTTTTATAACTTAATAACTATTTTTTAACTATTATATAGGAGGTTAACCTACCCTCAACCAAGGAAAAGTACAAGTAAGGGTTTATTTCACAATCTCATAATTATCCGAGGTGGCTTAAACGTAATTATCTATTGGGACCTCTTTATCATCCACATCCATGTTTCATAAAAATATATTTCAAAAAATTATTACTGTTTTACAAAATATGGGTTAAATTTATTTATACCCTTGTTTGACTTTTTATAAGATTTTTATAAAGGAATCTTTCCGTCATTTTCCAAACAAGGTCCTTTTTAACATTTTTGACACAATTAAGGAAATAATGTTGTTTTTTAACATATATTGTAGGTGCGGTTATTCTCCTCTGTTATTACACCATCTAAGCTTCACTTACACACTTATAAGGATATTTTAAAAATAGAGGGTTTCTTTTATAAATATTTGATTTTAAAATGATTTAAAAAAAGAGAAATTTTTCTCTAATATATGAAAATCTAGTGTGAATGTATACATATTTAACAAAAGCTTAAAAATGTTTTCCAAAAACCTGACTCTCAATTTTGGAAGATAGGAAGGGATTGGGCGTGGACCCATCATGGCCTGTAATTAGTCGATAAGTCTCAGAATTTGCATAATGTTTTCAGAAGCTTGCATAATGTTTTCAGAAAGACACTAGATTATATTTGAGAAATTTTAATGCTACGTATCTTCTAAAAAAATTGCATCGGTAGGTCTCAAGAGAGAAACTACTATCTTGGCACGAGGCCATGACAAAATCTTATTTGTAGTCTTGGCATGAGGCCCTAGATACGTGGTTATGATAATCTAGAATTATGCATTACATCGTTATAAAAGTGCTTATTTATATTTCATCTTATTATTCGATTAGTAGAATAACCATGTGAATAAGTAAATGGAATTATTTCATTTTATTTCTACAATATTATGCTAGAGTTCAAGTTTAAAAGGCTTTTTTTAGTTATATACATTTCCTTAAATGTTTATGCTTATTTTTTAATGTTTCCGCTGTATTTCTTACCCTTACTGAGCGTTTGAGCTCACCCCTTTCTATGTTTTATTTTCCCATGATTCCAAGAAGTGTATTGTGATTGATATGCAGGGTTAAGCCAGGGGAATAATGGTGTTCATAAAGGATCATTTATGTTGTTTTGTATGTTATAAAGTTTAATGTAACATTCGTTTATGAAATCTATTTTCCAAAACTGCTAAACCAGTCGGTTTTCGGGTCTTGATTCCTTGAAATCATGCCAATGTATTAAAATAATGCATCGACTCTGGGTAACTGGGGTCAGGGCATTATAGTCAATACGATGTCCAGGCTGACAATGATGGTGGATTGGAGTCTAATGCGGAAGAGGATGGAGAAGAGGAGGGTGAGGCGGTGGGCGAGGGAGAGGGAGAGGAGGAGGGAGAGGAGGGCGAGGACGATGATGGGGATGAGGACGAGGTTGATGATGATGGTGATGATGGTGTTGGTGATGTGGGACAAGTTGATCCATTACATTTTTTACTAATATTTCTGAGATTTTATGTTTAATCTATTCTTGTTGTTGGTTTTATCCAGACCTGTTGTATATTATCGCAGTTGAGTTATTTTTATATAATGCATGTTTTCATGTATGTTGATGTCTTTTAGTGGTAGTGTGTTTGGGAACTCCCTGGAAAACCCCCTCCTTCCTGGACCTTGGACAACCACCCAACATCCTCATTGGACCCTATACAGTCCTCTAGACATCCCCCCACCATCTTACTTGTTCCCCGAACAGCCCTCAAACAACCCCCACCATCCTCCTTGGACCCCGGAAAACCCCTCCGAAAACTCCCCCACTATCCTCCTTGGTCCCCGGACAGCCCCCCAAACATCCCCCCGGACACCCCCCCCCCCCCCGGACAGCCGCACCCACCGCCCTCCCTGGACCCCAGACATCCCCCCACCCTCCTCCCTAGACCCCCGACAGCCTCCCCGAAATCCCCCCCACCCACCCTCCTCCGTGGACCCCGTACATCCCCCCAAACACCCCTCGGACAGCCCCCCGCACAACCCTCACCCTCGTCCTTGGTCCCCGGACAACCCCTCGGACACCCACCGGACAGCCCCCTGGACAGCCCCCCGGACAGCCTCCCTGGACAGCCCCCCCACCCTCCTTGATTTCATTTATGACTATAAGATCTATAATATATATTTTATTTATTTTGATCATGATTGTCAATGTAAATCACATTTACACATCTAATCAATATCATATATTCTTTTTATGTTATAAAAGGGATGTATTCATTGGGCATGGCATAGTTTTCTCTAAAAGGTTTCATAGCATGATAAAATAAATCCAATCCATACTAAAAATGATATAAAAATAATATATATGAATTTCCAAAATATTGTAAGTAAATACCATTCCACTAAAAGACACATGAGGATCCTCATAAATCATGTTTACCTTAGTATTTCCACTAGTATTTTTAGTAACAGTATTATCATATATTAATTTTTTAATATTATCATTTTAAAATGAAATTTTTTCATAAATAAATTAATTTAAAACCCATAGTCAAATAGTGTATTTGAATAATGTGAATAAACAACTAAGATACCACTGTAACTGTGTCTCTTTTGTTTAAAATGGACAGGATTATAAGTGAAAAGAACAACTGGCATAAGAAATCTGACCAAACACATTTGGATTCTATTGATAATTTATCACAACAATCCATGGGTCATATTTGACGTTTACGAGCCAACCCGAGCTCAATCTGAGTCGCAATGTGGCCGGGATCAGTCTAAGTGTCTATCTTTTATTTAAAATGGACAACATTTTATGTATATACAGAAAACCTAACAAACTCATTTGAAATGTGTTAATGCTTTAGGAAAACGATCCATGGGTCGTATGTGATGGGTACGAGTCAACCCCACCTCAATCCGAGGCACGGTGTGGCCGACACCATTCATAGTGTCTCTCTTTTGTTTAAAATGGATAGGATTATAAGTGAGAAGAACAATGGGCATACAGAAAATGAACAAATGCATTTGGAATCTGTTGATAATTTATCACAATGATCCATGGGTCATATGTGACATGTACGAGCTAACCCGGGCTCAATCCGAGTCACGGTGTGGTCCGTATCAGTCTAAGTGGCTCTCTTTTGTTTAAAATGGACAACATTTTATGTAGATATGGAAAACCGATCAAACAGATTCTGATTGTGTTGATACTGTAGAAAAACGATGCATGGGTTATATGTGACGTGTACGAATCAACGCCGTCTCAATCAGAGACGCAGTGTGGCTGACACCAGTCAAAGTTTCTGTCTTTTGTTTCAAAAGGACATCATTTTATGTGAAAAACATCACATGGAATATGGAAATCCGAACAAACGCATTCAGATTGTGTCGATACATTTCCACAATGATACATGGGTCATATGTGATGTGTACAAGTCAACCCTGCCTCAATCCGAGGTGCGGTGTGGACAACACCATTCATAGTGTCTCTCTTCTCTTTAAAACGGACCAGATTATAAGTTATACGAACAGCTGACACATGAAAAACCAACCAAAGGCATTCAAAAAGTGTTGATGATTTAGGAAAAATATCCATGGGTCATATTTGCTGTGTACGAGTCAACCCCGCCTTAATCTAAGGCATGGTGTGGCCGGGATCACTCTATGTGGCTCTCTTTTGTATAAAATGGAAAACATTTTAATTACATACAGAAAACTGGCAAAACAGATTCTGATTGTGTTGATTCTTTATCAAAACGTTTTATAAGTCATATGTGATGTGTACGAATAAACCCAGCCTCAATCTGAGAAGCGGTGTGGCCGGCACCACTCAATGTGTCTGTCTTTTGTTTCAAAGGGACATCATTTTAATGGAAAAACATCAAATGGCATATGAAAAACCAACCAAATGCATTCGGAATGGGTCGATACATTAGCACAATGATCCATGGGTCATATGTGACATGTACGAGTCATCCCCACCTCAATATGAGGCGCGGTGTGGCCGACACCATTCATAGTGTCTCTCTTTTGTTTAAAATGGAGAGGATTATAAGTGAAAAGAACAACTGACATACGGAAAACTGAACAAACACATTCTAAATGTGTTGATGCTTTAGGAAAAAGATCCATGGGTCATATGTGATGTGTACGAGTCAACCCCGCCTAAATCCAAGGCACGGTGTGGCCAGGATTACTCTAAGTGGCTCACTTTTGTTTAAAATGGACAACATTTTATGTACATATGGAAAACTGACCAAACGAATTCTGATTGTTTTGATACTTTAGCACAAAAATCCATGGGTCATATGTTATGTGTTTTAATCAACCCTGCCTCAATCTGAGACGCGGTGTGGCCATCATCACTCAAATTGTCTATCTTTTGTTTCAAAAGGACATCATTTTAAGTGAAAAACATCAACTGGAATACGGAAAACTGACCAAACATATTCGAATTGTGTCTATACTTTAGCACAATGATCCATGGGAAATATGTGATGTTTAAGAGTCAACCCCACCTCAATATGAGGTGTGGTGTGGCCAACACCACTCGAACTGTGTCTCTTTTGTTTAAAATTGACAGGATTATAAGTAAAAAAGAACAACTGCCATACGGAAAACCAACCAAACGGATTCAGAATCTATTTATAATTTATCAGAATGATCCATGGGTCATATTTCACGTGTAAGATCCATCCTGGGATCAATCCAAGTCATGGTGTTGCCGATATTAGTCTAACTGTCTCTCTTTTGTTTAAAATGGACAACATTTTAAGTACATACGGAAAACTGACCAAGCGAATTCAGAATCCATTAAAACATTAAGAGAATGATCCATGGGTCATATATGACGTGTATGAATCAATCCTGCCTTAATCTGAGATGTGGTTTGTCCGGAACCACTCAATGTGTTTGTCTTTTGTTTCAAAAGGACATCATTTTATTTGAAAAACATCAACTGACATATGGAAAACTAACCAAATGCATTCGGATTGTGTAGATACTTTAGGACAATGATCTATGGGTCATTTGAGATGTGTAAGAGTCAACCCCATCTAAATATGAGATGTGGTGTGGTCGGCATCACTCTAACTGTGTCTCTTTTGTTTAAAATGGATAGGATTATAAGTGAATAAAACAACTGACATACAGAAAACTGACCAAACACATTCGGAATCTCTTGATAATTAATCACAACGATCCATGGGTCACATGTGATGTGTACGAGTCAACACGAGCTCAATCCGAGTTGCGATGTGGTCGGGATAATTCTAAATGTGTCTCTTTTGTGTAAAATGGACAACATATTATGTACAAATGGAAAACCGAACAAACACATTCAGTTTTCGTGGAATCATTAGTAAAACGATCCATGGGTCATATGTGACATTTACGAATCAACCCCGCCTCAATCTGATACGCAGTGTGGGCGGCACCACTCAAAGTTTCTATCTTTAGTTTCAAAAGGACATCATTTTAAGTGAAAAACATCAACTCGCATAAGTAAAACTGACCAAACGCATTCGGAATGTGTCGATACTTTTGAAAAATCATCCATATGTCATTTGAGATGTGTACGTGTCAACCCCGTCTAAATCCGAGATGCGGTGAGGAAGGAAACACTATAATTGTGTCTCTTTTGTTTAAAATGGACAGGATTATATGTGAATAGAACAACTGGCATACGGAAAACCAACCAAAAGCATTTGGAATCTGTTGATAATTTATCACAATGATACATGGGTAATATGTGACGTGTATGAGCTAACTGAGGCTCAATATGAGTCGCGGTGTGTCCAGGATCAGTCTAAGTGTCTCTCTTTTGTTTAAAATGGGAACATTTTAAGTACATATGGAAAACTGACCAAACGCATTTCATATCCGTTGAATCTTTAGAAGAATGATGCATGGGACATATGTGACGTGTGAGAATCAACCTTTCCTCAATCTAAGATGCGGTGTGGCCTACACCACTCAAAGTGACTATCTTTTGTTTCCAAAGGACAACATTTTAAGTGGAAAACATCAATTGTCATACGGAAAACCAACCAAATGCATTCGGATTGTGTCTATACTTTAGTAAAAGGATCCACGGGTCATATGTGACATGTACGAGTCAACCCAAACTTAATACGAGGCGCGGTGTGGCCGACACAATTTATAGTGTCTCTCTTTTGTTTAAAATAGACATCATTTTAAGTGAAAACAACAACTGACACATGAAAAACAGACCAAACACATTCTTAATGTGTTGATGCTTTAGGAAAACAATCCAAGAGTCATATGTGATGTGTACGAGTCAACCCTACCTCAATCAGACACACAGTGTGGCCGAGATCACTCTAAGTGGCTCTCTTTTGTTTAAAATGGACAACATTTTAAGTATATACGAAAAACTAAACAAACAGAATCTAACTGTGTTGATACTTTATCACAATGATCCATGGGTCATATTTAACGTGTGAGAATCAACCCCGCCTTAATCTAAGATGTGGTGTGGCCGGCACTACTCAAAGTGTCTATCTTTTCTTTCAAAAGGACATCATTTTAAGTGAAAAACCTCAACATGCATATGGAAAACTGGCCAAACGCGTTCGGATTGTGTTGATATTTTAGAAAAATGATCCATGGGTCATTTGAGACGTGTACGAGTCAACCCCATCTATATCCGAGATGTGGTGTGGCTGGTACCACTCTAACTCTATCTCTATTGTTTAAAATGGACATAATTATAAGTGAAAAAAACAACTAGCATACGGGAAACTGACCAAACGCATTTGGAATCTATTGAAATTTTAGTAAAACGATCCATGGGTCATATGTTACATGTACGAGTCAACCGTTCCTCAATCCAAGTTGTGGTGTGTCCGGGAGTACCCAAAATGTCTCTCTTATGTTTAAAATGGACAACATTTTATGTACATATGGAAAACCGACCAAACGGTTCTTGATTGTGTTGATATTTTATCACAACGATCCATGGGACATTTGTGATAAGTAAAAGTAAACCCCGCCTCAATAAGAGGTGCGGTGTGGCCAACACGATTCAATGTGTCACTCTTTTAATTAAAAAGCACTTCATTTTAAGTGAAAACAAAAACTAACATATGGAAAACTGGCCAAATGGTTTTAGAATATGTTGATACATTAGGAAAAAGACCGATGGGTAATTTGTGACGTGTATGATATAACCTCACCTCAATCTGAGGCATGGTGTGACCAGTATCACTCCAGGTGTATGTATTTTGTTTAAAATTCACATCATTTCATGTAAAAAAGTATGGTATTCGAAAAACCGATCAAATTGTGAATTGAATTTCGGATTCCACATATATTTGTCATCTAAATTTTAAATTGAATGTTAAATGAATTATGTATGTTTAAAAGTATGTTGTGAGTTCAAATTTAATTATGGATGTGTATAGTTCCATGATACATTATATATTAAATGTGTATGAATTTGTTATCTATATGTATGTGATAGTGGGTTATTGCAGGTACAATAATTGAATATGTATTTGTTAGTTTTTTGTAGGTACAATAATTGGTTTGAAAATAAGAGGGAATGCACAAAATGAGACCAACTGTGAAAATTGAACAATTTGAGAGCTATTGTACAAATTGCAGGCTGCTGTGTAATTTGCATAGCATAGGCTATGCCAACGGTTTCCAACCGTTGGAATAGCCTCTCTGAGTTTTTTTACCAACGGTTCATAGAACAACTAGGAAAGAAGAGAGTGCTTGGTTTTCCCAATGAAGCCAAACCATTGGGAAAATCTATCCCAACGGTTTGGCACAACTATTTTGATAGGTTAATTTTTCCCCATCCTATCCCAACGGTTCACTGTAAACCAATGGGAAAAGTGTCCCCAAAAACATACTTCCCTACGGTTTGCAAAACCGTTGGTATAACATATACCAATGGTTCTTCAGCCTTTCCCAATGGTTCATAACCGTTGGGAAAACTTGTATTTCAAGTAGTGTATGGAATCCTCATGGTTATGGGGAACCTTTCCTCACCACTTTTCCCAACTTTTGTGATGTAGAAAGTTTAAAATTACCTGTTTTAGTTTTCTTTATTATTGTATGTTTCTCAGTGTTTTAAAAATATTGGTGGTATTATCCTTATGAAATTAGAGTTGTTTTCATGTTGTGGATTCAAGTCTATGGTTGGTGGGTTTTTCTTATTATCATATCATTTTGTGTATTTGTTTTTATTCTGTCTAGTTCTATCATTGGGGATGATAATATTTTATGGAAATGATGAAATGTGGTTTTTTCTAATAACTGGATTGATTATCTTTCATCGGGTTTCCCATATATTGAGGGTTTGTTTGGGTTGGGAGTTCTCAGTTCTAGTTTTGGGTGATGCTAGAAGGTCTTTTATGTTTGGTAGATGCACCATGGATCTCCTTGATTATTGGTGTCCTTATAGTTGGTCTGTTGTGACTTGGGACATTAAAAGAGTCACCCTGAGTGTAGTGGTTTTATTCTACGTTGTTTTTTTCATGTTCATTATTGGTTATTCATGCAGATGGGTGACTTTATGGGGGGACATTATTTTTGGTTGGGTGAATTTTCACACACCAGCCTTGAAATATTAATTATATTAATCATTTTTTGTTTATATTTTGATTTCTATTAGTCCATGGGATGAAATTGAAATTTTTGGATGCTTTTTAATTGTTTCACGGTCATCCAGTACAGTCAGAAGTAACCGTATGGTTCCTACATAGGTTCCCAGGTGAGACAGTGGTGTAGAAAATTACATGAGAAATACATGTTAATATATCCAGAAATCATGTAGGATAGCTATATGAGTCGTGAATGCTGAGTGTGATGGTTTGAGAATGGTTTTCTCAACAATGAATCTACCTAGGAGTAACAGTGCAAGGTTGCCTATCCTAGAATGTGGCTAATGCATGGTTGGCCTATGTATTGGTAAACTTTTCCCAAACAATTGGTGTATCCCATTCTTTTATAAAAACTAATTTTTTTCATTCCTTATGTTTTCATTTTCTCTCATTTTATTTCTCTCTTCTCACTCTTTCTATAACAAGCAGATCCCCCGCCCTTCTCCCATGGTCAGTATGAGGCCCCTCTCAGCTTCCTATTTCTTCAAGGAATCTACTGGATTTGTTCCGATTGTGTGGTTAATGTATTGAGGTAATCCCTCATATACAATTCATATCCCTCTTTTGGTTGATTTTCTTCTCTTTGTCACCCTACATCGATCGACTGAACCAACTGTAAAGGGTTAACTTCTAATTTTGGTTTGCATCCATTTATAGGGCTTACAGTAGGTCTCTTAATTATTATTTGGGCATGTTATGGAGTCCTAAAATGAAGACAAATCATTTTGGATCATTTTTTTCTAGTCATCATTGTTTTTGGATAGTTTTCTTCTACCTTTTTCCCCCATTTTTATTAGTGTTTTTGAGAATTTTGAGCCCTTAATATAACTGTAGTGCATCTTCAACATTTTTGGGAGAGTTTTGAGTCACCTTTGTCAAATACTTTCAAGGGTAACCATAGGTAGGAATGTATATAGTTAATTCCCCCATTATATATATTCACCCTTGGAAGGATGAATATATATAATGGGCCTAGGTGTCCTTATATGTTTATATATTAAGATTCATAAATTTGTAAATATAACGGGGTATATGCATGTATAATCATATGAGTAACAATATCCAAAAAAATATTTGGCCATGAACATGTGTGGATCGTGACTTGGTATCCTTATATATAAGTGAAGGTGTATATGTATGCAATAAAAAAATGGAATCTCTCAGTTACCATCGTCTATAGCGGTGTTTCTTTTCGTTTTATGTAGTTTTCCTATACCATGGACATCAATTTGAATTCCAAAATTTCATGAGTGTTATAAAATTAAATTTTGAAATGAAATAGTACTTATATTCTCTGAGAAGTGATGATAATGAAAAATTTCATACATTCTCTTTTTTTCAGGTTCACCCTCAGGTTTGACAGGTGTATTATCCACTATAATATTCTTCCATGTTTTTTTATAATGATAAAAAATTTAAATACCTATATGTTATTCCAAAAATGATTTTGGGAATACAATGGGTATTTACAAAGACGTTTTGTTCATGTAAAATCGTTTTGAATGTTCACATGAATGAAAATGGGTTTATGTGTGATTTAAAATGGCTAAATTTCATGTTTTGGTAAGTTTGGAATTTTAATGGTTTTTTTTGTGAATTTGATGTGTAATGGTGATATTCGTTTCCTGAATAACTTCTTTTCATGTGTTGATTCATGTGATGATGTGGTGATTGTGTGGAATGGTATTTTTATAGATATTAAGAATGGGTTAATCACATGGGATGCTCTGGTACCATTGTGGGAAAACTAGGTTTAGTACACTTCGTAGATTCATAGGGATATGTCCTAGTTTCCCCCGAGCAGGATCGATGCTACAACACTATCTAGACATATTATTACGATCAGACACATCATGAACATGGGATGTGTTCCCTTCTAGTGGCTCATTCATGAATATATTGTGGATTTTGGAATATGATAACAGACCACTAGACCATGGTATGTGTTTCCCTCGAGTGGCACATACATGTGGAAATTGTGTGTTTTAGTTTTATGTAATAATACCCAGGTATAAGGATCCTAGGGCTATAATAACCCTCTTACTTAAGCATTTACCATGGTTCTTAAGATTTTATTTCCATTTTAGTTTCCCTGTATTTGTTTTCTCTAGTTTAAAAAACAAGTTTTGATATAAATTTATTTTTTTTATTTGAAATGTTATAGAAAATGGTTTTATTGATAATGGAATCATGTTTCCTAAATTTTGAAATAATGGAAATCGTTATTTTTATTATGTCTTATTTTCAAATTGGTATGACTTGGTTTTTATTTTAAAGGTAATGTATAAAAAAATGTTTATCTGTGAATTCCTATTGAGTTTTAATATTCTCACCTCTCAATTTTTCTTATTTTTTGGTGATACTTATTCTTGGAATCGGTCATAGTGTGTGGTATTGGTTTTGAGGTTTTTGGTGATCTGTAGGGTTACACTAATGTTTGTCAGTCATTTAGTTCTATTTATTTTTCTTCTTCCAATCTGTTTTATTTTATTCCTATTTATTTAACATTATTTTATGGTTTAAATCATTACCAGTTGAGTATATTTGATTTAAAATAATAGTTTGTCATCTAGGAGGATCAGGAATTCCTTTTGGGCCCTACTGCAGGCTAGCTAAGGTGACGGGTTCGGGGTCAACCTAGGTTGGTTCGTGACATTCAAATTTTTTACCACCTTTTTCACCCTATGGATCATTGTATCCACAATGATATTAAGAGATTATAGTAAAAGAAATAGTTGAAACCCCTCCCTTGAGGATATGGAAATTATTAAATTCTATTCCAATAAGGAAGGTATCATGCTTGAAATTTAGAGAATAAATGAATGAGGAACCCTCCTAAATCATTTTTATATATGATATTTCATATCCCTTGTGGTCAAAATTGGTCAAGAATATAAAATATTATCCTTACATAACTGTATATAAAAATATCTAAGAGTTTATTTAGAAGGTAATATGGAAGCATGATGGAATCATAAGACAAGGTGGATTACCATGAAGAAATATATCTTTAAGGACCCCAAATTTCCCCTCAAAATTTATAAACATTAAAGTGAATTACCCTATTATTTTGTGGTACATGATAATATGATCTCATTTGTTTGATATAATTCAAAATATTCAATCACCATCAATCTGGAAGGTGGCATAGTTTAGAATTACAACACTGAAAAAAATTATGTTTCTGTTTTAACCTAAAATTAATCCCCCACTAATGTACATGAGGTGGGTGTGAACCCTTGTAATCAATGATTTAAACAGATTTTTGAATTTTTTAACCTACCTCTACTATCCAGATTATGTTAATAATCTTTAGATAATGGTATTATAATGTTTACATTACACGGATAACGTGATAAATTTGTACTGTTGAATATGTAAGAAAAATTGTCCTAATTTAGGATGAATTAGAAAAAATAAAATGGATTAACATATAATTAATTTAAGGAAATATTCATATTGAGTGAAACACACATGTTGAGCTGAATATTACATATCTAAGAAATCCAATCCAATATGAAGAATGTGGTTAACCTATAATGAATGAAATAAGTCACCCTACTAGAACAGCTCCCAAATCATTAGTCTATATAAATCTATTGACTAAATATGATAAGGAGTTTCATCCACCGACACATCTTTTACTCTTATTCAATGAAATCCATATATATTAAACCCTAGTTTAATATTATTATCAAATTTCATTAGTTTGGCCACATTAGGCTTATGATTTTCATGGATAAAATCATGTATTTGTTCCCATATAGTTACATTATTCTATCCAATCTATTGTCACACAAATGGAAGCAATTGAATGGTGGTAGGAACTAGTGTAGTTAGAGTGGAATTATTATCCAGAATGGGTGGTTGTGACCCCTCCTCTGGCCAAATTTTGTAATCCCATATTCATAAGCATCATTGATATTAGATATCCAATGAAATTTTGACACATTTCATGTCCTTTTGTTACCCTATGATGTGAACACTATATAAATAGATGTTTTCCTAGATCAAATGGTTTGTGCATATTCTAGTGTTATTATACTTTGTTGGGTATGGAATATTTCTAGATAGATGTTTGGAAAATCCTGAATACTTTCATCACCAATATCAATATAAATTATAATTCATGCTATGGAAAACAACATTCCTAGGCCTCGCAAACTATAAGTAGCATGAATATGAGAGAGACACTAATTTAATGTCTATTTTGAGAGGCGTTGACTACTCTATGGTATTTTAGTTCCCACAGGAACATATACAATGAGATGGATAAACAACATTCTTGATGAGTTTCAAAAAGATCTCATCCCATTGAAATATCATAAAGGCTCTTTATAGTTGGAAACAATATCATAATGATTGGAGAATACAATTTTGAACCCCTAGGATAAAACCCATCAAATCCCTACAAATCAATTAAAAATGACTAGATAAGTAAATTTGTCAACTCTCATGATCGTGAATATAGTGACATCATTCCTAGTTTCCAAACCCACTCAATATTATATGGTCTTTACTTCTGAGTGATCATAGAAGAATCATGTTCCTCATCTAGGAGAATGGAAGGAAAAAATCTATATGAGTTTTAAGTACCAAAATAATGAGAATTATCATTTATAAAATAGAATGTTCTAGAGATTTCTATAACTATAATGTATAATAACATTAAAAAAATACATTTATCTATGATATTAAATAAATTTGTTCTCAATGACTACCCATATTATTGTACCTATCAAAGAATTTTGGTATATAACATTCAATATTTCATTATCCTCAAGGATTTTCTTCAAAAGATGGTTTCTCTAGGGGAAATTAACATATGTAATCCCTTATAATAGGTGAAATATGACCTCCACTATATACCCAAATGAGGGAAAATAATTGTATGAGATACCTTTAATGAACTCATAAAATTTTTATGATTGTTAGTGTAATAACCCAAAAATTATAATCATAGATTTATTATAAAAGTATTTTATTAAATGGATATAATAATATTTTTTAGATTAAATTATTTAAAAAGAACAAAATAAATTATGTGTTTTAACTAATATTATCATATGTTAATTTTATATTAAATCTTATATAAAATTATGTAGTTTTCATAATAATTTTATAGAATTATTTTGTTTAGAGGAATATTTAAATATGAAAAGAAATAAATTGAATAACTTTTTTTTTAAAAAAGTGTGTTTGATAATATATTTTAGATAAAAAAATGTTTAAAAACAATATAGGACTATTGTGATTGTTTTTATAGACACTAACAATAATAATAATTATATACTATAAAATAAAGAATACTACTTACCGAATTAATATAATTAAATTTGTTTTCTTTTTAAATAATATATATTTATATATATGAAATTATAATCACTAGTTATAAAATTATCAATATAATATTAGATTTATAAAATTATTACAATCTTAAATTTTATTTTATATGAAATATTTTTTTTAATGTTAAAATTATATTTTTATTTTAATGTTCTTTTTTAAAACAAATTCGGGTTAATGAAAATGGGGGATCATGTTTTTGATTGGTGAAAATGGGATCATGGGATCTCAATGGTCTCTAGGTCATCCTAGATGGCTTCGACCTGTTGCCTTGGACTAAGAGTCATCATTCCATCGAGTGAGTCCTATCGTTCTAGAGGGTTCGTCTTGATGAGTCGTGAGGTTGATCATGACCAAGAGTCGAGGTTGATGCGGGTTGATGTTTCATCTTCTGATGGGATGTCAAAGCAATGAATGGAGTTTTTTACGTGTACATCGATTTTGGGGTCAATCCCCAATAAACTAGGTGATGTCGAAGATGTTATGAGAGAAGTCAAGATCATGGATAGGGATTTGATTTGTCCAGTTGCAGATAGGATCCTAATTTTCAATATTCTCCAAACTAAATATCTAAGGACACTATTTCCTTCAAGATCCAGAATGTTTCATATGTATTTTTTGAGGTATTTTATTTTTTGTATGGTATATTTTCTCTTCATTGATTACATCATATGGCCCAATTTATTGAATACTATTTTTTATTCAGTTTTTTTGTTCATCTGTGAATCCATTATCCTTTTGTTTTATAATTTCCTCTAATAAATTAACTTTCCCATTTTTCATTTGTCAATTTTATTCCTCCATTTCATTTCCAATTTTTTACATTTAATATATATATATAATACATTTTGATTGAAAAGAAAAAAAGAAGGCTTCTACATTTCAAAGTACTCCAAACCCCAAGATATATTATATTTGTTTTATGTGTTACAATTATCCAACACATTTATAGAAAATAATTATATAAATAAGAATTTAATTTGAGTTATTAATGTGGGTGTTCCACTGTTGGACCTGAAGGGCCACTATCATTTTTTTAGTAATAAACCACTTCTGTTGTTATGGCATGTCATAGTGGCAAGTAAACGCTTTTCTCGTTCAAATTTATTTTCTAAGGATAATTTATTGTATTTCAAATAAGTATTATGTTTTCTGAGTTAATTTTTTCATGGATTCACATTCTATATACATGTGTGTATGAAATTTTGTGTTTATTTGTGAGTGTTATGCTATATTTTTTTTATTTATATATTATGTAAGAATTTTTATAGGATTATTGTTATGTATATATATATATATATCTTCATGTTTTATGTTCATAAATTTTATATCCTAGAATTTTTAATTTATAAGCTAATTCATTTTAAATTATAGAGGTAATTGAAATTTTATAAACATGTAAGATGATATCATTCATCCATAAAACATTATGGATCCCACTTAAACCATTATTTTATATATTTTAGAAACAAGGGTTGTCATACTATTATATACATGTATGCACTACAATTAATACCTTTATTGAAAATGTTATATTAATAATATTATGTGTTGTATATAAAAAATTACTGTTAAATAATATTATATAATGAAAATGATAATTTATTTTTTATATTGGGAATTTTTATGTTTTCATGCCATTAAATTATTTAAATAATCAATTATAAAATTTTCAGATCAATAAATTTACTTAAGATATATCTTTAAATTTATATTTTTTATAAAACATATTAAATGAGTTAATGAATGGGATTCTGATTACATGAATTTCAATATAATATTACCCATTCATGTAAAGTTAACTAACATGAGTTTTGGTGTCAAAAAAACTCATTAGAGAATTTTGAGAGAATTTTATGTATAGATATACAAGTATTATCTTCAAACCAATGGTTATTTACTTATATGCAAGATATTTTTTTTTGTTTTGTGTAATTCAATTTATTTTTGGTTTAATGGGTCGATTCATTATAAGATTAATTATTCATAAGGGTTTTATAATTATATGTATTATTTCTAATCTATTATTCAACTTATATATATAATAAATTTTCAGTTTTAAATTTGATTTCATATTAACTCTGCAAATGGATAATATCTTTTATCAATGATTGGCTAAAAAATGAGTTTCTTCTGCGATGTTGAGCATTATAAATATAATATCATATGTAAGAATATATATATGGAAGAAATGATAATTTTCATGTATAAATGTTTTTGAACATGTTTATAATTTATATTTTCATTTTATCACTATATTTACAAGAAAAAAGTACATCGCATGTCTTCAAGTCAAATTAAAATTATGTGTGTTTCATCTACGTACAATCATGGCCATGCGTCAAGCATTACATCGAAACATATTTAATTAATCATAAAATCATGGTTTAAAATAATGTTTATGGATTACTTATGATATTATCAAGCACATATATTTCTTCATGAATTGAGATGATTTCTTTTTAATTTTATGAGAAAAATTTATTTTAGATAGCACACATGCATTTATTTCACTATCCTTTCTGTTTTTTCATTGAAAATAATGAAATTTATTTCAAGGGATTTTATTATTTTTTTTTGTGAAAAAGTATACATATAGTTATATATATATTTATATATATATGTAGAACTCTATATTTTAATCCAAGTAAGAAATATGATAAGTCTTCTTGTTTTAAATGATCTCTCCCATATAATCTTATTGTTTCAGGGGTATGATTTTGAATATCAAGTAATGATATTTAAATAGAGAATTACATACATTTTTATACAAGCATATATACACATACATAGATCAATATTTTAAGTATATATATATTTGATTAAGGGGTTCTTTTTTTAAACCTTATCTATAAAACATTTGTGAAAATGGGAGAGTCATAGTTTTCCGAATGATGATACAAGGGTAATGTGTGTGTATATATATATATGTGTGTGTGTGTGTGTCTGTGTGTGTGTGTGAATATACACATATATATCCCCATATTTTGGTATAAGCACATATAAGAGGGTTATTATTTACAAATCATAGCTTCTTATACCTTTCAGATGCAAGGGTTTCATGTTTTCAAAGAACATACTTATATGTCTGTAAATATATATATATTTATTTATATATATATATATATACATATATATGTCTATAAATATGAACACCTTAAGTATAGTTATTCATTCTCATTTATTTATAAATTATATGTTGTGTTTAACACTCATACAACTTGTGTTTATATATATATATATATATATATATATATACAGAAAAATAAGTATGAACACCTTAAGTATATAATTTTATGTTGAAATTATAAACATGTAATATTTCATGTGAAAATTTTTATCCACGCCCCTATTATGTCATGGATAATTAATTGTGGTCATTTCTTGTCTTATAAATTGTATTTCATGCTTTTTTTTCATGCATGCAAATATTTTATAAATAATCATATTCATAAACAGTAAATAAGTTTAGTAATTTTTAGCATGAGATTATAATAAAATATATTTCAGAATCTATCAAAAAAATGATGACGAAATGTTATGAGAAATTCTAATTTATTTTAAAGAAAATGATTCATAGCTTGTATTTTAAAGAAATTTTTTAAAAATTAATTAATAATTGTTTTTAAACCTCTTACTAGGAATATTATGATCACTCTGGGAATTATAATAACTTTTACAATTTTATAAATCATGATGTGTTGAAACTTTGTTGAAGAATCATTACATTGACGAATCATTGTTTTCAATTTGTGTATTTTGATGAAATGTAAGACATGTATCTGATTTTTCTGAACATAGACAGATAAAAGGTCCTATGTTGTAATAAAGGTTGTGTATTTATTCAGAATTCTTTTATAAAAAATACATATAATTTGAAAGGTGTGAGAACTATTTCTTGGGCTTAGGAATTTATAGTTTGACATAGAGAGTGGTATATTCAGAACATTCTATACTCAGGGAATTCCTAAATCAACTAGTTATGGATTTAATTACATATGTTTCATCCTTTTGATACCATTCAGGGGCATAGTTTCCCAAGGGTATGTATAACTAGAAAAAGAAGAATAAGACACTAGATGATGAATCTCATTAATCTCAAAAGACAATTCATACCCTTTATAATTTTATCTGATATTGAAATAATTGGAAATGCCCAACCAAATGAAACAAAAATTGGATGTAGATTTATTATATAAAATAGTAAATTAAATACATTTTAAAACCCATTTTCTAACCTCCTTAATTTAATGATAACAAAATCCTAATTGTTATGATTTTAAATGAGTTTCATATTTTTGTATTTGCATTTTATATTATGAAACATTCATAAGATTGAGACTTTTCCAACAAATAACCACCATAAAGGATGTCTAACATCCATGGATGATTAACCATAATGTACGAGTCAATATTGGGATCTAAAATCATTTATGTAACAAGATGACTCACTGTGAGCATGAGTCACCACCAGAATGTGAAATTGATATAAAGTGTTGATTCAATGCCAGTCTGACCTACCACCATCCCGACACTCCTCTAGGTCAATACAACACTAGAATGTGTCACCATTATAAAGATTCATCACCATTTCAAGACCCCACCATTAGTTTCTCCATTTAAAAGGCACCCTGCCACTATTTATGTTTATATTGAATTAATTTTTTATATTTTCTCTTATATTGTATTTAATATTTAAATTTATTTTAATTATTTTTCCTTAATTTCTATACAGGGATGAATTAAAAAATTTGATACACTAAGAATGAGGAAGTTGAATATTCAGAAGCACATGTGGATGATCATGAAACTATATTTAAAAGATGAAGTAGGCTCACTCATGTGGAGATGTGATGTGAATTGGAAAGTGAGCTTATGTATAAGATAACACGCATAGAGATATTCACTTGCATTGGAAATAAATCATATTGAAATAACATGAAGAAATATTACATGAATTCACTTGGTTAAAGAATCCATACCACTGATTAAATACAAAGACTTTTAATATTCATGAACAAATAAGTCTACAAAACTCTATTCTACAAAAAACATCTTAAACATGACTCAATCCTCAGTTCAAATCACATTCAGGATTAATGAGCTATAAATCATAACAGACCAAGCTACTATATCACAATACATATTTTATTTTTTGAATCTGTTTATTTATTTTTACATTATGAGTAATGTGTTTATACTCTGATTAATAATACACACACTATATCCTTCCTCGTGCTATAATATACATATATTTCATCTCAAAAACTTTTACAATTGTTTCTCGCGTGTTGTGGTAGAGGTATGGTTGTGACCTTATTTATCAATAATTCCATGGATATTTTATAAGAGATCCCTATGTGTCCTAGATTGTATAGATATTATAATACCCAATCTAAGTTGTGGATAAAGAGATTATTTTTATATAAACTCCTTGGAAGTTAGTGATTCCCTAGTGGAGAGGAAATAGTCTCCACCTGAGACTGAACTACATGTATTCATTTTTGCTATGATTTTTTTTATTCTATACATTAAAACTAAATCTTTTTTGCCAACAAGAAAATCCACTACATTGATAGTTATTTCTAAATACTATTTATAAATGTTTTGAATTTTATAAATTTATTTCAAATGTAAATGTAATATTACATATTATTTTAATCGAGGACAATTCAATATTTGAGATTTATTTTAAATGTTCAAGAAATATATCAATATTCTATTTTAGATAACATGATTTCTTTATTAAAATTTGTGTATTTTATTTAAATCCATTTTTATATATATTTCTATCAGGTACACAACTCACCCCCTCATGATATACTCACACCAACCATCATTTTGTACAAATGATTAAGATTGATTATAAAATTATTTCAAAACAGTTATCAAATGTAATTTTATTTTTACATTTATGATATTTATTTTTTATTAGTTCTGAATTTGATTTATTAAATGTATAATAGATAAAAAGGATCTACTACTAACAGAACTCAATTTATTCAATGGAAATTATTATGCTCAGTGGAGTATCAAAATAGAAATGCATATAAAAAGTATGGGCTTTTGTGATTAGTTATCTCATTAAGGATATGTAATAGTTACCTATGACGGATATAAGAATATGGGATTATGCTACCATTTCATCCTATAATAACAATTATAATAAAATAAATTATCTTTTTGACTTCTGAGATGAGGAATTTAGCAGAATTTCTGCTACTTGGACTACTAATGAAATTGGGTACACATTAACATTTTTTCATGAAGGAACAAACAATGTTAAAGATGTGAGATTGAATATATATATATATATATATATTTATTATTAAAAATGATACTTTTATGATGAATCCTGATAAATTAATTTCTAACATGTATATTTGGTTTAACGAAATTGGGAATGCCAACAACTCTATAAGAAATCCAGTTTCTGACATAGAAATGATTATGATATTTCTAAAATTCCTTCTAGAAATATAGAGAGACACATAAATTTTAATTAAAGGGTCATGTAAAATCAATAAAATACCAGTTAAGGAGCTTATTTGGAAACTATTTATGTATCATGAAGAATTGAAATTCAACCGAGAGTTGGACGATGAGAAATAAACAAAGTCAGTAGCCTTCAAATCCACTACATCCAAAAAAAATGAAAAATAAAATGCAAATATATAATCTTAAATTTAATGTGATATAGAGTCACTTATCAATAGTGATGAGTAAATGACTAATCTGGCTAGGATATTAAAGGATTTTTAAAGAAATAAAATATTTTCAGAAAACCAAATTATAAAAGATAATATGATACTAAAAGAAATTTGAAAAAGCATTAAAATAAGAATGATGTTAAAATTATATATTATGAATTAAAAATAAAAATACATGTTAAGAAAGACTATCAAAAAAATGAAATTCAATAATAAACATGATGAAAAGGATCGAAGGATCATAAAAGATATGAAATAATCCTAGAGCGCCCCTAAGGAAATATCTAGTGATTCTGAGTCTAATCATAAATAATATTTGGATATATCCAACATGTTATTCATGTCTAATGTCTCTGAGGTTCCTACTATAACTTTTATATATATTTATGATAACTCTAGAAATGAACATTGTGATGATGACATGTCCCAAGATGAAATTTTTGCATATTTTAATATGTTGGAAGGTAGATTTAATAATCTTAAGGAAAAATATAATGTTCTTAAGAGACATCATGATTTAATATCAAATATTAAATCTTATTTATCTATCTTAAAGTCTTATTATAATAGACTATTTGATAAAATATGGGTTTTTAAATCCCAGTTTTACTAAGGCATCTAGACCCAGAGAAATATGGGTTCTAAAAACATTTCTTGTATAAATTTTTTTTTCAAAGAAATAGGTATAAGAACTTCTATAAATGTATATAGTACTTGGACAATAGATGTTTAAGGCACCTAAAAATAGAATATTCTAGCTTCAAAATTCTAATAATGGTTTATAGTGGTCATGTCACTTTTTGTGACAATGGTAAAGGAAAAATCATCATCCCTTGCCATATTGGTAACATCAATTCTATTTTAATTTCCAACGTACTTTTTTTGATGGATTGATGTATAATTTTCTTAGAATCTTAAAATTGTGTGATGATGGTTATCATGTAAAATTTGGAAATAATTCTTGTAATGTTTTTTATTATAAGGATGATTTAATTTTTAATTATTTAAGGAATAAAAAGGTTTATGTTGTTGATTTTAATAAATTAATTTATCAAAATGTTTCCTTCATGGGTGAATTTAATAAAGAATACTGGATTTGGAATAGGAGACTATTCCATTGTAATATTCACTCACTTAGTAATCATACATGGAAAGGTTGTGTTAAGTCCATACAAAAACTAGAGTTCCCAAATTAAAATGTATACAACCCCTATTAATGATGGATAAAACACAAGATTTATTTAAAATAAAATAATGATGATTCAACATATCAACCTCTTGAGTTAGTTAATATATATTTATTTGGACCATATATAGATTATGTCTAAATTTAAGGAAATAATTGAATGTACCAGAATATGACTTTTCTAGGTATACATGGAGATTCTTTCTAGATATCAAAAGTGAAACCTATTATTATTTAACTATGTGTGTTAGATCATAAGAATGTTTAATTAGAATTTGGATTTGGACCTTAAGATGTATACATGTTAGTGAGTTTCAAAATCAAGACTTTGAATCATTGTGCTCACAAAATATCTATGGTCATAACTTCAATGATCCTATTAACCCTTAGAAGGATGGAGTTATACAAAGAAAAAATTGAAAAATTCATGATATAGACTAGACCATGCTATGGAATATAACATACCTATTTAATTTTGGTAATAGGATGTAAACACAACATGTTATTTAATCAATAGATTTTTAAATAGAATAATCTTACATAAGACCCCTATGGGACTTGGAATAGTAGAAACACTAAAGTTAACTAGTTTATATTTTTGGTTTCAATGTCATTATTTTTAAGAATAACGATAATTTAGAATAACATGCCTCAAAAAGTTATGAAGTATATTTTATGGGTTATTCAAGCTCCAGTCAATCTTATAGTGTTTTTAATAAAAAGACTATGATTGTGGAATTATATGTTCATATAAAATTTTATGAGATGGATACACATTATCCAAATAATTATTTAGAAATACATGAGTGTGGATTATATTCATTAAAAATAAATTCCAAACCTACTAAATATATGATGAAGAAAGATAAAAAATCATCCAGTTACGATGAATTTCTAGAACGTAAACCCAAACCTATAGAAGAACCTGAAGTGACCTGCCCAATTTTTTCTAGTGTTTTTAGGACCCTTAAGTACTATCCATTAGAATTTGATTGGAGACCTGTATAGTGGTACATATACTAGAGATTATATTATTGATCAGGTTTAATATCAAGCTTTTTTTCACAACTTGAACTAAAGAACGTCAATGAATCAATTAAATATGAATTTTTGGTAATGAGAATGTAATAATAACTAAATCAATTTGAATTGTATAAAGTGTGGTAACATGATGATATTCCCAATGAAACTATAACTAATGGAACTAAATTTATTATTAGAATTGAGGTACATGAATCAATAACAATATTAAGAATCATGGATAAACTATTTTGATAAGGAAATTTTCCAGAAGAAGGACTTGTATATAAAGAGAACTTTTCACTAGTATCTAGACATGAATATATTAGAATAATGATAACCTATGTAGATCATGTAGATTAAAAAATTTTCAAATATAAGTAAATGTTTTATTATTAATTGATATTATAATTGAGGATGGTCTTGTAGAACAACCCCTGGTATTCAAAATACCCATTTTACAATTCATGTTTTCAAATTAATAAATATTTTATATGGTTGGAAACAAGATCTAAGAGATTGGAATGATATTATTATATCTTTTATTATTTTAAAAGGTCTTTTATATTGTATTTTTGATCCTACCCTTTTTATAAAACAAATTTCAAAACATGATATAATTGTACAAATATATGTATATGATATTATCTATGGATCTATAAGAAATTAATTAATGTATAATTTTAAAAAAAGTGATTCAAATTGAATTTGAAATGATTTTAATGGGAAAAATACAGTCATTCCTCATTTTTAGATTTCTAAAAAATTGTATGGACTCATTATAAATCAATGTAAATATAGTAAGGATATATTAAAAAGTTATAACTTGGATAGAACTAAGAATAGTGACACTCTTATGAGTACCTCCGAAAAATTTGATATTGATGAAGCTGGGAAACTGGTGAATAAAACTAGATTTAGAGGTATGATTGGAACAATGATCTACCGAACTACAATCCAACATTATAATATGTTTATTTTACTTATGTGTTATCGTTATCACGATAATCAAAAAGGGTCACACTTGGTTGGTGTGAAAATAATTTTAAAACCCCTCAAATATAACAACAATTTATGATTGTTCCACCCAAGAGGACAAGTATTTGAAATTGTTAGTTATTCAGATGAAGATTTTGGAGGATTCGAGTTAGACAGAAAATGTACTTTTGGAACATGATACCTTTTAGGATAGTTACTAATTTCGGAGTGTTGTATGAAAAAAAATTCAGTTTCACTATATACTAATAAAGCTACGTAAATAGAGGTATGTACATATTTTGTACACACATTATATTTTGAAACACAATATTACTAGACTATAGGTATCAATTCTGGCATGTCCCCATAAAATCTGAATATAAAAGTTCTGTAAATATTTATAATAATAATGGGTCACAATCTTGAACAATAAATATTGATTTAATACATCATTGTTTTGGAGATCATTTTAAAATTATGATATCACTCTTGAATAGATTTTTACCGAAAATCATTTTCCTGATAAATTCACTATGGATCTGAATTATAAGAGATTTGATTACATCAAATATGAATTAGGTATGATCCATTTTGGTTGAGTTCAATTTTATAGGACTCGATTTTGTGAGTGTATAATAGTATTGAATGTATCAACATTGTGAATGTATTGCCATTGTGAATCTATAACCATTGATACTTATCAGTGTTCATACTTCTCATAGATGATATATATTACTATTGATACCTCTCAACATTGAAACTTATAAACATTGATACTTATCACCATTGAACTTATCTCCATTTAAATATTTTTCACCATTTCAATATTTCTCACCATTAGAAAATTTCTCTCATGTATTTTTCAATTTTTTACTTTTCAGTTTTTTAAATCACCAGTTATAAAAGGTTTATGATTTATTTAAATTATACATTTTAGTTAAAATTTTATTTTATGTATCAATTTTCAAATATTATTTAAATTTATTTTTTATGAATACCTAAATCCAAAATGATATAAATTGAGTTTTCATCTAATTTTAATGCACACTCTCCCTCATGAAAATCCTATGAGACCTTTTACCTCTTGAATGTTTTCTTCATTCACCATTGTATTCACCTAAATTGATCAATATGACCTCTATGTCGAAATTGTAGTATCCTTCTGAATCGGATCTAAAAAAGTCTCATCCTACAATGAATAAAAAGGAGATCCATGTCCACCTACTATAGTAGAACTATTGAATCCCAAACCATCGATGAGAGTATTTATTCAAGAGAAAGAATTTCAGGCCAAATGGTTGTTATCCAGAAAGTATTTAGTGCTTCAAGTTATACAAATCCAAGGATGGATGGATTTGTTCTCTTCCGAACAGTTTACATTTTATCATAGGTTGGTATATTAGTTTTATTAAAATTTGGAGTTTAGTTTTATATATGAACAATAATACTGGGTAATAAGAAGAGTGAATTGTACTATAATTTCATTTTTTTTAGGGTAGTGGTCTAGCTGTTAAAAAGTTCCATATGAATGTGTGATTAATTATTATCAATGGATTATTACAATGTTTAGTGATGATTTATATCATGAATAGGCTCCTATAAATTTAACAAGAAATTGTGTTTTACGAATGATGATTTATTTTAATCTTTATGGTAAATGCAGGTTGTCGCTCATGTTCATCATGATTATGTTGTTCGTAGGGAAGAGTGAAGATTATAATTTAAGGTATCGAGATGTATATTTTTAAGTCTTATGAAATGGGTAAAATCTAAATATTTTAAATACCTCAAACATTATTCAATGGAAATTACTAAACCAACAAATAGATCAAATTAAATTATCTATACCAAGTTCCTTTCAATTATGATTAAATCCAATGATGTGGTTGGTGATGATAATGAAGTTGTTTTGGATTGTGGTGGATTAGAAATCATTGGAATAATATGAAAAAGTATGAAAATTATTAAGAACCTATAGAAGAAGAAATTGGTAACTGAGTGGGAAATGTGTTATTATGAGTTTAATCCAGTATACCTCCTTCTGAAACAAGATATCTAGTTGAACTTAGTCTAGAGACATATGGAATTATTGGTTACTCTGACAGTGAAGAGGAAGAAGTGGTTTATTACCCTAGATAAAAATTGAAATAAAATTACCATTGATGGGGGAATTAACCCTAATCATCCTCCTAGATCTCCTAAAATCACATATAGAGCTTTAAGTCTGTAACGCCTTGACCCCAATTACCTAGAGTCGGTGTATTCTTGCATAACATTGTCATGATCACAAAAGATCAAGTCTCGAAAGACCGATTTGTTTAGTATCCTTGGAAACACTATATACATTTATAAGTCTTACATTACATCATAATGTAAAACAAAACAACAAAAACATCTTGTCTTCATATCCCCTCATACTATCCCTGTAGGTCATTCATAATATACTTCTTCACATCCTATCAAAATTAAAACATTGGAAGGGTTGAGCTCAGATTCTCAGTAAGGATAAAAATATAGTAGATGCTTTCATAAATAAATATTAACATTTAAAGAAATGTATAACTAAAACAAAAGACTTTTAAAATTGAACATAAGCATAATATGGGAAAAATAAAATGAAATAATTTCATTTGCTTATTCACATGTATATTCTACTAGTCTAATTATCACATGAAATATCAATAACCACTTTCATAATGATGGAATGCATAATGCCAGATTATCATAATCACAAAGCCAAGGCCTCGTGCCAAGACTACAAATAAGATTTTGTCAAGGCCTCGTGCCAAGACAATAGAATGTCTCATGAGACCAATCGATGCATCGAGGAGCTATAGCAGGAACCACCCGTCACATATTAAGTCCAATGCATTACTCGTATGAATAGGTTTAAGCATATCATAAACCATAAAATAATTGTATCACATAAAACATGCATCAAGGAAACATAATATTTCCACATTTAAATCAGAAGATATCAATACAACACATTGATATAATAAAAACAATTTCAAAACCATTTTCAATACCAAAATAAAATAAAATTAAAACATCATATTTATTTTTTATTTAAAAAAATTATGGCTTGTAGAGGAAGCCGAAACTCAAATAATGGTCACAGTGGAGGAGAAGTCATTGTCAACACATATGTACGACAACAAAACATTCCCTTTTGTCGTTTAGAAAAATTCTTGGTATAAAAAAGATTCCTTTTGAATAAACGTAAATGTCAAAGGGGTTTTTACACTGTATAAAAGAAATTTGTGTATAAAACAAATTATTCTTCAATGAAGGGAGATTGAGACGAAGTCCCTTAAAAAGATCAATTTTTAAATAAAATAGATCTATTATGTGTATTCACTATAAGTACACATAAATAAAGTACAAATACAAGATATTACATGACAATATCATGACATAATTTGAAATTAGGAGATTAACCCAAAGAACGGGAATTGGGTTAATAAGCTTCCTTACCTCGTGTCCGACTTGACTCGATAGTTATTTAATCTCCTGAATAATAAATTAGAGTTAATTTCTACTTGATTAAGTACCTTTTTCTATTTCATTATCCATGTTATATCACTTATTACCATGTTATAAACATTATGTAATTATTTAAGTTAATAACGGTCGTTTTGTCGATCTTTGGTACTTGAGTCAAAAATAAACTTCTTATAATTACAAGTTGTTCATGTGGTAACATATCCATTACATACAGATTTATATTAATGATTTAGATATAATATATATCATATATATCCATTATAAACATGCCTTTATAATATTACATAACATTTAGAGGTAAGAAATGAAATGAAACGTTCATGGAGACGGTAAGCCGTACGTAGGCATGAATGCTACTTTCATTTATATTTTGTAATTAATGGAATTAAAACAAAAAGAGAGATATATATATATATTATATGTTATATGGGTCACATATGTTCATTAATTTCATTCTTTTTACATTACATGTATTGCATGAATGAGTCACATCAGTTGAGGGGGCGGTAGTCCACACTTCCTCAAATGAAATTATCGCATTTGCACAACATGAAAAGAATAAAGGTATGATTTTAATGTAATATACAGAAGCATATGGAGGAACTAAATATAATATATATAATAAATAAATATAGTTCCATCATAATGGCCACCATTAGAGGTGGTAGGTGAAGATAGAACAATCATTGTTTCGTGAGGCAGAAATTCGTCATCCACAGAAACCGTATGTTCTTTAACCATTAAACGGAGGTGTGTGTAAGTGTAGCTAGAATTATTATCATAACAACATGATAGTAATTTTAAGATACTGGTGTTATTACAAATAAATGGAATAAAAAGAGTTTAAGGGGTTGGTGAAGCAAAATAAAACAAAAGAACATAAGAGAGGACATTATCTTTAAAATCGGGTAACTCTTTTTGATTTGAGCCAAAGGATTCCTTGAGAAGACATCTTTCCAAAGTGAGGTTTCAAGGAGTAATATAGAGAAGGTTAGAGATTATTTGGGTAGAGTTTTTTCAAGCCAAATGTCTTGGAAGGTGTTAATAAGGTGGTAGTGGTGGGGGCCTTTTATAAGAGGAGAGGAGGGGATATAAGGCCCCAGCCTTAAACCTTACTTAATCTTGAGTTATTACAAGATTGCACATTGAGGATCTTTTCAGGATTAGTGTTTTAGAGAATTAGATCATGAAACTTGCATTACATTCCACATTTAAACAAAGTGGTTACATAAAAGACAGTATTCATTCTTTCCATCAACGGAAACATATTTAAAATAAAACATGGATTCTTTCTTGACACATCCTTGACACTATCATCACATCATGTACCCTTCCCTTGACCTATGAAAAACATTTCAAAAACTTGGGATGAGCATAAAAATCTCAGTAAGGGATATAAAAATATGTAAAGTAATCATGAGTACATGTATACATAAGAATGAAATCATACTTTACCCATAAAACATAAGCACTTTAACATACCTCATAAAATCATAGAAATCATATGACATAAAGGTAACTTGAGGCATTCATAACATTCTTACATAGGGAGTAACCCTCTTGGTTACATTTGGAATACCCATCATAGTATATTCCCTAAATCTCTTCGGAGAAACCTTAACGTTTCACTCCATCGCGTTACCCAATGCATTGGAGAGCTATATCGGGCTCACCCGCCTTTATTTTATCACGGAATCACCCATTTTCATAACAATGCCCAAGAACCATAACATAAATGTATCACATAAAACATGAATAAAGGAAATATAACACTTCCACATTTCATTCACAATATAACATTTTATGATATTGAAATAATGAATCCATTAAAAACCCATTTTCAAAACCATTTAAAACATTTAATAAAGAGATTTCTGAATCAAAGTGTCCCATACCACCTTGAAGCTTTTAAAATTTTTAACCATTAATATCCATGTAAATAAATCCATAAAACCATTTTGAAAACATGGATATTAATAATACCAAATCATTAAAACATTTAAAGCGATATTTTGGTTAAAGGGTTTTTACCAAAATTAGAGACACTTGAATACAATAATTGAGGAATAAAATTTAATCAGAACTTTATAATATCATGAGAATAAATGGATTCATGATATAATATTCAAAAGGACAGTATATACACCATATAAGAGTGAATTGGTGCATAACAACAATGAAATCTCAACAGAGATGTAAAATGTGATGAAATCCCTTATAAAGAAGGTATAATTAAATTAAGGATAAATCAATCCCAAAATTATGTGTGACAAATATAAATACACCCAATATAATTGGATATTAAGTGTAAAACAATAAAAGGCCATTTACACATATTCAAAGGATGACATATTCAATAACTACATGTTGAACCCAAAGAAATCGAAATTGGGTTAAAAAGTTCCCTTGGTAAAATTCGACAGCCTAACGGCGTCACTTCAAAAATTCAGAAAATGAGTTGATGAGAGATAAAAAGGGAATCTCATCACTTGGACATAAAATTTAAATCAATCAGGATATATAATAACATATCCCAACATAATAGTATGTGAATTAAATGACATAAGAAACGAAGTCTTTTAAAATGAGGAGGGTGAAAGGTTCCCTTACCGACTTGGGTAACTTTCAAAAAGTAAACCCCATTGAAGAAGAGTCATACAATGAATATGTAAATACCCATAAATGGAATTATTTTAAAAAAGGAGTTTAATAATGGGCAGTACATAAACCACTCAATGGAAATTGTGGAAAATTTAGCATAAATCTCATGGGAATAAAAGTGAGATGAAAAATCTCTTACGAAAACTCGGCAGCCTAACGACGCAACTCAAAACATCCAAAATTGATTGATGAGAGGAAATAGGGTCTCTCATAATATTAAAATAATAAGTACAGTAGGAGTAAGATAAAAGAACATCCCAATCATAAGAAATATGAGCTTAAAAGGAATGACATAAAAGAGTGTACTTAAAAAGAAAGAGAGGTGTAGGATCCCTTACCTCGGGTCCGACTTGACTCGATCGTTCATCAACGTCCTGAATAATAAACATTAGTTAATTTACACTTTATTAAGAACCTTTTTCTAGTTCATTATTCCTTTTAGATCACTTATTTCAATGTTATAAACATTATTTAATCATTTAAGTTAATAATGTTTGTTTTGTCGATATTTGGTTCTTAAGTCGAAAGTGGACTTCTTACAATTACATGTTGTTCATGTGGTCAAATGTTCATTATATCCAGAATTATATTCATGATTTGGATATCATATATATCATAAATATCCAGAATATACATGTATTTATAATATTAGATAACATTTAGAGTTAAGAAATGAAATGCACCGTCCATGGAGACGGTAAGCCGTACGTACACATGAACGCTACTTCCAATTCTATTTTAAATTTAATGGAATTAAACCATAATGTTACATAATATTATTTTAATTAAAGTATGGTATAATATATAATATCATTAAATATACCCTTTATACGTACCACATATGGTAATAACGAATCAAATCACTTTGAGGGGGTGATAGTCCGCACTTCCTTAAATGAAGATATCGTGTTTACCCATAATGGAAACCATAAAGGTATGCCCAAAATGTAAAATACATAAGCTTAAGGAAAACATAAAAATATTATATATCATATATAAATATAGTGTCATCTTAATGGCCACCATTGAAGGTTTTAGAATAATGTTGAACAATCATCGTTTCGGGAGGCACAAATTCGCCATCCACAGAAACAGTATGTTCTTTAACCATTAGATGTAGGTGTGTGAAAGTGTAGCTCGAATCCTTCTTATAAAAACATCCTAATATATTTATGATACTGGAGTTTTTAAAAAAGAAATGAATAAAAATAGTTTAGGGGGTTGGAGAAGCAAAATAAAACAAAAGGACTCAAGTGAAAACATTACCTTAAAATCGGGTAACTCCCTTTGGTTTGAGCTCAAAGGATTCCTTGGGAAGACTTCTGCCCAAAGTGAGGCTTCAAGGAGTAATAGAGGGAAGTGGAGAGACAAAATGGGCAGAGGTTGGCCGAGCCAAAGGCTTTGGGAGTGTGGGTAAGGAGGTAGAGGTGGGGGCCTTTTATAAGAGGAGAGGAGGGGCACTCCTGGAAGGTAAAGAAAAGTCACTTTATTTTAAAATGTTATTCGGATTTAAGAGGTCCCAAATTGATGTGGTTCGAGTATAAGGTGATAAGGGTTCTAAATACACTCATCCAATATGTTTTGGACATGTGTAGGTCTTAGATATTACATTATCATTTCATTTTCTTTAAATAGTTAAATAATGAGGTCATCGTTGCATCATCATGATGTCATATATATATTAATTTTTTTAATGACTAAAAATTATTAAAAATATACTATGATGTAGTAAATCTTTTTAGCTTTCCAATTAATATTTATAGTCAAAAATATGATTTGTATAACCCCATGTAAATTTTTTTTTAGTAAAACATTTCATGTTTGTCTCATTTTTTACTTTAACTTTAAATAAAAATATATTAATGTCATTTTCCATCCAAAGTGGCTTCATGGGGTCCCCAAGTTGACCCATGGGTTTTCTTGGTCGGCCATGACACATACAATGAGGTTAGGACATGTTTCAAGTTCATTTCATATTATTAAAACATTATTTTTACCTTAAACTACACTAATTACCCCTAATCGCGATTAAAAACTTAATAAGTTACTATTCACCAAAAAATTATTTTTATCCCATTGAACCACATTTTACATCTTAATGACAAACATGTATGTCGGATTTTTGAAATTCAAAACAAAAAGATGACAAAATTTCATTTAAACGGAAAAATCAATTTTTATAAGTACCACTTAGTGGTTTCACTATTCATCAAAAATTGAAGTTTTTCAGAAAAATCCAAAAAATTCACCCTAAGCTATATTTGATATTACAAATTCAAAAATGAAGTCCATTTTACAAAATTAAAAACATATAAGTCACGTTAATTAATTTAATAATTAATTCCCGCTGTCAGAGCAAATAGCATGAAACTAAAAGTATCAAAAGATTGACACTAGTTTATGTCTGGTTTCAAAGTGAAATTAATTCCAAAGACCAATATTGGATTTAATGGTAAAAATATATTCTAATTTCACTTTAAAGAAAATTAAAAAGATAATCTAATCATATAAATAAATTATATTAAAATGTGGTTTTGAATTAAAATACAACATTTTACACTATTCATTAAAAAATGAACTTTATCGGAAAGATACCAAAAATTTACACAAAGTAAATTTTGATGTCCCGATTCATAAGAAGAGTTTTATTTGTTCCAATAGAATGTATAAGAGTGAACAAAACTATATTTAATGACGGTTCACCATCAAAAGGCGATAAGTGAACCTTTAGTGAAAACTAGGGCATATACGCCTAAAATTGAATTATTTCCGTATTTTATGCCTTTATCCTTTAATGGATAAATTTAAAAACATTTAAAAACATATATAATCATATTTTAGTTATTTCTATCAATTCCCGCAAGTACAAAGGCTACATGTTAACTACCATTTAAAATAATATTATTTTATTATTAGAGTGCAACGTAAGATTCCCAAGAAACTCGTTGTTGCGTGTTGGGTACGCCATCGAGCATAGCGTCCCCTTTAAAGTCATATTAATATTTTATTCAAAAATATGGATAGATAATAAAATTTCACATTCTTTATTTACCTAGGGTGTTACATCCTTCCCCACTTTTGGGAATTGCGTCCTCACAATTTTTAAAATTGAGCTTGGAAACATCCTTGAAAGTCCCACATCGGAACAAGAGTCAGTAAAACAATCACTTTAAAATAAATAAATATAAGAACAAAGGTCACCCGATTTAACCCATACTAGGATTCCAAGTATGAAAATATGGACATGGAGGAAAAAACAAAGGGTCATGTTCTAATGGAGAGTGATAGAAAACATGTTTAGGAGAAAGTTAACCATGAGAAAATCACAAACTTGTGATGGGTTAAACGGTATTTGATTCCCCAGTAGGAAAAGTCAATAAACAACATTTTTGTTTTAAGTTAATTTTTATTGAGGAATTTATTCATAAGGAAACATAATCACTTATCATGAGGACTTTCGACTTTTATTAGATTCCTTACACAAACTAATTTTTTCTCCAAAAGACGAGTATTTAGGAAGACTTGTTCACATTAAGAGTACTATAATAAACTTATAGAGAATCACATAATCCAAAAAAGAGAACTATATACTTCCCATGTCTTTAGAATTTACAAAAACCAAAACCAAAAGGCTAGTACAAGATCAGATAATCCAGAAAAGGATAACACTTTATTAAAAAAAATATATGCTTAATCTTCAAAATTTGTCCAACAAAACCCAAAGTTCAACGAGGACCATTAGATAAACAATTTGTCCATAAAATTATTCAAAGTAAACCAAAATAAGGTTGAAACCCAAATATTTGAAGGATTTAGTCACATAGTCTTCCACGTTAAATCGTAACATTTATCTCCAAACAGCATCAGTTGCTCCTAAAGTCTCGTATTGAAAAGTAATTAACCTAATCACATATCATCCATGATAGGTTAATCATTTTCATAAATAACCCAAAATCAACTTACTATTAATTCATAAAATCATATAACTAGAAAGAATCAGTAAAACTAACCTTGGACTTCTCGTAGTCCAGTGGTGGGCGATAAATACCAGTCGCACTTTGGTTGTGGGTTCGATTCCCGCAGCTTTGTCCGACGCGACGGGTTGTCACACGGTCTGTGTGTTGTCCTTTTTCCAAAACTATATAATTCTTAAAACATCCCCCAAAACGAGATAATATCTTCAAAAATGATCATAACATATTTTAACCTCAAGTTTATCTCATTCCTTTCATTTTTCATCATATCATAGAGTAACCAATAATTACCTAAAAAGTAAGGATCATATAAACCCTAACGGTTCCCTTAATAATTATTTCCTGAATTTCCCCATCGAGTTGGCCATCTAGTACATGATGCATTAGAGAACTCACCAAGGATGAATTGGTTGATCATGACTCCTTGATAATTGGTTTAGAACAACCATGAGATTCTTCATTGAATCCCCCATCTCATCCAGTCTCTTAATTAGAGAACCACCATAGTTTCCTTCAAACCCAATGTCACTTTGGTGCCTGCTATATCCGGCCATTTACTAAAACAAAAAAGGTTAGTGTGAGTATATCAAAATAACCATCATGTACTAATGAGGAAGATAAACACTAAGATATAATTACTCATTCACTTTATCTAAAACTACAGCTCTTTCTGAAATCAAAACCATTATGGTAATGTCACTTGTGCTTAGAGAATACCCTAACCTCTAAAGTTATCTAAACTGACCTCTGATACCAACTATAAGGCCCCAACCTTAAACCTTAGTTAATCTTGAGTTTTTACAAGATTGCACATTGAGGATATTTTTAGGTTTAGAGTTTTAGAGAATTAGATCATGAAACTTGCATTACATTCCACATTTAAACAAAGTGGTTTCATAAAAGACAATATTCATTCTTCCCATCAACAGAAACATATTTAAAATAAAACATGGATTCATTCTTGACACATCCTTGACACTATCATCACATCATGTACCCTTCCCTTGACCTGTGAAAAACATTTCAAAAACATGGGATGAGCATAAAAAGCTCAGTAAGGGATATAAAAATATGGAAAGGAATCATGAGTACATGTATACATAAGAATGAAATCACACTTTTCCCATAAAAAATAAGCACTTTAAAATACCTCATAAAATAATAGAAATCATATGACATAAAGTAAACATGAGGAATTCATAACATTCTTACATAGGGACTAACCCTCTTGGTTACATTTGGAATACCCATCACAGTATATTCCCTAAATCTCTTCGGAGAAACCTTAACGTTTCACTCCTTCGCGTTACCCAATGCATTGGAGAGCTATATCGGGCTCACCCGCCCTTATTTTATCACGGAATCACCAGTTTTCATAACAATGCCCAAGAACCATAACATAAATGTATCACATAAAACATTCATAAAGGAAATATAACATTTCCACATTTCATTCACAATATAACATTTTAGGATATTGAAATAATGAATCTATTAAAAAACCATTTTAAAAACCATTTAAAACATTTAATAAAGAGATTTCTGAATCAAAGTGTCACATACCACCTTGAAGCTTTTAACATTTTTTACCATTAATATCCATATAAATAAATCCTTAAAACTATTTTGAAAACATGGATATTAATAAGAACAAATCATTAAAACATTTAAAGCGATATTTTGGTTAAAGGGTTTTTACCAAAATTAGAGACACTTGAATACAATAATTGAGGAATTAAAATTTAATCATAACTTTATAATATCATGAGAATAAATGGACTCATGATATAATATTCCAAAGGACAGTATATACACCATATAAGAGTGAATTGGTGCATAACAACAATGAAGTCTCAATAGATATGTAAAATGTGATGAAATCCCTTATAAAGAAGGTATACTTAAATTAAGGATAAATCAATCCCAAAATTATGTGTGAAAAATATAAATACACCCAATATAATTGGATATTAAGTGTAAAACAATAAAAGGTCATTCACTCATATTCAAAGGATGACATATTCAATAACTACATGTTGAACCCAATGAAATCGAAATTGGGTTAAAAAGTTCCCTTGGTAAAATTCGACAGCCTAACGACGTCACTTCAAAAATTAAGAAAATGAGTTGATGAGAGATAAAAAGGGAATAGAATAACTTGGACATAAAATTTAAATCAATCAGGATATATAAGAACATATCCCAACATAATAGTATGTGAATTAAAATACATAACAAACGAAGTCTTTTAAAATGAGGAGGGTGAAAGGTTCCCTTACCGACTTGGGTAACTTTCGAAAAGTACAACCCATTGAAGAAGTGTCATACAATGAATATTTAAATACCCATAAATGGAATTATATTACAAAAGGATTTTAATAATGGGAAGTAAATAAAACACTCAAATGAAATTGTGGAAAATGTAGTATAAATCTCACGGGAATAAAAGTGAGATGAAAAATCTCTTAGGAAAACTCGGCAGCCTAACGGCGCCACTCAAAACATCCAAAATGGATTGATGAGAAGAAATAGGGTCTCTCATCATATGAACATAATAAATACAGTAGGAGTAATATAAAAGAACATCCCAATCATAAGAAATATGAGCTTAAAAGGAATGACATAAAAGAGTGTACTTAAAAAGAAAGAGAGGTGTTGGATCCCTTACCTCGGGTCCGACTTGACTCGATCATTCATTAACGTCTTGAATAATAAACTTGAGTTAATTTACACTTTATTATGAACCTTTTTATAGTTCATTATTCCTTTTATATCACTTATTTAAATGTTATAAACATTATTTAATCATTTACGTTAATAATGTTTGTTTTGTCGATATTTGGTTCTTAAGTCGGAAGTGGACTTCTTAAAATTACATGTTGTTCATGTGGTCAAATGTTCATTATATCCAGAATTATATTCATTATTTGGATATCATATATATCATATATATCCAGAATATACATGTATTTATAATATTACATAACATTTAGTGTTAAGAAATGAAATGCACCATTCATGGAGACGGTAAGCCGTACGTACGCATGAACGCTACTTCCATTTCTATTTCATATTTAATGCAATTAAAACATAATGATACATAATATTATTTTAATTCCAGTATGGTATCATATATAATATCATTAAATATACCCTTTATATGTACCACATATGGTAATGATGAATCAAATCACATTGAGCGGGCGGTAGTCCGCACTTCCTTAAATGAAAATATCGTGTTTACCCATAATGGAAACCATAAAGGTATTCCCAAAATGTAAAATACAGAAGCTTAAGGAAAACATAAAAATATTATATATCATATATAAATATAGTTTCATCTTAATGGCCACCTTTTAAGGTGTTAGAATAATGTTGAACAGTCATCGTTTCGGGAGGCAGAAATTCTCCATCCACAGAAACAGTATGTTCATTAACAATTAGATGTAGGTGTGTGAATGTGTAGCTCGAATAATTATTATAACAACATCATAATATATTAATGATACTGGAGTTGTTACCAAAGAAATGAATAAAAATAGTTTAGGGGGTTGTAGAAGAAAAATAAAACATAAGGACTCAAGTGAAGACATTACCTTAAAATCGGGTAACTCCCTTTGGTTTGAGCACAAAGGCTTCCTTGGGAAGACTTCTGCCCAAAGTGAGGATTCAAGGAGTAATAGAGGGAAGTGGAGAGACAGAATGGGTAGGGGTTTGGCCAAGCCAAAGGCATTGGGAGTGTGGGTAAGGAGGTAGAGGTGGGGGCCTTTTATAAGAGGAGAGGATGGGCACTCTTGGAAGGTAAAGAAAAGTCAGTTTATTTTAAAATGTTATTCGGATTTAAGAGGTCCCACATTTATGTGGTTCGAGGATAAGGTGATAAGGGTTAGAAATCCACTCATCCAATAGGTTTTGGACATGTGTAGGTCTTATATATTACATTATCCTTCCATTTTATTTAAATCGATAAATAATGAGGTCATCGCTGCATCATCATGATGTCATAAATACTTTAATTTATTTAATGTCTAAAAATTATGAAAAAAATACTATGATGTAGGAAATCCTTTTATATTTCCAATGAATATGTATAGTCAAAAATCTTATTTGTATAACCCCATGTAATAATTGTTTTAGTAAAACATTTCATGTTTGTCTCATTTTTACTTTAACATTAAATAAAAAGATATTAATGTCATTTTCCATCCAAAGTGGCTTCATGGGGTCCCCAAGTTGAACCATGTGTTTTTTGGTCGGCCATGACACATCCAATGAGGTTAGTACATGTTTCATGTTCATTTCATATTATTAAAACCTTATTTTTACCTTAAACTACACTAATTACCTCTAATCGCGATAAAAAACATAATAAGTTATTATTCACCAAAAAATTATTTTTATCCCATTGAACCACATTTTACATATTACTGACAACCATGTATGTCGGTTTTTTGAAATTTAAAACACAAAGATGACAAAATTTCATTTAAACGGAAAAATCAGTTTCTATAAGTACCACTTAGTGGTTTCACTATTCATCAAAAATTGAAGTTTTTCAGAAAAATCCCAAAAATTCACCCTAAGCTATATTTGATATTACGAATTCAAAAATGAAGTCCATTTTAAAAAATTAAAAACATATAAGTCACATTAATTAATTTAATAATTAATTCCCGCTGTCAGAGCAAATAGCGTGAAACAAAAAGTATCAAAAGATTGACACTAGTTTAAGTCTGGTTTCAAAGTGAAATTAATTCCAAAGACCACTATTGGATTTAATGGTAAAAATATATTCTAATTTCACTTTAAAACAAATTAAAAATATAATCTAATCATATAAATAAATTATATTAAAATGTGCTTTTGAATTAAAATACAACATTTTACACTATTCATTAAAAAATGAACTTTATCAGAAAGATACCAAAAATTTACACAAAGTAAATTTTGATGTCCCAATTCTTAAGAAGAGTTTTATTTGGTCCAATATAATTTATAAGAGTGAAAAACACTATATTTAATGACGGTTCGCCATCAAAAGGCGATAAGTGAAGCTTTAGGGAAAACTAGGGCATATACACCTAAAATTGAATTATTTCCGTATTTTATGCCTTTATCCTTTAATGGATAAATTTAAAAACATTTAAAAACATATATAATCATATTTTAGTTATTTATATCCATTCCCACCAATACAATGGCTACATGTTAACTACCATTTAAAATAATATTATTTTATTATTAGAGTGCAACGTAAGATTCCCAAGAAACTCGTTGTTCCGTGTTGGGTATGCCATCGAGCATAGCATCCCCTTTAAAGTCATATTAATATTTTATTCACAAATATGGATAAATAAGAAAATGTCATATTTTTCATTTACCTGGGGTGTTACAAGGGAACTCTAGGAAAGTCATAAAATGTTACATTATTATGAAATGATTTTAGGATTTTAAAAGTCCCACAATGATATATTTATAGGATATGGTGATAAGGGTTCGAAATATACTCATCTAATAGGGTTTTGACAAGTGTAAGTATTAGATTTTACATTATCGTTTCATTTTATTTAAATCGTTAATTAATGACGTAATCGATGCATCACCATTGTGTCATAAATAATTTATTTTATTTAACGTCTAAAAATTATAATAAAAATTTCCGTGATGTAGGAAATCTTTTTAGATTTCCAATTAATATTTATAGTCGAAACGTTAACTTATATAACCCCATGTAATAATTGTTTTAGGAAAAGAATACATGTTTGTGACAATTTTCATTTTACTTTAAATAAAAAATTATTAATGTAATTTTATTACCCAAGTGGCTCCATGGGGTCCCCATGTTGACCCATGAATTGTCTTGGTCTCCCATGACTAATCCAACAAGAGTAGGACAAGTGTAAAGGTATTTTTATATTTTTATAATATCATTTTTACCTTAAATTTCACAAATTACCTTTAATCGCGATTAATAAAACTTAAAAATTACTATTCACCAAAAAATTATTTTAATCCCATTGAACCACATTTTTCTTCCTAATGACAACCATGTATGTCGGATTTTTGAAAATCAAATCACAGAAGTGGAAATGATTCATTTACATGAAAAATTAGTTTTTAAACTACCACTTAGGAGTTTAACTATTCATGAAAAATTAATGTTTTTCACAAAAATACCAACAAATCACCCTAAGCTATATTTTATATTCCTAATTCAAAAATGATGTCTATTTTAAAAAATTCAAAACAAATAATTTGAATTAATTAATTTAATTATTAATTCCCGATATCACAACAAATAGAGTGTTTATAAGAAACAATATATATCAAAAGTTTGATAATTGTTTATGTCCAATTTCAAAGTGAAATTAATTATAATGACCAACATTGGATAAAATGGTAAAAATATATTCTAATTATACATTATAACCACTCAATAGTATAATTTATAACTATAAATGATTTTTATTAAAAAAAATTTGTTTAAGTATTTGCTCTATTCATAGAAAAATTGATGTTCTTAGAAAAATACCATAAATTAATCATACGCTAATTTTGATATTCCGAATCCAAAAATGGAGATTATTTTGAAATATAAAATTTATATAATTTCAGAAAGGTAGTATTACTATTCATAACAGCTATTTTGGTTGGCCATGGTGTGTTATAATCTCGAACATGCGTACAATGCAAGCTATTGCATTATTGGAAGAGAAGTGTATCGTGGAAGCATGGGGTGTTACATTCTCCCCTACTTCAATAAATTGTGTCCCTGCAATTTGAAATTTCACTTCAAAAATAAAAGGATGAAAATAGAAAATACCTTTGTAGAAAACCCCCTTCGGAAATAGGGTTAATAAAAATATAACTTAAAAAGAAAGAAATAGAGGTACAAAGGTCCCCCATGATAGCCCATACTAGGATTATATGAAAATATTGATATGGAGGAAAAATAAAACATCACGGTCTGATGGAGAGTTGTAGAAAACAGGGTTAGGAGAAAGTTAACTACCTGAAAATCACAAACATGTGATTTGTTAAACAATCATTGATTCCCCAGTAGGAAAAGTTAACCGAAAACATTTTTGTTTTCAGTTACCTTTAATAAAGTTGAGGAATTTACTTAAGTGATTTACTAAGAACATAAGGAAATATACATACTTGTCATGTAGACTTTCATTCTTTAATAAATTTTTACCACAAACCCATGTTTCAATCAAAAAGATAATAGATATCTAAAATATTATATTTATCTTAATCTTACAAGGTTCCAAATATTAACACATACCATTTAGATTAATAAAACTATTTTTTAATAACCAGGGACTTCCTGTAGGCTAGTGGTAGGTAATAAAGGCCTGTCGCACTATGGTTGTGGTTCGATTCATGCAGATTTGTCCTACGTGATGGGTTATCCCCTAACCTGCAGGTTGTAATTTTCCTAAAACTATAATATTATAATAATCCAAAAATAATCTTCAGAAATGTTTTAACCTTAAATAATACTATCCAAGGTTCAACTTAATCCATTCCAACCTTTATAGTTATCCAAAATACCATTGTCCAGACTTTCTCTAAAAGGTCTCCAAATTCCAAAATCAATTGTAACATCAGATTCCCCAAACAATGTAATGTTTCTCTTATTGTGACATACTAAAAATATGATTACCTTCATCATATTAAATCTTTAATGAAAAAACAAGTACTGCAGTACAATCCTTATATATATCACATTATTCTTATAACTAGAATATAATCCTTGAGTCCAAAATCACCAATACATTATTTATCCCACTTCAACTTTAGTAACATCATAATATTTTCCTTGATCCCTCTGCCTTTTCTGAGGTATGTTTCCCTGGCTCTTAGAACATTCATTTTCATAATTCCCCATTTCCCTAAAATTGTAGCATTCAACATTGATAGCCTCTTTCTTTCCCTTACAATCATGAGCCTTGTGATATTTTTCTCCACATTTATGACAAAATCCCATTCCTTTTTGGCAAGTACTGGGGTGATTCTTCCAACAATTATCGCATAATGAAAAATACTTCTTTCCCTTTTTCCCCTTATCTTTCTCTTGTTCCATCATTCTCTTATTCTCTTGCTTTAATTTATTGTCATAAGATTTAGAGAATTTATTTTCTATCTTGATAGCACATGAGAAAATATCTTCGTTCGATGATAAGTATAGTGTTACTAAAGCTCGATGTAGAAATGTTTTTAACCCATCAAAGAAATGATCGATCTTACTTCTTGGGTTATGTATATAATCAGTAGCATACCTTGATATCCTTGTAATGTTGGCCTCATACTTTGCGACATTCTTATCCCCCTTTTGTCTCAGACTCAGAAATTGCCTTTCCATATCTGCTTGATGGTCACGAGGAATGTATTTTTCTATGAAAATATCTATGAACTCCCTACATTCCATATTAGATACTTCTTAATCTTCTTTCATGTTTATAATCAATGACCACCATTGATCAGCATATCCAGTGAGGTGGTAAATTTCCATGATAACGTTTTCCCTTTCATTACTCCCTAAGGCATGAAATATTTTCTCTAGGTAACTTATCCATTGCACAGGTACTAATGGATTTTTACCCCCATTAAATTTTGGAGGTTGTTGCCTCATGAAGCGGTCTAACATTGATCCTCCAAATTGTGGATCAAGGTGATCCATATGAGTAAGGTTATTATTCATAACATGAGTGAGTTGTCCCAGTATGGTGATAAGTTGATCAGCACCAGTTGTATCTCTAGCTCCACTATAATTATCTTGAGCATCAGGTCAATCCCTACATGGAGTGTGTGCACTAATACAGTTTCCATTCCTCCCACTAGGCACCATTTCTAAAAAATGGCATAAACTAGATTGGTTTGTGAATCAAAATACATAATTCTATATGTGTAAATCACTTAACATAAACTGAACTATAATCATAAAAATGTTTTCTTTGAGGAAGTATATACTCACAAACCCTTCATAATGGTTTTTAATGAAAATGAAAATTATCCTAAGTATATCCCCCAGGAGTGTCATAACCAAGAGTGCAGTAAGGCCCGTTGTCGTGCACCGGTTCCCGTTCGAGTCTACCTCAAAGCAGTGTTTTCGGGTATTACCCCTAGGTACCTCTGTGCCAAATCTACCTCTACCTGATCGTATCCAGATAGGGATGTATTGCTCAGAAAACTCAAAAAATATCTATAATACCAAAATTTTAGGAAGTTCTTTTATACTAATTCTCAAAGTCTATCTTATGGCTGTGTGCTCAAATTCGAGTTTTTCTAAATCTAGCTTCCAAGGTTACTACTAAACTGCTCTGATACCAACTGTAATGCCCCGACCCCAGTAACCCAGAGATGGTGCATTATTGTGTAACATTGGCATGATCACAAAAGATCATGACTCGAAAGACCGATTAGTTTAGTATCCATGGAAACACTAGATACATTCATAAGTCTTACATTACATCTTAAAGTAAAATAAAACTACAAAAACATATTGTCCTAATATCCTCTCATACTATCCCTGCAGGTCATTCATAATATACATTTTCACATCCTAGAAAAATTAAAAGATTGGAAGGGGTGAGCTCAGATGCTCAGTAAGGATAACAATATAGCATAAGCTTTCCTAAATAAACATTAAGAGTTACGGCAATGTATAACTAAAACAAAGGACTATTAAACATGATCTTAAGCATAATATGGAAAAAATAAAATGAAATAATGTAATTTACTTATTCACATGGATATTCTACATGTCAAATTATAACATACAATATTAATAACCACTTTCATAATGATGGAATTCATAATTCCAGACTATCATAACCACGTAGCCAAGGCCTCTTGCCAAGACTACAAATAAGATTTTGTCAAGGCCTCATGCGAAAACAGTAGATTGTCTCATGAGACCTATCAATTCATTGAGCGTCTATACTGGGATCCACCCGTCGCATATTATGTCCAATGCATTCCTCATATGAACAGGTTTAAATATATCATAAACTGTAATATAATCGTATCACATAAAACATGCATCAAGGAAACATAACATTTCCACATTTCAATCAAAAGATATTAATACAAAACATTGATATTATAAAAAAACTTTCAAAACCATATTCAATTCAAAAATAAAATAAAATTAAAACTTGGTATTTATTTTTTTTTTTAAAAAAATTGATGCTTGTAGAGGAAGCTGAAACTCAAATAATTGTCACGGCGGAAAATAAGTCATTGTCGCCGCATACGTAAGAAAAAAAACATTTCCTTTTTTCATTTAGTAAAACGCTTGGTATAAAAAATATTCCTTTTCAATAAATGTAAAAGTCAAAGGTGTTTATACACTGTATAAAATAAATTTGTGCATAAAACAAATTATGCCTCAATGAATGGAGATTGAGACGAATTCCCTTACAAAGATCATTTTTTAATAAAATATATCTATTATGTGTATTCACTATAATTACACCTAATGAAAGTACAAATACAAGATATGAAATAATAATATCATGACATAATTTGAAAGTAGGAGATTAACCCAATGAACGGAAATTGGGTTAAGAAGTTTCCTTACATCGTGTCCGACTTGACTCGATCGTTCTTTAATCTCTTGAATAACAAACTAGAGATATTTTCTACATGATTAATAAAATTTTTCAAGTTCATTATCCATTTTATATCACTTATTACCTTGTTATAAACATTATGTAATTATTTTAGTTAATAACGATCGTTTTATCGATCTTTGGTACTTGAGTCAAAAATAAACATCTTATACTAACAAGTTGTTCTTGTGATAAAATATAAATTAAATCCAGAATTATATTCATGATTTAGATATAATATATTTCATATAAATCCATTATATACTTTACTTTATAATATTACATAAAATTTAGAGGTAAGCAATGAAATGCAACGTGTATGGAGACGGTAAACCGTACGTACACATGAACTCTACTTTCATTTCTATTTCATAATTAATGGAATTAAATAAAAATGAGAGAGAGAGATATATATATATATATTATGTTATATATGTCACATAATTTAATTAATTTAATTCTTTATACATTCCATGTATTTCATGAATAAGTCACATCAGTTGAGGGGGCGGTAGTCCACACTTCCTCAAATGAAATTATCGCATTTTCCCAACCTGAAAAGAATAATGGTATGATTTATATGTAAAATACAGAATCATAGAGAAGAAATAAATGTAATATATATCATAAATAAATATAGTTCCATCATAATGGACACCATGAGAGGTGGTAGGAGACGATAGAACAATCATCATTTTGTGAGGCAGTAATTTGCCATCCATGGAAACAATATGTTCTTTAACCATTAGATGGAGGTGTGTGTAAGTGTAACTAGAATCCTTATCATAACATCATTCTAGTATATTGCCAATACTGTTGTTGTCACAAAAGAATGGAATAAAAATAGTTTATGGGGTTGGAGAAGCAAAATAAAACAAAATAACATAAGAGAAGACATTACCAATAAAATCGGGTAACTCTTTTTGATTTGAGCCAAAGGATTTTTTGGGAATACTTATCCCCAAAGTGAGGCTTCTAAGAGTAAGATAGGAAAGTTGAGAGAGTATTTAGGCAGAGTTTGACCGATCCAAATGGCTTGGAAGGTGTGAATAAGGTGGTAGTTGTGGGGGCCTTTTATAAGAGGAGAAGAGGGACACTCTTGGATAGTCATGAAATGTTACATTATTATGAAATGATTTTCGGATTTTAAAAGTCCCACAATGATATATTTCGTGGATAAGGTGATAATGGTTCTAAATATACTCATCCAATAGGTTTTTGACAAGCGTATATCAAAGATTTTACATTATCTTTTCATTTTATTTAAATCGATAATTAATGAGGTAATCGCTACATCATCATAGTGTCATATATAATTTATTTTATTTAATGTCTAAAAATTATAAAAAAATTTCCATGCTGTAGAAAATAGTTTTATATTTAGAAAGAATATTTATAGTCGAAAATTTTATTTATAAAACCCCATGTAATAATTGTTTTAGTAAAACAACACATGTTTGTGACAATTTAATTTTAACTTTAAATAAAAAGTTATTAATGTCATTTTATTACCCAAGTGGGTCCATGGGGTCCCCAAGTTTAAAAAATGGTTTTTCATGGTCGTACATGACTCATAAAATAATGTTAGGAAAAGTTTAAAGGTATTTTTATATTTTTATAATATCAATTTTACCTTAAATTTCACTAATTACCTTTAATCGCGATTAATAAAACTTAAAAGTTACTATTCACCAAAAAATTATTTTAATCCCATTGAAAAAAAAATTTCTTCCTAATGAAAACCATGTATGTAAGATTTTTGAAAATAAAATCACAGAAGTGGTAATGTTTCATTTACACGAAAAATTAGTTTTTAAACTACCACTTAGGGGTTTCACTATTCATCAAAAACTAAAGTTTTTCAGGAAAATACCAAAAATTCACCCTACGATATATTTTATATTCCTAATTAAAAAATTATGTCTATTTTAAAAAATTAAAAACATATAAGTTCAATTAATTATTTTAATAATTAATTCCCATTGTCACAACAAATAACATGTTTTTACGAAACATTATATATCAAAAGATTGACAATTGTTTATGTCCAATTTCAAAGTGATTTTCATTCAAATGAACACCATTAGATAACATGGTAAAAATATATTCTAATTATACTATAAAACCACTCAATAGTATAATCAATCATTATAATTTATTTTGATTAAAAAATTTGTTTTTAAGTATTTTCTCTATTCATAGAAAATTGGATGTTCTCAGAAAAATACCAAAACTTCAACATAGGATATCTTCAATATTTCAAATCCAAAAATGAAGTCCATTTTGAAATATATAATTTATATAATTTCAAATAGATCGTATTACTATTCATAATGGCTATTTCAATTGGTCGCGGTGTGTTAGAATCTCAAACTTGCGTACAATGCAAGCTATTGCATTATTAGAAGAGAAGTATATCATGGTAGCTTGGGGTGTTACAAATTCTGCCTTTGTATCTCCCTAAAATAGAATAATTCTTACAAACTATTGAGAAATAGACCAAAGTATCTAGATAAGATCATTTCCAGAGTAGTTCTAAACCACTTGATGATAATTATAATGATACATATGAGGATTTAAATAGAGATTCTAATGGTGATGATGATGATTGTGTATCAGATCCTAATGGCTTTAATTGGAATGTTAAAAAAGAGGATATTGATATTCCTCAAGACCTACTTACATCTCCTTGTGGGTTTATTTATAAATATGCGGGGGCCCAACTATTTTTGTTATGTGGATGTTATTTCCATAGTTGAAGAAGTTGAATCTGTGGTAGGGGAATAATCCTTAAGTCAAATATGTAATAAATCTATTTCTTCTATTGATATAGTTTACAGTATATATGTTGTTATTGATTAGACAGTGTCAGATAGTGTTGTTATTGAAAAGATGAAATTTATCGGTGTTTTTGAAATGATAGTGGATGGTTACAGAGTTGATGAATAGATGGAAGATGATCATATTATTGGACATACAATTGATATACAGTTGAGATATGTGGTTTCTACTATTGATAACCCAACTATTATATTCTTATGTTTCATTGTGTCTAAATATACAATGCCTTTTGTTTTTTAAATTCATGGTAAGTCTTCAGATAGATGGATTGACATGATGTTAGAGGAAGGGGGTTCGTTTATTGTAAGTCTAGTAAATAATGTGGGACCTTTAATTCTCAATGAATGAAATCTATAGGGATCATTGATTGATTATATTGACGCATCTAATTAATTTTGGAGGTCTAGTTCTGATAGAGTTCATGCTTCAACCATTTTCCCTACACCTATTGTTCCTATAGAGCCAGTGGATATGGTCACTATGGTTGACATGGATATTTCATAGAAAATATGATTTCAAATTTGGTATGAGTCTGAATTTTCAAGAACCACTTATTACATATCCAAGTGAATATGATGATATATATTTGTCTGAAATAGTAATTCAAAATATTCAACCAAAGATGATGCCTTATATTTAGGAAGTAAAAATAGATAAATAATGTAATTTTTGTGAGGTTGAGTCTTTTAGATCTTTTGTGGAAGGGATGAAATCCTCTTTTGAAGAATATATGGATGCATTCCGTCAGATATTTGAAGACATTGTTTCTATAAAATGTAGTTATACTGCTCCTCCTCCTCCTATTTTTGATGTTGATCTAATCGGAATTGTTGTCAGGGAAGATATTAGAACTACCATAAGTAGTGCTTCTATGTATAATAATTCTTAACTATGGACACATTGAGAAATTTTAATCATAAAAATTATCATTCCCATATGATGATAATGGAATTCATTAAGGATATGAATGCTGCTAAAGAAACTATCACAAAATCAATACAGTATTATCTCTAGAGGATTTACGTTATTCATGATCTAAATACCAATTTTATGTTTCTAGTAGAAAAATTTAAAATTCCTCTAGTATGATAATCCTTCAAGGTTTAGTGTCACATGGGAAAAATTTACCATGTGGCATCTCGGTAGATCGATGAGAAACCGCTAATGAATATGGAACTTTCATCGTGTATCATGCATGGTTGGTTGTGTGGATGTATGTAATGGATTAGGTATGCCAAAGGAATATTGAGAAATGGATTTAATGTATTATTTATTCATATTTCCAGAAAAACTAATTTCTTGTAAACTGGTTTAAAATTCACTTGTAAGATTATGGTTATAAGTGGTTTTTGAAACATGTGAATTTTTAGTTATAAACAATTTTTGGGAAATTATTTTATATATACTCTTTTATATAATTCTTCATAAATATTATATCCATGTTGAATGAGTAGGGAAGTCATGGGGGAATACCTAAGGAGTTTTATACTCACCCCTTCTATGGAACTATTGTGCTTTTGTGGATGATATCTTCCAGGATAGGGGAAAAGGTAACAATTCAAATTTTTTTAGCACCACATCATGATACTCAGGTTGTATGGTGATCTTGGAGAATTCTTCATGTAGATCTTGGAGCCTTGTGGTATTCATGGGGTCTTTATTTGGATTCCACTATTCACTTTGATAGTTGTTGATTTTTACTCTATTGCATACCTATATGCTGTTTTGATATATATAATGTTGTTGAGTGGCCTTTCATTTGTTCATGCATCATATAGTTAGTTTTTTGGTAATTAATTCCATTTTTAAAGGGTAAACATTCCCCACATGTATTTGAAACCCTTTTGCATTTATTTCCAAACATTTTCTTTTTAGGGATGTCTCTTAAGGCCTAGTAATTTCTCTTTGTACTCTCAAGACAATGAAAATTAGGAGGACATTAAAGTTGGTATCATCTTGTTCGATTATTTCATAGCAAGTAGTTTTCACTTTCTTGGTCTGAGAGTAGATTCATTCATTTCTATACCTTGGTTGGTGATCTTATAAAGGAGTATGATTGTTGGGATGTGAAAGGTATAGAATAAAAGGATGTAGCTCACCTGTTTATGTTAAACATCAAGTTACCCGGGTGTTCGGTACATTAGTGTTTTGGAGACACATATAAGATACCTGAATCTCATTGTCATTGGTTTAGCCAATGAGATGAACTTTTTATTCCTTAAAGCAATTAATTTCCACTATGATTTCATATTTCCCATATAGTAATGATATATGATGTTTTGAAATGTTGTAATTTTTCGAAAAATTACAAACATGTTTTAAAATGTTATATTTCTAAAAGAGGATACCTGGCATAATTTGAAAATGGTTTGATTTTCAAAATCAATAGAGGATTTTTAAAAAATTTGATAAACATGAAAATTTGGTTCTCAAAAAACAATTTTTAGATAGTGGTGAGATTGAATTTGAAATTCTAATCCATCAGTTTCTAGGGAGTTATATATACTGAGTTTGTTGTTTTTTTAGAATATTTTACTCGATAGCCATCGTAAAAACAAACCAGAAGAAGATGTAGAGATCATGGTTTCACCCGAGTCATAGGTGAACCTAGATATGGTTCAGAGCATCATCTAGGAATTTCAGGCTCTAGATACAGGGAACCAGAGGGATGATCCGATGCATGTAGACCATTCCATCTAGTTCAGGAAGTAGAATAATACCACATTCCGAGGTTGTTCTGTACCTAAGAATGTGGTGGTGTGTCTCAATAGGATGAATAGTATATTCAATTTGATCGAAACACTATTATAGCTAAAGGTCAATCTGGTGATGTACATGTTTGAGGATCTTGCATTCTAGTGGTGGGAACTAGTAGTGCATGCCAACGAGGATCAAGGCCTTACTTTGGTGGATTTTGAGGTATTTTTTTTAAAAAAAAATCTATCTGCTCACATTCAAGATCTAGAGGATGATAGAATTATTTTTCATGAAGTACGAGAATCACCCTATCACAGAGTATGCAGCTAAATTCATACATTTAGTCTGCATTTCACCAGAAGTTGTGGAAGTTCATCATATGCTTCTACATGACTAGGCCATAATAATCTATCTCATCAATAGAGAAAAGATAGAAATAGTGATTCTTGGAATAATATGACTCCTCAGTAAGGAAAATCTTATAAATAAAATAAATTGTAGATTTTAAAGATTAGGCAACTATATGGAGATGAGAAGATTATTGTGGATGAACCGGAAGGACCATTTATGGTTAGAGGTACAATTAATTTTAATTATACCTTTGTGCAAATATTATTGGACATAGTTGTATCGAGCTCATTCATTTCTTCTTGTGTTGTTGACATTATATGTTTAAAACATGAAATGATTTCCTCTGCGATAGAACTATCAACTCATCTTTGTGAAATATAATGTCAAGCCTTTGTGTGTAGAGAATGTGCTATAACAGTTGATGGAGTTATGCTGAAGTGGGACTTCTAGATGTTGGAAACGGATGTCTATGATGTAATCCTAGGAATGAACTTTCTGACAATGAACAAGTCTATCATCTATGGTTATAGAAGGATTGTTACATTCATGAATGAGGATGGAGTTGATCATCTCTTCAAAGGGGAGAATACAGTGAAGTAGGGTGCAACCGGATTGTTGGCAGCAGTTGTGGGAATGATATCTTACTAGTTGGAAGCATTAAATTTGGAATCAATGTAAGAGATTCAAAATATCTTTTTTCCAGAAGTGGTGGATCAATTTCTTGATGAATTTGTTGATAAATTCTCAGGATTACCACATATAAGGGAAGTATACATTACGATTGATCTTCTTCTAGGGAACAATTTTATTTCTATTACATATTATTGGATGGAACCAAAAGAGTTAAGGGATTTGAATGTTCATTTGGAGGAGCTAGAATGTAATAGATTTATTCAAGGATGTACATATCCATGGTCAGCCCTGATTTTGTTCATGATGAAATTTGATATAACTCTTTGGTTGTGCATCAATTAACATAAGCATAACAAAGTTATGATAGAGAATCTGTATCCACTTCTACTCATAGATGATTTTTTTGATAAATTGAGGGGATCTCAGTGGCTCGCTACAATTGTCTTGCGATCAAGATATCATCAATTGCGAGTTCAAAAGGAAGATATTTCGAAGATAGATATAAGATTTTGATATGACCACAATTCATATGTAGTCATGCCTTTCGGTCTCATGGATGCATCAACATTCTTGATGGCTTTGATGAATCATATATTTTAGTAATATCTCTACACTTATTGTGGTGTTTTTAGATGACATCTTTCTATATTCATAAACATTAACCAAGTATGTGGAACACTTGGAGACAATGTTAAAAATCATGATATATCATCATTTGTATGCCAAACTATCTAAATGTGATTTTTGGATACAAAATTTACAATTTCATGGCCATGTGATTTCCGAAAAATGTATTTTAGTGGATCCTGCAAAGATAAATGCTATGAACTCATAGAAACCACTGAAAATGTCATTGAGCTATGTAGTTTTCTTGGTCTAGCTAGTTAATTTTGACATTTTTGTGTGTGACTTATCATGTTTAGAATCACAAATGATAATATTTAAAAACAATAATGATCAATTCCAATATATATAGGTATTATTGAATTCTTTCTAGGAGTTTTAATTTCTTCTTACTTTGGCACCCATCTTGATTTTATTAGAATTGGGACTAGGATATTTGGTTTGTTGTGATGATTCGAGATCAGGGTTGGGATGTGTTCTTATGAAATGTGACCATGTTATGGAATATACATCAATGAAATTTAGAGTTCATGAGAAGAAATACCTAACACATTACTTGTAATTAGAGGAAGTAGTTCATGCCTTGATGACATGGAATCTTTATCTCTTAAATTAGAAATTTATTATGTTCACAAACCAAGAAATCATGAAACAAATTTTCTCACTGAATGATTTGAATATATATAAAAGGATATAGATGGATTATCTCCAAATGTTTGACATTGAATTGATGTATACACTAGGAAAAGGGAATTCAATGGAAGATTCATTGAGAAGAAATTCATATACTTAGTTAGTGAAAGAACCATTAGATAAATGGTAGTTGATATCAGTCCTAGACGACATGCATGTGGAATATGAAGACCAATGAAATGTTGTAATTTTATTTTTAGTTATGGTTGTTCCTGATTTATTAATGATTTTCAAAGAGGCACATACATCTAATGAATAATTCCTAGTTATTAGTTGAATACTCATTGTTGTGAAGACCATTGAGGGTTGAAAACATGATGGGAGTTAAATTTTGTGTTTTAGAGATCGAATGGTTGTGCATATGGCATGTCATGAACAACTCCATCATGCTTACCAACATCCAAGAGGAGACATTAATCTAAGAACACAGAATATGTATAAGTAATGGAAGGAAAAAATTTGGTTGAAATGGATGAAAATGAAGGTGGCTAAGTTGATCTCAGGCTGCTTAAGTTGTCAGCATGTTAAAGCATAGAATCAAAGTCTAGTGAGTATGTTGTTGTCTTTACCTATCCCGATTTGGAAATGGGAGTGGATAATTATGGCTTTTGTTATTGGTATCCCAATAATGGTTTGAAAAGATGATTCTATATGGCAGATAGTGGATCGACTTACCATGTTGGCCCATTTTATTTCAATTTGCGAAACACATACGGTGGATGATCTATCTCATATATATATATATATCCAAGAAGTTGTAAAGAGGAATGGAATAAAAGTGTCAATATTCTCAAATATATATGAGGTTAATTTATCATTTGTGAAAATAATTATAGAAATATCTTATCTCTCTGTTGAATATGAGCACGGTGAATCGTCCTTGGACAAATGGGTAATCTGAACTGATGATACATATGTTAGAAGACATGATGTGGGATTGTGTAATAGATTTTGGAAGCTCGTGGTGGGAGAAATTAACCTTAGTGGAGTTCACATATAATAATATCTATTAAGCCTTGATACATATGGATCTGTTTGATGCATTGTATGGCTGTCCATGTGGTTATCCATTATGGTGGGTGAAAATAGGTGAAATATCACTAGTTGGACCGAGCACTCTCCAAAAAAAGAATTAATTAATTTGAAAGAGGATGGTGATGGCTCAAAGTTGTCAAAAATATTATGTGTACCATTATTGATGTCTATTGTCATTTTTCCTAAAAGATCACGTGTTCTTGAGGATCTATCCAAGACATGGACATCATTATTTTGGAAAGCAGGGATAGTTATCTTCTATTTACATTAGACCTTTTCAGATACATGAATCGGTTGGAGAGGTCTAATATCAGTTGGAACTACCACCATAGTACAGTATGGTGCACAATGTGTTCCACATATCTCAATTTAAAAATTATCAGCCTAATCATGGCCGTGTCATTAGATGGGATCTCATTGACCAATAGCCGGATTCATCGTTTGTACATATCCTGGTGCGAATTGTGGATAAACAAGAGAAATTCATTCAAGGGAAAACACTTAGTCTAGTATGGGTTTTATGGTAGTATGGTAATTTCTAAGAAGAGACCCAGGAATGTGAGAAGTAAGTGAAAGATCATTGGCCAAAACACTTTCAGGGAAGCGATAGTTTTCTACTTTTAAGGGACAGAAAGACATATGATGGGGAGAAATTAGTACCCACAATTTGTATTATGTAACACATTAATTGAGTTTTTATGAATATAAATTATAATTGGGAATGATGGAAGAGTTTTTTGAACATTAAATATGTATTCAGGGGCCAAAGGAGAGGCGTATGGACATCAGATGGTTTATCTAAACCATGCATACATCCTAGTAGAAATTGTGTGTAATAGTAGGTTAGAGGAAGAGATATTTAGCACAGTGTTCACATGATTAAAAATATTTTTGGAGGAGGCCATGAGTGGGATGGTCGAGATAGTATCTAACGCATATTTAGTGAACGGTTTTTCTAAACGAGTGAATTAACTGTGCATGTGGTAAAATTGAGAAAATAAAAAAGTGAATCTCACATGTGTTTGCATCTAAGTTCCTTGATCTATGAACCTAATTGGTGTTAACACATTATTTATCTTCCTTCAATATTGGATAACCTTTAACAATCATTTTGGAGTCAATTCGATGGATTCCCTTATTGATTCGAAGTCTGATTCCTGAGGTATGTGGTCGTTCTTCATCATTCTTGATCAGTTTCAAAGATCTACTTAGATAAAATTATCCTCTCTTCTTGGTTTCGCATACCTAAATCCATAATGGATAGATCTATGAGTGTTTATTCTGAATCATTTGAGATTTGGTCTCTATAATTTTAGGATAAGAGATCGAAGGCGGTTCCGTAATGAATCAACCCTATTTTCGTGATCCTTATTTGTTTGTTGTCATGTTTCGTCAAAACAGTTGAGGTATGTGGATTCACCCCCATATCCATTTGATATAATTTATGTGAATAATTTCAAATTGGGTTAATTGGATAAATTTTATTGGGTAATCTTTTATTGATACACGTAATAAATCTTTTTAGTGAGTATTTATCATTTTTTGTATATTTTTTAAATCATTATATATTATTGTGATTATTTTAGTTTATTGAATTTAAAATTGTTATATTAAATGGTAGATTTGATATAACATCTTTATGGTCTTATTGGGTACTTTTTTTCAATAAATATACGTTTTATTAAAATAATATGTAATTATTTTGGTTTTAATTAAAAGCGATTTTCAATAAAATTGTGATTTTATTAAAAGGGTTGTTTTTGAATGATATTTCAGGATATTTTTGTGTGTGTTCATGTGGAATAAATGGGTATTGGTTGAAATAAGACCTTGTTATTAACTAAAAATGATTAGTGGAACATGATAGCAATTACCTTGTGATGACATGGAAGATCGACGAGAAACTGCTCCTGGGTATGGAACTATCATCGTGAAGCATGCCTAGATGGTTGTGTGGATGTATGAAATGGTTTTAAAACTTATTATGTTTTATTCTCACCCCTTCTTTGGAAAATTGCCTCTTTTTTAGATTTTATATTCCAAGATAGAGTCAAAGGTAATGTTTTAAGACCTTTTTAGCACCACTTCTTGATGTTCGGGCTATTGGGTGATCTTGGAACATGGGGCTTGTAGAGCTTCCCGTCTTTTGGTCTTCTTAGCATCATTAGTAGGTTCATGTTTTCTAATTTTATATATTTTGACTCTTTCGGTGATTCATAATTTGATGTGGTTTGGATATATATAATTTTTTTGAGCTTCAATTAATTTTTTCATTCATTTAATATTGAGTTGTTTGGTTATTTTTTTCTTTATAAATCGGAAATTTTCCCCCACGTTTATTTGAAACCATTATTCATTTACTTTTATTCATTGGTGTCTTCCGGGTGTCACTGAAGTCATATTAATGACATGTTGTACCCTCAAGAAAATGATAAATAACGGGTAGTTATATTTAGTAAGGAACAATGATATCCCATAAAATCTGTAGGCTTGGGAACTATTGTTCTTTGATGATACAGGACTACACATAGTTTTCTATAATAGGCCTGGATTTCCAAATACACTCTAAATTCATTCCATGACAACTATACTATTTACATATAGAAGAATAATTGGTGTCTTTCACCATTTATTGATGGATTTTAGGAGTATATATCCCCCATAAATAGTCATATTATATATGTATATCCTTATTAGCACCAAAATCATCTCTAAATGAGATGAGGCTATACCCGACATGGTGGTTGGGAAAAAGTGTTATATCAGAATTTTTATTCCAAATATCATCACCTGATTTGGTGAACCTCACATGACATTAGTGGAAAATGAAGCTAATTTCTATTCTTATTATCATAATGGGTTGTATAAAGAATATTTTATCTAATCTAGAAACTTATATTGATATCATTATGTAGAAAATTTGTAGATAATATCTTTCAACATGTCATTGTCAAATATCATTCACAATATGGTGTACAAGAATAAGTTATAATTTCTATATTAACTCACACATGGACAATGGAACTACTACATCATTCTGAAGCCGCAAACCCACACTGTTAGATATGTTTATCATAGATAAATACATTACATACAATCAATGATACAATCTATGAAATATTACTATAAACATCATCATTTAGAAAAAAATAGTTATTATTTCATCATGTACATCTTCAGTATATTTTTCGGTTTAGATATTTATATAATTAGGACATATTATAAAAATATAAATATCTTATTCTTTGTATCAATAGAACAATTACACCATTATATAGGAAACTAATTAATTCGTGAAAAATTATCTCTCATAAATTCATTAAAACATTTCATCCTTATAAAAATGGCATCTGTATTATTTTTCTCCATAACCTTCAAAAATGGATTCATGATAATGGATTGGTAAAATTATAAGGGAAACATATAAGTAAATAAATATTTGAATGAAAAATGAATTACATTATGGATGTAATAGGTAATCAAATCGTATTAACCACTAGTTAATATAATTTTCAATATATATTATAATAAAAATAATGATGTGAACTTTTCCAAAATTGTCTTGAATAAAATATCAATCAGAGTGTTTCTAATTATTATCCAACTTACTTCATCAACATTGGTCCACCAATTATTATCATATTATATTTTGTTTATAAACTATAAGATTTAACCCTAACACAATCATTCATTCTTCAATAGTTAACCCCCAAAATATAATCTTGTCCTAAAATCAAATCTCATGATAATTAATACCATTTAATACATGTCACCATACCTTTTCGATAAAACGATTGAGAAATAATCTAGATATGGTTCACCTAATCCTCACTACAAAATGAATATTCATGAATATCATTGCTAAATATAATTAACTAAAAATTTATTTCAGGGTATGAATAAATTATTAATCCCATTACATTAGATATGTGTAGGAAACTCAGCATAGAAATAATAATATACATATAATAAGACTCTCATTAATTTTACTATTAACTTTTATTTGGTTAAAAAGAAATGTGATTAGTATGTTTATACCTTTCGTAGAATATTTTTGTGAACGATCATTAACAAAAATGGTTATTATAATATCCAAAATATGTATGTGAAAACATTAATTCATTTAGTTTTTCCATTTTGAGTCTGTTTTTTAACATATGATACTTTTTGATAAACTTATTACTCTTCTCTATTAAATGGTTGGTTATCCATTTTAATTTTTCTGTTAGTTTCTCCAACCAATTTAGTTGACAAAGATTTTAATTCCTCATATACTCTCTTAAATAGAATATGATTTACCAAATCATATCCCCTAGTTGTGTCTCCTATGGTGTGAAATTTTAGGTCTACATATCATTCATGAGAGTGATGATTGAGACAATGCTCAACCTATCCTTCTTGGTGTTACTACCCATAGATGAATCAGTTCCACTACCACATCCACATTACATTATCTAGACAACAATGTATTTATATGAAAAATTATACACTTTAGAAAAGCCTCCAAAATGGTATCCCATCAATAGAATTATTAACAGGGTTTTCATAGATGTTTCCATATTTTAATTCCCAAATAAAATATAAATCATTACCTTATCATTAAATAATATGCTTTTCCAGAAGGGTCAGTTACACCTTTGAAATTTTGATCAAACATAACTTATTATTCTGTTAATATTTATCAACAACCATCATAGCGTCCAATGTTATCTAAACTATTAATTTGATATCAGTTTCTAGGCCACATACATGCACTCCTGGATGTAGTTCACATAGACACATACTTAACATATTTGATTTGATGGTGGCACTAAAAAATTCTAGATCACAATCCTTAATTAAAAAAATCCATATCATTGAATAAATATTTTACATATGATGGATATTTTCATGTCCACATATTTAGAAAATTTGGACACAACCAATATAGATAAATCACATGATCATTGTGTGAAATTGAAAATTTTCCAATTATATATGAAACTACTTAATTCATGATAAGTCTTAAACATATTAAACCAATTCATTCACATATTCCGTTTTACTAAACATGTCACATGTACTTATTTTCTAAAAAACCAATGGAAATTGAACCATAAGAATATGTTAGTATAAAAATTCATATGATAAATATATAATTGAATAAATCATGCAATAAACATGGAGAGACATTGAATTTTGAATAGTTATAAATCATGTATCAAAAATAAAAAAAATATGAATAATTTTATGGAATGGAAAATATATTAAAACAGGGATAATAATAATAATAATCTCATACTAATGGAATTTATATTTTTGGACATTAAACCCTACAGTGAATGCCTTATTCCATTACACATTAATTTTCATCGAGAACACAATCATGACATCTTTTTGAATTGAAAAATAAATACACCAAATACCGAAATCATTTATGTCTCTTGATGCATTGGGACACATCAAGGTGATTTATAACATCATGAAACAACCATCACTAGTTTATGTCATATGAATTCACTAAAATAATAAACAATATATTCCATAACATTTCATAAGGAATATATTACTCAATAAAACATTGTTATGCAAACAATGGGAAATATATAAGACCAATACATAATCAACCTGTATTGGCAACCAAAAATGAACATGAATGTTAATACCATTCAAAATTTTATTAAAATTTATAACATTATAAAAACATATCTAGAGAAAGAAATTGGATGGCCAACCATTACATATTCAACTTGCCAACAATCATCTATATTGGAATAAAAATATATGATACATCAGCATATTTATACATATCGATAATATATAAAGATTTATAGGTGAAAATTTTCCATTCCTTGTTTCATAGCATTTGACATACACAACATATATATATATATCAATTTGTATTCAATTAAGAAAATAATAGAATAACTTGGTGGAATGCCATAAGGAGAAATAAGGTGGATACATTCAATCAAAAAATTCCCCATAAATGAAACTAATATGTAAAACGGTTTATGTTATAGATATGTATAACTCTATAAAAAATGATATAATAACACATAGTATAATCAGTGGGTATAATATACCCAAATTTTGTTAAATTATATTAAGAAAATTTCCATAACTCAACGAATGAATGTTAAGTTACCAAAAATCATTACTACTGGGGGAAGAACGAATAAATAGAAACGTGAATAATGGAAAATGAATTGAACAGTAAAACCCATGAAATAAAATGTGTAAGATAATTATATATCCATGGGTAGTGAATAAAACATTAAAAAGGGAACATCATATAGAAATTGTACTATGTCTTAAATAATCATAATTAAGACCATGAAAATCCTTACTGCAAGGAAACATTCGAATTAATACCAATAAAAAGAGTGTACCTAAAAAAAGTTTAATACCATTATTAATATATAATTAATTATATGATATCTAAAATAATAAATATATAAAACATATACAAGCAATTATATTCACAAATACAATACTTGACATAATGAAAGGAAATTGAGACGAAAAAACATACCAATTTGGTTTATTTTGGATCAAAAATACTCTAGAGTTAAAACATAAAAATTATATTGAAATAAAATTAATTAAAATATATTAATGATATAATATCACAATGTGGTTGTATATTCACAATTATAATGAAAATATTTTCATAGATACAATGTTTTCTCAAAAAATAGAATTATGAATAAGGCCCCTACTACTTCAGTAAAATTTGGATCAGAACCCAAATAGAGTTAAAATATTAGATGTGTATTTATATAAAATTAAATAAAAAGGCTCATGATACAATATCATGAATTTTATTTGTTTATACCTTGAAAATGAAAATAGGTTCATAAATACAATAATTTTTTCGATAAAGAAAAATTGAAATGAAAACCCTTACATCATTTCCTGACTTCGATGAACATGGATTGAATTCAAACATCATGTAAATAGAAATATTAATAACATTATTCATAACTTTAATAATTTTAATTTTCATTTATAATCTTAATTAACAGTCTTTCATTATATGAAATCTTGTGATTTTCCATATCGATGTTTATAGTTTTGATGGTTTGCACTAGTTTTATTATAGCAGTGTATTTTTTCATTATTCATAATAATATCATAATCACTAGATGATTATAAATACATATAATGATGATTTATTTTCACTTATGATTTTCAATCTCTTTCCATGTGAGTATTATACATTATCATTTAATATTTAATAGATAAGAATCATGTTTAGGTTACTCCTGATGATCGGGATGTGTTTTATCAATTAATGAACTAAATATTGAAATAAAAAAATAAATATATATAATTATATTTTTTTACCTTTTTAAACAAATAACTAGATTCTCATAGTCAATTGTGAAATAAATTCACAGTTTTTTTCAATTCGGTGGTCAAACTGACCCAAACATTAACAAACCCTAGTTTAAGTAATGATTATGAGGTTGTTTTTTAGAATATCATTATAAAAGATGAATAATGTTATTATTTAGTGATAATTAGTGTGATATAAAATAATTTTATAGAGTGAGATAAATAAATAAACGGAATGAAAACATTGGACAATATGAATAAAATATTTGTATCTTAGTACGCTTATTTTGTATGATTAAATTAATAATGATCATTTATTATTATAAAATCAGAAGGTTCATAATATTTTCATTCCAAAACCATAAAATATGTAAAAAATACTATTTATCCTTTAATATAATCCTAATATTCATCCATATATGGTAGTGAAGGAAAATTAAGCACGATGAATCGTTGTGGGGGTAGTCTGCACAAGCGATGCATAATGCTTTTGCATTAGTTAATGGGAATTGTATATGGATGAACCTTAATAATACCCATGATATATAACGTTAATATATAAAAATGACTAAAATATCATTACATTAGTGTTTTAAAAATAATTATTGATGATGATAATTAAGAAGGAAAACTATGTATTTGATAATACTCATGATGTGAACTTGAATTTTCCTAGTATGTTTCCTTGGATGTGAAGGCCTTATAAAAACTAAAAGGGACCAAAATATATTGAACATGGGAAATGATTCTTAGAAGATAAAACTTTTTATAGATTTAAGATAATATTTTAAATAAAGGATTCCCTATAAGTGGACCACATGTTACCCTTTTATAAGTGAATGAAATGGTATTTTGGGGAGTAACCCATGCGTTTTCCATAATGTAAGGTTACTAATCATGTTTACAAGGATAAAAAATAAATAAATATGATAGAAATATGTTTTTTATTTGAAAATTAAATCAAACATGCATTATTTAGAAAATAGTGTGTATTTTAACTTTTTCTCATATACCAACATTTACTTTTAGCCAATTAAAAAATTTATAATCTTAGTAATTAATATTGACGAAAAATAATAACATTAATATTTTTACCAAATATGATAACTATAATATAAAATTTTAAATTAAAATTAATATATAAAATTTCTAATTGCGTGGAAATTAATTTTGATATTAAATACACATATTCATGTAAAAATACTTTTTAGGGAAATAAAATTTTTAATATTTATAATTATATACAATGTAAAATTAACATGGTTGATGATTATGTTGAAATATATTGATTTATTAATTCGAAAATAAATTATATGTGGTTTACATGGAAAACCAAAGCTGAATATTGCTGAAAAAATACACGATTCAATGAAAAGACTAAAAATAATTTTTATATTAATATATCATTTTAATTAGATATAAAAACACATTCCATGTTTTTTCTAGGTTAACTAATATTTTAGCACAAATAATTAAAATATTAAAATTCATATCTTATTCTATAATAGGTTTTATTAATGTTTAGGCCATTCTTATATAGTTGTAATGTCATTCATATATCATGCATTTTGAAATACGTATTTCTCTACAAAAACTAACATTTTCTAAAAAATCTAAAAATTTATTACTATGTCAATTTTGATAAGAGGAACTAGAAATTTTTTTACATTTTTATTTTATAAAAATTAAAAAAAATGATTCATTTTATGAATAAAATCATAAAATATATTTGAAAGCCCATTTTAATTAGGAAATGAGATTTAAAAATATTAACTTTTATCGTTATTATTTTATTTTAATTAGAAACTAAAATGATCAAAAATAAATACTAATATAAAAAAAATTTATTACTAATTATATGTTTCTTGAATTATAAATTCATATTTAAAATACGAATATTTTGAATTATATACTTTAATACATTAAATTATCTAGTTAGTCATTTTGGTAAACTAATTTATTTTCATTCATTTTAAATGTATAATTTATTTTATATAAACATATAAATCATAGAATACATTCAGTAATTAATTCCTAATATATTGAAAATTAGGTTTTCAAAAGTAATACATGAATATTTATATTTCATCTAAATATGAAATTGTTTTTTTAGTTCATTTTTCTGTGTGGAGAAATATATCAAACAAATTTACTTATTTAAAGGTAATAATATATTATAATTTAAGGATGGTATATCACCCATACTTAAATTTCAGCCTCACAATTTGACTCATATGATCAATGTATTTTCTTTAATGTACTCATAAATAACCATATACCACTAGATAACCATAGTTTTATATGAGATGTGGAATGAGATTTGCCTATAATAAAATTTTTTATAAGGAACATGTAATGAGATATATTCCATTCTGAATGACACATTAAATTATACTAAGATATATATCCCATGAGTAATAACTTACCATGAATACTAACCATGATTTATATGATAATAATACCACCAATGGTTTTTTAACTCAATATCCATTAAAATGTACTAATATACATGATATATGTATTAAGAAAAAATACATGGAAAACTCATTATCTAATTCATTAGTATTTTGTCACAAATGGTTTTCCTTGTTATCGTCACTGGAGTTAAAAAAATATATTGTCATCACTTGTATTGTGAAATTGTGTATAATAATTCAATGAACACCTGAAATTAAAGAAATATAATATTTTAACATCTCTCATTCCATTAAACTTCTGAGTTTGATAACCATCATCTTATGTTCTCTCATGAGACTCCATCTTTATATTATTTGGTTTTTGGGACTTATATTATATTCACATTATTAAAAATATTTCATTAATTCTTTCTTTTCATAGTCATATTATATCTTACTCAATCACCCATTTAGGTGGGTTGTTCCTTCAAGTAATATCCTCATTTTACAACACACACAAGGTTTCATGAATTTATATAAATTACTAAAACCAAAATAGTTTACATTACACACATCCATTATTATCTTAAATAACAACATAAAAATTTAACCTCATGATTTCTCAATTAATAACAATTACTTGTGAGCATATAGTTCTTACAAATCAACTTGTATATCACTTTGTTAAAATTGTATCACTCTTATTTGAACATATATAATTTTATTCAACATAGGTTAAATTTATATGTGTTCTCCCATACTTATTAACCTAATCCTACAAATAGAGAACCCAAATTACCATGAATATTCGTGAAATATTGTAAACTGAGTAATACAGGAAATCAATGCTCTACAAATCCAACTTTTTCTTACTTTAATAACATTATCCATTCTTAAAATCATATAATAAAGTATTTATATATCCAAATCATGTACTAACAATAACATACAATTCCCGAAACCTATTTGAATATCCTAAGAATTAAACAAAAATGAGATTTTATATTCCTCCAAATAAACTCTATAATTAATTATAAAATATTATCAACCAATAATTCATACACTAGTTACTATATATAATAATTCAAAAAATTAGTTGAAATTCTGAAACAAATTAATTTATCAACTATCAATCACATGGTTACAAATTATTATATAACATAATTCTTCAAAATAAAACCACCATTTATTATCTCATCATCATGGGTATATTAAACATAATTTTTACCCTTACCTCAATCATGAGTTCTTAAATTGTAATACCCAAAAATATAAAATTCTCATAAAATCACTTTTTAATGGTTCTAATACCATAAAAAATATTTCACCACACGTTTTATGTAATATAGTTAAATATTAATCTATTGAAGATTCAAATAATCCTCATAACAATTAGAATATACCGCAATATCATTGATAAATATCACTCTCTAATAAAAATAACTATGGGTTTGATAAAATTATCCACCCCACATATTTAGGTAAGACTAGGAATCTTACATTTTCCATTATAATTGTCATATAATTGGATTATGAACCATTTATATATTCTACCTTACCTAATTATATAAGATAGTGGTTTCCATGTATGTACCTTTCTCATTTTAATTTTTGTGATCCTATTTCAACCTAATACTAAAAAACATGGTTTTGAAAATATCCAAAATATGTATATGAAAACATTAAATAGAAAATTAATTCAATTATAACACTTTTATTAAATATGAATCTTTTAAAAAGAACCCATGGATATTTTATTTTCAATCCTTTTCTATCACCATTTGTTTTGATATTTGGTTATCTAGCCTAATTAGTTAACATCGTTATAAAATCATTCAGAGTTATTGATAAAGAAAATGTAATTATCCAAGTAGTATCCCATGACATTATCCCACCATGTGTTATATCATATTCCCCTTCATCATTCATGAGATTGATAATAGATTTAGTGATCAATTAATTCATTTTTTCGTGATTACTCTTAGGTGAATTGAGGTCATAACGCACTCACATGCCAGTGAACGACCATTATTGAATTTATATAAATAATAATAATCTCATTTTTCCAAAATCGGTAGGTTTTCCTAAAATATAAAGACATTTTTCTAGTGTTTTCCAATATGTTTAGTTATCCAAATACCCTCATAAAATGTAAATTACTAGATTAAAATTAAATAATATACTTATTAATAGGGTTATTTATACCTTTAAAATTATGATCAACCGTATTTGTTGATTCATTAAATTATAAAAAACAAACATTAGAATCCCAAAATTTATTTAAACATTTCCTGTGAAACTAACTGTGATGTCATGATACTGCACTCCAGATACAATTATCTTATATACATAAAATACATAATTTCATTAACTCCATCTATTAATGTATCGATATAATCATCCTAAATTAACAAATTAGTAATAAATATTTAATATATCACATATGTAGTATATTGTTAGTTTTAGAGTATTAGAGAACTAGGATCCAATATAAACTAATTTATTTCATGTACTTTTTATCAAATTGTCAATTTTTCAATTGTAAAAAATCTTCCCAATTCATGAAAGTTCATAAATGTATCCCAAAGTATATTTCACATGTTTCATCCCACTAAACGTTTCATTTGAACTACTTATCAATACAAATTTAGGAAATGGAAACATAAGAATGGTTGAGATCAAATACACAGTTATGGAAACATATAAATGATTCATTAATGAAATTAACATGGCATAACATTATAGAATAAATAAGCACACAATATGAATCAAAAAACAACATGAAATTGAATTAATTACATGTAAATGATAATAATGGAATAATTTAATATATATAATATAGATCTTATACTGATGGAATTCATAATTATGAACATCAAAACCTATTATGAAGGTCATATGCTAAGACACATTACTTTTTGTCGAGACCAATGTTGAGACATCCCTCTTGATTGGGTTGGCAGACTCAAATTACCCCATCATATTTTTTGTTCTGAGAAATGTTGATGTATTGAGAGGATATATAATTATGAAACCCACCCATTATAATTATAAGTCTAATGCATTCAACATAAAAGTCAATAAAAAAATTCATAACATTCCTTTAGGAACCACTTACTCAAAAAAAATATGGTTAGTTATATAATGAAAAAATTTGAAAATAAAATACATAATCACCCTAAATTAACATCTAATAATCATAATGAATGATAACAATGTTCCAATGTCAATAAAATGGATTAAATGGTCATAACACATCTATAAAAATAATTTTTATTGTCTTAGATTAAATAGTTATCTTGTCAATATTCATCCTTAAGAGAATAAAAACATATACTATATCAATAATATTCACTATTTCAATAGAATAACATACTTTTAAGGTAGACATCATCCAATATGGATTATGTAAAATTTTATGTCAACTCCATATTGATATATTGGTATACTTATAAGATAATACATTAATAACATGATAATAATTAATCCAAAGAAATAAGGTGGATGAGTTATATTGAACATATCCCAAAAAGTGAGATTTATTTATCAATGATTTTATGTTATAAGAATCTACATCACTAAAAAAGGGTAATTTCACATATTACAAAAAAATGGTAGAATCTACAAAACATATATGATATAAGTTCAATAGAATGATCATAGCTCAACAAATTAATGTTGAGTTACTAAAAATTTCCTAACCCATCCCAGAGGGGCCCCTATTGTGACTACCCCATGACCGCCTCCAATAGGCCAAGGGATGGTGGCAAGCATCGAGTAGGCATATCCCACAAATTGGAGTCATTCTAATATGTACCTATATGCAGACACACATATCTAAGCCACAAATAAGGATATGTAAAAATACTATATAAACATTGATTACAAACCACTATAACCACCCAAAGTACAACTGTGAACGAACTGGAATGTAAACCGGGCTAGAATACAAGCCCACTAAAAATGGAGTGGAGTCTACAAACCAAACCCACACATGGGTCCCCCAATAGTACTGTGAAAGCACATGTTCCTAAAACTCATCTACGGAATACCCTACCTGAAGTGAGTGTTACTCGATAGTAGTCTAAATCCATATGAGAACACCTCGAGTATTTGGTCTCTTTAATCACAACCATTCCCTAGTCTACATAGGACTCCATCAAAGCATCAATCATCTACACAAGAAACAATATGCATGAGAAAATCCCATGTAGGGTAGTGGAAAACAATACATAGTAGGACACCCCAAAACCACAATAGAATACGAATAATAATTACATGAATTATACCACAAATGAATACATTATGTATACCATAAATAAATAAACAATGTATACCACAATGAAATGGTATAATAATCCCACACATGTATAATTCTATATTACACCAAATAGGATTATTAGTCAAAACACACAAATACATACTGTATCAATAAGACACAATGTTTTGATGAGACAATAACTACTAATAATACATGTAGTCTTTGTAAGACATAAAGTCACTATAAGTCAAGTAGTTTCAACCATGAGATTCCACTCATAGAATGCTCATTACAAGAAAACATACCCCTCAATCCATTAGGTCATATGCACACTTAAAAAAACCCACATAGGATGTCGCAAAAGTACCTTCTTGTCTTGAGGGTCCCAATTCTACAAACAACTTGTCAAATGGACATACAGTATGAAATTTATGGCAGATTTTGAAAAAATGTTCGACCTGGGTCCAGTCCAGGTCTGATCTGTCCCACCTGCTGACCCAAACTAGTCCAGCCCACATGCATCTGGGCTGGTCTAATATATGAAATGCATCTATCCCCACCCGAATTACCCTTTTCTCTATGTAGTGCCGAAACACATCCCATGCGACTGACCCACCGTTTCCTTCTTCCCCATGGCCACGCCTCTTTAATGGGCACCCTGTGGCTACCCTACTGTGTACATGGCTAACTCACAGTATCCCCCCTTACATCCCTACCACATCCCTCAGTTGATGACACCCCACGTAGCCGCCACCATGACCACCACCTACCGCACCAGTGTGCGCAAACACCACTATTCCCTGCCTCCTGGACAAGGCCGCCGCGGCATGCCACTACCAACACTAACGCTCTAATGGTCCATTTAGTGGACAATTGGGGATCCTCCAATGCCCCATATTTGGTGAGATATTAGATCTAGGTTCCTCATGATCCAATCTACCCAACCTTGGACTTTGTTGTAAATTTTCCTCTAATAGTATGGTCCGATAATGTTTATAGCTTCCCGACAAACTGATTTGTGAGCATGACAGTTCAATCATGACGAAAACCATGAACTTGGGATAGAAAAGCATAATGAATTCCCATAAGAATGAATCATGTCCTTTTTTAGAATGGGATTCAATCCGTTCTCATTAGAATGAAGAATAGAGACACAAAAATAATTAATTATCCCTCAATGATTACTTGAAAATATATCCATACGGCAAGAAAGATTGAACATAAGGCCAACCCGAATGTTGATTGATCCACACTCATCATTGATTCTAGAAATGGGGAAATATAATTGTGGAACACCTCCTTACTTCAATGTTGGATCATTCACTGAAGAGATTCAATCTTCATGTCACCACCATGGGTCAGATCCATAAAAAAGCATCCAATTATCTATAATTTGAAATCCCATCCCCATTCTCTGTCGAGAGAGTTATCCATGTTCTTTCCAAATAGTCCAGGTAATTATAGGGTTATGTGCATAACACAGGATCCCTGTCTCAATGGTTTACTTATAAATAATGTCAATGCGTCAGTAAAATATTAAATATATAATGAATTTACCATTTATTTTATTTATTAAAATGACAAAAAATACTTTCCATAGTTGAACTATTTCGGTCGTTGGTAGGCCCCTCCTATGGTTAAGTCGCTACTCATAATGCAGCAATGCCCTCAGATTTCTGAAATGAGCACCCATTTTCGTGTTATTCCACTTTTACAAGAAAACTGCATGGACATTCTATTTAATATTTTAATATCATTCAAGAAAGTGTTATGTGCACACTATTTCATAGAATAACATGCCTCCTCAGTGCCTAGTCTCGAAATAATTCCATATAATATTCAAAAATAATACATGGAAAATTCAGGACATTAAATTTTCCCCACCCTGGGGATTTATGTCTCTCAAAGACAAAAAAAAGGCTATAAAAAAATTGAGGGTACATAGAATGAATCTAAGCCTCTTTCTCTAATGTGTTGTCCTGGAGATTCCCATACTGCCACTGAACACACACTAGAGGAATCAACCATCCATGAAGGATCCTCTCTTGTCAATCCTTGATCTCTACTAGGTACTCAGCAAAAGTCACCACATCATCAATGTCTATATTCCCCAAGTCAATTTTGTGCAATGGATAATGCAAATAACTCCTCAAATGTGACACATGGAAGATGTTTTTCACCTGATATAAATGTAGAGGTAGAGACAAGTGGTACACCACCACACCATCTCTATATAATTTCAGTAAATGGTTGATGAACCTCTGAGATAGCTTTCTGCGTCAGGAAAATCCCCATATCTTGTGTCAAGAAGAGACTCAAAGAAACACATGGCCTCCCTCCAATAATTCCAAATACCACCCTTTATGGTCACTATAAGACATATGATGGCTCTATGATGTCTTCATCTACTCTTGGATGATCTAAAACTTCTCTACAGTCACTTTCACCAACTCTAGGCGAATGAGTGTTGACTATCCTAGGTATGTACAATAATGTGGTGTCCTGTAGGGTATCATGTATGAGGAAATTAATAACACCATAACAATATTGTAATGGTAGCAATTGTTGTTCACAAACTCGACATTAATTATGTGATCCTCTCAACTATGGAAAAAATATATGATGCAATCACGTAGCATTTTCTCCAGAACCTAAATAGTCCACTCAGTCTGGCAATCCATCTATGGGTGAAATGATGTAATCAAGAACATATGAGTCCTAAATTCATCTTACAACTCCTTCCACAATTGGGATGTAAATCTATAATCATGGTATGCCATAATCATCAATGGAACACCATGTAATCAAATTATCTGCTGCACATAGAGGCGTCCCAATCACTCAATTGAACTCTGCTCCCAAATAGCTAGGAAGTTGTTTGACTTGGCGAGTAGGTCAATAATCACCCATAGGGTATCATGTCCCCAAGATATATACGGTAAACCTATCACGAAGTCCATCGATATCACAACCCACTTTCTTTATAGTAACTCAAGGAGTTGATTCAACCATGATGGAAACTAGTGCTCGGTTTTCACTTGGGGACTATTGATCCATTGATAGAAAAAACTATGCAACCCCAATATTCATTCCCAGTTGCCAAAACTGACATTGGAGGTCCTTGTACATATTCACCTCACCTTGATGTTCAGCAAAAGGGGACCCATGGAACTCCCTTAAAACCTCTTCCCGAAATTCCAATAGTACTAATCTACATCCTCTAAAAAGAACAACGTGCTCCCCACCATTATAAATCTATTAGGGTATTCCCTATTGATATTTGAGAAAATAGATTCTCACAGTCAATACCTCTATGTCATGACTCTGTTACTCTCCGTAAGAGTGAATGGGTGATAACAATTGATTGGAGGTAAAATTATCCATCTCAATCCACACAGGATATATGAAATGAGAAAAACTACTCTGATGCCTCATTCAGTAGTTACAAACTCAATATCATAATGAGATCATCTTCTACCATGTTCCCTTTCCAAGGATTATAGACAATCACAAAGTCATTATCCTAGAAGAACTCTTTCCATCACCTATATCTCAAGTTCAGATCCTTCTAAGACAAGATATACATGAGACACTTTTGGTCAGAGTAGATGATAAACCACTCGCCCATAAGACAGTGTTGTGACATCTTCATTTCAAAGACCATCACTACTGACTCAAGATCATGGGTTCCATTATTCTACTCATGTGGTGTCAATTTTCAGGAATGATATGTAATCACTATTTTCCCTCACATTAAGAAAAAACAAATTACGGTTCATGATGCATCGAAGAACTCAATGTATTTGACACCCTCCTATGTCAATCTCAATATAGGAGCAGTCATCAATCTCTACCACACCTGCTGAAAAATTTATAGGAACTTCTCAGTCCACATGAAAGGTTTTCCCTTTTTATTCAAGGATTTTATGGATGGTACTACACTAGAAATGTGGGGTATGATATGATGATAGTACCCATACAAACCAAGGAAACTAGGTACCTCAGTAACACTCTTTGGTGGTTCCCAAGAAATCACCACCTCTATCTTCGCTAGATCCACTAGAACTACAAACTCTGAAATGATGTGTCCCAAAAATGGACCTATCGAATCCTGAACAGACACTTTAAGAGATTCACCAAAATATAGTTCTCTATGATTATGTTTATTTATATCCTCATGTGTTTCACTTTCTCCTCCTCAGATGTTGACTACAATTTCATGTCATCAATGAATCCCACCATGAACCGGTATAAGGTTGTAAGATCATATTCATGAGACCCAATAACACTGGTGGTGCATTCTTCATGGTAAAAGGGATCACCAATTACTTTTAGTGGATATGTCAGCACCTTATAGATATCTTCGATATATTCTCATCCTATACATGAATCTGGTGATAAAAATATCTAAGATAAATAATTTAGAACCACCTCAATCCTTCCAACTAATTGAAAAGGTAAAAAATCATTGGTAGTGGATATTTATTCTTCAATGTCACCTTGTTTAGGACCCAGAATTCCAAACATAATATCATGCTCCCATATACGATACTTTTAATAAAAACTAGTGCTACTTAGGGTGAAACATCGGGTCTCACGTAGTTTTTCCTATATATGTACACTATTTGTACCCTCAACTCACATAGATCAATGTGAGCCATCTGATATGCAGGTGTAGATATCGATGTTAGCCTAGGGTATTGATCAATGAAGAGGTATAACTCTTTATGGGGATGTAATACTATAACATTCTTATGAATGATGTCCTCATACGTTTCCATAACTTCATGAAACTGGGGACTCATATCATCTAATGAACTAAGGGTGAGGCCAACCAACTGATGAGTGATCGGATTTACCCTCCAATGTGTGAGTCCATCCTGCACTGCATGGGTTTCCATTTCGATGACACAGGAATAAATGGTCCAATTACAACAAAAAAAACTATACTCCATGCCTAAAACATTCAATATGAACATTGACTATGGATTACCAGTCAATACCAATAATAATGTCGTAAGGCCTCGATGCCACTACCAAGAGAACCCTTCCAAAAAGATCACCTCTGAGAGTAATTTCACACTATCTTCACCCGTTCGTGATCATATAATCCACATTAATAAGAGACTCTATGTATATTGGTCGAGTAAATGATTTAAAAAGAATATATGAGTATTAATAAAGGGATATGGAAAGAGAAGAATGACTAGAACCTATGTTAATTAAACTTACAGCATGGTTGGAAAAGATAAAAATTGTACCTCTATTCATACCTAGTGTCTCAGGGTTATAATCCTCCCTCACCTAAAGATGGACTCATCCCTTTCCACTAGATCCCTGATCCTATCATGGAAAAAATGGATGTGTGGTGGAAATACGTTTAACATACACCCACCTTCTCCTTCCATTCCTTTTTCACTTCCATATCCACCACCCTACAGAACATTGTGATCATATCTCTATCTATGTCTCAGTGGTCTCTAGATTTTATTCTAATTCATCGTATGATAATTTGAGAAATCTCAATCTAGATTTCCTCGACCACTACATCAGTAACAAACTCTATCATGCATCTGACTCACTATTCCCTGGGAGATCTGCATCGCTGATCTCATGTCCTGTAATTGTCCCATCGAGTGCCTAACCCACTTGGGTCCCTACAACTACTATTGGCTACCATCCTCCAAATACATAGATAACTAGTGACTTGTGGTAGATCTCTCTACTAGTGTCATCTCCCTAGAATGGTATCCACTAGTAGATCTCACTCTAGTCCCTGTGAATATGTAATAATGCAAAGGGATATCATAGATACCCTGATATACTATCATAATCCCTAATCAAATATCCATGCCCAAAATAATTGGTCTCGTACCTTATCCATGGAGTCATATGAATGATCAAAAATCCTCATAGATAAATCTACCATAGCATGACTACCCTCCTTCATATGAGGGAGCTCATATATGCACAATGATCGTTATGTAGCTGGAAAGAACTCATATCTGAAGAAACACTCGAATTCTACGCAAGATAGAGTCACCTCATTGTTTTTTCTGGGTCAGTAAGATCTACCATCGCCCTACAGATCCTTGAATAAGACTCATGGAAAGGACTTCCATCCGATTGGAAGGAATCCTCAAAAGGTGGAAGACACGAGTAACTAATTTTTTTTTCAATCCTCAGCTATATGAGGGTCTAAATCTACCCAAGACCTAGGAGTTCACTTCATTTGGAGATCATGTAATGCACTTATTCTTCATGAATCCTCATCTAGCAGTGTTGATATTAGATATTTCTTGATGGGTGGTGGTATCACTAGTAAACCACCCAAAAGTTATATTCCCAATAAAATTTCATGTACCAGTACCTCATAACAAGGATGATCATCCACGTGACAATGCATTGGAATGATAAATAGTTTTGTGTGTGGTGGAATCCTAAAATAAAATAGGATGTACCATGGTAAATAGATTGTACCTGGTGACCTGACTCGAGATGGACATGAGAACACACCCAAATACTATATGATGCAAGTACAATTTTTTCCCTCCAACTTGTGTTTCCACATAATATGTAAAAAAATGTCTCTAAAGACGTAGTGTAATGATAAATCATCCACCACACCAACACTGGAATCCCTAGCATGAAATACAAACTCAATACCCATAACACTATTTCCCCTAAAACTAGCCTCACAGACACGCGATCCTTATGTAAGAATAACACCTCTAATACCAAGCTAATACGACCAGTCCCAAAGGGGCCCATTCCATAAATACCACAAGACCACCTATAATAGGCCAGGGGATGGTGACTCACACTAATTAGGAATATCTAACAAATGGGAGGAATTCACATAAGTACATTTACGCACACAAACATCTCCAAGCCACAAATGATGATATGTAAAAACACTATGTAAAAAAGTCTTGAAAACCACTCTAACTCAACCATATTAAAATAGTGAAAGAACAAAAAAGTAACCATTTCTTGAATACAAGAACATCAAAATGGAAAATAACTATTCAAACCCATCCCACACATGACACCCCCTTTATAGGAATATGAAAGCACATGTTCCTAAAACACATTCTTAGAAAACCCTAACTCATGGGAAAGGAAATGGATAGCTTTCTAAAGCAATATGAGAACACTAATATTATCATCTCTCTATAAGCACCATCTAGTATTAGTCCACCTAGGAGTCTGTCAAAGTGTTGATCATCCACACAAGACACAACACATGCATTCAAAACCCATGCAGGGGTGTGAAAACAATACTTAGTAGGATACCTTGAAGCCATAATGGAATAAAAATAAAAAATACATGAAGTTTATTAGAATGAAATAAATGAAGTACACCAAAATGAAATACATGAAGTATACCAAAAGTAAATAATATAGTTATCTCACACAATTATAAGTCTATATTATGAAATACAAGATCATCAGATGTAATAAATAAAACATGTAGTATTGATAAGACATTTAGTGCGGATGAGACACTCAGTGTTGATAAGACATGTAGTCTTGGAATGAAGTGTTCTCATGGAATTTCATGTAGTCTCGGTAAGAATTTTAGTCTCAATGTCACTACCAGCAACAAGATTATTCTTGTAGAACACTCATTCTAAGAGAATAAACTATTCATTCCAAAAGGTCGTATGCACACTTCAAAAAAACACACTTATGATATCTCTAACAGACCATCTCATCACAATGGCCCTAACTCTACAAATGGTACATCAGATAGAAAAAAGTTTGAAAGTTATGGTTATTTTCATAATATGTTCTGAACTGAGTCATGTCTGGGTCTGATCCGACCCACCGGACTTGGCCTCACCCATCGGTCGACCCAACCCAGATCGGGCGACCTAGACCAGACCATTATTTCTTTTGGACCATGGACCACTCGGTTACTTGGTCCATCCCGCTGGGCCACTGGACCAACCCATATGTACGTAGCCTGGTCATTTCTGCCACATGAAGCTCTATCTGAATGCATTCCCCTCTCCTCCACATGATATTGCATCTCATCCCACATGTTCGACCGACCATTTCTACATTCCCATAGCCTCTCCACAATCTTGAGATCTATGTGGTCACCCCTCTACGTATGCAGGCGCCTCTCCGCATCCCCTGGTCAATGCCTCCCCATTATTCGGTGATGCTACCACCCCACACAGCCACCACTAGTTTCACATGTGAAAAACACCTCTACAGTGTGATGTCACTGTTGGGCGGAGAAGTGATGTCAAGAGAGGGGGGGGGTGAATTTCCTTTTAAAAAATAATTAACAATTTAAAATCAAAGTAAAAAAGTGCAGCGGAAATAAAAGAGGCAAGACACAAAACATGATAATGGAGTTCGGCTTAAACCAAAGCCTACGTCTCCGCTCCCAACTCAACCGTTGAGAGATTTACTACCTCTTTCTTTTTAATGGTTTTAGCAAGAAACCCACTAGACTTTAAGGTAGTCTAGAACATATTACATCTTGATTTTAATGGTTGAGCAAGAACCCACTTGCTTTTAATGGTTGAGCAAGAACCCACTAGCCTTCTTACAGGTGAAGGCTAGCTCACCGATGTCTCAATCCTTTTAAAGGGAAGGCTTGACTAACCTCTTCACACATTGAAGGTGGTGTGAAAACCCAAACAAAATGAAGATAAAAGAAGTGGGGGGTTGTAGGCACAAAACCCAAAATGATGCTCAAAATGATAAAACAAGAAAAACCGTAATAGGAGAAGTCTTGGGCGCCAATGGATTGATTGGAGTTGATGAAGAGCGCTCCCAAGCTTCTATGGTGGTGCTCCTTGGATGTGGAAGTGGGTTGGAGCAATTGAGGTTCCTTGAAGGAATCCGCCGGAGGTTCTCCAAATGATGAAAAAATGTTCCCGTGGGCTACCGTGGGATTAGTTTTGGCTTACTTAAGTTTCTGGGGCTTCCTAGTCCTTTATTTATAGAGGGGGAACCCTCAAATAGCCTTTGGGGGTCTTTGGAGCGGTTGGAGAGGCCTTCGGAGCCGTTGGGGGTCAAGTGGGCAAGCCTGGTCAAAGCCTAACGGCTAATTTGACTGGCTCCACCGGCTGACCGGTACAGAGACACCGGTTGGCCGGTGCTTGGAAAAATGGAAAGGGCTTCTGTCTGGGCTCCACTGGCTGGCCGGTGAGGAGGCCACCAGTTGGCCGGTGCTGAGACAGTAGCAACCCCTTCTGTCTGGGTTCCACCGGCTGGCCGGTGGTGCGACACCGGTTGGCCGGTGGTCTGGACAGAGGGGATGCCTTCTGTCCAGGCTCCATCGGCTGGCCGGTGGACATCCACCGGTTGGCCAGTGGACTGAAATCAGTCCACTTTAAGCTTTCTTGGCTTTTTCTTTCTTGTCCCAATTCCTTGGCAACCTTTTGCCTACCAAAAAACAGTTAAAACAAGATTAGATAAATAAGAGAGTGATTGTGATCATGAAAATTAAACCACGAGGGGTACGAGAGGTACAACAATCTCCCCCTATTTTTATGATCACAATCACCAAAACAATCAAAGTAAAAGACTGAAATGAAAGGCATGCTCTAAAGGATAAATTGAAAAGTAAAGCAAAGACACAAAAGATTTCTCCCCCAATCAACCATGAATTTCTCCCCCTTTGTGATTATCAAAATAACACGGGGCATAAAACTTGATTGAGGGAAAGGATTGAAAAACAAGATAGAGATTTTAAACCAATTGAAATTTTTGAGATTTGAAATGAAAGTTTTGAATTGAAAGTTTTGAAAATGAAGTTTTGAATTGAAAGTTTTGAACATAATGTTTTGAAAATGAAGCAAGAAGGCTAAAACGAACCTAACTCCCCCTAAATAAAAACAACAAATCATCGGGGGAGAGGATTTTGAAACCGAGACAAATTTTGGCCCGGAGAGACTCGCTAAGAGGGATTTTTCAATCCATACTTGTCTAGTGGCGGGTCTTCTCCTATTAAATTCATCATTAAAGAAAAAAGTTTTGGGCCTTCCATACCGGGCATTTTTGCAATTGCACTCATAAATTAAGTGCCCGGGTTTTTTACAATAGTTGCAAAATTTATATTGGGAGCTCCTGCTTACAAAAATAGTTGGAGCATGGGAAGAGGAAGCTTGCTTGGAATAGCCAAGCCCTTGGATGGTTCTAGAAATGAATTGGGAACCAAGGATATTTGAATGGTTATGTTCACCTTTGGTGAACTTAGCTAGGGATTCCCTTAAATCCTTAATAGTTGAATTCAAAGAATCAACATTTGGAATATCTTGGACCTTAAGGGAAAGTTCCTCATTCTTTTTGAGAAGTTGATCTTTTTCAGAAATTAGGATTTCGTGTTTATTTTTTAAAGCAACAAATTTGGAAGAATGTTCGTGAAAACCTTCCTCCAATTGATCTCTAGCATGTTGGAGATCCTCGTAAGATAAATGGTTGAAAGAATTTGAAGAACAAGAGGAAGAGGAGTCGGAAGAGGTTACCTCGTTAAATGCCATTAGGCCTTTTTTACCGTTGTCACATGAGGAGGAGGAGGAGGAGGATGTGGAGCTATCACTCCATGTTGCCTTGAATGCCTTCTTCTTTTCCTTTTGCTTGGCCTTTTTCTTGTTGAGTGGACAGTCGGGCTTGTAATGGCCTTTCTTGCCGCACCCATAGCATGTTACCTTGGGCTCGGATTTTTCGTTGGGTTGAGCCTTGCGGGATTTCTTCTTTTTGTTCTTCTTCATGAATTTGTGCATCTTGCGGGCAAGATTCTCCATTTCTGAATTGCCACTTGAAGAAGAAGACGATGAGGAGGAGGAGCTTTCTTCTTTTTGAACTTTTTAGGCGATGTTCTTTGGAACGTTGATCGGTTGGCCTTCCTTTTCAGCTTGCCTCCTAATGGTGATCTCGTAGGTCATGAGGGATCTGATGAGCTCTTCGACCGACATGTTCTTGATGTCTTTTGCTTCTTGGATTTCCGTCACCTTTGGATTCCATGTTCTTGCTAAGATCCAAAGGATCTTCTTGACCATTGTTTCTGCAGACACATCATCACCAAGGGACTTTCTCCCATTGCAAACGTCAGTAAAACGAGTAAACATTTCAGAAATTGATTCGTATGGGTGCATGGTGAAACTTTCAAAATCTTGGAGATACATGTCCAATCGAGTATCTTTAACTTTGTTGGTCCCCTCAGGGGTAACCTCCAATAGTTTCCAGATTTCATGAGATGAAGTGCATGTGGAAACTCGATTGAATTCATTACGATCAAGGCCGCAATGTAGAGCGTTCATGGATTTTCCATCAAGCTCGAAATTTTTAATATCGTCTTGAGTCCATTTGGATTCATCGGGAGAGGAAAGAGAATAACCATGCATGACAATTTTATAAATAGGATAACCTATACTTCTAAGAAAAGTGGTCATGCGGGTTTTCCAATAAGTATAGTCGGTTCCATCAAAGAATGGAGAACGACCCGAAGAATAGCCTTCGGGGGCGAAAGAATATGAAGCCATCACAATGGATCTTGAATTTGAAACCGGTGAAGGTATTACTCAAATTTTCCTCTAATACCAATTTTTGGGCAGAGAAGTGATGGCAAAAGGGGGGGGGGGTGAATTTCCTTTTAAAAAATAATTAACAATTTAAAATCAAAGTAAAAATTGCAGCGGAAATAAAAAAGGCAAGACACAAAACTTGATAACGGAGTTCGGCTTAAACAAGAGCCTATGTCTCCGCTCCCAACTCAACCGTTGAGAGATTTACTACCGCTTGATTTTTAATGGTTTTAGCAAGAAACCCACTAGACTTTAAGGTAGTCTAGAACCTATTACATATTGCTTTTAATGGTTGAGCAAGAACCCACTTGCTTTTAATGGTTGAGAAAGAACCCACTAGCCGTCTTACAGGTGAAGGCTAGCTCACCTATGTCTCAAGACTTTTAAAGGGAAGGCTTGACTAACCTCTTGACACCTTGAAGGTAGTGTGAAAACCCAAACAAAATGAAGATAAAAGAAGTGGGGGTTTGTAGGCACAAAACCCAAAATGATGCTCAAAATGATAAAACAAGAAAAACCATAATAGGAGAAGTCTTGGGAGCCAATGGATTGATTGGAGTTGATGAAGAGCGCTCCCAAGCTTCTCTGGTGGTGATCCTTGGATGTGGAAGTGGGTTGGAGCAATTGAGGTTCCTTGAAGGAATCCACCGGAGGTTCGCCAAATGATGAAAAAATGTTCCTGTGGGCTACCGTGGGCTTAGTTTTGGCATACTTAAGTTTTCGGGGCTTCTTAGTCATTTATTTATAGAGGGGGAACCCTCAAATGGACTTTGGGGGTCTTTGGAGTCATTGGAGAGGCCTTCGGAGCTGTTGGGGGTCAAGTGGGAAAGCCTGGTCAAAGCCCAACAACTAGTTTGACTGGCTCCACCGGCTGACCGGTACAGAGACACCGGTTGGTCGGTGCTTGGAAAATGGAAAGGGCTTCTGTCTGGGCTCCACCGGCTGGCCGGTGAGGAGTCCACCGGTTTGCGGGTGCTGAGACAGTAGCAACCCCTTCTGTCTGGGTTCCACCGGCTGGCCGGTGGTGGGACATCGGTTGGCCGGTGGTCTGGACAGAGGGGATGCCTTCTGTCCAGGCTCCATCGGCTGGCCGGTGGACATCCACCGGTTGGCCGGTGGACTGAAATCAGTCCACTTTCAGCTTTCTTGGCTTTTGCTTTCTTGGCCCAATTCCTTGGCAACCTTTTTTCTACCAAAAAACACTTAAAACAAGATTAGATAAATAAGAGAGTGATTGTGATCATCAAAATTAAACCACGAGGGGTACGAGAGGTACAACAGTCACTCCAGTGGTCCCTTCCACAGACCACAATGGCTCCTCTGATTCCAAAATTTAATGTTAGAATTGATCAATGTTCATCATTACCTGATCTACCATGTTGTGGCCTCTATGGTAACGTTTCCTCTAATATGCCAGTTCGATTTTGTTCGAAGCCTCCTAGAAATCCAATACATGACCACAAGGGTTCTGTAGTGATGAACGCCAAGAACACGGGTAAGAAAATCACAGTGAATTTCATAAAGAACTAATCTTGACCTTTTTTCATGTGGGTATCATTCTGTTTTTGTTAGAATGAATAATGAAGAAATAAGGATAAATAAGTCACCCCCAATGATTTCCCGAAAATATTTCCACCGTGAAAGAACAATAGAACCATGGGTCAACCTGTACATTGGATGATCTATGTTAACCATTGATTCAAGAAACATGGAATGAATATTAAGGAACAATTACCTAATAAAAAATGGATCATTGTTGAAGATAATCAATCGTCACATTACAATAGTTTGGGAGATTATTCAAAAATCATTTTCCACATATCATCGATCCAAAACCCATCATCGTTCACTATCGAGAGAGTTCTCTAGGTTATCCCTAGAGACTCAACGAAATTCTAGGATTATGTGATTAACACTTGTTCCATGTCTCTAAAAATTACATAATAATAATGTCACTCCATGGGTGAAACATTAAAAATATAATAATTTCAACATTTATTTTATTTATTAAAACACCAAAAACTACATTCCACTATTGACCCATGCAGGTTAATGTTAGGCTTAACCTGTGGTAACTTCACTACTATGAACACAAATATTTCCTCGTGTTTTGAATGTTTAATCCTATTTATATGTTATTCAACTTTTTTAGGAATACACATGTGCATGCTATATAATATGTTAATATTTTTCAAGAATTTTTTATGGGCACAGTGGTATATAGAATCATATATCGTCTCAATTCCTAGTCTTGAAATAATACTATAAAATATTAAAAAATAATACACGTTAAATATGGAACATTACAAAAAAAATTACTACAAGGGAAAAAAATGAATCTATAATAACAGTGATAAGGGAAAAAAACATAAATAAAGTACATGGTGCAAATAAAGTATATGTTCGAAAAGAATTGGAAATGATACCATGTAAATCCTTATAACCTAGAAATATTTAAATGGAATCTACTTTAAAAATATGTAATTTAGATGAACTAAAAATAAAATGATTAAAATAAAATAAATGGAAGGATTTTTCATATAAAAAATATGTAAACCACATAATGGAAATTATGTTCATATATAACGTACATTTATAAATGAAGGGAAATTGAGATGAAAACCCTTACCTCTTTAGTAACATTTTGAATATAAAACCTTGAGAGTTAAAATATTAAATTTATTTTAATATACCATGATATGAAAGGGAGATATGTTATAATATCTCAAATTGGTTGTATACAGACCATGAAAAAGATAATAGGTTCATAAATACAATAATATTTTAATTGAAGGGAAATTTGGATGAGATCTATTACTACTAGGTAACATTCTAATCAGAAAGACATAAGATATAAAAATGATATTTATTTTTACCAAAAATAAAATGAAATGTATTTATGAAACAATATTTCAAATTGGTAGTATACACACCATTAAAATTAATATAGAGGCATTAAAACCTACACGACTCAATGAAGAGAATTTGAAATGAAAACCCTTACCTATTTTCTTGACATCCATGAATTTACATTGACAAAATTGAGAAAAAAACTCACTATCCAAATAACATTTTTTATAATATTATATATTTATTTATTTATTTATTTACTTTTTAAATTATCATTCTCAATATGAATTCTATTTATTTTCCACATTTTTTGTTTTTTTATTGTGTGTACGAGTTTGGAAATAGTGATGTTTATGTTCAATATTATTTAAAATATCATCATTTATAGATCATTATTGTTAATATAAGGTATTAATTATATTATTTTATTATTTCTAAAACTTTTTTCATGAGTATCATATTCTTTATATATATTCGGATCTTGTAAAATTAAATTAAATACACACACACCACACACATAATATAGAAAGGTAGTCCATAACCCCCTTATGGAGATTAAATCCACCAAGCCTTATTTATTGATAATATCCCTAGTAGGATCAAAAGAATTTCACAATATAACATTATTGTTTTCATTAAAATAATATCTTTTCTTTAATAAAATTATTAGTTCTATCCTTTCCTTGTGTTTAAGGAAAATGAAACACTTTGTGTCATAGAGGTGGTAGTATAAAAAACACATAAATAATGGTTTTATTTTTATTAATGGATGTGTTATAATAATAAAATATCATAATTCCCTTAATATAGTAACATTACGGTATAAAAATGATACTAATATAACTATATTAGTGTGGTTATAATAAATTTGAAGGAAGAAAATTATGAAGAAAAAATAAATACTTGATAATACTCATGTTAGGGGCTTGGATTTTCCTTTTAATTCTCCTTTTAAATCAAGGAAATATGATAAATAATATTAAGTAGACGATTTTTAACATTGTATAAGGTTATAAGAGGTGAAATTTGGTAGATTTTCAAGTGAAAATTTTATGGAAATATGTTTCTGGAAGTAGAGAAGATATTTTCCTTTAAAAAGTGATAGGAAGTGTAGTTTTGGTAGTAACCCATACATTTTTAATAGTGCAAGGTTAATATTCATAAGAAAAAACATCAAAAAATGAAAAAATAGGAGAGAAAACTGATTTTTGGTTGTAACTAACCAAAACCCCTCATTTTCTATAAAATGGTTACAATTTACAGATTTATGTTTTAGATTTATTTCTTTTAATCTAAAATTCTTTTACCAATATAATTAATTTCAACTATTAGTAATTCATTTTAATTTCAATGATCAAAATTTACCAATTTTCATAGTTTTATACACATAATTTGAAATTGTATAATTATTTTATCAAATTAAATTTCTGATAGTGAGAAATCTTAATTTCAAAATAAATACGTATAATAGAATCACAATTGTTTTAGGATAAAGGTTTTTTTAATCCTTAGATTTATATATGAGGTAGATTTATCTTTTAAATTGATTTTAATTACACATAATGATTTTTATAAAATATATATAAAATTTATAAGGTGTACAAGGAATGAAAAAACCAAATCACCCATTAAAAATACATGATTTAATGAAAAGATATAAATTTGGTCACATATTAAAGTAAAATTTTAATTTGTTATAACAATGATTTGCAGAGGTTTTATATGTCTATATTATATCTTAAAATATATAATTTTATTACTAATATTAAAATTTTATTACTTTAAAGTTTTTATAAAATTTTTGGTCATTTTTATTTAATGACAATGTCATAAAAATTTCAAGTATTGTGAAATCCATATTTTGACTTTATTTAACATTTTATGAACAATTAAACAAAAATAACTATGTTATTATTGATATTAGTAATAAAAATATTTAGTTCATTTTTATTAATTTCACATTCATGAATTTATTGCTAATTTTTTTGAATACAATCATAAAATATAACTGGAAAACTGTTTTATTTAGATGATGAAATTTTCAAATATTAACTATTATAATTTTTATACAATATCATTTACTGACTATATTGGTGTAAACCAATAATTAATATCAAACATAATTAATAATTTGTTTCATTGAAAAGAAATAATTATCCCCTAAAATAATTTTTTTTCCAAAAAACATTAAATTGCTAAATGATATTATTATTCATCCTAGATAAAATAAATAAATTTAATTCATATTAAAAGTATGATTTTTAAAAACAAGTGTTAATATAATAATTATGTTATCTCTATTCAATCCTACTGGTCCAATGGTTTGGTTTCCAGTTGTTCTACTTAAATATATATATTATCTAATTATATAATGGTTTTATTTAATTTTCGTGCATCAAGTAGAGAAATCCATCAAAAAATATATTTATTTAACGAATATCATATATTTTAATTTCAAGGTGTTCCAACCATGAACTGTACTACATAACAAGATAACCAATATTCACCATCCTATATTACATAGGTGGATCTTCCCATTGGGGTTCAATTACCTTCCCTTCGGGACACCACCATGAATTAGCTGTATAAATATTTGTAGTCCCAAAAGTGATAAGATGAGATATAATTACATATAGAGACATGGTTACGAATATCCCACAACCAGGAGGTCCCGAAAACTCATTTTTAAATATCCATTTCTAAGCATGTTCATCTAAGATCATTCTTTTATGTAATGTATATACTGGAACTCAGAACTACCATAATGCCTAGGAATAAGCCTCTGAAGCTTGAACCAAAATGTGAGGGACCTTGAATCGTACACAAGTTCTACTACAATTAAGATCGATCTATATACAAAATGGATATTGGAGGACATTAGAGTCCCCACAAAAAGGAATGATTCTTAAAAAGTATTACCGATATTTTTTATATCTTATCACAATTTATTATTTCGAAAAAATTGAACTATATAGAAACATCCGATTCTGGAAGAAATTAATCTAAAAAGAGATCTTCATCACTGGAATATTTTAAATTTAAATTTACACATCTCTATTGTATGTCATTAAACAGTGTGATGATGTTCTGGATCACATAACCTTAACAATAGAACATATTGGTCTATGCATCAATACCTTAAGATGAAACCATTATATGGCTACAACAAACGACATTAACATAAATAGTATTCCAAGTTCATACATCAATATTTTGGTAACCTTCACGAAATAATATTCCCCCTTCTCCTCACACAAGAGTCAAATATAGCTGGGAGTATTGATTCTTCTTCTACACCATATATTCCAATAATCATTTAGAAAAAGTTTCATTTTTTTCTTCCACTTCTTTTGATGATAAAATACAAAACCTAAGGTCTTCTATTATAAGACCATAATATACTATATTTAACATACTATTTAGGACATTATTCCCTTAATTAAGGGTAATTTATGTGTAATGAAACATAGTCCATGGCTCTATCCTCCAACCCTGAGGAAAAGAAACCCCCACTTCTATAAGAATTATGTATGGGATTTTTTTACCTCTATTAGGATATACATTTATTCATGGATAATATATCAAGGGGACACAACTGATTTTCATTACCCTAAACCTATTATCCATGCATGAGATCCAAATAATTATAGAAATTGTTTCCTGTATAAACATTAAATTCTATATGTATATTCCCTATCATTCACTCTCTTGAAATTCGAATGATCTCATGGTAATATATTATTTCTCACATCAATTATAACTCATGTGATAATAGAGGTCGTAGTGAATCACAATGTATATCAAGATTTGGGTGATGTACATTAAAAAAATAGGGAAACAATTTATAGTTTCATGACGCTAAATTACAGGAAATAAGGTCTTTTTTACGTGACGTCTAAAACTAGTCAAGGTGAAATGAGGGGGACACATTCCCTTACATTATAGTCGAGTTTATGTATAATTTTACTGGATTATTAAATCTCATTAATATAAAAAGGACCCATTCAAAAACAATATGTTGTAGGACCCCAGGACACCCTGAGATGTGAGGGGGTGAATCAGGGTGTCAAATTTTTCTTTTAATGTGATGGATCTTGTTCCCACATTGGTAGGAACTGGTAAATCTATATGATGGATATGAAAAAAACCAAAAATTTACACATAGAGAGACGGGACAACACTTTTTACTTGGTTCACCACTAATGGCTACGTCCAAGGATCATATGCCGACAAGTTGTCGGTCGTACCAAATTCCTCTAAACTTCACTAGTGGTGGATTACAAAGATTCGGGCACAGTCACATTGTCCCAGGCTCACTGCCTTTACAACGTTTCAGGGATATCTCACTACTTCCCTCGAGTCACTCCTGTTGACTCCCCCTGGATCACTGCCCTTGGTGAAGTCACACTAAGTTTGTATATATGAAGGTTTATTCAATATATTTGCATTGATGTCTTTGTCACTGCTCAAAATGTGACTCTTCTTGCATCGACGTCTTAAATTGATGCTCTTGAACACACTGAACCACTGAACCAGATAACCAAAACGTGCAAAATTTTTCTCTGACAATTGTGTGCAACACCAACCCTTTGCGCGCAAAACCATACAATTTCGCGCCAAATTTTTTGTTTCGCACGGAAAATTATTTCACATAAAAACACCCTTTTTTGCACACCTGAATATTTTACATGCTACCTAAATATTTTACGTGAATCACTTCCTTTTCTGCGCATTTCGGAATTTTCCGCGCATTCCAGATCATTTCACGTGAGCCCCTTTATGTGATCCTTTTATGCACATTATACCTTAGGTATTCTCTCAGACTTCTGCCCACAGAATGAGGGAGGTCACCTCTTATTTATCGGCGTCTGTGACCCTTGCTCGCAAAACCCCCTGTGGTGCATAAAACATCTCATCCAGAACGTAATATTTCACGCCGATATCATCTTATTTTGTGCTAATCTCCAGATTTTCCGCGCTGACCATGCCTTTTCCATTTTCCGACGTTCTAATTCTGAAACACTATTTCCGAAAAAACCCTCGATCCTATATTTCAAGCACCACGATGTTTTCCTTGGAAACCTGCTGTTTTTTCATGTAAACCTGCTATTTTTTGCACATCCCTTGATTTTTCATGCACGCCTCCTGATATTCTGACCTTCCACTAACGATTGACAACAAACACAAACAAAACTCCAATTCATGCATAGAACTACCATGGTTCCAACAATCTCCCCCTTTTGGGATGTTGGAAATCAAAAAATAAATTCAATAGATCCCCATCCATATAAAAACCAAAAGACACAAAAATCAACTCATCCAACACACTAAGTCTACATGAACAATGCTTGGTGTAGAAAACAAGAGAGGATGCATGAATTAGGTTACTGTGTTTTTTAATTCTCAATGACACCCAATAGACTCTCTTACATTGTCATAGAAGCATTATATGTCCAATGTATTCCATTCTCACCCCTCTCATCCTATCTCTGACACAGAATTCCCATCATTTCACAGAAGCATTACATGCCTGAATTTATTCCTCTAAATTTATTATTTTCTCCCCCATTGATTATAAACTAAATGATCGGTAATTCTTCATTATTCATCTCAAACCACACTCCCCATGATGGTATCTCCCCCCAAACCTGCATTACATCCCTCAATAGATAAAAAACTATCAAAATTGGGGAGAGGGGTATTATGTAACCTCTTTATGCACTGGGAGGTGGCTAAACACCAAGGTTCAACCGATGCTTCTCAAACATAGCTACTGACAGTGGCTTGGTCAGGATATCAGCCACATGCTAATTAGTTCCCACATGATCCATTATAATCACCCCTTTCTCAACATTCTCTTCTATAATGTGGTACCTGATATCAATATGTTTTGTACGAGAATGATGAATAGGATTCTTTGTGAGATCAATTGCGATCTGTTTCTTACAGCAAATTACCATTGGTTGTTTCACCTCATCACCAATATTCGTTAGATGTCGTTTCATCCATAGCAGTTAAGTGCATGCCTTCATGGCAGATATATATTCAGCTTCAGTGGTACTAAGAAAAGTACTTGATTCTTTCTTTCTCAACGATCCAACTCATTTTCTCCCAATATAGAAGGCTCCACCAATGCTGGACTTTTTGCATACTACATCACCTGCCCAGTTAGCATCAAAAAATTCTGATAATTCACTGTCCCTGCCTACAGAAAAATATAACCCAAAGTATTTTGTACCTTGAATGTACCTCATGATTCTTTTAACTACCTCCATATGTTCCTCCTTTGGATTGATCTGAAAGAGGGATGCAAGACATGTGGCGAAGACAATATATGGCTGTGTCGATGTGAGGTACGGTAGGCTCCCAATGATCCTCCTATACATGGTTGTATTTACAGTGGTCTCATCTTCATGTTTTCCTTGTTTAGTTCCAACTGCAATCAGAGTCGATATTGGTTTGAAGTCTTCCATATGTATCTTCTTCAGCAGCTCTTTTACATATTTTTCCTTAGAAATTAAAGTGTAATCCTTCTTTTTAATAACCTGCAGTCCCTTGAAATATATGATCTATCCAATCATAGACATTTGAAATTATTATTTCATGTGATTGGAAAATTCATCCATAGATTTCTTCCCGCTTCCACCAAATAGTATATCATCAACGTATATAAGAACCATGAATTGATATTTTCGAGAATTCTTCACATATAGATTGTGATGTACTACTCCTATTTTGAAGTCCAACATCATGAGATATGAGTCCAGCCGGGAGTAACATACCTGTGGTGCTTGCTTCAAACCATAATGAGAATTCTTCAGTTTTCAGACTTTTGTCTCATCGGAACCAAGGACAAAACCCACTGGTTGTTTAATATAGTCTTCTTCTTCGAGTACACCATTCAAGAATAATGTCTTGAAATCAATTTGATATAGTTTATATCCTCTTTGGAATTCCATAGCATGGAAAAGCTTGATTGACTCTAGTCTAGCCACTAGAGCAAAGGTTTCTTCATCATCAACACCTTCAATCTGGGAATATCCCTTACATACCATTCAAGCCTTATTTCTAATAACACTTCCATTCTCATCAAACTTGTTCTTGACGATCCATTTTGTACCATTCACATTGTGAACTTTGGGTCTCTGTACAAGATCTTATATCTGATTCTTGTCAATTTAATCTAACTCATCATTCATGACCTTCATCCAAGATTCATCCTTTGCAGCATCTACGAATGAGGATGGCTCCACAACTGACAAAAATGCATATTGCATGTTATTCCTCATCCTCCTTATTTGATTGGGTCCACTACTTTACCCAATTATGTTAAATGGATCAATCTAAGCTCTACTATTTCTCATGAGAGATTTAGTTGCATTCTCTCCAGCCATAGTTTCTTTTTCAGATTCTTCTTTCTGGGTCAACATCATGATGTGACTGTTGAGTGTTTTGTACAGTTTCCTCTATTTTTGTATTTGTATTTTCTCTAATTTCACTTTCTTATTCACTTTATATAACATCAGTATATGAGGTCCTTGAAGAATTTGTGGTTTTCTCTTCATTATCTTAACATCGCTGCTTACCACAATCCTTCCTAATCACTTGTTGAAACACTTCTAGGATTTGTTGTTTATTAGAAAACCAAGAAAAATTCCTTCATCTGCATTGTCACCAAACTTCCCTTGATTTCCTTCTTTGTTCCAGATGAAACATTTGAATCTGATAATAGGAATGTATTTCAGTGAAGGCTTCCTTCCATTCCACAGTTCATATGGTGTCTTAGTTTCTCCCATATAAAGCCCTGTTCGATTCTGAATGTGCACTACAACTTCAACAGCTTCCTTCCAGTAATGGAAAGAGATACTACTCTCAATCAGTATAGTCCTGGACATATTGTTAACCTGTCAATTTCTATGCTCAACAACTCCATTTTACTGTGGAGTTATCAAGGCAGCTACCTCATGTTGTATCCCATTCTTCTCCAGGTAGTTTTCAAATTCAATGGATGTGTATTCCCCTCCATTGTCTAATCTCATCACTCTGATTGTTCGTCCAGTATCATTCTCGGCGATCCGATGATACATTTTCATGCAGTTAAGCACTAGTCATTTCCTATGTATAACCATTACACATGCTATTCAACTGAAATCATATATGTAAAGGATGAAGTACCTTTCTACATGACTTCAAGAAAAATTTACCGGGCCACATCTGTCTGTATGAATGTGATCAAGAAGATGTGATGCCCTTTTCTTCTTTGGCTGATATGAACTACAGACCAACTTCCCATGAATGCAAGCATCACAAGATTTTTCCCGTTCATGTTTCTGAATGGGGATATCCATGACTATTGAAACACCCCAAGCTTCCACAGTACACTTCTCTTTGAATAATTCAGTAGTGTGTGTTGTACGCAACTTCGAGTTCTAACACACACCACAACAAATCAAACTAGTGGTTATGAATAATAATTCCCACTTTTAAATTTTTTTTAAATTTAATCTTTCAAAATTGACTTCATTTTTGGATTCATAATATCTAAATTATCCTAGGGTGAATTATTGGTATTTCTCTGAAAACATTCAATTTTTAATGAATAGTGAAAAACACTAAGTTATTAGTTAAAAGAAGACAATTTATTTCAATAATTATTTATTTTATTTAAATTTATGTTATATGAAAATAGATACATAATACCTATATATGTTTAATTTAATTCATTGTAGTCAGTTTATAATAATTTTAGACATATAAAAATATTATTGAACCTTTCACCGTCTTTTACCCACCTCCTTGGAGAATTTGCAAATTCACACAAAACATAATTTTACCGCTTCTATGAGCTGTATTTTAATAATCCGAGAGACATGGTTAATATCAAGGAGTAAAATGTGGTTCAATAAGATAAAAATAATTATTAGTGAATAGTAACATTTTACTTATATTTACCACAGTTAAAAGTAAATAAGTTAATTAAGGGTAAATATGATATTAATATTACCCTAACACATGTCCTAATTCTATTAGACAAGTGTATCTCGACCAGAAACAACCTTAGGAATAAAATATTATCATTTATATCTACTTGGATTAGATTAGGACAATTATTATTATTTAATTCAATGAAGAGTTAAAAGAGTTAAAATCAATGTTTAATTACCAAAACATTTTTAACATAGGGTTATACATAAGATAAAATCGATTGTAAACATTCATTAAAAATATAAAAAGATTTAATACATAATGGAATTTTATTTATACTTTTTTAAAATTAAATAATTTAATTTATTTACGACACAATAGTGATGCATTAATTACCTAATTAATGAAATATTAAAATAATTGATATTATAAATACACAAATAAATGTACTTTGAGACCTTTTATGAATTACACTAATTTTATATGTTAATATCACATATTAGGATTTATTATATGAATTTTTTTATAAGTAATAATGCTGTTATGAATTTATCAAAAACAAATACCCAATAGTCTGAAAATTGAAATAAAAGAGTTTTTAAAACAAATATTTTTTATTAATTCATATTATATTCCTAAAAAATATAATGATCGGCTCAAAGACATGTATCATGATAGGTGAATCATTAATGGACCACTTGGGGGTCTCATGGATGTATATAGTATGTTTATTAACTATATAATATAAAAATACAAAGTGACATGGTAAATGTCAAACTAATTAACTAAGAGTTAAGTCTAAAATATAGGGTTCATAATGTAACCCAAACCTGTCTAAAATATATTGTTTGAGTTTTTTGAGACATATCCCCACCTTAATATTTTGATAATACACTTTGGATCCATTAAAAACCTAATATGAATTTATTATAAAATAAAATTTCTAGCTTTTCCGAAGGTGCCCCTCACCCCTCTTATAAAAGGGCACTCCCCCTTTTCTCAATTACACACCTTCAAAGCCTTTTGGATCGGCCAAACTCTCCCCAAATATCCTCCCATATTCCCTCAATATAACCTAGAGTCCTTTGTTTGATCAGAAAGCCAACCGATGGAGCTCTTTTGATCAAATCAAAAGAAAGAACCCGAAGAAGAGGTAATGATTTTCACCAACCTCTTTCAAGTTCCTTTCTTCTTAAAATTCTTCTTTACTTTTTATTTAAATTCTAAAATAATAAATTCAGTATATTCTATATACTATGATGTTATTATAAATATGGAATAACCAAATTCATTATTCTATCTGTCCCTTGAATGACATGTCACCATACGTGCGTACGTACGGCCTACCATCTCCATGTCGTGGTTTAATTGTTATTCCATATATTATTATTTAGATGAGTATAATAATGATGTATAATTCATGTAAATAATAAATATGGCATGATAATTATTATTTATATATGATATACCATCCAATTATATATTATTTTAATATCAAAAGAATGATATTGTCTCTCGTGCGTACGTACGGACTACCATCTCCACAGACGCGATGATATTCATTCCCCATCGTATCCATTAAAGTCTAATTCTTATAAGATGATTAAAAATAATGATTAAGGACTTGATACCATTATCGATATGAATAATATACAAACTATTTATAACAAACATAGATTATGTAACAAAACATATAAAAGAAAATGAGTAAGTTAACACCTGAAACGACGATAATAATAAATTATTATTAACAAATCATTATTAGAAGATCATATACGATATCATATTTATGTATATGGTTCTTTTATAATTTAATAACAATGTTTTAAATATTATACATGAGGTTATCATACCATCTAATAAGGAAAAGTACAAGGTAAAGGTTTATTTCACAATATCTTCATTATTCGAGGTTGTTAATACGTAATTATCTACTTGGACCTCTTTATCATCAACATCCATGTTTCATAAAAATTTATTTCAAAACATTCTTACTATTTTAAATAATATGTGTTAAAGTCATTTATACCGTTTTTTGTCTTTTTATAAGAAGTTTATAAAGGAATATTTTCGTCGTTTTCCAAACAAGGTCATTTGTAACCTTTACGACAAAATTAAGGTAAGAATGTCTTTTTTAACTTATATGAAGGGTGCGACAATTTTCCACCGTTAAATAAATTTTGAAGCTTCCCTTAAAATATTATAAGGATATTTTCAATGTAAATGATTTATTTTATAAGTAATTAACTTTTAAATGATTTAAAAAAATTAGATATTTCTCTCAAATATTTTTGATTTCATATATGTCAACATCCCTTGATTGATTTTAAGCTTATTTGAAGTTTCTTTTTTGTGATAAAAAACATCCATATTGTATTGATGGTTTTGTGATATGTTTGACTGTGGATGTGTTATTTTTATACCATTAATGGTTTATGGATAAAGTATTGACATTTCGTATGATAGTTTAAATGCAAATGTTTATGTTATGTTAAAACTTGTTCATATGAGGAATGCATAGGACTTAATATGTGATGGATGGAGCCTGTTATAGATCCTCGATGGATCGGTAGGTCTCATTAGAAAAACTAGTGTCTTGTCATGAGGAAATGACAAAATCTTATTTGTATTCTTGGCACAAGGCCTTGTCTACATGGTATTGATAGTCTGGCATTATGCATTCCATCATCATGAAAGTGGTTATTGATATTGTATGTGATTATTCGACTAGTAGAATATCAATAAGAATAAGTAAATGGAATTATTTCATTTTTTCTTTTCCATATTATGATGATGTTCAAGTTTAAAAGGCTTTTGTTTTAGTTATACATTTTCTTAAATGTTAATATTTATTTATGCAAATTTCAGGTATATTGTTACCCTTACTGAGCATCTGAGTTGTCCCCTTTCAATGCTTAAATTTTTCCCAGTATGTGAATGAATATTCTATGAATGACCTGCTGGGAATGTATGAGGGGATATGATGTCAAGATTTTGTTGTAGTATTTTTTACTTTATGTTGTAATATAAGACTTATTAATATATCTACTATTTCCAAGGCTACTAAACTAATCGGTAATTCAAGACTTGATCTTTTGTGATCATGCCATTGTTATGTAACAATGCACTGACTCTAGGTAACTGTGTTCGGGGCGTTATAGTTGGCATTAGAGGAATTTTAGTACAAAACTTGGAAGCTAGATTTAGATAAACTATTATTTGAGCACATAGGCCAAATATGGACTTTGAAGATTAGTATAGAAGAACTTCCTAGAATTTTGGTATTGAAGATATTTTGTGAGTTTTCTGAGCAATACATCCCTATCTAGATACGAGCAGGTAAAGGAGGCTCTGGAACAGATGTACCTAGGGGTAAAACCCGAAAAGACCACTTTGAGATAGAGTCGAATGGGAACAGCTGCACGACATCAGGCCTCGCTGCACTCTTGGTTATTTCACTCCCAGGGGATATGCACAAGATAACTCTCATTTTCTATACAAACCATTATAAAGGGTTTATGAGTATATACGTCCTCAAAGAAAAACATTTTTATGATTATGGGTTATATCCATTAATATTTCAATTTATGTTAACTGTTTTATAAATATGGAATAATGTATTTTGATTAATAAACTGATCTATTTTATGCCACTGTTTACAAATGGCGCCTAGTGGAAGAAATGGAAACTGTATTAATGCATGCACTCTATATAGGGATTGGCCGCCTGCTCAAGATAATAATAGTGGAGGTGGTGATACCGGTGGTTTTGATCAGCTTATCACCATACTAGGATAACTCACTCAGGTTATGAATAATAACCTTACCCATATGGAGCACCCTGATCCACTGCGTGGAGGATCAATGTTAGATCGCTTCATGAGGTAACAACCACCAATGTTCAATGGGAGTACAAATCCCCTAGTAGCTGAGCAATGGATAAATTCCCTTGAGAAAATATTTTAGGCTTTGGGGAGTAGTGAAAGGGAAAAAGTGGTCATGGCAGTTTATCGCCTCACTGGAAATGCTGATCAAGGGTGGTCATTAAATCAAAACACGAAGGAAGATGATGAAGTATCAAATATGTAATTTAGGGAGTTAAATGATCTTTTCATATAAAAATACATTCCTTGTGACCATCGAGCAGATATGGAAAGGCAAATTTTGAGTCTATGACAAAAGGAGGATGAGAATGTCGCAAAGTATGAGGCTAACTTTACAAGGTTATCAAGGTATGCTGGCGATTATATACGTAACCCAAGAAGTAAGATTTATCGTTTCAATGATGGGTTAAAACCATTTATTCATCGAGAATTAGTGTCACAATCCTTTCCATCGTACAACGATATTGTCTCCTATGCTATCAAGACAGAAAAGAAATTCTCTAATTCTTATGACTTTAAAGCAAAGCAAGAGAAGAAGTGATCTTCAGATCAAGCTGGGAATGGAAATAAGTGAAAGAAGGGAATAGTTGAATATCCATAATATAGTAAACATGGGATGAAACACCCTGGTACTTGCTTAAAAGGAATTAGATTTTGTTACAAGTGTGGTCAAAAGGCCACCAAGCTCGTGATTGCAAGGGGAAGAAGGAAGCTACCGATTTCCAATGCTACAATTACAGGTAGATAGGACATTAAGAAAATGAATGTCCTAAGCATCAGGGGAACATACCTAAGAAAAGGCCAAGGGATAAAGGTCAAGATTTTTCTATCAATACTGCTGAGGTAGAAGCTCCAAAAGACGTGGTGTAAGGTAATTTAATGGTTTCCTCAATTTTGTAAAATGCTTTATTTGATTCCGTATCATCGCATTGTTTCATATCTTCCCAGTTTGCTAAGAAAATTAGATATTTATAATTTGATTTAACAAGGGAGTTGTCAGTTAAAACACCTAAGGGAAGAATCATTGCAACAACGTTTTGCGAATAAGTCCCCATTAGAGCCCATAAATGTTTTTTATCTGCTGATCTCATCGTCATACCTATGATTTAGTTTGATATAATCCTCGGTATGGATTGGCATTCAAACCACGATGTGAAGATTGTTTGTATGAAAAAGGAGGTTATGATTTTTGATGATGATGATAAGGAACACCTTATCTTTATAGCAGTATCATCACCACCTAATTCTTATCTAGATCCACCCTAGTAGCTCAACTAAATTCAATTACTGCGGAGTAAGAGAATGAAATAACTATGGGTGAGGAAAGGAATGTTCAAATAGAGGATGTACCTATTGGGAAATAATATGTAGATGTGTTTCCGGATGATTTACCTGGACATCCTCCAAAACGAGAAGTTGAGTTTTCCATTGACTTAATTCCTGGATCAAGGCCGATATCGAAGACCCCTTATAGAATGGCCACTGTGGAACTTGTTTAACTAAAGAAACAACTAGAGGAATTGAGTAATAATGGATTTATTCGACCTAGTGTTTCTCCATGGGGATCCCCTATCCTTTTTGTTAAGAAAAAATATGGCTCTATGAGGTTATCTATCAACTATAGGGATATCAATGCTATAACAATTAAGAAAAAGTCACTACTGAAAAAACGACCTATAGCCACGGTTTTGGGAACTGTGGGATGGAACGATGTTGGTATTGGGGTCTTGACTTATACACACGGTTTTTTAGAACCATGGGTATAGGTGTTTCACACACCAACACGCTGGTGTACAACGTAGAAGGGAACTAACACCACGGTTTGCAAAACGTGGGAAATTTAAAATTTTAAAAAAATCTTGGGCAGTGGGAATCGAACCCACGCCATACGCAGGATTCAGCACCGCAACACAACACAGGACCAACCAAGCTGACGTATTTTCATGTATTTACATAGAGTTATATTATAATATATTAATACCTATGATGTTATCTTAATAAAACCCGACCTGTGGGTTTTGAACGTGCGACCTGGAAGGATGGAGTTGTGCGGCCAACCAACTATGCTACACATATTTTGATTATACAATCATACAATTTAATACTTATATTAATATTGTTGGAATATTTGAAAGTATCCGGTGACGAGATTCGAACACCGCACTTCAGGGAACCGAACGGAGAACTAAACCAACTAAGCTACCAAATTTATATTAATAAATATTGGTATCCGTATAATTATATTATTTAATTCATTGTTCCCGCGTAAAATTTATTTCATCCCGCCCAATGTTTTCCCTATTTTCCCCTGCCATAATGCGGAAACCTATACCCACAGTTTTTAAAAATTGTGGGTATAGGTATTTGAAAAAAATACCCCCTATACCAACAGTTTTTTAAAACTGTGGGTATAGGTCTTCAGAAAAACCTATGCCCACGGTTTTGTCAAAAACTGTGGGTATAGGATCCTATACTATCTTATACCCACGGTTATGGATAACCGTGGGTATAGGGGGGACCTATACCCACAGGTTTTCACAAAACTGTGGGTATAGGCCCAATTTCCAGTAATGAGTATCACATGCCTTTCTTTGATGAATTATTTTACCAACTGCATGGAGCTCAATACATTTCAAAGATTGGCCTTCGATCTGGATACCATCGGTTGTGTGTGACGAAGGAATACATTCCGATGACATCATTTCGAACCAGGTACAGGAATTATGAGTTTACAGTAATGCCTTTTGGATTGACTAATGCACCCTCTGTATTCATGGATTTAATGAATAGAGTTTTCAAGGAATACATATATGGTTTTGTAGTGGTATTTATTGATGATGTCTTGGTATATTACAAAAGATACCAAGACCATGAATATCACTTGTGCATTATCCTGAAAACTCTTAAAAGACATGAATTATATGGGATGTTTAGCATGTGTGAATTCTGGCTTCAAGGGATTTCTTTTCTTGTCCATATTATCTCCAAAGATGGAATCTCTGTTGATCCTTCTATGTCCAAGGCAATCCAATAATGGAAAGCACCTGTAACATCCCAGGTAATTAAAGAATAAATAATTTTCATATTTATTAATATTAGAGAATTAAATATGAATTTTAATTAAAAGGGGTTGCTATGTTCGATAGCGTACCCGATACGCAACGATGAGTTTCTTTGAAACTTACGTAGCACACTAGTAATATAATAATATTATGTTAGTTAACAAGTAGCCGTTGTACTGGCGGGAATGAATAGAAATAACTAAAATATGAATAGATATGTTTTTAGATGTTTTTACATTTACCCAATAAAAGATAAAGGCTTAAAATACGGAAAGAGTTCAATTTTAGGCTTTTATACTCTAATTTTCACTAAAGGTTCACTTATCACCTTTTAATGGTGAACCGTCATTAAATATAGTTTTTATCACTCTTATACTTTCTATTGGATCAAATATAACTCTTCTTTAGAATCGGGACATCAAAATTTACTTTGTGGAAATTTTTGGTACCTTTCTGATAAAGTTCATTTTTTTATGAATAGTGTAAAATGTTGCATTTTAATTCAAAACCTATTTTTGATCTAATTAATTTATATGATTAGATTATATTTTGAATTGGTTTTAAAGTGAAATTAGAAAATATTTTTACCATTTTATCCAATGGTGGTCATTGGAATCAATTTCACTTTGAAATTAGACTTAAACTGGTGTCAATCTTTTGATACTTAATTTTTTGTAAAAACACGCTATTTGCCCTGGCAGCGGGAATTAATTATTAAATTAATTAATGTGACTCATATGATTTGAATTTTGTAAAATGGACTTCATTTTTGAATTCGGAATATCAAATATAGCTTAGGGTGAATTTTTGGTAATTTTCTGAAAAACTTCAATTTTTGATGAATAGTGAAACCACTAAGTGGTAATCAAGCAAACTGATTTTTCAGTTAACTTAAATTTTACCACTAATGTGTACTGAATTTTGAAAATCCGACATACATGGTTGTCATTAAGAAGTAAAATGTGGTTCAATGAGATTAAAATAATTTTTTGGTGAATAGTAACTTATTAAGTTTTTAATCGCGATTAGTGGTAATTAGTGTAGTTTAAGGAATAAATAATGCTTTAATAATATAAAATGACCTAGACACATGTCCCAACCTTATTGGTTGTGTCATGGCCGACCAAGACAAGCCATGGGTCAACTTGGGGACCCCATGTATCCACTTTTGTTGGGAAATGACATAAATTACTTTTTATTTAATGTTAAAGTGAAAATGACACTAACATAAATTGTTTTACTAAAAAAAAATTTAAGTGGGGTTATACAAGTCCAAATTTCGATTATAAATATTCATTGTAAAGCTAAAAAGATTTCCTATATCATAGTATTTGTTTTATAATTTTTAGACATTAAATAAATTAAATTATTTACGACATAATAATGATGCAGTGATGACATCATTATTTGACGATTTAAATAAAGTGGAATGGCAATATAAAATCTATGAACTACACATGTCCAAACCCAATTGGATGAGTGGATTTCGAACCCTTATCACCTTATCCACGAATTCTATCAATGTGGGACCTTTTAAAACCGAAACACATTTTCAAATAATGTAATATTTCTTTACTTTCCAAAAGTGCCCCTCCTCTCCTCTTATAAAAGGCCCCCACCTCTACCTCATTTCACACACTCTTCATGCCTTTGGCTCGGACAACCCCTTCCCATTTGCTCTCTCCACATCCCTCTCCTCAACCTAGAGGATTCCCTTTGGGCAGAATCCTTTCAAAGGAAGCCTTTAGGCTCAACTCAAAAGGAGTTACACTTTTTAAGGTAATTCATTCTCTCATGTTCATTTGTTTTATTTTCCTTCTCCAACCCCCTAAACTCTTTTTATATACTTCTTTTGTAACAACAACAGTATCATCAATATACTAGGATGTTGTTATAAGATTTATTTGATCTACACTCTCACACAACTACATCAAATGGTTAAAGAACATACGGTTTCTGTGGATGGCGAAATTCTGCCTCCCGAAACGATGATTGTTCAACACTCATTTAACACCTTCAAAGGTGGCCATTATGATGTCACTAATTTTATATATGATATGTAATATTTTTATGTTTTACTTATGCTTCTGTATTTTTCATTTTTGTCTTACATTTATGGCTTCCATTATGGGTATACGCGATATCTTCATTTAAGGAAGTGCGGACTACCGCCCCCTCAAAGTGATGTGATTCGTTAATGCCATATGTGGGACGTGTAAAGGATGGATTTAAAGTTATTATATATGATGTTATACTGGAGTTATAATATACCTATATATACCATTATCATTTATTTCCATTAAAGTATGAGATAGAAATGAAAGTAGCGTTCATGCGTACGTACGGACTACCGTCTCCATGAACGGTGCATTTCATTTCTTATCCCCAAATGTAATATACTATTAAAAGTACATGTATATAATGGATATATATAATTAATGATATATCTAAATGATGAATATAATTCTGGAATTAAAATATACATAAGTCTCATTTAGTTTTAATTCCATTAATATGACAAAGAAATGAAAGTAGTGTTCATGCGTACGTACGGCTTACCGTCTCCATGAACGGTGCATTTCATTTCTTACCTCTAAATGATTATGTAATATTTTAAATACATGTATGTACTGTATATATATGACATATATGATATCTACATCACGAATACCATTCTGGATATAATGAAACATTGACCAAATTAACAACATGTAAGTGTAAGAAGTCTATTTTTGACTTAAGAAGCAAATACCGACAAAATGAACATTATTAACTTAAATGATTACATGATGTTCATAACATGGTATAAAAGGAATAATGAACTTGAAAAAGATTCATAATCAAGTAGAGATTAACTAAATTTTATTATTCAGGAGTTTAAAGAACGGTCGGGTCAAGTCAGATACGAGGTATGGGAACTTCTTAACCCAATTTCCATTCTTTGGGTTAATCTCCTACTTTCAAATTATGTCATTATATTATTATGTCGTATCTTGTATTTGTACGTTATTTATGTGTACTTATAGTGAATACACATAATGTATCTATTTTATTTTAAAAATTATCTTTGTATGGGACTTCGTCTCAATCTCCTTTCATTGAGGCATATTTTATTTTATACACAACTTTCTTTCATATGGTGTATAAACCCCTTTGACTTTTACATTTATTCAAAAGGAATCTTTTTTATACGAAGCGTTTACTAAACGACAAAAGAGAATGTTTTTTTCGTACGTATGCGGCGACAACGACTTCTCCGTCATCGTGACCGTTATTTGAGTTTCGGCTTCCACTACAAGCCATACCTTTTTTTTAAAAGAAAAATAAATACCATGTTTTACTTTTCTTTTATTTTAGTATTGAAAATGGTTTTCATAATGCTTTTTTTATATATCAATGTGTTGTATTGATATCTCGTGATTGAAATGTGGAAATGTTATGTTTCCATTATGCATGTTTTATGTGATACGATTATGTTGAGGTTCTTGGGCATTATTATGAAGACGGGTGGTTCCGTGATAAACTAAGGGCGGGTGAGCCCGTTATAGCTCTCCAATGCATTGGGTAACGCGAAGGAGTGAAACGTTATGGTTTCTCCGAAGAGATTTTAGGGAATATACTGTGATGGGTATTCCAAACGTAACCAAGAGGGTTACTCCCTATGTAAGAATGTTATGAATGCCTCAAGTTACCTTTATGTCTTATGATTTATATGATTTATTCATGTTTTTATGAGGTATGTTAAAGTGGCTATGTTTTATGGGTAAAGTATGATTTCATTCTTATGTATATATGAACTCATGTTTCCTTTCCATGTTTGTTTTTTTTATAACCCATACTGAGTTTTTATGCTCATCCCGAGTTTTTGAAATGTTTTTCACAGGTCAAGGGAAAGGTACATGATAAGATGATAGAGTCAAGGATGTGTCAAGAAATAATCCATGTTTTATTTTAAATGTGTGTTCCATTGATGGGAATGAAGAATACTATCTTTATGTAACCACTTTGTTTATATGTGGAATGTAATGCAAGTTTTATGATCTAATTCTCTAAAACTCTAAACCCGAAAAGATCCTCAATGTGTAATCTTGTAATAACTCAAGATTATGTAAGGTTTAAGGCTGGGGCCTTATAGTTGGTATCAAAGGTCGGTTTAGACAACTTTAGGAGTTAGAAAAGTGTTAAATTATAATATGATTGAAATGATATAGCATTTACGGATTACCATGTTGCTTCGCCTAAGATATTTCCATGTTCAGAATGGTTTTCCGTAGGGGAAACAAAGCAGCTATGTTGGGACGACATCAGGAGGAAGACTGCCTTCCAAATCAGCAACCTGAGATGGTCGGAATCGGAACTGAACAGTTTGTTGCAGTAATGGCACAGTTGACTCAGGCTATAAATGGTGGTGGTAACCATGCACGAGATCAGCCAGATCAACCGCAGAGGAACATGTCAGTGGTGGAACATTTCATGAGGCAACATCCACCATCATTCAGAGGATCATCTGACCCTGTGCAAGCTGAAGGGTGGATTAAAGCACTGGAGAAGATTTTTGATGTCATGGGGTGTTCAGACAATCAAAAGGTTAGTCTTGCTATTTACCGTTTGGAGGGTGAAGCAGATCAGTGGTGGTCTGTGGTTAAAAATATCAGGGATGCCGATGAGATTGATGCTCTTGACTGGGATGAATTCAAAGGTATGTTTCTTGAGAAGTATTTTCCTAAGGCTGTTCGACTTAGGATGGAAAAGCAATTCTTGGAATTGAGGCAAGAGGAAGACTCAGTGGCTGCCTATGAAGAAAGGTTCACTCGATTGGCAAGGTATGCTCCCAATTTTATCCGAGACCTTGATAGTAAAATCAATCGTTTTTACTCAGGATTAAAGCCAAAGTATCGAAGGGCATTAGCTTCTCGTGAGTTTAAAAGTTATGAAAAGCTTGTTCGATGTGCTGAGAAGGTGGAAATGGAGTTTGCCGATGACCAAGTTTTCTATAACAGCCATCAGAAGAAGAGACCGAGGTGGCAGGAGAAAGGTAAGAATTCTTCAAAAAAGTCTGATGGTAAGAGAACTAAGTTTCCAGTTTGTGATAAATGTGGAAAAAGGCATGCTGGGGAATGTCTTCTAAATTCTGGAAAGTGCTACCGATGTGGTAAGATGGGACATAAGGCACGTGATTGCACTGAAAAGGATCAAGGTGAAGGTAAGAATAAATTTGATTTACAGTTAGTGAAATGTTATAAGTTCAATGAGATGGGTCACTATGCAAACGAGTGTCCGACAAGGAGCTTGAGTGATTGGAAGCAGCTAGACTACAAGCAGAAAGGGGTGGTAAAATCATTTGCAACAACTTCAGCAGATGTTGGGCCATCGAATGAAGTGGTGTCATCTCCAGGGAGCTCAGTATTTTTCGAAGATTGACTTGAGGTCGGGGTACCATCAGTTGAAAGTAAAAGAAGCAGATGTTCCGAAGATTGTGTTCCGTACTAGATATGTCCATTATGAATTTGTAGTTATGCCTTTGGGGTTAACCAATGCACCTGTTGTATTCATGGACCTTATGAAAAAAAAATTTCCACGAGTTCTTGGATAAGTTTGTGTTTGTGTTTTGAGGTTTGTGAAGAGGTTATGTGTGCCTTGTGATTCACAGTTGAAGAGAGAGTTGTTATGTGAAGCTCATAGTTCTCCGTTTTCAGTTCATCCGGGCAGTACTAAGATGTATAGAGATCTGCGGGAGTATTACTGGTGGGATGGAATGAAAAGAGATATTGCTGATTTTACTGTGAAGTGTTTGACTTGTCAGCAGGTTAAAGCTGAGCGGCAGTTACCGAAAGGGATGCTTCAGCCTTTACCAGTGCCAGAGTGGAAATGGGAGAATATATCCATGGACTTTGTTGTTGGATTACCAAAGACATCTCGAGGTAATAATGCAATCTGGGTTATTGTGGATCGCTTGACCAAATCTGCTCATTTCCTTGATATACGAGATACTTTCTCTCTTGATCAACTTTCTCGTTTGTATCTTAAAGTGATAGTCAGGTTACATGGAGTTCTTCTCTCCATTGTATCGGATCGTGATCCCAGGTTTACTTCTAACTTTTGGAAAGGCCTTCAGAAGTCGTTGGGTACTGAATTAAATTTTAGTACAGCTTTTCATCCTCAATCAGATGGACAGTCAGAACGAACAATTCAGACATTGGAGGATATGCTACGAGCTTGTTCTGTGGATTATCAGGGAAGTTGGGACCAACATCTTTCTTTGGTTGAGTTTTCATATAATAACAGTTTTCATTCTAGTATACAGATGGCACCATTTCAGGCATTATATGGGAAGCGGTGTCGAACTCCAGCTTTCTGGGATGAAGTGGGTGAATGAAAGTTGATGGGACCAGAATTGGTAGAAGAGATGGCAGAAAAAGGTCAGCTGATTCAGAAACACATGAGAACAGCTCAGAGCAGGCAGAAGAGTTATGCGGATAACCGAAGGAAGGATCTATCTTTCGAGGTAGGTGATCATGTTTTTCTCAAGGTTTCTCCTTGGAAAAGTGTGATGAGATTTGGTAAGAAAGGAAAGTTGAGTCCAAGGTTCATTGGACCATACGAAATTCTAGAGAGAGTTGGATCAGTTGCATACCGAGTGGCTTTACCTCCGAGTTTATCTCAGGTACACAATGTTTTTCACGTTTCGATGTTGAGAAAGTATATGCCAGATCCATCTCATGTTTTGAGTCCAGAGGTAGTTCAGCTGGAAGAGAACCTATCTTATGAGGAACAACCGGTCCAGATTCTTGACCATAAGGAGCAAGTGTTACAAAATAAGGTGATTCATCAGGTAAAGGTTTTTTTTGGAAAAACCATGTGATTGAAGAGGCAACGTGGGAATCTGAAAATGCTATGAGGGATAAATACCCCCACTTATTTTGATAAGTAAATAAAATTGCGAGGACGCAATTCCCAAAAGGGGGGAAGGATGTAACATCCCAGGTAATTAAAGAATAAATAATTTTCATATTTATTAATATTAGAGAATTAAATATGAATTTTAATTAAAAGGGGTTTCTATGTTCGATAGCGTACCCGATACGCAACGATGAGTTTCTTTGAAACTTACGTAGCACACTAGTAATATAATAATATTATGTTAGTTAACAAGTAGCCGTTGTACTGGCGGGAATGAATAGAAATAACTAAAATATGAATAGATATGTTTTTAGATGTTTTTACATTTACCCAATAAAAGATAAAGGCTTAAAATACGGAAAGAGTTCAATTTTAGGCTTTTATACTCTAATTTTCACTAAAGGTTCACTTATCACCTTTTAATGGTGAACCGTCATTAAATATAGTTTTGATCACTCTTATACTTTCTATTGGATCAAATATAACTCTTCTTTAGAATCGGGACATCAAAATTTACATTGTGGAAATTTTTGGTACCTTTCTGATAAAGTTCATTTTTTTATGAATAGTGTAAAATGTTGCATTTTAATTCAAAACCTATTTTTGATCTAATTTATTTATATGATTAGATTATATTTTGAATTGGTTTTAAAGTGAAATTAGAAAATATTTTTACCATTTTATCCAATGGTGGTCATTGGAATCAATTTCACTTTGAAATTAGACTTAAACTGGTGTCAATCTTTTGATACTTAATTTTTTGTAAAAACACGCTATTTGCCCTGGCAGCGGGAATTAATTATTAAATTAATTAATGTGACTCATATGATTTGAATTTTGTAAAATGGACTTCATTTTTGAATTCGGAATATCAAATATAGCTTAGGGTGAATTTTTGGTAATTTTCTGAAAAACTTCAATTTTTGATGAATAGTGAAACCACTAAGTGGTAATCAAGCAAACTGATTTTTCAGTTAAATGAAATTTTACCACTAATGTGTACTGAATTTTGAAAATCCGACATACATGGTTGTCATTAAGAAGTAAAATGTGGTTCAATGAGATTAAAATAATTTTTTGGTGAATAGTAACTTATTAAGTTTTTAATCGCGATTAGTGGTAATTAGTGTAGTTTAAGGAATAAATAATGCTTTAATAATATAAAATGACCTAGACACATGTCCCAACCTTATTGGTTGTGTCATGGCCGACCAAGACAAGACATGGGTCAACTTGGGGACCCCATGTATCCACTTTTGTTGGGAAATGACATAAATTACTTTTTATTTAATGTTAAAGTGAAAATGACACTAACATAAATTGTTTTACTAAAAAAAAATTTAAGTGGGGTTATACAAGTCCAAATTTCGATTATAAATAGTCATTGGAAAGCTAAAAAGATTTACTATATCATAGTATTTGTTTTATAATTTTTAGACATTAAATAAATTAAATTATTTACGACATAATAATGATGGAGTGATGACATCATTATTTGACGATTTAAATAAAGTGGAATGACAATATAAAATCTATGAACTACACATGTCCAAACCCAATTGGATGAGTGGATTTCGAACCCTTATCACCTTATCCACGAATTCTATCAATGTGGGACCTTTTAAAACCGAAACACATTTTCAAATAATGTAATATTTCTTTACTTTCCAAAAGTGCCCCTCCTCTCCTCTTATAAAAGGCCCCCACCTCTACCTCATTTCACACACTCTTCAAGCCTTTGGCTCGGCCAACCCCTGCCCATTTGCTCTCTCCACATCCCTCTCCTCAACCTAGAGGATTCCCTTTGGGCAGAATCCTTTCAAAGGAAGCCTTTAGGCTCAACTCAAAAGGAGTTACACTTTTTAAGGTAATTCATTCTCTCATGTTCATTTGTTTTATTTTGCTTCTCCAACCCCCTAAACTCTTTTTATATATTTCTTTTGTAACAACACCAGTATCATAAATATACTAGGATGTTGTTATAAGATTTATTTGATCTACACTCTCACAAAACTACATCAAATGGTTAAAGAACATACGGTTTCTGTGGATGGCGAAATTCTGCCTCCCGAAACGATGATTGTTCAACACTCATTTAACACCTTCAAAGGTGGCCATTATGATGTCACTAATTTTATATATGATATTTAATATTTTTATGTTTTACTTATGCTTCTGTATTTTTCATTTGTGTCTTACCTTTATGGCTTCCATTATGGGTATACGCGATATCTTCATTTAAGGAAGTGCGGACTACCGCCCCCTCAAAGTGATGTGATTCGTTAATGCCATATGTGGGACGTGTAAAGGATGGATTTAAAGTTATTATATATGATGTTATACTGGAGTTATAATATACCTATATATATCATTATCATTTATTTCCATTAATGTATGAGATAGAAATGAAAGTAGCGTTCATGCGTACGTATGGACTACCGTCTCCATGAACGGTGCATTTCATTTCTTATCCCCAAATGTAATATACTATTAAAAGTACATGTATATAATGGATATATATAATTAATGATATATCTAAATGATGAATATAATTCTGGAATTAAAATATACATAAGTCTCATTTAGTTTTAATTCCATTAATATGACAAAGAAATGAAAGTAGCGTTCATGCGTACGTACGGCTTACCGTCTCCATGAACGGTGCATTTCATTTCTTACCTCTAAATGATTATGTAATATTTTAAATACATGTATGTACTGTATATATATGACATATATGATATCTACATCATGAATACCATTCTGGATATAATGAAACATTGACCAAATTAACAACATGTAAGTGTAAGAAGTCTATTTTTGACTTAAGAACCAAATACCAACAAAATGAACATTATTAACTTAAATGATTACATGATGTTCATAACATGGTATAAAAGGAATAATGAACTTGAAAAAGATTCATAATCAAGTATAGATTAACTAAATTTTATTATTCAGGAGTTTAAAGAACGGTCGGGTCAAGTCAGATACGAGGTATGGGAACTTCTTAACCCAATTTCCATTCTTTGGGTTAATCTCCTACTTTCAAATTATGTCATTATATTATTATGTCGTATCTTTTATTTGTACTTTATTTAGGTGTACTTATAGTGAATACACATAATGTATCTATTTTATTTTAAAAATTATCTTTGTGTGGGACTTCGTCTCAATCTCCTTTCATTGAGGCATATTTTATTTTATACACAACTTTCTTTCATATGGTGTATAAACCCCTTTGACTTTTACGTTTATTCAAAAGGAATCTTTTTTATACGAAGCGTTTACTAAACGAAAAAAGAGAATGTTTTTTTCGTACGTATGCGGCGACAACGACTTCTCCATCGTCGTGACCGTTATTTGAGTTTCGGCTTCCACTACAAGCCATACCTTTTTTTTAAAAGAAAAATAAATACCATGTTTTACTTTTCTTTTATTTTAGTATTGAAAATGGTTTTCATAATGTTTTTTTTATATATCAATGTGTTGTATTGATATCTTGTGATTGAAATGTGGAAATGTTATGTTTCCTTTATGCATGTTTTATGTGATACGATTATGTTGAGGTTCTTGGGCATTATTATGAAGACGGGTGGTTCCGTGATAAACTAAGGGCGGGTGAGCCCGTTATAGCTCTCCAATGCATTGGGTAACGCGGAGGAGTGAAACGTTATGGTTTCTCCGAAGAGATTTTAGGGAATATACTGTGATGGGTATTCCAAACGTAACCAAGAGGGTTACTCCCTATGTAAGAATGTTATGAATGTCTCAAGTTACCTTTATGTATTATGATTTATATGATTTATTCATGTTTTTATGAGGTATGTTAAAGTGCCTATGTTTTATGGGTAAAGTATGATTTCATTCTTATGTATATATGAACTCATGTTTCCATTCCATGTTGTTTTTTTTATAACCCATACTGAGTTTTTATGCTCATCCCAAGTTTTTGAAAAGTTTTTCACAGGTCAAGGGAAAGGTACATGATAAGATGATAGAGTCAAGGATGTGTCAAGAAATAATCCATGTTTTATTTTAAATGTGTGTTCCATTGATGGGAATGAAGAATACTATCTTTATGTAACCACTTTGTTTATATGTGGAATGTAATGCAAGTTTTATGATCTAATTCTCTAAAACTCTAAACCCGAAAAGATCCTCAATGTGTAATCTTGTAATAACTCAAGATTAAGTAAGGTTTAGGGCTGGGGCCTTATAGCACCGATGAGTATAATTGAGTTATGTAGTTTTATTTGTTTACCAGGTTATTATCGACATTTCATCCTGAATTTTTCCCAGTTGGCTAACTCATTAACAATGGTCACACGTAAAGCGGTCAAATTTGTTTGTACAAAAGAGTGTGAAGAATGTTGTGAAGAACTGAAGAGAATATTAGTCAATTCTCCTATATTGACTCTACCATCAGGGAATGATGGGTTTTTTATTTATTGTGATTCATCGAAGAAAGGACATGGTTGTGACCTTATGCAGAATGATAGAGTTCTTGCCTATGCATCACGATAGCTGAAAATTCATGAGAAAAACTATCCTACTCATGCTCTTGAGTTAGCTGTTGTAATCATTTCATTGAATATATGGAGAAATTATCTATGTGGTGAAAACTGTGAGATATATACCGATTACAAGAGTTTGAAGTATATTTTCTCATAGAAAGAACTCAAAATGAGGAAAAAGATATTACTTGAACTACTAATGGATTATGATTACACGATAAACTACTACCCAGGGAAGGCAAATATAGTGGAAGATGCTTTGAGGAGAAATAATCTTGGAGTTTTGAACAAGATGAGAGTTGAAAAGGATCCTATATACATGGACCTAATAATGATGAATATGGGAATCACCATGAAAGGTGAAACATCAATTATTTGTCAAATGGTTGCCAAAGAATCTTTACTATAATGTATTAAGAGTTATCAGACCGATGATGAAGTATTTCAAAAGAAGATTAAATCTGTGAATGATGGGAGATTGAGTGACTTTGTGCATGGAGATTGAATTTTGAAATTTGGAAAGAGACTTTCTGTTCCCAATATACCTGATCTAAAAAAATAATTGTTGGATGATGCTCATAGTTCTAATTTCTCTATACACCCTGGGAGCACCATAATATATAGAGATTTGAAGGAACATTTCTGGTGGGACAACATGAAGAGGGAGATTGGTGATTTTGTGTCAAGATGTATGGTTTGTCAACAATTTAAAGCTGGAAGGAAACAACCTGGAGGAATTTTGCAACCTCTTCCCATACAGGAGTGGAAATGGGATAATATCACTATGGATATTGTCATGGGACTACCAAAGACTCCTAGAAGGAACGATGCTATATGGGTCATTGCTGATCATCTTACCAAGTCAACACATTTTCTTCCTATAAGAGAAGATTTACCACTTGAACGACTAGCAAAGCTATATATTAATAAAGTTGTGAGACTTCATGGAGTAACCCTATCGATTATTTCATATCATGATCCCTGTTTTACTTCATGATTCTGGAAGAGTCTTCTAAAGGCCTTTGATACTGAACATAGTTTGAGCACTGCCTACCACCCTCAAACAGATGGACAATCAGAACAGACTATTAAAACCTTAGAAGACATATGTGATCATTCTCACTTGACTTTCAGTGTATGTGGGATCAATATTTACCTCTGGTAGAATTTTCCTATAACAATAGCTTCCATTAAAGTATTCAGATGACACCATATGAAGCATTATATGGAAAGATGTGTCACACACCAACCTGTTGGGATGACTTTGGTGAATGGAAACATGTAGGCCAAGAACTGGGGGATTAAATGATGGAAAATGTAAAGGTAATCAAAAACCACATCAAAGCAGCTCAATGTAGGCTGAAGAGCTATGTCGATAACTGAAATAAGGATTTGGAATTTCATGTAGGAGATCATGTTTTCATTAAGGTATCTCCATGGAAGGGAGTTATTCGTTTCGGTAAGAAAGGTAAATTGAGTCCCAGGTACATCGGACCTTACAAAATTATAGAACGAATTGGGGTTGTAGCTTACTATTTGGCAATGCCACTAAGTCTCTCCAATGTTCATGATGTGTTCCAGGTATCACTGTTGAGGAAGTACATGCCAGACCCAACTCATGTACTCATTTATGAGAAATTAGAACTGGAACCCGATATGTCTTATTGCGAAAATCCCATCAGAATTCTTGATACCAGAGAACAAGTGCTGAGAAACCGGACGACTCGTCTGGTAAAAGTTCTATGGAGAAACCATAAGATGGAAGAGGCAACGTGGGAACCCAAGAAACTTATGATGAAGAACCACCCGAGTATTTTCATGCGGTAGTATTCTAGAAATTTCAAGGATGAAATTATTTGAAGGAGGGGAAATTGTAACACCCCAAGCTTTCACGATATGCTTCTCTTTAAATAATACAGTATCATGTGTTGTACGCAACATCGAGTTCTAACACACACCGCAACCAATCCAAGTAGCAGTTATGAATAGTAATACCCACTTTTTAAAATTATATAAATTTTTTCTTTCAAAATGGACTTCATTTTTGGACTTTGAATTTTGGAATTATCCTAGGGAGAATTTTTTATATTTTTCTAATAACATTCAATTTTTTGTGAATAGTGAAAAACACTGAGTTATTAGTTAAAAACCGAATTTTTATTTAAATAATTATTTATATTATTTAAATTTATTTTAGGTCAAAATAGATATGAAATACATATATATGTTCAATGTAATTCATTGGAGTCAGTTTATAATAAATTTAGACATATAAAAATTTTATTGAACTTTTCACCGTCTTTTATCCACCTCCTAGAAGAATTTGCAAATTCACATAAAACATAATTTTATCGCTTCTGTGAGTGGAATTTAAAAAATCTGAGAGACACAGTTAATATTAAGGAGTAAAATTTGGTTCAATAAGATAAAAATAATTTTTGGTGAATAGTACCTTTTTACTTTTATTTATCACGGTTAAAAGTAAATAAAATAATTAAGGGTAAAAATAATATTAATATTCCCCTAACACATGTACTAATTCTAGTGGACAAGTGTATCTCGTCCAAAAACTACCTTAGGAGTAAAATATAATCATTTAGGACCACATGGATTAGATTAGGACATTAATTATTATTTAATTTAAAGAAGAGTTAAAATAGTTAAAATCAAAGTTTAATTACTAATTTTTTTTATTATAGGGTTATACATAAGAAAAATTCGTTTGTAAGTATTCCTTATAAATCTAAAAATATTTCCTACATAATGGTATTTTACTTATAATTTTTAGACATTAAATAATTTAATTTATTTATGATGGAATGGTGATACAGTAATTACATAATTAATGAAATATTAAAATTATTGATATTATAAATACCCAAATAAATGTAATATGAGACTTTTTATGAATTCCACTAATTTTATAGGTTAATATGCAATATTATTATTGATTATATTAATTTTTTTCAAAGTAATAATGTTTTTATGAATTTTTCAAAAACAAATACCCAATAGTGTCAAAATTAACATAAAAGGGTTTTTAAAACAAACATTATATTATTAATTCATATTCTATTCCTAAAAATATAAGGTTCGGAAAAAGGAATGGTATCATGATAGATGTATCATTAATTGACCACTTGAGGGTCGGTTGTAGGTATATTGTTTGTTTATTAACTATATAATATAAAAATACAAACTGACATGGTAAATGTCAAACTAATTAACTAAGAGTTAAAAATATAAGATAAAGTTAGTAATGTGAAACAAACCTGTCTAAAATCTATTGGTTGAGTTTTTTTCGACCTATCCCCACCATAAACATTAAATAATAAAAATTGGTTCCATTAGAAACCGAATATAAATTTATTATAAAATAATATTTCTAGATTTTCTAAAGGTGTCCCTCACCCCTCTTATATAAGGGCACTTTTCCTTCTCTCAATTTCACACCATAAAAGCCTTTTGGCTCAGCCAAACTCTTCCCCAATATCCTCCCAACTTCCGTCACTACAACCTAGAGGTCGTATTTTGAACAGAAAGACAACCTAAGGAACCCTTTTTATCAAATCAAATGGAAGAACCCGAAGAAGAGGTAATGATTTTCACCACCCTCTTTCATGTTTATTTCTTCATCAACATAATCATTAATTGTTATTTCCCTTCTAAAATAATAAATTCAGTATATTCTATATAATGTGATGTTATTACAAATATATAACAACCAAATTCATTATTCTATCCATCCCTTGAATGACATGTCAACATACGTGCGTACGTACGGCCTACCGTCTCCACGCCGTCGTGTAATTTTTATTCAATATATTATTATTTAGACGGGTATAATAATGATTTTTAATTCATGTTAATAATAAATATAACATGATATTGATTATTTATATAATATATACCATCCAATTATATATTATTTTAATATCAAAAGAATGATATTGTCACTCGTGCGTACGTACGGACTACCGTCTCCACAAACGCGATAAGATTCATCCCCCATCGTATCCATTCAAGTATTATTCTCATTTAATGATTAAAAATAATTTTTAAGGACTTGATACCATTCTTAATATTAATAAGATACAACCTATCCATAAAAAACATGGCTTATGTAACAAAACATATAAAAGAAAATGAGTAAGCTAACACCTAAAATGATGATAATACAAAAATATTATTAACAATGTATTATTAGAGAATCATATATGATATCATAATTATGTATTTGGTTAGTGTATAATTTAATAACAATGTTTTAACTATTATAAATGAGTTTATCATTCCATCTACTAAGGAAAAGTACAAGGTAAGGGTTTATTTCACAATCTCTTCATTATCTGAGGTTGTTTATACGTAATTATCTACTCGGACCTCTTTATCATCCACATCCATGATTCATAAAAATGAATTTCAAAACATTCATACTATTTTAAAAAATATGGGTTAAATTCGATTATACCCTTTTTTTGACTTTTTATAAGAATTTTATAAAGGAATATTTTCATCATTTTTCAAATAAGGTCCTTTTTATCCATTTCGACAGAATTAAGGCAAGAATGTATTTTTTTAACTTATACGGCGGGTGCAGCTATTTTACGCTGTTATAAAAACTTAAAAGCATTCCTTACAAGATTATAAAGATATTTTCAATGTAAATTTTTTATTTCATAATTATGTATCATTTAAATGATTTCAAAAATAGAGATATTTCTCTCAAATAGATTTGTTTTCATATGTGTCAACATCCTTTGATTGATTTTAAGCTTATTTGAAGTTTATTTATTATTATTCAAAACTTCCATATTTTATTGATGGTTTTGTGATATGTTTGAATGTGGATGTGTTATTTTTATACCATTCATGGTTTATGGATAAAGTATTGGAATTTCGTATTCTAGTTTAAATACAAATGTTTATGTTATGTTTAAACATGTTCATATGAGGAATGCATTGGACTTAATATGTGATGGGTGGAGCCTGCTATAGCTCCTCGATGCATCAGTATGTATCATGAGACAAACTAGTGTCTTGGAATGAGGCCATGACAATATCTTATATGTAGTCTTGGCATGAGGCCTTGGCTACATGGTTATGATAGTCTGGAATTATGAATTCCATCATTATGAAAGTGGTTATTGATATTTCATGTGATTATTTAACTAGTAGAATTTCCATGTGAGCAAGTAAATAGAATTATTTCAATTTTTATTTTCCATATTGTGCTGAAGTTAAAGTTTAAAAGTCTTTTGTTTTAGTTATACATTGCCTTAATTCTTTATGTTTATTTATGCAAGATTTCGTTATATTGTTATCCTTACTGAGCATCTGAACTCACCCCGTTCAATGTTTTAATTTTTCCCAGGATGTGAAGAAGTATTTTATGAATGACCTGTAGGGAATGTTTGAGGGGATATGATGTCAAGATGTTGATGTAGTATTTTTCACTTTGTGATGTAATGCAAAACTTATTAATATATCTAGCATTTCCAAGGATACTAAACTAATCCATCTTTTGAGACTTGATCTTGTGTGGTCATGCCAATGTTATGTAATAATACACCGACTCTAGGTTTATGGGGTCAGGACATTACAACTATCTTCAGCCTAGATATCCTTTTAATGTCTTGTTGGTTAATGTTCCCCAACCATCGATGTCACAAATTGTTATCTTGTTCAACAGACAAATAGTAGGAGATCATTTTGTTGTCGACCTGATATAAGTTTCCATCTGTTCTACAACTTTTCATAAAAGAAATCCCTCTTTTTCCCTTTATAGTGCGGCCATTTTGATTGAAATTTACTATGAGCCCTGAGTCATAGAGTTGAGTCACACTAAAGAGATTGTAACGTAGACCGTCCACATTGAGAACTTCAGTCTTCTTTAGATCTTCATTGTTGAGAGCAGTATTCCCACTGTCTTTAATCTTGAAATAACCATTGTTACTAAACCTTAATATTCCATCAACATTCTTTTTAATGTTATTCAAATGTTCAGCATTTCCTGTCATATGGGAAGAGAATCCACTATCAAGTATCTAGTTTATACTTCTATTTGTAACTTTTAGGGCTACTTCCTCAAGATTGGATTTCTCGTTCTTCTTCTTTTCATTCAATGAGATGCTGGATTGAGTAAAGGATACATATGGACTTCTAACACTTTCCACCAGAAATTATAATTCTTCATACCCATAATCTTCTTCCAGTGGAGAGAAACAATTTTTGAGAACCACACCATCAGGAGTATGAAAATTGGCCTGTATCTAAGAGTTGTATAAATTTCACATGTCGAACCTGTGCACGATAAAAATACCATTATGGACAATGTTAGAGCAATGAAAACAGTAACTATAGAAGCTATTTCTTCTATAATAAGGAGGATATGAAATCAGTCTCCTTTGTTGACTTCCCAGATCTTCCCCATTCATGTAGCTCCTTGCCTCTACACAATATGACATGGTATGCCCCAGATTTCCACAAAACTGACACATCATAAGAGGAAATGTCTTCTCATTTTAATTTCTCCTCATACTTTCTTACTTGGGAGAATAGTTGGGATGCCTGTCATTTCTGAATGTCTGGGGAAAATTTCCAGTTCCCCTTTTAGTTTGGATTAAGGGTTTTTTTTTCAGCACTTCAGGAAATGATTCAACATGTCCAAATTTCATCTTGTATTTCTTTTGGCTCTCTTTACATCCATTAGTTGATGTCTCAGATTCACATCCAATTCCACTCTTTCCCATGCAAGCGGGTCTTTGATCACTCAATATTTTTCCAACCCATTTGAACAACTCTTGGATCTTGCCAGGAATTCTGCATATGAGAATATTCCAAACTGTATTTTCTTCCTTGATTATTTTGGAATAGATTCAGTCTCTTGTTTACTATTATGAGTAACAACTTCCTCTTCAAGACCCTCAATAGTCATGGAATTTTCTTCTAATCTGGTGGTGAGGTCATTTATGACCTTTTCTTGTTCTTCAATTATAAGCTTCAATTCTACAATGTTGTCTGAGCTTTCAAGGATTGAATATTGAACTCTCACTAGTTCTTCTAGTCGTTCAATTTCAGCTTCAAGCTCATCCACATATTCTGATTATTCTTTCACCATTTCCTTCCACTTACTACATCTCTTTCATTTTCTCTCATGATTTAAATAGGAATCCTTATTTTTCCACTTGGGATCACAATTATGAGTCACATGATTGTCTTTACCTTTATCGATATAGGGTTCTAACTTTTCAACGGTAGTCATCATGGAAGCATGATTTTTAGTTTTAAATTCGAGATCTTCTTCTCCACAAAATTCAATATCATCCTATTCCTCTTCACAGACAAAACTTTTCTTTTGTATCTTCTTTCTAAATTTGAAGTCTCCCTTTTTGAATAACATTTTCCGAGGCTTCTTAGTGTCTTCTGCCTCACATTCTTCATCATTGAACAATCTTTGGAATTGATAGGCAATGTTCCCAACTCTTCCACAGCGAAAGCATGCCAGCGATAACATTCCTTTAAACCAAACTTTTCCCTTCTTCAGCTTCTTGGAAATAAGAGAATGAATTTATTTTTCCTCACCATCTCCATCGCCATTATCTTCTTAAATTTTCATTTTGTCCATGGACTTGAATTCCATTTCCTTGATAACATGAGTCATAGAATCTTCAGGATTGACTCTCATCTCATATGGCACAAGACTACTTAGTAAGTCATCCATAGTTAGTTTATAGGGATATCTTTCTTGAAGGTGTGATACCTTTTCTTTATACATAAGAGGAAGTCTTCACTATATTTTCATTAAGATATCAATGTCTTTGATTTCCTCTCCAAGCCCTCGAATTTCTCCCATGACTTCAGTGATCTGATTGAAGAATGAATCTGCATTCTCATCAGGATGCATCTTTATATCATCAAACCTATTGTGAAGGACTTGAATTTTTGCCTCATTCACTTTGTTATCTCTTTTATATATATTTCCATGTTTATCACACATAGACATTGCTGAGGTGAAACTCATCGCCATCAAATAAATTTGATCAGAAAGAGCTACGGTGATAGCATTCTAAAATTTATCATCTGTATCAATAATATTCCTGTCTGTATCGGTCATAGCCAGACCCGTTGGATCAGTAACATGTATTCCTTGCACAGTAGCAAAGGGGACTTCCATTCCTAGAGATCGTAACTTAGAAATCATTATATTCTTCTTGATATGAATATTACTTCCATTGAAGAGAGGGACACCCCTGGCATTGAATGAATTCGCCAAGACTATAGAGGATAGATTCAACACTAGCAACCTGGCTCTGATACCACTTCTAGGACCCCGGGACACCCTGAGAGGGGAGGGATGAATCAGGGTGTCAAATTTTTCTTTTAAAGTGATGGATCTTATTCCTACATTGGTAGGAACTGGTTAAACCTGTATGATAGATATGAATAGAAACCAAACATTAACATGCAGAGAGACGACACAACACTTTTTACTTGGTTCACCACTAAGGGCTATGTCCATGGAGCATACGCCGACAAGTTTTTGGTAGTACCAAATTCCATTATTCTTCACTAGCTGTGGATTACAAAGTTTCGGGCACAAACACTCTATCCCAGGCTCACTGCTTCCCTCGGGTCACTCCCGTTGACACCCCCTTGCTCACTGCCCTTGGTGAAGTCACACTCAGTTTGTAGACCTGAAGGTCTCTTCAATAGATTTGAATTGAACTCTATGTCTCGGCTCAGCAGGAGACTCTGCTTGCGTCGAAGTCCTGAATTGATGCTCATGAACACACTGAACCAATGAACTGAATAACCAGAATGAGAAAATGGTTTCTATGACAATTGCACACAACACCAACCCTTTGCGCGCAAAACCATACAGTTTCGCACAAAATTTCCATTTCGCGTGGAAAAATATTTCACGCAAAAACACTCTTTTCGCCCACCTGAATATTTTACATGCTACCTCAATATTTTACGCTCAACTCTTCCTTTTCCACGCATTCCATAATTTTCTGCGCAATTAAGAATATTTTGCGCTGTCCACTTTATGCGATCTGTTTACGCACATCAAACTTTAGATATTTTTCTAATTCATCCGCCCAGATAATGAGGGGGGTCACCTCTTATTTATATCCGTCTGTGACCCCTGTGCGCAAAACCCCATGTGGCACATAAAACATCTCATCTGGCGCATAATATTTCACGCCGGTATCATCTTTTTTGCGCCCATCTTCATATTTTCGGCACAGCCCATGCCTTTCAAATTTTCTGACGTTCTGATTCTTAAACACTATTTTCTTAAAAACCCTCAATCCTATATTTGTGAACCATGCTATTTTCCCCGAAACCCACTGTTTTTCGCACAAACCCGCTGTTTTTCGTGCAGCCCTTGATTTTTTGCTCAAACCCGCCGTTGTGTGCATGAACTGTATGATCACTTTGTTGGAACAGATTTTGACCTTCCACTGAGGAGTGAAAACAAACACAAACCAAACTCAAATTCCTCCATAGAACTTCCATGGTTCCAATACATGTTTCTTGATTCTTCTTTTATGTTGATATGTAGTGATGAATGGATGTTTTCTCACATGACAAGATGAATCTCCAATCAACATAAATAACCATACACAATATATGAGATAGATCAACATGGAATTATATGTGGTAATTATATATCAGTTGATTCATTTTAATAAATTAAAATTAATGATCGGTAGGTCTCTAGTATTTGTCCCATTTACGAATTCTATCATCATTGAATGACCCATTTTGACTTTAATTTAATGGTATCTCCATCCACATCAATATTTTATGATGGACATGTGTTAAAAGGAATCCTTATTCTCTCTCTATTCACATGAGTTTGATTTATAAAGGATTATACATTACAGATATATATGTTTCTTGATTCTTGTTTGGTTAATATAAGTAGTAGAAGAAATAATAAATATCCATGACATTGCCACATACCATCTCCCACATTCACTCATTTTAATGACACCATTAATGTAGCGTTCCGACTCAGGTCACCCTGGAACTGGTGGCCAGACCGGTCGCCACATGACCTCAAGCACATCTCCCCTTACGCCAGAGGCTTCCGACTAGTAGCGATGGTCTTTGGATAGTCAATGGGGATAATATGCTCTCATTTTAGTATTCAATAAAAGAAAAAGGCAATAAGTAGCTGAAATAGTCTATTACTGATAAAGCAGCGGAAAACAGATTTTATAAACCTTGTACAAAACAAATGGCCAATGCCAAATTATACAGAAGATGTATTCATGAGATGCTAATGATACAAATGTAGAAAACAGAGAAAAAATAGCATGATTTACATTCCAATGCAGAAATAAATAAATAATGACTCAAATCCCCAAGGGATATTTCCTCGACCATCCCATGCCTCTGCTCGGTCCTCTGCTCCTAACTCCCATGTAAATGAAAACAACATAGTCCTACCACCAAATTGAATCTACTCGGGTAACCAATGCATTGGCGGCCCGAGTAGGGTGTGAGATATAAATCCTAGAAGGCTAGGACCACCGGTGCATACCACAAATCTAGAAATTGAATAAAATAATTTCAAACACATGAAGGCATGCATGAAATAAATTAAGCAGTACAATGTAACTATATACCCATGTACCTGCTTCAGCTCTCAGCTGGTGTCTGAACTGGTGTTATACATTTTTCATGCATACACAATAGCCATTACACAATCATTTTAAAATATCAATTATTCAAACCTCATTAAAATACATAATTCCCATCATCCGGCCTAAGCCCAACATTCCATGTATAAGTCACTCACCACAGATGTTTTTGAAGACCATCAACATAAGTCAAAGTAAAGACCAAATCCAAGCTTGTTCTTTAGCTTGGATAAAGAAACATAATTTATTCATTTTAATCATTCATATAATATGTCTGAGCCCATCCACTAAAATAGTGATTCACTCATAGGTTCGTCCACTAACAGTGGTTAAACCAATTCATTAATAATTTTGAACCCTTTCACATGATGAAATAACAAATCATCATGTCACAAACGCTTTTATTTTTCATCACATCATTTCATGCACGAACAATTGGACCCACATTCAAAATTTAATTAATGGGTTTAGAACATCATGTCAAGCACCCTCGTGAGTATTCAGAGCATCTGTCCATGTCTCACAACCCATGGGTATTTAGAGCATGAGTCCATGTCTCACCAAAGAATATTCTCTTGCAAGATGGGTGTAGAACTCCATGTCTAGGACCCCATGAGTATTTGAAGCATCATTCCCTATCTCACAACCCATCTATCAATCATACATATACATCTATCATTGGTGTTGAACATCATGTCTAACTCCCTGTGAGTATTTGGAGCCTTAGTCCTTGTCTCAAAACACATTCATCAATCATACATATATATTTATCATATTTTCAAACAACTCCATCCAAGAAAACATAACGTATGGAAATCTAATACATATAAAATGTACTCTTGGCTAACAATCGTAACAAACTATCAATTCACAATCTTAATTTAATGCATGCAAACTAATTAATTCAAAAATTAATTAATCAAACATTATCTCTTTAACCGATCATCAATTAGTCAAACATTTACCATTTAACATGAAATAATTAATCACTCCATTAATTATTACCAGTCTCCAATTATCTTCTGAACATGTCAAATATTCGATATTCCCAATAAGCTTTAAAATCCCCAATATGATCCCAAATCATGACTTGATAATTAATTATACAATTAATTATCCTATTATTCATTCTATCCAATAAAATCATTCAATTTTTTAATCATATCACTTTAACTAAAATAGAATCCCATGCTTAAACTCGACACATGTTCAAGTCCTCATTTCTCTCATATGGTTCACATTACTTAAAAAAGTAAAATTATCATGCATCGACAAATCATAATCAATGAAACTTAAATTCTCAATTTATTTATGGAATCTATAATTCTTGAATAATGTGTTAAATATGTGGGACCCTAACTCGGGTTTTTGACGAAAACCACAAAGAACAAAGAACACTCAAGAGAAACAAGTTGATTCATCAAGAACCCACCTTGGATCACTTCTCCTAGAAAGGGCATGACCAAAAATAATTATACTTGTCACCCACACACATAGATTTACCCATAATAGGCGTAGATCTCTGAAACCGTGAGAAGCGGAGATGTAGATCTAAGTAGATCTAAGAAAGTAAACAATAACGAAGGAGAAAATCTACCTACCTCAATAATTCATCTATGATTCACCAAGAGAGGAGTTAGGATCGCCTCCAAAACGCTTGGGAGAGGTTGTTCTACCATTAAGGGAGGTTGATCCCAAGTTATGGTTGCTTATAAGGAAAAAGATCCACTTAGAGGAAAAAAAATAGTGAGATCCACAATTTAATGATCTCATTTAAGTTCATGCATGGTTAGTTTGCATGGTTTGACAAACCTTGTGCTAACCATGCATTACCTACTACATCATCCATCCCTCTTGCACAGCCTCATCGCATGGTCTCTCCTAACCATGTGCCAACCATGCGGAAGCTAATAGCTCAAAACATCAACTACGCATGGTTTGGCTGTATGGCTAGGAAAATCGTGCACCGTCCATGTGACTTCCCCATTAACTCAAAACATCTATCCATGTTCGAAGAAAGACATGTTTAAGTGTTCCACCACTAAGATTAAAATTCCGGTTCTCAGTTTAACTAGAATGACCTGTTGATAAACCGAAAAATAATTTCTGAAACATTACTAATTTTAAACCTATTAAGAACATGGGATCTTACATTATCCAACCTTAAAAACATCGCGTCCCTGAGAATCCATCAAAAACACTACCAAAACAAATGACCTACCAATGTCATTTAATCTCGTTAGAAGTGACTTGTTGCGTTCCCAACTCCAAACACACCTTTAACCCTTCTGAAACCCAATGGATAAGCCTTTTTAACTAGATCCAAATATAACTATAATTATTAAACATCGAAGCAGATCTTATACCCAAGGTCATTAGAAGGAACTTGTTAACGAAAAATGATGAACCACAATCAAACAGAGGAACAAGTCTCACACGATTCCCTCGAAAGACATCACGAAACCAAAAGCCACATTTTCCCTTTATCTGACGACGTTTCTTTAAAACTATTCCAAAACCATCCCCCAGTATAACATAGTCCTTACCCAAAATTTGTTGAATTTTAAAAGTCAAGCTATCGCCAGGCTATTTTAAAAACAACCATGCCCAAACACAAAAAAGAAAGTATCCCAAAGAATCAATGAAACCCGCGTACTACCTAGATAACAACTACTCATCAAGCCCAAGAACATTTAAACTATAGTGTGGCACAAGACCGACACAATCATACTGTCTCCATGGTGAGTTCAAGATAGGGGACATAATCGTTGTGTCCAGAAGAGCGCACTAAGAGAAAACCAAGGTCATGAAGAAGATCAGTCAAACCATTCCGGACAACTCTCTTCTAAAATCTCATAATCACCTGCCAACACAATCACCATGAACAAAGTGGAAATACCCAACTTAAGATTTCCCATGACGTCTCAAGAAAAGATGATCCGCTCACCAGTGCGCTAGATTAACAACAATATCAGTGTGTTAAAGGACACGGGTCTTTCGAAAACTATTCCATGTATTGAAATGAAACTGATTCTTTAACGCTCAAGACACTCTACATAGAGTTCACCCTAGACCGTACTCAATAGTATGAAAATACTTATTATGGAGTCATTTTCGCTCATACAACCATTTTCCTAGATGACGCCATAACCAGTTATCTATTACTATAGAGGAAGGGTCAAACGGCCAATAAAGAAACTAACCATGCCTGAGACACCTCTATCCAGCTGACAAATAGCATTACTCGAGGCTGAAGCCCACAAAAAGGTCCTGAAACAAATCAACACCCCTACGAACAAGGGTTTCATAGGAAACTGGAAGTCATACCTTGGACAACGGCACCCAACAACTCCGAAATAGTGAGAAAGGCCATAGCGCTTGTAAGGAATTTATGTTTTGGGAGCGCTACCGACCACATGTTATCCCCTTGGGAAGAATAAGTGTCAATCCTAAACGGGGTAACTTTAAACAAGTCACTAAGCTCAATATTAAAACATAAGGCCATTGATAAAAAGAAAAAATCCAACGAAAAGTACTCATGCTTCTATTCCAAGGAAACTCAAGAAAATTTCGAACTACTATTTACATGAGTGTTTTAAACAGTTAACACCATAATAACTTCCATTTCCAAGACTCTTTTATTTAATCACTTTTAATCATTAATCATTGTGGATTTATTCAAAACAACAAATACCATTTTTAAAATTCCCCAATGGAAATACATGCAAGTTTCATAAAAATCAATTTTTAAAACATTTATGTTAGTTGAAAACCTGTTATTTTAAGGAAATATATCAAAATAAATTTCTTTTATGAAGATAAGGCGACCTACGTGGATCTCATTTTAACCAACTTGGGTTCTCTATAAAGAAACCCAATAGAAAACACACAAATATTAAAATTCCAAACAGTGAAATGGGACATCCCATAAAAATACTTCCCAACTGACCTACATGGGTTTAGTTTCATTTTGAAAGCTAGCCATTTGATTTCAGATAAACATTAAACATATTTAACATTTATATGAATTTTACAAGGCATCAAGTAATAACATTTAATATGAGCCATCATTTCAATATTCATGAAGTTCCCATACACTCCATGGATTGAAAATTGGCTCTCATTAATCTATAACAATGTCAATTTAGAAATTAATATGATCAGCCTGACGGTCCAAATTATATAGCTGGCCACCTACCAATCGATAAGGTTCCCATACACCTTATCACTATATTTTGGCTCCCATTTTACATAATAAACATTTGTTTAACATTTTATCTTTTTCACCCCTTTCACATATCAAAACTTCCCTAAAATGTTAGAATAATTAGTAACACAACAACATGCTATAACATGGAAGCATTTCATAACAAAAAATCGTGCTAATAACCAAGGAAGTATGGAATATAATCACTCAAGAATGTTAAATATATCATCATATCATGATATCTAAATATGCATGCTAATGCAAATCAAACATGGCATTGCACCCACAGAACACAATACCAATAAGCAAGCATCTTACTAATGAATCTACATGGCATGTTATATGCATGACATGTGAATATCAAAGTTCCTAAGATGATGCATGTATGAAACTTCCTTGCCATATTAGGCCAAGAAAATAATTATTTTCAAAATTCTCAAAATCAACAAACAGTTGAAAATACAGCAGTCGCTCAAGGTGAAATCATATCAAATGTAACATTTAATAGTACAAACATCAATTCCCATACCTAGAAACTTGGTTATTTCATGTACATGAGGTAATAAGTACCAAGCACGACTATTAACCCAATCACTGACACATTACTAGTCTCCTGTTTGCCAACCCCAAAACAGTAAGGAAAAGGTAATGAAAGAAACCTAAACCACTGATACATCTTTGTAACATCCCGACCCAGGTCACCCCTGAAATGGTGGTCGGACCAGTCGCCACATGACCTCAAGCACGTCTCCCCTTACACCAGGGTCTACCTACTACAGTGAGGGTCCAAGGATTCTTAGTGGTGATACCATGCCCTCATTTTAGTATTCAGAAATAGAAAAAGGCAATAAGTAGTGGAAACGGTCCAATACTGATAAATCAACAGAAAAAAGATTTTATAAATCTTGTACAAAACAAATGGCCAACACCAAATTATATAGCAGATACATTAATGACATGCTAATGATATAAATGTAGAAAACAGTGATCAAAATAGCATGCTTTACATTCTAATGCAGAAATAAATAAATAATGACTGAAAGCCCCATGGGTGATCTCCATGAGCATCCTGAGCCTCCGCTCGGTCCTCTCCTCCAAACTCCAAAGTAAATGAAAACAATATAGTCTTTCAACCAAATAGAATATATTCGGGTACCCAGTGAAATGGCGGCCCGAGTAGGGTGTGAGAGATAAATCTCAGTATGCTGGGACCACTGGTGTCTTCCACAAATCTAGACATTTAATAAAATAATTTAAAATGTGTGAAGGAATGCATAAAATAAAGTAAGTAGTACACTATAACTATATACCCATGTAACCTCTTCATCACTAAGATGGTGTATGAACCTGTTTTATACATTTTTCATTCATACCAAATAGTCATTACACAATCATTTTCATTTATCAATTATTCAAACCTCATTAAACTACATTATTCCCATGATCCGTCCAAATCCCAACATTCCATGTATAAGTCACTCACCATAGATTTCATTAAGACCATCTATGTAATTCAAAGTAAATACCAAATCCAAGTATGTTCTGTGAATTGGATATCACATCATAATTTATTCAATTTAATCATTCATATTCTATGTCTGAGCCCGTACACTAGAATAGTGATTCGCTCCTGGGTCTATCCACTAATAATGGTTAACCCAATTATATAATATGTATAAACCCTTTCTCATAATCAAATTAAAATAATCATGTCACAAACGCTTTTATTTACCATCACTTAATTTCATGCATGAACAACTGGACCCACATTCCAATGTTAATTAATGGGTGTAGAACATCATGTCTAGAACCCTCATAAGTATTCGGAGCATTATACCATGTCTCGCAACCCATGGGTATTTGGAGCATTAGTACTTATCCCATAAATGAATATTCTCTTGCAAGATGGGTGTATAACACCATGTCTAGCACCCTGGGAGTATTTTGAGCATGATTCCCTATCTCACAAACCATCTATCAATCATACATATATATATATCACTGGTGTTGAACATCATGTATAACACCATATGAGTATTTGGAGCCGTAGTTATTGTCTCACAACCAATTCATCAATCATACATATATATATTTATCATATTTTCAAACAAATCCATCCGAGACAACATAAGACATGGAAAACTAATATGGATCAAAAGTACTATTGTCTAACAATATAAACAAACAATCAATTCAAAATCATAATTTAATGCATGAAAATTAATTAATTCAACAATTAATTACACAAACCTTATCTCTTTAACCAATCATAAATTAAATAACCATTTTCCATTTAACATGAAATAATTAATCCCTCCATTAATTATTACTTGTTTCCAATTATCTCTTGAACATGTCAAATATTTGATATTCCCAATAATTTGTAAAAGCCACAATATTATCCAAACTCATGACTTGAAAAATAATTCTACAATTAATTATCCTATTATTCATTCTCTCCAATCAAATCATTAAATTGTTCAATCATGTCACTTTACCTAAAATAGAAACCCATTCTTAAAATCAACACATGTTCAAGTCCTCATTTATCTCATGTGGGTGGCATTACTTAATAACATTAAAAGTGTAATGAATCGAAAAATAAAAATTAAGGAAACTCACATTATCGAATTATTTAAGGAATCTATAATTATTTAATAATGTGTTAACGATTTGGGACCCTACCTCATGGTTTTTACGAAAACCACAACGAATGAAGAACACTCAAGAGAAACAGATTGATTCTTCAAGAACCCGCCTTAGATCACTTCTCATAGAAATACCAAGACCAAAACTCATCATACTTGTCATCCACGCATTTAAATTTACCCACAACCAGTGTAGATATATGAAATAGTTATAAGAGTATATGTAGACTTAAATAGATCTATTAAAATGAACATGAACCAAGAAGAACATCTACCTACCTCAAGAATTCATCTTCGATTATCCAATAGAAGCCTTGGGATCACCTCCAAATAGCTTGGGAGAGGTTCCCCTACATTCAAGGTAGGTTGATCCCACGTTATGGCCGCATAAGAGGGAAAAAGATCCACTTAGAGTAAAAATTGAGTGAGATCCACAATTTAAGGATCACATTTAAGGTCCTGCAGGGTTAGTTCGCACGGTTTGACAAACTGTGAGCTAACCATGCATTAGGTACTTACTCGGACACCCCTCTCACACATACACATCACATGGTCTCTCCTAATAATGTGCCAACCGTGCCGAAGGTATTTCCTCAAAACTTGAACTACGCACGGTTTGGCTGCACTGCTAGATAAACCGTGTGCCTCCCATGCGACTTCCCCATTACTACAAGACTTATATCAAAGTTCGAAAAAATATATCATTAGAAGTTCAAAAACTTGAAATAAAACACCAGAGCATAGTTTAACATGAACGTCATGTTGATAAACAGAAAAATAATTTCAAAAACAATCGTAATTTTAACCTGGTTCAAAACATAAGATCTTACAATAAATAACCATTATAGTTAATATTGGGTATATTATGATTTCACCACATTCTCTATGAATTCATTTTAGTTAAACCATGCTCAGATTCTTGAGTTTCTCTGATTTCAATAAAAATTCATCATTATTAATAACACTTGTATTCAACTATAAGGGAAACCTCTACTTAGTTATACAAACGTTTCTTTGTTTTACTATTCTTGTAAACCTGAATTTCACCTCTCCATCAGAGGAATGTTTTTTTTATAAAATGAAAAACCACTCATATAAATATTTCCTCACAATATCCTTGTGAAACCTATCATTAAAATATTTTTTGTAGTCATCCGTAGTGTACTTACCCCATAATATCTACCCTGGTCAAAAAACATCAAGTTAGAATTTACAGAAACATTTTCCCCTCTTAAAAAGGTGTTGGGGGTTCTCTTAATCTGTTTCCAAAGTCATGTTGGTTTTTTATGCCACCACATTCACAAAATGGTCCAATAATAAAGTCCATAAAATGAATTCACCATTATTATCATGATAATATATAGTGTCATGGATATTTTTTCACTTCATGTTTTTATTCTCTTATACTACAAAACTATGTCACTTACTAGTAAAGGTTTTTTTATCTTTGACACATAACCTCTTGGGTAATGTAAAAGAACATTGAACTCTAGCTGAAAAATGGCCTTAATCAAAATACATTAGTAAAATAGTAAAAATAATAAAAATGTATATTTTGATGAAACCTTATAAATGGAATCCTTGTAAAAATCAATGTCATCATTTTTTATGTTTCCAAAATTCATGGATTAGGAAAAAATTAGAGAATAAATAAAAATATTCAAAATATTTTGGTTCCTACTATATAGAACTAGAAAATTATAACTTATTCACTCTAGACCCTCAATTATATGAAAAAATTAGTGCAAAAATAATATTATATTAATATAACCTCATAATGATTCAAACACATTTTTTCAAACATTTAAATTCATCTAACCCTTCATAAATATCTTATCTCCCTAGACATAGTTATTTTCCCAGTTGATTGAGTACCAAAAAACCACCTAGGGATAATGTTATTGAGTGATATAAAATAAAATGTTCACCTATGTTTGGATCTGTATACATTCGTTGATTCGGATATGCATATGTGCCTCAAAAGGCCTTAAAATAATGGGAATATTTTTCATATTGAGGATATCCTCTATCCTATTTATCCTAAATATATTATAGTGTAACACATTAATTAAAAAATTTCAATGAATATTTCAACCACATGTATTCCATATCATCATCCCAAATTCAGAATCCTTAAGTTATGATTTAAACAACTGCTAATCCAACTAGTCAACTAGATTCAATACTCCCGATTTTGCACACCTAAGAATCTACCTCATCATCAATGAAGGGATAAAATATCTCACCATATAACCATAATTTTTTAATCATCATCTGACACTAAACATATGACACTAAATTTCCATGCATCAAGACTATAAATAAATTTCCCACTTTAAATATCTCTCTATACTATAAATTCACTCTCTATTAAAATTATGTTTTCTATATCCCTTGCAATGTGGAATATATTTAATTATTTTAATTATAGTTTTTCTACCTAAAAAATCAAAAATAAGTTTTATTTGAACTATGAAAATAATCTATATGCACCATTCTCTTATTATGTCTACTTTTGTAATATCAATCTCTCTATTGGCATAACATTTTCATCACCTATTTTATTTATGAAAACAACCTCTACCCTTTTTTTAATTGTTTTATAAATTATAAACCAACAACATAAATCATAATTATATGATATAATACTTCATATGGAATCATATATAAATTTCAATAAGTGGGAAACCCACATAGGGAATCATGGGACAAATTTGTGTCCCCACTCCCAAGGTATACACCACCCTTAGCCTATAGAAAATTGAGCATTTAAATAGGGAAAAATATGTGAAATTTTTTAGTTTGAAATATTGTCATGGTATTCTTCTTTAAAAGCTATCTTCAATCCCAATATTTACCCAATAAGATTCATGGGAAAGTTTAAGTTAAAAACATAAAAATAATTTGGTGTATACTATCAAATCCAATTAAATTTAATTATTTTGTCAAAACGAATATTGGCCTAGGAAATAATTAAATTATCTCCTTATATTTGAAATAACAGTATAAAGGACTAGTACGAAATATATAAGAATTTAAAATCTGGGTGCCCGAACCCACTTTAACATTGAAATCATCATTCCAAATGTTTCCATTGTGGTTCTCATATTGTTGATACATCTCATCGATATCAAAATGGATTAAATCTAGTGTATACTGATTTGATCTAATCAAATACCCATACGTGATGCACACCCATGTGAAAATCAACCATACCCAAATGGAAAAACTATAGATAATTGTTATGTAAACTATTCCTATACACATTAATAATCTACGTAGTGGAGGAAATAATTATAACTCAAGTGTTTTGGAACCATTTTGGTTGATTTTAATTTTTCTAATTAAGTTTTTGATTAGATCTGTGTTATCCTAATGGTTTCATAAATATGATGAAATAACAGTTGATGTCTAAAAAGTGATATGTTGTTGAGTAAAATATATGTTGTAACTAATCTGAAAAAGAGAAGAATATATAAAATATAGTGTCTCTCTCTTATAAATTTGACCATTATTTTTACTGAGAACACTCTATGGATTCCAAAACGTGAAAAAAAATCATTTAATATCCTCTATGGATTGACCTATTTTAGCCAATACTGAAAATTATTCATCTATAGTATATGAAAATGGATTTCCTATTACAAAATAAAATTAATTCCTATATTCATCACAACCTCATTCGGTGACTACACCTCATCAGCTACTTTATTATTAATGGATAATTATTTATGAGTTCAATCAAACTCCTAGTGATGTATCTCCTGCATTTGGATAAGATTATCCAATAGTTACCACTTCACTATTTACCAACCCTGTGACCCTACTATATCCCCATGATATTTAAGGATTAATTAATCAAGATGTACCTTGAATAACATAATTAGGCCATTGATTCTATAGTTATGGGATTCAGATGTAGTATAATCAATTATTTTAGAGTATAAATTACATTGTTAACATTAGAATTAGTGTGATGATAATCAATACATCCAATCCCATGATTTGAGAACATATTACCAGGCATAGGTTGATTTTTCAATAATCTTTATCGGGGAATCTATAATATTAGCTTCCATAGTTCCATCCATACAGTTTTCTATGTGACATGGAAGCTTTATATATATTTTTAATTGATATATGGATCATGCTAAAGAGGTGATATGTAATCATAGACAAGATGAAAAAGTGAGGGCCTAGTCATGACACATATAAAATGAGTTTGATCTGTATTGGTTTATGACTCACTAACCTATATGATTTTAGATAGAAAAACATTGAAATTTTGAACATCATAAGTCCATAAAATATTACTCAAATAACTACCCATATTATATTATTTTTTCTATGTAAATGAAATAAGATGATCAAAGAGATAGTTATATATTTTCATTCAATATAGAATACCTATTCACTACTATAACAACCCCATTATAGTGAACTATATTCAATCTATATCATGGAAATATCTAATGTTAATTTTGATATGGAACAACCATTTTCATGATATTCATATCCCATTTCATGGAAAACGACATGGATGGGGGCTAAGATCAAGACTTTCTTAAATTCCACACACCAAGGATTATGAATGGTGTCTAATATAGGCCAGTACTAATATAAAAATAATATACAAAAAATAGATTCACTAATCTTATTTCATGAATTACATAATAAAAAGTTGTCAACCTTTTCATCACTCTAATAAATCTATTAGCTAATCCACCTGTGTTGAGCATAATGGAATTTCAGATAAAGGAACTATATTGATGGAAAATTCTAATCCTCTCTATGATGATACCACCTTTGGTCATGTGATTGTTTTCCCTATAAGGATGAAAATAATATTACCATGTGATGTAAGAACCCCTGAATCTGGAATTCAAATGAGTTCATCTACCATCATTGGCTCAATATTATTAAGTTATGACACAATTTGGTTTAATGACCCTTATTATTCTCTTATTTCCACCCCTATATAGGCCCCTTCCCAAAGGAAGGAGACTCTATTCTATTTATAACTTGATTGTCTAGAATTAGTGTCCCCTATACTAATCCCCACTAACCTATGTTCTATAAGGAGAAAAATTTTTAATTGTGATCCCTCAATTGGACCTCATATCCATTTAGGATCTCCCATTATATAATTCATGAATACACTTCTTGGAAGCATAAAATGTTTACCATTTAAATTTATTATTATCCTAAACCATGGGAAAATGATATCTACATCATCAAAAAACAATTATTCCTTAAGAAATCAATAAAATAGTTTTACATATAGTTGTGAAGATATAGTTGTTACTTTTTATCCAAAATTATATGCATATCACCATGGATTTTTTATTCTGCCACCTAGTATTGTCATATGAGGATAATCCCATTAGATAATGTGGTGGCAGTCTTGGAGGTGTAATCCTTCTATCATGTTTGGAATTTACATCCTTGTTATGAAATTCCATGTCATAAGAGTCAACTTATTCAACACATTCTCTATAAAGGGAATCGACTCACATTTAGGTTACTCATTCGGTATATTGTGGAAATTCAATGAGTGATTTTTCCCCCAAGCCTCCTATTGAAAAAAAAAATTATTCACATTAGTCATGAAAATAAAATCAAGATGGATATTCATTTCACCTATTCCCAAATAGTTTTCCAATATAATTTCATGTTTCCTCTACACATGATGTTATCATTTCTACCACACAATTAAAGTAGAATATATTACCATTTAATGAATGTATCATGGTGTATATATCTATAAGATAGGTTTTAAACTCTATAGGGTTATCATCGAAATATATATACACATGGGTATAAATATTTTGACTACAACTATAGTCAATTTCCTCTATATAAATTATCCTCTTGGAATATTCATCAGATATTAAATTTCTCTAGGTTTCCCACTCTACTCAAGCATCTTGAATCTATATTATGACAATATTGGATTGTAATGGAATTTTCCCACTAGTCAAAGGGGAGTGAACAAAGAAATTATTTTTCTTTATTGCATCCATTATATCAGATACTTCATAAGAGAAATTAATTTATAAGTACACATTATATTCAATGGTTCCAACTAATCCTCTCTGACTTCAATTTCCAAAAGGCCATTATCACAATCAAGCAATTCATCCATTATCTAGACAGGATATGAAAATATCTCGGTGTTGGTAATATATGATTTAATTCTAGTGGGAATCGTAAAAATGTGAATGGTAGCCAGTATACATATCTCGTATCCCATCAACATCAATGATAATTGGTATGATATCTTAATATGATTTTCAATTTATATGATTGAATGTGAGGTAGGACACATTTTTTGATCTAATATGAATTTTTTCCAAAGTAAATAATAATGAAATCCTTCAAAAGTGACCTACACAACTATCTTGGATACTATTATTCACCCTCAAAGAGATAATAGATATGTCCATGCTTCATGACATTAAGTGGAATTATCAATGATGATAATTGTTGTGACTCCATATTGGGTATATAAGAAACAAATGGGCTAGTTTAGCCTGTTATTTTTATCTTGACTATCTACATATATTATTTTCACCACACTAATTCTCAAGATATATAATCAAAATCCACCATTAATGAAATATTGGATTTTGATAAAGTCATATCCACTAATATGATCCACTTTACATCATCATAATACATGAAAAGGGATGTTTATTGAAAATTTTCCCTCTCCCTAATAGATATTATTATGATATCTTCATAGTTTAACCAATATTGGGGCCTTTGATCTGATCATATTATTATTAGTTAACCAAACCGCCATCCTAAAAATACTTTCCCCCACACCATATATTGATTCCCATCATGGGAGAAGGTACCAACTAAATAGAATTTATAAAAAAGTCAAAATGGACTAATCAATTATCTTTGAAGATTTCCTCGCACCCACATATGTTAAATAGACATTATTCCATAATTGTTTAATAGGTTATCTTATTTCCATAATACCTAAATGTTGGATAAAATCTAGGCCTCTTTAACTATGAAAAATTCCCATTCATCATGATAAATATACCTCAAGGATTCAAATTGAACACCGACCTTTCTATAAAGATCCTCTTTTAAAGAATTATAATCCATGTAAAATAGATCATTATAAATAATATTGGTCTTGTCATTTCCATAAAATATAGATCATGATAAATTAATTTATTCATACATTTCACCCAATATCACATCATATATTATAATTTTTATATCTATAAGTGTGGGGCAAAAATCCCTCAAGGTAACATTGTAGTATTTTTGGGTTGATTGTGTTTGTTGACAAAGCAGGTTTCAATGGAGAATTGTCGAGTTCTTGAGATGTTTTTGACATTCCATGTTGATAAAGAATGATGACAAAGGAAAGGAGGATCTGGAAACGGTACAAAAAGAGCAGTACAAGGTGGCGCTGTTTCCCAGAGTTTTCTAAATTTTTGGGGTCCAAAATTTGGAGTTTGGTGAGCATCGTGAAAAGTGGATTTCCATGAAGATCATAATTTAATATGGAAAAGGCATGAATTTCGCAAAGATAGGATTCATGGTTTGGAAATCGTGAAGACCATAAGAATGGAGGCGGTGATGCTTCGAGATTACGTCAAGAATCGCGAATGGCAGAGGCTGAAGCGCATCGCGGTGGTGAAGGGCTTTGCGAGGGAGCTTCGCGGAGAAGTCACGAAGGTATGTTGACGGTGATTCTTCACGACTACGTCAAGCTTTGCGAATGGAAAAGTGCCGTGGTGCTTCGCAATTTGGACAGAATTCCGTCAGAAACTTTGGAGCTTCACGATTTGCAATTACGTGGAGTTGACTTCATGTGGAAGGGACGAGGGTTGGTGGAATCACCTATAAATAGAGGCCGACCCCTTCGAGCGAAGCAGAGAGATTTTTCATAGAAGATCATTTGCTCTCATTTTGCGAAGGTTGTTCGCGGAGCCAGTGTGCTTCGCGAAAGAGGAGCTTCACGGTGGATATTGTAGCTCTGCAAAAGTTGTGTGCTCCGCGTTGGCTCAGTGAGCTTCGCGAGAGAAGTTTCTTTGCAACGAGTTGAGCTTCGCGGGAGTGCATTGCGAGAGAGCTTCGTGAGAGAGCTTCGCGAAAAGGCAGGATCTTGGTGAAGGCTTGTTTGAGCTTTGCGAAATTGGATGCCTCGCGAAGTAGGGTGCTTTGCGAAGGTGTTTCCAAAAGGAATTGCCCAGTGTTCAGTGGAAAAGGGGTATTCTTCTATGGGTGAAAGTTGAACTTCAACAGAGCATCTATAAAAAGAGAAAGATTCATTCCTTAATGGAAATGAAGATACCTACAGGTCTATAAACTATGAGTTGATTCCCTTCTAGAGTAGTGAGCTTAGGAAGAGGAAGAAGGTGATCCTCTCCACCTGCAGTGAGCCAGAGAGAGAGAAATAGGGAGTGACCCTTGGGAAAGCAGTGAGGTCACCCTAAACGTTGTAAAGGAAGTGAGCATGGGCATAGAAGTGATCTAGCCCGAACATTGTAATCCACAGCTAGTGAAGTTTAGTGGAATTGGTACAACTGGCAACTTGTCGGCGTATGATCCTTGGACGTAGCCCTTTGCGGTGAACCAAGTAAAATTGATGTGTCCTGTGCATGCTTTACTTTCTGTTTACTTTGTTCAACAGGAAAGAGAGAGAAGAGTGTTTTTCTTAATAGCGAAACAAGATCAGAATGGGCATTAATTTTTAAATCAGTCATACCCTGATTCACCCCCCATGTCAGGGTATTCTGCCTTGTGGACCTAACAATTGGTATCAGAGGAAAAGGATGATAATAGTTCTTCTCTCAATGGAGGTCACTAATCATAGAGGGATTCAGATCTTCGACGGATTAAATTTTCAGATATGGAAGAATCGAATGCAACACTATTTTCGATCTTTGGGAATGGATGTGTTTTTAGCAGCTATGCATGGTATCACAGCTGATATTACCAGTGGTGCATTATCAGAAGCGGAGAATAAAGAGTTGGATGCTGATTCCAAAGCAATCAATTCCTTAGGGGTAGCCCTTTCCAATCCCATATATATAAAGGTGATGTAATGAAAAACGTCACATGCCTTGTGGGAAAAGCTTTTGAATATTTATGAAGGGGATACAAAAGTCAGAGAGGCAAAGCTGCAAGTGTTGTGGAACAAGTATGAAGATCTGAGAATGAACCCAAATGAGTCTGTTGATGCGTTCTTTGACATGGTAAATGCTATCGTAGAATACATGCGGGGTATTGGAGAAATTATTGAAGATATAAAAATTGTGAAGCACATATTGAGAAAACTTCCACCTCGGTTCAATCTGAATGTTCTGTTTTGGAAGATAATGACTCAAAAGAACTGACATTGGATAACCTGCATAGCACTCTTGTTGCATATCAAATGAGAAACGATGATAACGAGACTGTGGAAAAGGGGAAGTCCAAAGAGGTGGCATTCAAGGCCACGAAGAAACTCACCATTGAAGATTCTAATGAAGAAGAAGATACAGATGAGGTGATGTCATTCCTTTCATCAAATCTTCAAAGAGGAAGAGGAAAGTTTAAAGGTAAACATCCAATAGCATGCTTTTGATGTGGAAAGCTTGGTCATCTAGCATCAAGATGCCCCAAGAAATTCCAAGATAATGATGATGATGATGAAGTTGAAATTCCCAAGAAGAAATCTTCAGCCTATGTGAAAGGAAAGAAGCAGTTTCAGAGAAATTTATTCAAGAGAAAGAATCTTATTTCACATGAAATAGATAGTTCAGATGAGTCTGAGGATGAAGAGGTTGAGGAGTTTGAAAATTGTAAAGATCATAGACAAAATGCTATGGTGGTGGTCGTCGGTAGGTCTCAGGAAAAGGAAGAAACTGACGTTGGAGAAGAGGAAGAAGAAGTTGAAGGAAGAGTTGATATGGAAGCCGAATTGGAAGCAGCTCTTGAAGAGATAGATGTTTGGAGAGACAAAACGAAGAAATCCAATAAAGTGGTTTGTGATGATAAACTCTACATGCAACAACAGGGTGATGAAAAGTCAGAACTGTTAGAAGAAATTGAAAGACTAAAATCCTCAACACCATAGATCTCAGAAAATTTTGTTGAGCATAAGCTTAAAATTGAGGAACAAAATATAGAAATTGATTGTTTGACTAACACATGAATGGAGAAGGTCAGACTTATCAAAGAGCTTGAAGAAGAAGTGGTCAGTCTTCGATGAAACATGAAGGATCAAGAAAAACTCTTGACCCCCAATGTGATATCATAAAAGAAGGTCATTCAGAAGATAGAGAAAATGAAAGAGGAGGCTTGAAGTTCAGCAGGAGTGAAGCAGCAAGAAAGCACAAAGGATAAAATTGATTTAGGGCCTGACAAGAAACAAAACTCGGTGGCATTTAATGTCATACCGCAAGCACCCGTCCCGAAATTGAAGGTTGACTTGGGCACAAAAGAGAATCAGAATATTCATAGATCCCAAAGGGAAAATCATAGTGCTGATGTTTCACGAAGAAATGTATCCTATATCAAGTGTTATTGCTGTGGGAAAATGGGACATTCACAGTATGTGTGTTCCATAGCCAAGAGATATAGAAGGGAACAAGAACAGAGATGGCAGCCAAACAGAGAACGGTTTTCCAGAACATATTTTGAAGGACATTGTTTTGGGTGTGGAGGATTTGGGCACATGGCTAGGTACTGTACTTCGACCATTCAGTGAAATGTGACTAAGAAGAATCAAAACATTCTCAAGAAGCGGGTCAATAAACCAACAGGTGAGTTAAAAATTCAGAATAGATTTGCGGCTTTGCAAGATGAGGTTGGTCCATCATACTCTGAGAAAGAACAGAAGTCTCAATCCATGCCGAGTGTGAAAGAAAAAGCATGGACCAAAAAGAAGAAAAATGAGAAGGCCGTGGTGGCGGAGATTGCCCTTAATGCATCAGATCGATCTGGTGTTTGGATCCTTGACAGTGGTTGCACATCCCACATGATGGGTAATAAGGATCTTGTCACAGGCATCAAATATGATAAAGAAGGAGTTGCCAAATTTGGAAATCATGAAGGCCTGAAGATTGTTGGCTTAGGGAAATCCAAGTTTGGGGGCAAAGAGATGAGACGTGTTGATGTCTTAGTAGTAGAGGGTCTCAGTCATAACTTACTCAGTGTTAGTCAACTATGTGACTCTGAGAACTCTATCCGATTTACCGAGAAGATGTGTGTTGTGAAAGGAATAGATGGAGCAACTGTCCTACAGGTAAAATGGTCAAAGGGAAATCTCTACCTTATAGGTGGGGAAGAAGATACATGTCTTTTATCCAGAGAGGAAGAAAACCAGTTGTGGCATAAGCGACTTGGTCATCTCTGCCAACCTTCTATGGAGGATCTCATAAAGTGTGATGCTGCTAGAGACATTCCCAATCTATCAAGTGATCGCACTCATACGTGTGATTCTTGCCAACAAGGGAAGATCATCAGAAAGACATACATGCCAAATGAACAGAAATCAACTAGCGTGCTCGAACTGGTTCATGCTGATGTATGTGGACCTATCTCACCACGATCTATAAATAGGAAAAGGTACTATGTCCTTTTCAATGATGACTATAGAAGAATGGCCTGGGTATTCATCATTACCCATAAGACAGAGGTGTTCAGTTGCCTAAAGCAGTATAGGAGGGAATCATAAAAGATGCTTGGGCAGAAAATTATGATGTTTCATACTGATAACAGTACAGAATTCTCAAACAGTCAAGTTGAAAACTATCTCGAGAAACATGGGATAAAGAATCAAGTTTCATCGGTAAGAACTCCCCAACAGAATGGAGTGATTTAAAGGAGAAATCAGATCATCATCAATATGGCCAGAACGATACTCATTGATAAAGACCTACCAGAGAAGTTTTGGAAGAAAGCAGTTTTGACATCGTTCTATGTTTCGAACATGTATTTGTTGTGTCTAAATCATGGGAAGACTCTGTATGAACTGTGGTATGGAAAGAAGCCAATGTTGAAATACTTTCAAATTTTTGGAAGTAAGTGTTTTATTCTCAATAAAGAAAATCACAGGAAGTTTGAGTAATGAGGAGATGAGGGGATATTCCTTGGCTACTCCGGGAAAATCAAAGCGTATAAATGTTTCAAAAAAAGACTGGGAAAAATCATTGTGAGAAATGATGTCACTATAGTTGAAAATGAACAGAATACTCAACGATCCAGTGAACAGTTCCTGGATGAAAGCGATGATGAGGTAAGCAACCCAGGGGGAGACGAAGTGTCAAAAGCTGACTCAAAAGAAGATACTGATGATGAAGAAGAAAGTGTCAAGTCTGTGTCTATGATGAACCCAAAGAGTCGAGCTGAAATTGATATGTAGAATATCATTGGTGATCAAACAGCTCCAGTTCAGACTCGAAGAATGAAATCATCACAGCAAACATCTTTTTTTTCTCAAGTGGAGCCGAAATGTTTTTTCGATGCAGCTGAAGATGAAAACTGGGTTCAGGCTATGAACGAAGAGCTTGATCAGATTGAGAAGAAATAGACATGGGAGATTGTTTTGAGGCCAGCAGACAAGAATGTCATCGGGACTAAATGGGTATATCACAACAAGATGAATGAAGATAGCATAGTGATTTGGAACAAAGCACGACTAGTGTGAAAGGAGTACTCCCATATCGAGGGAATAGATGTAGATGAGACATTTTCAGCAGTTGCAAGTCTGGAGACAATCATATTAGTTTTTGCCATAGCAGTGCGACGAAAGTTCAAAGTGTTCCAGATGGATGTCAAATCCGCATTCTTGAATGGGGTTCTGGAAGAGGAAGTGTACAATGAGCAGCGAGATGGTTTTCTCATTCATGAGGATGAGAACAATGTTTATAAGCTGAAGAAGGCATTGAATGGGCTGAAACAAGCACCAAGAGCATGGAACTCAAGGCTTGATCAGTACTTGAAGAAACTTGGTTTTCAGCGTGGAGGAGTTTATTACAATCTCTATTTTAGTAATGACAGTAATCAAAGGATGATGGTGCTAGGGTATGTCGATGAAATAATCTTTGGAAGATCAGATGAAGCTCAGTGTAGACAGTTTTCTGAATTCATGAAAAATGATTTTGAAATGTCAATGATTGGAGAGCTAATGTTTTTCATTGTTCTACAGGTGACACAAGGAAGGAATGGAACATTCATTTCTCAATATAAATATTCCAAGGACGTCCTAAGAATGTTTGGAATGTAAAATTCCAAGGAGATGAAGACTCCAGTTGCCACACGGATGAAATTATCGAAAGATGAATATGGAACGGCAGTTAATATCACAGAATACAGGAGAATTATTGGAAGTTTTATTGTACTTTACTGCAACAAGGCCTGATATTGTTTTCGCCACATGCCAAGCAGCGAGATATCAGAGCATTCCCAAAGAAATCCACATGCTTTCAGTGAAAAGAATACTTCAGTATATCCAGGGCATAGTGTATTTCGGCTGGACATATACTGATAAATCTCAGATAGAGTTATTGGGCTATACTAATGCAGACTGGGCCGGTTCCACGGATGATAGGAAATCAACGTCAGATGGTGCTTTCTGTCTTGGTGGATTGTGTATTTTTTGTCTTAGCAAGAAGCAAGATTGCATTTCATTGAGCACTGCAGAAGCTGAGTATATTGCGGCCACTCAAGCATGAACATAGTTATTGTGGATGAAGCAGCAGCTTGAAGATATGGGACTTGAAGTGAAGTCTCCGATCGGAATCCAGTGCGAAAACTCGTGTGCTATAAATCTTAGTAAAAATCTCGTCCATCATTCAAGGACAAAGCACATTGAGATTAAGTATCATTTTACCAAGGAGAAGGTTGAGCAGGGAATCGTGAAGTTGGAGTACGTGCCTACAGAGCTACAGGTTATAGACATTCTGACAAAGGCCTTACCCAAGGAAGCTTTTGAGAGGCATCGACTGGCTCTGGGAGTTCAGTCGATTCCCCGCACTTGAAATAGTGTGGATGTGGGATCACCCCCCCCCCTCTCCCCGATGTATGATGTGTTTTTCCCTAATGTGGTGATATGTGTTCTCTACTATGTTACAGACTACAAAGGCATGACCTTTGGGTTCATTGACAAAGGGGGAGAAAATAGTGATTGTGTAAGGGGGAGATAGTGTGGAGATTTTACAAATCATGAATGATATGGGGGAAGCTGACAGGTGGAGCAGCCAGATAGGGGGAGTGCAAGCAGAAAGGGGGAGATTTTTTAGATCTGATGATGCTAGAAGTGATCGATCAAAGCATAGATATCACGAAAGCTGAGGATCATGATAAAAGGTGAACAATGGTGTTGGAATTGTGTGAAAAGGTGTCCAGCTATCATCAATTGGTATCAGTGCGGTTCAATAATTGGTATCAATTTAAGAATTGGTATCTGGTTGGAATTGAAAACTGGGGTCTGATATGAAGGGCTTCATTGATTAACTTTTCATAATACTCTTGTTTCCTATGCTGAGCATTGCTCATGTGGGCATAGAGTACGTGTTAAGTGAATCCTTGAAAGCTATCAGAATCGCAAGAGGCGAATGGTGGTAGCGACTGGAAGAAGACTCAGTGAGGTATCAAAGTGCAGAAAATCATTCTGAGCAGAGTTGTGAAGAGTTTTCAACAAACCCAAAGGGGGAGATTGTTGGCCAAAAATCCCTCAAGGTAACATTGCAGTATTTTTGGGATGATTGTGTTTGTTGAAAAAGAAGGTTTCCATGGAGATTTGTCGAGTTCCCGAGAAGTTGTTGACATTCCATGTTGACAAAGAATGATGACAAAGGAAAGGAAGATCTGGAGACGGTACAAAAAGAGAAGTACAAGGTGGCGCCGTTTCCCAGTGTTTTCCAAATTTTTGGGGTCCAAAATTTGGAGTTTGGTGAGAATCGCGAAAAGTGGATTTCCATGAAGATCATAATTTAATATGGAAAAAGCATGAATTTCGCGAAGATAGGATGCTTGGTTTGGAAATCGTGAAGACCAGAATAATGGAGGCGGTGATGCTTCGAGATTACGTCAAGCATCGCAAACGGCAGAGGCTGAAGCGCATCGCGGCGATGAAGGGCTTTGCGAGGGAGATTCACGGAGAAGTCACGAAGGTATGTTGACGGTGATTCTTTGCGACTACATCAAGCTTCACGAACGACAAAGTGTCGTGGTGCTTTGCGATTTGGACAGAATTCCGGCGGAAAATTTGGAGCTTCGCGATTTGCAATGATGTGGTGTTGACATTGCGTGGAAGGGACGAGGGTCGGTGGAATCGCCTATAAATAGAGGCCGACCCCTTCGAGCGAAGTAGAGAGATTTTTCAGAGAAGATCATTTGCTCTCGTTTTGCGAAGGTAGTTCGCGGATCCAGTGTGCTTCCCGAAAGAGGAGCTTCGCGGCGGCTATTGTAGCTCTGCGAAAGTTGTGTGCTCCGCGTTGGCTCAGTGAGCTTTGCGAGAGAAGTTTCTTTGCAATGAGTTGAGTTTCGTCGGAGTGCTTCGCGAGAGAGCTTCGCGAAAAGTCAGGATCTTCGTGAAGGCTTGTTTGAGATTCACGAAATTAGAAGCCTCGCAAAGTAGGGTGCTTTGCGAAGGTGTTTCCAAAAGGAATTGCCCTGTGTTCAAGGGAAAAGGGGTATTCATCTACGGATGAATGTTGAACTTCAACAGAGCATTTATATGAAGAGAAAGATGCATTCCTTAATGGAAATTAAGAGACCTACAGGTCTATAAACTGTGAGTTGATTCCCTTCTAGAGCAGTGAGCTTAGGAAGAGGAAGAAGGTGATCCTCTCCACCGGCAGTGAGCCAGAGAGAGAGAAAAATAGGGAGTGACCATTGGGAAAGCAGTGAGATGACCCTAAACATTGTAATGGCAGTGAGCCTGGGCATAGAAGTGATCTAGCCCGAACATTGTAATCCACAGCTAGTAATGTTTAGTGGAATTGGTAGGACTAGAAACTTTTCGCCGTATGCTCCTTGGACGTAGCCCTTTGCGGTGAACCAAGTAAAATTGTTGTGTCCTTTGCATGCTTTACTTTCTGTTTACTTTGTTCAACAGGAAAGAGAGAGAAGAGTGTTTTTCTTAACAGCGAAACAAGATCGGAACGGGTGTTAATTTTTAAATCAGTCATACCCTGATTCACCCCCCCTCTCAGGGTATTCGGCCATGTGGACCTATCACCAAGGCTCACATAAACCTCTCTATGCATAATATGAAATGTATCTGTGTATAGTATCCACCCCCATATTACAGATAGAGAAAAATTATTATTTCGGCAAGAAATATTTTGTGATATCTAGACGGAATTTTTAAAACTCAACACCTTCAACACCTTAATCACATTACAACTCTACTTAAAATATAATGTTCATCCCCAATTCAAACCAAAAACACCACCAAACTAGAGGTACTAGATCAATTAAAACCCTTGATTTTTACTAAATGTCAATTTCTACAAAATTGATCCATATATATATATATATATATTGAAATGTTTTTAACATTATTCCCCCTCGAGAATCAATAGTACAAATTCAAATTCATAACCATATTTTCATTTATCCTCCTTGATAAACTTACTATGTCATTATATATTAATTAAAATAATATCTTGATTCTTGTTAATACAACTATGTGCTTGGTTCTATAATAATATTTATACAATTGGGGAATTTATTATAATTGTTTACCCATAGAGGGGATGTTAATCAGATAAATGGTAATCTAGAAGGCCCATTTCCATAAGTATTTCATGAAATGTGTGTGGTGAATGAATAGATTTTATCTACATATAATTCAAAATGATAATCATGTATAATTGTTTTCATTGATTTATTTGGCCTTTAGTTTCAAATTCCTTTTTAAACAAATAATTAATCTTATATAAGGAGTTAATAAAATGTTTATGTATAGAAAATGATGTGAGAGTCATGTGACTTCATAATAATCCTACTACCACCTAAAATGACATGGTCTTTATATTAACATCATTTCTAACGAAACCTACAGTCAGTACGTACATTGTGGAATTATTTAGTAATACTTCATAATTTGGTAATGTGATAAAGCTTTATAGGGCTATCTCATGGTAAAATCATTCCTCATAGTTACAGAAAAGTTTCAAGTAATAGAGAATTATCATACAATATTTTTAGTTCTAACATGTGAATATGGGGACCCATTAGTATATTTATAGGAGTGTATCTCCATTGTACCATTTGACCTTGTAGTAATATTTAATTTCCTTGAAAATGGGTCCTTTTAATGTTTTCTAGACTATTTTTTTCGTGGTGTGTAATTTTTGGCTACTCTCCTCTACAAAAGGTTTGAATAATAAACTAATAAATAATAGATGGTACAATTCCCACATCGTGACCACCAGGGATATGCATTGTAATTCTTGATTCTATGATGGATATCTCATGTGGACATTAGAAAAACCCCTTATTCCATATCACGTGTGTGTCTTATTAATATACGACTGTCTATTTTAAGATGATTGATACACACAACTTTAGAGATACACATATGATGGGAAAGAGTAGATAAAATAATAAGCCATGAATAACATTCATATAGGGAATCAATGATGAAAATTTATATTAAATTAAAAGATAAAAATAAAATTAACGATAAAAAAATACCCCAAAATGGTTTTGTAATTTCTTATATAATGTAATATTAAGTGATAGTGACCCCCCCCCAATCGACATATTATGTGGGATTCATCCTATAACATAATACTACATGGTATCATATATGGAATCATTAATTTTTCATTAACCTCATTGGGTAAAACCATTACATAGATACATTATATGATCCCATTACATTAATCCTAATACAAAACACTTTCATTAGATCAAGACAAACCTCAATCTAATGAATCTATTATATCATCACTTTCCTATCAGTCTATCAGTCGAATCCTCATTTGATACAATTACACTAGGTTGATCTCAAGACACTATATCATAAAGAAATTATGTGACGTATACTTTGTAATTACATCACATGGATAGATATACCTTAATGAATTACATACACCTCTCTTGAATCTAGGGAATATTCATGGAATATTATCGGAGGGAAGAGAATGAATATTTTATTTTACATCTACCAACACCAATGAAGCTATGACACATGGTATCTAAATGACCCATGGAAATTTGGGGAACTATAAGGTCATAGTGTCACACCATTTCCTATGTCACCAACATGGGTCATATAAATCCCTAATACCTCTTAGGATCACTTCTTCTATTTCCTAAACCGAGAGAAGTATAATGTTAGTCCTATGAAACAACTAAATCTACATGATAATGGAATGTAAAATAGTGTAACATCCTTTTATAATATTTCACCTTGATAAATTTTAGAGATTTAATTATTCACATAGATAGGTAAAACCCACATGGTTGTCAATATCACGATGTCCTTGAAAACAAGACTCTGTTTTAAGTGGGTATTGGGGTGGTTTTTCTTGCATAAACATGATCATGTGTATATTGGTTTCCTTTTCATTTATAAGACCAATGATGGTTCTCACTATTATTTCATCACCTAGATACATCAATGAATCATGAACGCTGATATCATGACCTCTCCTACTAATTAATTATCCCCATTAATTCTCTCGTTATTCCTATGAAGTAATTTGGGCCCCTTAAGTGAATGACCCAAAAAATTCTTACACCATTAATGATATCATCCCTACTGGATCATTATTGAGCCAAATATAGGATTCCCGAAAGTGTAATACCTATTCAACATAGTATAATTTACCATATAATTAGACAAACATCTTTATCACATGACAATAAATAGTATGGTATGTAAAATTTTATTAACATTAAACTACACATCTTGATCTATTTTTTCCATAATTCCAATTTACCCAAATATATAGGATTCATTTATAAGGCTCAAAACTAGCATCATTCACATTTAATATCTACCCACACGAGTCTATATTTCCCATTAAAACATTTAGTTACTCCCTCGTTTGAATTATTTCTTATATGTTTGAATATCATTCCACCATATTCATTTCCCTCAGTGAACCATCCCCTTTGGCCATATTATTGATTTGACAGTATACTTATTGGTGGGACATATTTCAATGAGCCCTATCAACCATATAATTTTTTCATATTCTAATTGAAAATCATACACCCATTGTAAGATATATACTCCGTTTGGGTAGAAATAAAACAATCCTCATCATGGAATATTGAATTTATCGTAAACTAGTAAGAACAACTCATGTGTAATCCCCCACACCAACTATTTAAATGCACTATTTAACTAAAATTCTATTGTGCATCATAATAATATTCATGGAATTATTCCCCAACATATACACCTTAATGTAAAATATGACTCATTATGTGGCACTAATAAATGTGCATTCTAATTCAATTTATAGAGATACACAGAGATCACTTATTTCAGGCTTAATCCTGAATCCAAAAAAACCTACAACCTTTTATGATAGTGATAAATTCTATAGTCATCAATATATGGATCCTAAAAATAATAATCAACTAAAAATTTAAATATAGAGAACCCATGATATATATAAAAGTTTTCATTGAGGCATAATTGTCGATACATATAGATGATTATATCAATGTGATTTGGTAAGGATTCATTAACATGTAATAAATCTATAATAGACTTTTTAAGCTAGTAGAATCTTTATCATAAAGTTTATTTAATATTTATTTATAATACTATAAACAATCATGCATTCCAAGTGACTCTAGAAATGTTATAGATACTACAATATTTAGAAATAATCTTTATTCCAACTGAAAAAATTATATTTAGGGGGTGTGTAAGATGTTTCCAAATTCTAGTCAAAAACAGATTTGCAATAAATATGAATTCAAAGAGACATTTCATGAATTTTATTTTTCATTTAATGATCACTTGAATAAATTAAAACTTTTATTTTATGTATACATTTTATCATATATCAATAATATGATTGATTAAAAATCATTTCTAAATGAAGAGGTTTATATAATGGAATAAGCATTATCTTTAAAGGTCAGTTATTACTACACTCTTACAAATGTATTTTTATCTAAGGATGAATCTATTCCACTTTGGAATGAAATATTATCTATGGGTAATTTTTAGTTAAATGGAATTTTTTTTTGTGAAACAATTGTGGAATATGTTTATTCAAGATGTTTTCTATTCATTAAAGAAGTTCCATAAATTCTATGTTCTAGTAAATATAGAACAATTACAGTACAAATATTAAATAGTAAAGAAATGGAAAATTCTATAATGGAGTAATGTCAAATGAATGAATTTTAGGGTGAAAATATTAGAAATGATTATGATGAATGGGAGAAGTAAATTGATAACTATAAGTACATAGTAAACATAAACTATGTTGATGTGGTTTTTAAGATGGGATATTTGGTGGCATGAAATCTAAAAATTCACAATCTTCTGAGATGAAGAGAAATTTTACCATAACAGATTATAAAAAGATTATAACATATGATATGACTTGAAAATCTTGTCTCAAAGAGAATTATATCATTAGGAGATGCATCAGACATACGATCATGTAAAAGGGAATCTCGAAACATTTTTTAATTCTCCAATAGTAAACCTGTTTAAACTATTTATATGGATTTAAATTTAAAACAAAGTAAAAAATTAGATGGGGATAAATTACTATTAACCCCCTGGTATGTTAATGGAGAAAGTGATAATGTAATTGAATTTTAATTCTAAAAATAGATGCCAAATAATAGGTGTTTTAATATAAATTCATCAACCCAACAAATTTAGACATATTTCAACTAAATATAAAAGAATATAATTTTTTTGGAAGATATTGGTACAAATTGTTGTCTACACATATTGAAATTAAATTTTTTCAAAATAGTACATTCGATTAATTGTCTAAAGAAAGCGAATGAAATGTTACAAATATAATATATTCTATTTTGTAGAATTATATTTCTCAAATATAGAGTAATTTAACCGCAAAAAATGACTCTCTTCTCAGTCACTACGAGCTCACCCGATTAGTGAATGGGATGTGTCTATTTCCTTATCTCTTGACTCGAATGGAGAAATTTTAAAAGGATCGTCATGTTTGAAAGCCTGGTTGGATTCTATGACTTTTATAAAAATTAGTAGTCACTATATTTGAGGGTGTTGCTATACAACAAATAACAAAACTGATTATGTTTATTAGAAGATAATTACACATATATAGTATGTAGAGATATTTCATACATTCATGTAGAATATTATTATAATATGAAATTAAAAGACACATTATTGACCATTGTAAAATTACCATTACCATTAAGGTAAAAAAATATCAATATAGAATCCACACATGAATAAATCCAATAGATATATGGTTGGATTCTATTAGTGGTTGAAACTACTTGTATGGAAGTTATGAAGCTTACCAGGAAGGGAAATGTAAAATCTGAAAAGGGAACTATGTTGATGGTGACATTGGTTATTCCATCAAATGAAAAACTACCTTGAAATCCTACATTATAAAGTATAAATTTATAATTAAAGGATGAAAAAAATCTGAAGCACCTTTGGATGAAATTAATTTATTAGAAAAATTAAAAATTCCATTACACACAATTATATCATTGTTCAAAATAAGACATCAACAAAAGTGAGAACATATCATGGAGAGTATATGAGTTCATAACTAAAGAAGTAGACTTATATAATAAAAAATAACATCAAAAATAGAGATTTTATGAAATAAAAAGGATTTAAGGATGAAAAAAATCTCTTTGAATGAGTGTTTTTACAAGGAACAGAGAGATCCTTATTTACTCACTAAATAAATGGACTCCATGTGTCACATGTGTGGGGTTAATGGACTAAATTAACATATATAAATACTAGTAAAAAAATTATGTGTACATAATAGTGTGTTATAACTTCCATTGGGAGGAATTATTGATTGAATCCATTGAGTGTGAGGAATAATGAGATGGATCGATCAATAGATTCTAAACATCATGATTTTAGAAAATTTGAAATTTCTTGATAGCCACAAGAAAACCAAATTGGTACTCGTTCATTCAAAAACCACATATTTTTTTATTATATCAAATATTTTTTAAAATGGTTGAGGATTTTTTGATATTCTTTTTAAATATGTAGTTTTTATGACATACCCATGAATTATTTTTATAGTTCTAAGGATATATATTCATGTTAATTATTTCTTATGTTAAATATATGATTAATCTTCCCATAAAAAGTGATTATGATAATGGTATGAAATTTTGTAAATTTATTGTCATGACCCATCCTTGGGGCTCGTGTCGTGACTACCCCAATCCCGCCTTCCGTAGGCCAGGGGCTGGGAACTAGCACCAAGGAAAATCCTCGATAAAAAGGGATAGCATTGCATTTAAACCTGTAACACAAACAGTCTAAACACAAGCAGTGGGAGAAAAAAGTACTAAAATAGAAAAGAAAAGTGTACTGAAAGTAAATGGGCCAGAATACAAACCCAACTGAACCACAAGTACAAGTTCAAGTAAAAAAGGGAAAAAATCTTCTGGATCATCCACCTAGGAATCCTACATAGAAGGGTAGGATCAGAACTCTAAAAAATCTTCTGTGAAGTATGTCCCGTCTAGGCCATCTCTGAGCAGCCTCTCATTCGTCACCCTCAGCCTTGATCACTGCTGACCGTCATCTGCACAGAACACAATAAGGTGCGGGCGAAGCCCTTGTAGGGGTGAGTATAACAATACTCAGTAGGGGACCTCGAGACCGCTGACGGTCTCCCAGAATCCACCAAGGATAAACCAAATAATAATGATATAATAATTAAATATCAACAATCCCTACTTAGGTATATGCCCATACATATACCTATGTTACCAGTCACAGTCTGGCTCCAACTCGCGATCCCATGCACAACCCAGTCCAAAAAGCAAGTGAAGTCAATCACCTCGATGATAATGATTGAAAGTCAAGACATATCCCACACAGGTATACAACTCATGAAGAGGGATAGAAATTATTAGATGTATCCTCTGAATCATCTCTTCTGTCAAACCCACGTAGGATCTTGAAACAATATCAGCGCTGTCGAGCCCACGTAGGATCTTGGTACAAAAGTCATCATGGTAAAACTCATAGAGGATCTTGGTAAAGAAGTAACTGGTGTCAAAACCATGGAGAAACCTGGTACAGATGTCGTTGTTGTCGAACCCATGGAGGATCCTAGTACAGTATCCTCACTTTCGAAGCCACAGATGATCCTGTCATCTCAGTTGCAACCATCCCTATGTTTCCAGCACACAACACACTCGATTCCGGCAGGGTTCGCTCCTTGAGCCAAGTGTCGATACATAAACAACCACTAAGTCTAGAGTTTATGTATCACGTATTTCCATATCATCATAATAAACCCAACGTGACAGACAGCGTGTCAATCAGACGCTCGGTCTGTGAGTTATTAGCATTTTCGTCATAGGTGCCCGGTTGTATTTTAGGTTCAAAGCAACTTGACCATACCCCCACTATGTCTGAACCTCAAGTGGGGTAAGCCAAAGGAATCATATCGAATCATAAATTTCATATCCACATATGGTTTGTCGATCAGACACTCATAGCCCAAGATGCGGGCTAAAAGGTGTAAATGGCCATAGTGGTTCCCGGTCCGGTCCGACCCAGTCGGACTAACCCGGTCTGACCCAGTCCGAATCGGGGTCTGACCCCGTCTGTGGGTGCGGCCCGAACCGAGTGTCCGGCCCGACCCGATGGCACGGCCAGGCCCAAGGCGCAGCCAGGCCCGTGGCGGCCTGGCTGAAGGGTGGTCGGGCCTGGGGCGGCTCGGCCGAATGGCGGCCTGGCGCGTGGTGGCCCGACACATGGTGGTCAGACCGAAGGGTGGCCCATCCGGGCATGTGTGGGAGGGGTGTGCCCCCCCCCCCCCCAGTTTCATGAACAGAATCGGCACATTGCGCTGGTTCCTGTGCCGCGGGACCCGGGTGGTCCTCCTCGACCGGCTACATGGTGGCCGGCCTGGCCGACCGCCTCTGCTACTACACCTCGGCGCGATGGTGTCGATGTCCTCCCACTCTCCACGTGGCGTGACGGCGCCACGACATGACCTGGCCACGGCCTTCAGCTCCACCTCACGGTGGGACATCACCACACTTCTTCATCCATTGCGGCCCTCCTGGCCACGGTTCTTCTCCGGCACGGTGCGAAAGCCCTGCGGACTTTCGGCTCTGCCTCCGTCATTAACCAAACAAGAACCAACGGAGGGATGTTGGGCCATGTTGGTTTGGCCTCTCCCTCCACATTAGGTGATAAATATTTTCCAATGTCGAAAAATAATAACCGTCAAGGAACGGGGATTTAATTCAATCAAAACAAACCCCTACCTTGATTGTTGGTGTAATTTGGTGGCATCGCAGGAAGGTGACATCGATTCGAGGATGTGGGGAAACGTCCGAGAATAAATAATCTTCGACGTTCCTCATGGGTGACCCCTTCTCATTTTTCGTGGATGATAATCAAAGATAGTGTTTGTTGTTCTTCAGAGTTGAGGAGCGTTCTTCGTGTTCTTTGTCTAGAGAAAGGAGTTATCCAAATTCTCCCAAGTCCTCTCTTAATGTCCCACCCAAATGAAAGTTTCCAACCAGCCAAAATAAAATAATAGGTTCCTATATTATTTTATTATTGGAAAAAATTTCAATAGATTTCAAAAACATTAATTAATTGAGGCATTAATTAATTCATAGGTGTGTTGGCACCATTATGGGGAAGTTCAAGAGTTTCCCCCATTAATGGGGAGCTCAAGGGGTTTAAATGGGGGTTTAGAGGAGTTAGAAGGATCAGGTGGCCCCCACCCTAATAACATCCTTCCAAGGGAGGTTAGGGTGTGGTGGGACCTAGCACTAACCTCCACTTGGTGGTTTTAACCACCAATCTAATAAAAATATTGAACACATATTTTTATTTAATTTATTTAGAAACCCTTTAAAAGTAACTTCCAACCTCGATAAAACGCAACTGTGTTGAAGGTCCCCTTAAGTGAATACCAGCACTGCGAGTTCAACGGTGCGCTCAGATTTAATTTCTGTTCACCAATAAAAATGATATAAAATCTCACTCGTACGTTTACTGGACATACCTGAACAAAACATCAGAAATTGATTTTGGGCACACTAGTCTTCAGAATCAGGTGCCGTTAGAAACTTCGGACTAGTAGAATTCCCAAGATATTAGGAAAAGACATTCGATGATATTTATGGGTCTTGAAATTCCCCCCACCTCAGGACTTTACATCCCCATAAGCTATAAATCACAGTAAGGATACAAAAGATGGAACTGATCACACATATGAGCCTCCCGCTCCCATTTTCTCTCATGGAGGTTCATGTGCTGCCAGCGAATGCGCACCAGAGGAATCGACCGTCCCCATAGGACCTACTCCTGTTGATCCTCGATCTCTACTAGAACCTCAATGAATGTCTCCCCATCATCGATTTCCAGATCTCCATGTTCGATGATGTGGGATGGGTCATGCATGTATCTCCTCAGCTGAGATACATGGAAGACATTGTGCACCCGATGCAGCTGAGGATGAAGATCTAAGTTGTAAGCCACCTCGCCTACTCTGCTGAGGACCTGGAAATGTCCGACTAATCGCGGAGATATCTTCTCTCATCGAAGAAATCTACATAGACCTCATCATGGTGAGCCCTATATAAAGTTGTGGTCGCTATCCTCCAACTCCAGTGGTATCCGTCTTCTATCAACATATGAATACTGCCTGCTCTGTGTAGTCTTCAACCACTCCTGGATGATCTGAACCTTTTCCATCATAGCCTGAACCATCTCTAGTCCCATAAGTTATGACTCCCCTGGGCCATTCCAGCACATAGGAGATCTACAAGGTTGGCCGTAAATTGCCTCATAAGGTGACATCCCGATGGTGGAGTGGTAGATGTTGATATACGCAAACTCTACCAAAGGTATGTGATCCTCTCAGCAGCGACCAAAGTCGAGGATGCATGCTCAGAGAATGTCCCTGAGAGTATGAATAGTCCTCTCAGTCTGACCATTTGTCTGTGGATGAAAGGCGGTGCTCAAGAGAAGCTGCGTCCCGAAACCCTCTTGCAACCCCTTCCATTACTGGGAAGTGAAACATGCATCTCAATCGGAGACGATCATTTATGGAAAACCATTAAGTCATAAAATCTCATATACATATAGGAGTCCCAAGATCTCTACTGATCCCTGCTCTCTGATCGGTAGGAAGTGGGCCAACTTGGTGAGTCGGTCTATGATCACCCAGATAGAGTCGTGTCCCCTATATGTACATGGAATTCCCATCACGAAATCCATGGATATCACGTCCCACTTCCACTATGGGACCTCTAAGGGATAATCTAATCATGCTTGAACCTGGTGCTCTGCCTTAACTTACTAACATGTGAGGCATCGTGAGAGAAACCCCACTACTGAATTTTTCATACCTGGCCACAAGTGCTATTATTAGAGGTCCTAATACATCTTCACCACACCTTTATGCACCGCTAAAGGAGATGTGTGAAACTACCTCAACACATTCACCTGATGTGAAACTGGTACCATGGTACAAACTCTAAGGAGAATGACATCCTCCCCACCTACAGAAAATCCGTCAGGTGCCAGCCCTAGGGATATCTGAGCATGTCACGTCTCACAGTCAAAGTCCCCACGTTCTGCCTCCCTGACTCGCAGAATAAGTGGATGCGTGACTATGAGAGACTTTAGAAAGGTTGATCCATCACTATCCACAAAGGATATCTGCAACGCGACCAGATTCTTTTTCTCCACTCCTAGAAGCTGAATGCCTGATCTCCTATTGAGATCATCTGCTACAACGTTTCCCTTCCCAGGAGTATAAATTATATCATTGTCATAGTCCTAGAGGAACTCGAGCCATCATCGCTGTCTCAGGTTTAGGTCCTTTTGAGAGAAGATATACCTGAGACTCTGGTGGTCAGAGTAGATTATATAGCGTTCACCCATTAGATAGTGCCACCAAATCATCAAGGCAAAGACCACTACTACTAACTCCAGGTCATTGGTAGTATAGTTCTGCTCGTGATGTCTCAACTACTGAGAACCATATGTGATCACTTCTTTCTCCTGCATCCAGACACACCCGAGTTCTGTCCCTGATGCATCGCAGTAAACTACGTACCCAACACCATCCTCTGGTAGCCTCATGATGGGAAAACTTGTCAACCTCTACCGCAACTCCAGAAAGCTCTGATGGCATCTCTCTGAGTACAAGAAGGTCTTCCCCTTCATCGTCAACGGTTAAAGTGGTGCTGCAATAATGGATAAGTCTAGCACAAATCATTGATAGTACCCATCCAGCCCCAGAAAAATCCGCACCTCCGTCACACTCCTTGGTGGTTCCCACGTAATAATTCCCTCAATATTCGTTGGATTCATGACAACTCCGTCCTACAAAATGACATGTACCAAGAAGTGAACCTATCAAATCCAATTCTGGTACTTCTAGATCCTACCATAAATTTGGTGCTCTTGGAGTGTGTCCAGTACTACCGGCAAATGGTATGCATGCTTCTCCTCAGTAGTCAAGTAGATCTGTATGACATTGACGAAGACAACAACAATGCGATCGAGGTAAGGCTGGATGATACTGTTCATGAGACTCATGACCACTTCTGGAGTGTGTTTTATGCCGAAGGGAATAACCAAGAACTCATAGTGGCCATACCGACAACTGAAGGTCGTCTTGTACACATCTTCATCTCGAACTCTGAGATGGTGATAGTCTGACCTAAGGTCTATCTTCGAGAACCATCACGATCTCTTAAGCCGATCGAATTGGACATAAATCCTCGGGAGTGAGTACTTTTTCTTCACAGTTACATGGTTCAGGTGATGATAGTCAACACACAATCACAATTTCCCATTTGCATTCTTGTCGAACACAATTTGGGATGCTGAGGGTGAAACACTAGGTCGGATAAATCTCTTCCCCTGTAAGTACTCCAGCTGTACCTAATGCTCACGATGCTCGGCAGGAGCCACAAGATATGCGGCAGAAGATTTAGGTGTCATCCAAGGGTACAGTTCAATGAGAAATTCCACCCCTCTGTGAGGAGGTAGTCCCGGAACATAGTTTGGGAAAACATCCATGTAATGATCCACCACAACAGGAATACATGGACTCCGCACATCAACCACTCTGAGGATGAGAGTAGACAACTGATCTGTGATTGGTTTCCCCCTCATTTGGGTAAGTCCATCCTACGATGCAATGTCTCCCTTCTCACCGAGGAAGGTGAACCTGGTCCCATCCGTGCAGACACACCACACTTTGCGCCTTATACAGTTGATCTGAGCATGGAATGTGGATAACCAGACCATACCCAAGATGACATTGTAAGGCCTCGACGCCACTACGGGGAGATCCCAAACAAAGAACTCCCCTCAAAGAGTATGCTCACACTACCGACACTAGTGTGTAATTGTCTAGTATGCTCCCGTATAAGTCTCTAGTCGTAAGGATCGAGACAATAGCTCTGTTGGAATCTCCGAGCTCCAAACAAGTGTAGCGACAATAAAAGAATGACTTGAACCTATGTCTATAATTACTGTAGTAAGGGTGGAGTAGACACATATAGTACCTTGAATCATCTCAAGTGAGCCTTGATTGTAGTCCTTGACTACCTGGAGCTAATCCCGCCTCTGTCTGCCATCTCCCTGTTGTCAGGGTGGACATCCTAGTGGTGGTGGTGGTAGGGAATCGAAACGTCGTCCCCCACCTTCAACTCATCCAGCTCCTCTTCCACGTCAACCTGCTCCCGACGGAAAACCATGGTCAAACCTCTGCCACAGCACGGGAGGTCCTTCTTCTATCTACTTCTAAGCTGCATGGCAGGTCGGGCAGTCTCGATCCATGTGACCCTGCCCGCCACATTCATAGCACTGCATGCCCCTCGTATGGCTGCCCTATCTCGTTTTCCCAACACAACTGAACCTATATCCGGGAGTCGCCCACCTGATGGCCTGGTCTGATTAGACCTCTGTGAAATCAGTCTACTATCAGCTGTAGAAGACTCCACAATGTGTCACTCTATGGTGGGTCTCCCAACTGGTGGCTTCTGATCAAGAAAACTCTCCACTATAAGGGCTTGCTCCAGCACCCCTGCCTTTTTCGGGATGCTGAGGGAGAGCATCGATTCCCTGATCTCATGTATGAGTTCCTACTCGAAGGTCCTATCCCTGATGAATTGGTCTCGTACCATATCTGTGGATTAGCACGGGAGGTTAGTGAACCTCACTGAGTAATGAGCTACCGTCATGCTACCCTGCTGTAGATGCAGTAAATCTTGTATCCCCACCACAAGAAGGGTGGCTAGAACAAACTCTAACAAAAAAACTCTCAAAGTCTACCCAAAGTAATGATGCCTCGTCATGCACCTAGAGCATCAGGCTCCACCATCAGCATGTTGCTACATGAAAGAGACACGCGACAAGGATCACCATGAGGTTGGCTAGTGTCCCTACCAATATAAAAACTCTCACATCAGCCGCCAGCCAATCCTCACCTGCATGTTGGTCCATCTTTCCCCTAAACCTGGGCAGCCTCTGGTGCTAGAATTCATTCAATGTACTCAGGCATCATACACTCTCTGGTTTCGGAGCATGTGTTATTGGTGACCTAGTGGGTAATGGTACCGATAGTACCTCCGCTATTATGGGGCCCTACACTGAGCCCTCATCGCTCGGTGGGCTACAATCTCGTACAAAACACGGAACCCCAACCGGCTGCCTTTGTGGGGCCATCTTGAAAATATACTGGAGCTCCACAGTCAAAGCAATATTCTTGGTGAGCTGATACAAACTAATCACGATAAAATATATTCAAAGGGAACACACATGCAATTAGTGTTTTCATGCACTAAGTCAGATATCAGAAGTCAGAGTCCTAGTATATGGATATGTCAGCTGCCGCACCAATACTAGTTTCCCTAAACTGATAACCACACCTAGAAAACGTAACACTATTTCTGTTAAATGAAAAATCATAGTTCTATGTTTTGTGGTAGAACAGAATCCTATGATACCAATTTGTCACGACTTGTCCTCGGGGCCTATTCCATGACTACCACAAGACCGCCTTTCTTTGGATAAGGGCTAGTGACTAGTACCAAATGTGAATCCCTGATAAAAAGGGATGGCATTTCCAATAAACCTGTAACACACATAGTCTGAACAAAATTACTGGGAGAAAAATGTACTAAAATAGAAAATAAAAGTGTGTTGAAAGTAAATGGGACAGAATAAAAACACAAGTGAACAACAAGTACAAGTACAAGTAAAAATGGAAAACAGCTCTTGGATCATCCACCGGGGAATCCTACCTAATGGGTAGGTACATAAGTCAAACAAATGTTCCCTGAAGTAAGTCTCATCTAGACTAGATCAATGTAGACTCCCGTCTATTACCCTCAGCCTTGATCACTACTGACTGTCGTCTGTACAGAACACTACAAGGTGCGGGTGAAGCCCGTGTGGGGGTGAGTTATACAATACATAATAGGGGTCCCTGAGACCCCCGAAGGTCTCCCAGAATCCACAATGGATAAACCAAATCAGAAAGATATAATCACAAAATATCAACCATTCTTACATATGTATATTCCCATACACATACATAAATTACCAGTCATAGTCCGACTCTAACTCTCGAACCCAAGGACAACCCAGTCCAAAAAGTAAGTAAATTCAATCACCTCGATGATAATGATTTCAAGACAACAAATAGCTCAAATAGGTATACAACTAATGAATAATGAAAGAAATAATTAGTTGTATCCTCTAAATCATCTCCTCTTTCGAACCCACGTAGGATCCTGAAACAATATCAGCGTTATCGAACCCACGTAGGATCCTCGTACAAGAAGTCATCGTTGTCAAACCCATGGAGGATCTTGGTATAGAAGTCACCATTTTCGAACCCACGGAGGATCCCGGTACCTAAGTCATCGCTGTCGAACCCATGGAGGATCCTGTCATCTCAGTCGCAGCCAGCCCTAAGGATCCTGCAAACAGGACACTCGATTCCGGTAGGGGCTTCTCTCTGAGCCAAATGTTGATACATTATCTACCATGAAGTCACTAGTTGATGTATCTCGTAGTTCCATCTCATCATAGGGAACCCAATTCTACAGAATTCACATAAATCTGACGCCCAGTCTGTGAGTTATTGACATTTCCGTCGGAGGGGCCTGGTAGGTTTTTAGGTTCAAACCAACCTGACCGTACCCCAACTGGTCCGAACCTCGAGTGGGATTTTCCAAAGGAATCTTCTCGATCCAAGAATTTCATCATCGTAGACGGTTAGCTGATCAGACACCCGTAACCCAAGATGCGGGCTAAAAGGTGTAAATAGCCATAGCGGGACCGGGTCCGGTCCGAATTGGGGTCCGACCCTGTCCGTGGGTGTGGCCCGACCCGAGTGGTCAGCCCCGCCCGAGTAGGTGGCACTAACCAAGGAAGAAGCCCGACCGAAAGGGGTGGCCTGACCCGAAGGTGCGGCCCAGCTCGTAGGTGCGTCCCGACCGATGGGCAGCCCGGCCGTGGCGGCTCGTCCCGCGGGGGCCCGACCGGCCACATGAGGGAGGATGGTGCCCCCTGGTTTGTCAAACAGAACCAGTGCATTGCACCGGTTCAGGAACCATGGGACCCAGGTGGTCCTGCTCAACCGGCTCCACGGCGGCTGGCCGGACCGGCCGGCGCCGCTACTCCCCCGTGTTGCGACGGTGCCGCAGTCCTCTTATACTTTGTGCGGCGTGACGACATCGCGCCACCACCGCCATTTCCTGACCTGGCTGCGGCCTTCGGGTCCACCACATAGTGCGACATCACTGTGATTATTCATCATGAACATCCCTCCTAACCGTGGTTCTTCTCTGGCACGGTGCGAAAGCACCACGCCCTTTCCGCTCTGCCTATGACATCCACCAAAAAAGAACCTACGTTGTGACATCAGGCCGTGTTGGTTCAGCCCGCGCCCTCCACATTAGAAGATAACAATTGGACAACGTCGAACCATAATAAACGCCAAGGAATGAGGATTTAGTTTAATAAAAACAATCCCCTACCCTGCTTTTCAGTGTCGTTTGACGGAGTCATGAGAAGGCGACGTCGATTCGTTGATGTAGGGAAAAGTATGAGGATGAAGCATCGACGAATTTCCTTGAGGGCGTCACTTTCTCTTTTGGCATGTCCGATGATCGAAGACGGTGTTCATCGTTCTTCGGAGAGTAGGATCATTCTTTGTGTTCTTTATCGAGAGAAATGAGTTCTCCAAAATCTCCCAAGTCCTTTCTCAATGTCCCACCAAAATGAAAGTTTCCAACCATCCAAAACAAAATAATATGTTCCTCAATTATTTTATTGTTGGAAAAAATTTCAAAAAGATTTCAAAAATATTAGTTAATTGAGGGATTATTTAATTCTTATGTGTGTTGGAACCGTTACGGGGAAGTTCAAGAGTTTCCCCCATTAATGGGGAGCTCAAGAGGACTAAAGGAGGGTTTAGAGGAGTTAAATGGATCGAGTGGGCCCCAACCTAATAATAACCTGCCAAGGGAGGTTAGGGAGTGGTGGGCCCCACCAAAAACCTACACTTGGTGGTTTTAACCACAAATCTAATAAAAATATGCTACACATATTTTTGTTTAATTTATTTTGAAACACAAAAAAAAATAACTTCCAACCTCTATTAAACGCAACTGCGGTGAAGGTCTCTTTAAGAGAATATTGGAACTTCGAGTTCAGCAGTGCCCTCATATTTCAATTCCGTGCACCGGTTCAAAAGATATAAAATCCCACTTGTACGTTTACTGAACGTACCTAAAAAAAACTTCATAAATTGATTTCAGGCACACTGTGGCTCGGAATCAAGCACCGTCAGGAACTGCAGACTCATAAAATTTCCAATAAAGTAATAAAAAATACACGAAATTTTTGGGTCTTTAAATTTATGAGAATATTTTATCACCGTGGTTATACATTGTTTTTTCCTATATTGTTTTATCCCACATAGACAAATTGTTGTCTAAATTAAGTCTATTTTTAATGGAAATAATCTAGAATCATACTTCTCCCAAGCGTAACAAGATGTTGATCATCTATTAAAAAGGGATAATTACATGTTTTCAAAAGATGTGGATAAGATGAGATTACCAGAACATATCAATTTTTTTCTAATAAATAAGGGGAGTGATATAAGACTACAAGTTGACTTGAGGAGTGTGTTGTGATATGAAACCAAAAATAAGAATGGACAACGTGATGTGAAAATTAAATGAATTTTATTTATTATCAGAGTTTCAATATGTCTTTCCTGATAGAAATGGTTATTCATTGAAATTGTTATAGATGTCTGGCATGAAAAGGATGCCATGAACACAACCTAATAGGGTTTTTGAGCTTTTATCTTGATTAAAAAAAGTTGAGAGAATCAACAAATGGTTTAAATGAATCATGATGTTTACTTAACTAATATTCATGAAAAATACCAAGTGAATATGATATATGGATCATATTTTACCACATTGGATTGAATTTGGAAGGCAATGAGATTGATAGAGAATGACGTGAGGTGTTTCTAAGCTATAATTATCTCATGTGTAAGGGTAAATTAATAAATGAATTTCCAATGAAAGGGTAAATAAAGAATTTAACAACCAATAAAAAGGTATTCTAGTATGTCTTATAATGATAATGGGGATGGTTGTCTGATACATAAAGGTAATCCTGGGATTTCACTGGTTTTGTTAAGGTTAATTGATATTGACAATTCTGAGGTAAAGGTATTCTGCGAAAGGAAATATATACAAAAATATAATTTGTGACCTATGTGATGGCCAAATTGAAATTCTGGGACCTAGATAAAGGTATCTCTATGATTTTGGAAATATTAAAAGATTGTTTTCACCAACCTTATAGGTAAAATCACTTATATAACGGTTATATAAAATATGTGTAAGGGTCATATGGAGGTTCCACTATGTACATAAAGGTATTTTAGGTGGAGAGTTCATATAATGAGGAAATCAATAGATATGTAGGGGTAACAAAAAAATAATTAAGTTTGTGTCTAAGAAATAATATGTTGCATCAAATACATTTGAAGTAGATTAAGGGAATGTAATGGTCAATCTAGAAATATGTTGTCTATGTAAATGTAACATCTGACCAAAGTGTCTGTCATTTGATGCAACATATCCATTATCTATTATATACATATATTTTTTGCAAGTAGTAAATTAATTCTATATATATTCATTTAGTAGAGATAGGGTCCTCACATCATACTACAGTTAAAAAACAAGACCATGGTGTCGTGGATTTTTTTGCGGCTGTTTTGGTCGGTCTGTCAAACTAGAAGACCAGTAGTATGAAGTGTAGAGAGTATTATACCATGGAAATGATGTTGCTGTCTATAATGGAAGGAGAATTTCATATAAGAAATAATACATAAACTAAACTGTATTCCATTTTCGATACAACATTTAAAATGATGAAAATTTCAATAAGTGAGATGTACATGATATGATATTATGTGATTTCTACATGATTCATAAACACATGGAAAAGGAATTCATTTGAATTTAAATATATGAGATTAGTGGTGATGATAATATAATATTTATTTAAATAAAATGTGAATATAATCAATTGAGTCTTAGGTTGATTTCAAAATAAGAATAACCATGATATTTCATGACCAATGAAGAAGTAGGAGGTCATACTGAGATTTATGGAATATTAAATATAAAATATTAATTGAAAATAAATTAATGAATAATAAAAATGTATTTTTTTGAATATGAATATCATCCCATAGAAGAATATTGTTGTTTATATGTTGATATTGTTTAATGAATTAACAATATTAAAAATACACTAGACCAATAATGAATAAGAATATGATACTCTATAGCGTTGAGGGGAAAATAATATAAGACTACAACAATGACCCATTCAAGGAGGAGTATATCTTTTTTCCAAATAATTACATGATGTAATGAGAAACATCTAGATCACTCATAATTCAATGACACTTAAATATAAAAAATTTCAAGTAGCAGTTTTATTTCATGAATAGCCATGTAAGAGAGCACAAAATCATATAATCTCATAAAGGAATATTATTGTAAAGTAGTGCATAAGATACCATGTGTCAAAAAAGATCATTTTACACTGGATTAATGTTTGAGATATTTCAATATAGTGTGTATAAAAATTCAATGGGTTTGGTAGTTGGAGAGTATAAAAAATTATGTTAGAATACTCTGTGATAGTAGTGGATAGCCATAAATGACTATAGTATTGACTACTATGATGTATAATTGCTTATTTATAAAGTATTGTGATTGGGGAATGTAATTATTTACTATCCTATGTGACTTAAGATCCACTATAAATGAAAATTAATTTATTTTTGGAGAATATCAATGTTAGGTTCAATAACCATCTATGGAAAAGTGTGATATTTTATTCTAAAACCTATAATTCCATATGTGTGTTGTGTACATAATACATGTTGAATATGAGGTGCATTTGAGTGAATAAATAATAAGAGCAATGAGTGGTCGAATAGTAAAAAAGGTTGAATTTAATTGAATACAATTCATAAAATGCATTAAAACTTATCCCCTCATTCCTGTATTATATTACTCATCCTTCTAATCTATAATATATTTTATTACACTATTATTTCAAACTGAAGTGTGTGTGGGGGGGGTCTAAATGATAGTTTCCACTATTTCACCAAATATTTATTTCTTCCTTAAAACTATTCAAGTTGAATCTTCCCTTTCAATAGTCATATACTATATGATTTATGATATGGGTTTTCCCTAATGTCCCAATGGCCTTTTATTTTTATTCATCTGTGACAGTACCTCTTTTAAGTGTTGAATTGGAACCCTTACATGACTTGTATGCTTCATGACATTACATGACCTGTAGTTATGAGTAATTAATATTGACTATAAAAAATATGGAACTACCACTCCTCAGTGACTACATCATGATATCATCTATACACCCATGAATTGTCATATAACTAGGCTTCCAATTCATCCACATGATGGTGCCAATAGAAATTTCCATACACTCTCATTCTTTAAAATCATATTAAATTACTTTGGAAAATGTCCCTACTTAGGATCCTCATCTAGAGCATGCTCCATGTAGTTTTTTTCTTGCCCATTTAAGCACATTCTTTTGTTTATTGATGTTCATGAAGTGGTCTGAAGGCCTTAAGGTGGCTTGAATGCCTTGAAGTGGCTCAAAAGTATTACTGGCCTAAAGTAGTAGGGTGTCCCAAAGGCCTTGAGGGGATCAAGGACAGAACCGATGGCCCAAAATCCAAAACAGATGAATTGTTCTAGATACTGAATTAATCATTATTACCGACTAAATTTCCTTATATAGTAATGCTATAATACCCGGGAATATTTATATGACTGTATTTTATCTCGGGACTCTTTGATGCATTTACCAAGTCTTGAAAAACTGTGTTGAGGCTCTTGTACATTTATGAGATGGGTTATCATTGAGGTTAAAATTATAAAATGATATTAAATGTTCATGTGTAGACTCTCGAAGAATGGATTCCTCTTCATTCAATTATTCTAAGAGGATTATTTGGAAACCATGTTTACGGTTCTACTATACACTTATTTAGTGTGTTTTTAAATCTACATAGGAAGATTATGTTACATTCATAGTAAAATTAATACATCAATAGTCACATTTGAATAGTTATTATGGTAGTTTTGTAGGTTCCCATTGTGGATAAATATATTAAATAAATCCATTTAGAATTTCGATATAATTAAACTAATTGTATCTGGATGAATTTCTATAATCATTTTCTAACTTCATTGATTAATAATATCTAATTTTTTTATTTTCCCTGTTTCACCCAAATTATCCGCCCCCTATTCCACTGATTTCATATAAATAAAAAAATAAAAATGAAACAAAATGATATTCATAGCCCATAGTGAGATTTTTGGCCTCCGTCAGACATGACCCTATGATCATCCATTTTTCATAATTTTAGGATATTATAAATTATATTGTTTCAAGGAACCCTTATAATGTTATTTCACAATTAATCATCCTCCCATTTACACATATAAAATTGATACAATGTACCCACTATCCTTGGATTCCGAGTATTTTCTTACTGAAAAGTAAGGAACCACGATATAACATTACCTCTATATCATGCTTCTTATCCTGTCACAAATAACTACCAGTAACACTGTGGTCTATATTACTCAAACAAAGATAAATATCATATCATAATCCTTCATAATAATTCAAAACCTATTCCCTGATGTTTATAGGAACTACCATACTACAATGTATATATATATATATTACATTGAATCTTTATTCATACTGAGCCAAAAAAAACAACACTATAAAAGTGATCTCGCACAAATATATAGTCATGGGCATCCCATTAAGCCTCCCTCACTATGTCAATCATATTAGGTATTATACTGAGTGTCAAAAAAATTATGAAACCCTAGTCCATGAAAACATATATACAAGTCCCTAAAAAATTAAATCATATTTCACTCCATATTCACATATTAAAGAACCAATTCCTACAATTTTAGGCTAATAGAAACAATAAATACATTACCCTTACCCAAAATCAACACCAACAAAAAATTAAAAGAGTTTAAGTACTAGATCCACCAACTCTAATAAAATTATAGTTTATTGAATAATAAAATATATCAAAAAAAATTATGATCTATGTAATATAAAATTATCTCATTTGAAAGATAGTGTCTCATAGATATTTTACCATTTAAAATTAATATCAAATTTAACACCCAAACATGGGTGGCCTTAATAGTATACTAGAGTGAGACTCTACCTGAATTTAATTGTTCCTCCCAATGTTAAATAGGATTTTGAATAGTGGGGAGGGACTAACATAGTTATAGGAATACTATTCTGTGTGGAAAAGGTATAATAAATTCAATATGATGTGTCAAAAAATAAAAGTGTATAAAAAACAGAAACTTTGTAAGTTAATAAAAAATGGAACACCATCCAGAACTTCTCACATAATGTCTTATAGAATCCTCAACCTCCATGACATTCTAGGCCCTTTTCTTCTGTCCATCTCCACACATTTACATTCTATTGCGATAAAATAGGAATATCTAAATATTTATTTTGAAAATTGTGTTTTGTGTGTGGGTAGTGTTGACATCAATGACCCAATATGTATCTCCAGTGCATCAACAATATTTACTGTTGTTGTGATCATGGATATGTGATTAAAATATATATTAATATTTGATGACATGTTTGTACAACACACCCACCTAATGAAATAACACAAAATTAAAATACCATTATTTAAGTCAGGTTGTTGTGTAACAATGTCACTATAAAACCTAACAGTACTATATTTTGAAACATTTTTAGAGTGAGTTATCATCTTATATCATAACACATACATTAGATACTTTTGCACATTGGAAGATACTATGCCACATACTACAACGCAACCCATACCTATAGATGATGGGTACGGTGTCAACTAATGATTTCTAGCCCACACCTAATGACTCAGGGTGGGGAATGATCCAATACATCAACCACAACCTGAATTTATTGTTCATTCTAATACATCTAAATCCTTTACCCATCACTTATCACTCAAGGGAGGTCCATCATTATTTCCACATAAAAAAACCCCATACCATAGTATAGTGAACTTCCATTATAAAATACTTATTCGGAAAGGTCCTCAATTCATGAACACTAACCCATACCCATATAATCTAGTGAGGTCCCCTATTGATACCAAAGTGAATAGTGAACACACTAACACCCACCAAATACTAGTTGGGAATTGTACATTACCCAATACACATGTTAGGGTATGATCATCACACCATCTTATCCTCATATCCTCATTGGATTTTATTGATCCCATAAATCCATCCCTACACCCTATTAGATGTCATCACCAATCTTAATAAGGAAAAAACAAATCAGGAACAAAAACTATAAAAAACTCACTAGCTCATCACTTGGTCATTAGTCCCTCAAGACTGAGTCCCAAGTCTCAAACACTTTCAAGAACCACCTCAAAACATAATGGGATTCAACTTTTCTCTTTGAAAAACGCTTCACATTGATACCACAATAAGGTTCTCAAAGGACTACCCAAAAATGAAAATATATCACCACACACAATCCCAGGGAATTCAAAAATGGGGAGAATGAAAAGCACAATTTTTTATGAAAAATTATGGGATTATCCTCATGAGGTAAAACAGACCAAAAGAAACTCACAATGGACTCCCTAGAATTCCTTTTGAAACCAAGCCAATATACACTTTCTAATACACATTTAAAAAAGGAACCATTTTCCATTAGAAACCAAATGCACACTACCTAAGTAAACTATTATGAGGTCCACCATCACTCATTCGACCTGGGATTCACCATAAAAAATTTAGTAATCTACACATCCATTTGACTATTAGGATAATGGGGGATCATATAAAACTTAGAGAAAAAATACAATTCATGAAACATGAAGTAAATATACCAATAAAGAAACATAGACAAAAATGATGCAAATAAAAAATGACTCATATAATGTCATTATGACCCATATTTGTAGGTTGAATAAATATTTTCGATCCCATACCAACATCAATTGACTCCATGAGCCCCTATCTCAAAATCCAACATCATCAACATAATAATTTATTTAATAAATTTAAACCAAAAAATCAAATGTGGTTTAATAGGCGAAAAACTCACAAGGATGTCTATTTTTTCATGAATTTTGTGTAACATTGTTCATTACGCTCATGAAAAACACCAATCCTATGATAATAATATAACGAAATTAAAATACTAAATTTATATCAAATTAAATAAAAATCCATTTGGAACCCTAAATAAATATATGAAATGACATTCCTCTTAGTAAATGGTTAATTTTGTCTTGTTTATTTCCTCTAAAAACACCCTCTGAGAGCTTCATTGAAAGGAACCATGAAGGATAATGATATTTCAATTACATGGTCAAATAATTAATCTTAAATATCTACATAGTGAACCAAAATAAAAATATTGGAAATGATGTGGAAAATAGTTAATGTTGGCGATATCTTAAATTACAACAGTGTAAGAATCCACCAATATCCCATGAAATGTGAAGGTGAATGAAAAAGTGGTGGGGTTGACACTACAAAAAATAAGGACATATTAGTGATAAAATCGGCCTTTTATAGCCCAAGAACACACTAACATTCAATGCTTGATTAAAATCCTTAGGCATTTATCAATTCTAGAAAATTTTGGATATAGACAACCTTTATTTGCTCTTTTTATGTGCTGATGAAGGAAAAATTTAGGAAAACTTATTTAACTATTGATAAACGACACCATTTATCAGTTGTATCCAAAGAACTAATAAAATGATCATTTATTAGCATTATTGAAAATGATAATTAACAGTTTATTTATTAGTGATTTTCATAAAGATGGTAAAATTCCCTTTATCAGTTCTTTATCTCTAGCTGATAAAGGGACCCTTCATTAGTGCTAGAAGATGAATTGATATAGTGGTATAATTCTACCCTATTATGTTATTATTAAAGCATACATTATAAAAAACATAGAAATAGAGGAGAAATATAGAAGTTAATTGAAATAAAACATAAAACACAAATTCAAAAACACAATATTATAAAATTTTCAAAAATTGTTTCATACAATTACATGAGTATGTAAAATTTATCACAAAAAATCCGAAAAATGAATGATCCTTTTTCTTGGTCCCCTAACCCCAATCATGCATTTTATTTTTAAAGAAACCACCGCATATACACCAATTGAATGCACCTATATAAGATAATATTATTATTTAATTAATATTAAAATAAAAAAAAATAAACATAAAATATCATTTTTAAACTAATAAATAATCATTGTGTAATATTAGGATCACTCTATATCAGATTGAGTTTTAGTATATTCATATATATCACATATTTTTTTTCTTCTGAAAATCATTATCTCTTTAATTGGATCTCAACTATGATGATAAAAACACAATATAGATGGCAACCAATTCAAGGGGACTTTATTTTTTAGAACAAGTCTCTAACTGTCACACCATTTCTAATTTTTCTCCAATAATAATCTCTATAAAATATAACTACATAAATATAACATAAAAATAATAAGGAAATTAAATAATTAATAATCGATAAAATAATGAGAAAACAATATGAGCTCATTTTCTTGGTTTTGGAAATGTGATGAATGTTTTAAACTAAATATTCTCTAATTTATTGTAAACACGTACATTAAGACATATCGACATCATTGTTTGTTGGATTCATGTACTGTCGATTTCTATGTGTCACAAATGAACAATTACCATTATTTTAATGATTAAAAATACTCTATGTTTGATTTATCATTTTTGTCCAGTGATGTTCATTTTAAACTAAAATTATTATTTTTTATTGAAAACAGACACATTGATTCATACCAACACATCATGTATTATATGATGCATAGTCAATTTCTACATTCCAAAAATGAATTATGTAAAATTTTCATAAATTGTGAAGAAAATGAGATCATTTTCATGATTATGGTTATTTTTAGTGAGTTTTAAAAATAAATTTTACCTTCCTATTGAAAACACACATTTTCAATTAAATCTTTCAATCACTGTATCTTTTTAATGTTGAGTCAATTCATACACAACATATATAAATTATTGACCATTTTTCTATATATTGAAAATAATTTGAGATCGTGTACTCTATTTTGTCTATTTGAAGTATGTTTTAAACTAAAATGGCACATTTCTATTAAAAACACACATTTTGAGTCATATTGGTCACATCATCTATCAAATCAATGTGTTGTCAATTCCCATGCATCAAAAATGATTTGTGTAACACTGCCATAAATATTGAAAGTAATATGATATCATTTCCTTGGATTTGACTACATGATGTGTTTTAACCTAAAATAGAAATTTTATATTAAAAACATGTATTTTAGTTCATAACATCCCTGTCATGTTTCATATTGGAATTTGGTAAATTAATACACATGAAAAATGAATTATGGATAATAACACTAATGTTTGAGAAAAATATGATAATTTTTTAGTAGTTTTTTTTTATGTGACTTGGGGTTTAGACTAAAATGCCACCTTTATATTTGAAACATATACTTCGAGTCATACCAGGGAACTCATTTTTTGGATTGATGTTTAGTCGATTTGTACTCATCACAAATGAATTATTTTTTTTAATGTTTTAAAACAATCCATGCTCATTATCTCAGTTTTGGATCTGTGATGCGTTTTACACTAAAATGAAGATATTATAATGAAAAAACATACATCCATTCATATTGATCATATCATGTGTTAGATTATAATATGATGAATTCCTGGGAAGGGAAAAAAATTATAGATCTTTTTCTAAATTTTTTAACACAATACAATATTATTTAGTCATTTTTTGAGAGGTGACACATGTTTTTATCTAAAATGACACATTTCTATTGAAAACACAATAATTGATTTGTATCAGTTACATCAGGTATAAAATGATTTGTGTTCTAATAATACACATCACAAATGAATTATAGGAAATTTTATGAATGATTAAAAATAACATCAACTCATTTTCTCAAATTTTTCTATTTGATCTGTATTTTAAAATAAAATGATAAATTTTCATTCAAAACAAACAAATTGACTCAAATCGACCACATCGTGTATCATATTGGTTTGTGGAAAATTATTTTTTGTGAATAATCAATTATGGATCATTCTTATAATGTTTGGAAATAATTTGAGATTATTTTATTTGTTTTTGTGACAGGACATGTCGTTTAAACTAAAATTACACCTTTGTATTGAAAACATTTACTTTGAGTCATATTTATCACAAAATGTATCAGATTGATCTACGGTCTATTTCAACATGTCAAAAATGAATTATGGACCATTTTTATAATTCATGAAAACAATATGAGTTTGACTGGTCATTTTTAGTTATGTGATTCATTTTAAATTAAATTATAGTTTTAACGAACGAGATATGGTATCCTTCAAAACCAGAACTGGAACCAGTGAATGGAAATAACCAACGGGAGTTCACAATCCCCACAGGCTGGCACAAGTTCCCGGGAATCATAAAATTAAAAATTTTAATTATTTACCTGAGTTTATAAAATAAACCCACAAATGAATCTAATAAAATAAATATGGATTTTTCAAAAAAAACATCTATTACTAAATTTCATAAATCAATTACACAATTTAAACATTTCTAAAGACTATTAAAAAGTAAAAAAATTAAAAAGTACATCCCAAGAACCTCCTCATGGAAAGAGGAGCCTCCCTCAAGCCTTATCCACAACACTACATCACGAAGGACCGATAGAAACTTGAACCATTGGCACTAAAAGCATTACCCTAACCTAAGACAAAAATCTAAGTCTACATACAAACAAAGATGTATGTGGGGATTGATCCAAATCCCAGAAGGTTTTGACCACAAAAATAATCCATAGATAATAATTATTAAAATATCATCCTGCATGTTTTATAATCATGAAGTTCTAGTAATAATTTCTAAAAGACGCAACTTTAAATAAAAAATAACATTCAAGTGGGATACATTAAGAGAAATAAACCTCTTTAAATATATTGAAAAGGATACTGTATTTTTTCATCCAAACTTACCGTATGCCGATGGTAAGTATAAGATAAAAAATGAGAACCTGCTATGAGATACAACCCTAGGAACTAGCAAGATGTGGCTATCTAGGACCTTGAATCTCGATAAATGTAGCTACACATATATCTATTATCATTCAAATTAGACACTAGTAGGGATAATACCAATAACATAGTGGTCAACCAAAATCATTATCATCATAGTTTAGTTAGTGTGGTCACCAACAAATATTCTACGTGAAATATGGGCAAAACCCCACCGAATCACTAGCATACATGTACATGTCCACCCACCTAGATATGCGGGTATTCCCTCTTTGTTCACATAAGTTCCAAAATCCCTTAAATAAATTTTTCACATGAAAATACCACATCCAAGTCAAACAAACCCACAAAAAATTCCATTTACAAGTCACATGATCCACTTTTTCATTCAAATTCATTTCGAAAATCATACTCACACAAAAAAATCCCACAAACATGTTTCACCTCTATTACACTTTTCAACAAAACCATTAACCATTTCTATAAAACCATTAAAATATATTAAGCATCACATAACATACCATTGAAATTAACATATACCTTTTAAAAATTGAACTCCTACAAAAACCATTTTGAAATATAGTTGCACATCTTACATAAATTAAAAACCATTTAAAACATTCAAAAACCAATTGCAAGGAGTGTAACCAAGTCATTAACATAAAATCCATCTAAAACCCCTATTTTGTGACAAAATTCATGTCAATATAACATAAACCCATAACTATAATCCCTAAAACCTTTTATCAGCACTATTCCATGAATCATAGAATAACCCCACTTGATACAATATGAAATACATATGAAAAACAATCATTTTTGCACAAAGATTCCACTTAAAAACCAACTTCTTAACAAACGATGACAAATATAATTTTGTCCCTAAATATTACGGAATACAATCATGTTAAAAATATATATAAAGAAAAAAATAACACATGAAATAATTCATACACATGGAATCACCTACCATTTCTTCAAAAAACTCCAAACCGTTGTGTGAAACTTCAACAACACCACTGCCACTCCACAAGGGAGTAAAATTGAGCCATAATACACAAGATTTCACAACAATGACACAAGGTTAAACACTTGGTACGAACCCTAGCTACTGGAAATTAGGAAATTCATGAAAATATTGATGAAACCCTATAAAAATGTATGAAATCCTAACAAAAAGGGAAGAGGATGGAAGAAAACCCACCTAGTTAAGTAATCTTTTAGAAATCAGCACAAATACACAAGTAGTTGAATATTTAAGAAGAAAAAAATAGTTGGGAGGATCTAATATGTTTTATAAGTTCAAATGGGGAGTGAAATGTTTGAGAAATAGTGAAAATTGAAGGATTTATGAAAGAAACATTTTACCTCTTCAAATATGGGCATTTTAAGAAACACTGGGAATGATTTTCTCTAATTATTGGGGTATATGAGATCCAAAGGGGAACAATCATTAATGGTGGTGATATATCATTATTTGGATTTCAATGGGATGTGGAATCACCAAGAAAAAGTAAAAAAGTAATGAGATATTGAAAATATTGAAAAATAATTTAAATAAGGAAATGTGCTTACGAGGAGGCCCAATACCTTAATAAAAAACCCAAATCAATCATTATTATTGATTCCAATGAGTTCCAAATGGATATAGATTTTTTAATATACATGGGGATTCTAATTGGGATGTTTAATGGGAGTTAAATGCTTAATAATGAAGGAGTTATAAAAAAAAATTTAACATGAAATGGGCTCACAGTTTGGCCCGAATCATGAAAACACATCCTTTCATCCAAGACTACATGGGAATCCTCGACAAACAAATAAATAATCGTAATTAAATTAAAAATACCATTAAAATAAGTCATCTATGTAAAAATTACTCCCACCATAAAACATTCCACCCTCAAAATGGAAGAAAATTTCCAAAAGCAAAAAACCAAACCCAACCAAAAGACCAAAATGCACTTCTTTTTCAAGTTTCACCCACTCCCAAAAGTCGAAAACACCTCCAATTGATCAACCAAGGAAGGAATTATCTCACCAACCAAAAGATAAACCAATTCCAAAAACGATCATGCATATTTGAACTCAATCCCATAAAAAAACTCAAACAGAATCCGAAGAAGATTCAAGAAACATACCTGGAACGAACAATGAAAACAAATGAGGTCACTGTAGACTTAATTAAACAAAACCATTAGGATCACTAAAATCCTAATCATTACTAATGGAGGAAGTTAATAGTTAAATATATCCTAATGAGACTATTTTCTATAAGACTGTCACTAGGTACAAGAAAACGTTACTCATATTGGGGGACACAAACAGAATCCCCACCATAATGGGAAACTCAAATTTTTTTCTTGAGATAGAATCCGGACACTAATAGGGGAGGCCTGAATAGAATCCCATCATAAGGGGTACAAATTCATTAGAATTTACCAAAAGAAAATTCTTGAGACTTATAGTGGGTCTCCCCACCATAAGAACCAACCATTTTAACTGACCACCACATGCTATCAATAAATGGCCCCAAAATTTAAGGAGTTGGCATGACTGCACTGTTAGCCATCACGGTTTGGGAGTCCATTAATTAATCATGTGGATAATTCTATTGAAAGTGGAAGCTTTTCACCATTACTAGGGCCAAGGAGGATGGTTGTGTGGAGACCGTGAAGTGGCTAATGTCTCTCATCATATGGTTTCCTAGGTTGTATCATGGTTACTATTAACTATGTGCCACACATTCTCTTCAATCTTTATAGCCTAAATTTCATCCTTTTCTCAGAAAATTCAATGGAAACAAAATGGACTATAATTCACTCAGGCTATAACATTTAATCTGGGTCCTCCGACCTTTACCACTAAACTTTAACAACAAGAATAGGACAACGAAGCTAGAGGTTTAAACTCTTTCGCATCTTTCATAAAGAGGATATGACATTGAACAATGATTTGAAGGACCACATGATTTCCCCTGAAAATGTGACATCATCACTCTAGGACCTATGGATGGATCTCATATGATTGAAGCATATTTAGCCTTATAACCAACCTTTCAAAACCCCTGAATAGAAATTTTTCTTCCAGTGCTATAAACAACTACACCACAATACCAGATTGGTTTACCAAGACATAACACACGCCAATACTCACTTTACCAAAACCTACCATTATTCATAAAGGAGGGATTTGATGATGCAGACATAGCACCTGATGTTTATTTGGATGAAAAGAGGAAGAAGGAAAGGACCAATAGAACAACATTCCTCTAAACATACGATGTTGAGATTTTCCAAAGGGAGACACACTTCCTATAAAATAGAGACTCTTAGATAATTTCACAACCTTCAACATTACAGTAAAACGAGGACACAACATCACAAGGAAACTCTGAACATGAACTTTGAATTTGAATGAAATAGTACATGGAGAGGGAACTTTTTTCAAGTCCCCAATCACATAAAATTCCTGCAAGTGTCCATAACCACCTCTCATGGAAATGTTTCCTACACTAGGGGATTAACATGAACCCGTGCTTCAAAGAGATTATGATGGACCCATAGGCTCCCTTAGACACCATCCACACTAATAACCCAAACTACTTTCACCTTTTAAAAATAATGTAACTTAAGAAACTAAGGTCTCTTTACACTATCCACGAGCACTCTCCCTCAATAAGAGGACCCATAAAATCATTAAATGAAATGTTGTACACTCAATCTCCAATGCCCAAGAAAATGATTTTAATATATCAATCAACTAGGGGACCATCCAAAGGTAAACCAATATGGGATACACTTCAGTCATGCATTAAATCATAATGGGGGCATAACTTATCCAAAAAGGGAACCCACGAACCCATCCATGATAGTACATTGGTCAAAACATGCCAAAAACCAAAACCAAACACATGAGGGGAACCACATTAAAGCCTTCTGAAACTTTTCTTAATACAGAACACTAACCATCCCTTCAACCCAACATACCAAAGAAACACAAGCCCAAAAAACCATTCAAATAAGAGGGGTTCTTTGACTCAAAACATCCCACAAAAACAACATTTCAAAAAACACATAAGACAAACCACCCCGAACAGTTTATCAAGAAATCCTTTTTTCCTTTAAAATAATCTCTTTAGAAATAAATGGTTCGGAGGAAAGCATATCCACCAATGGAACCCCATGGGCCTCACACACGAACGTTCCCATGCCACATCGGGTACCCTCCTCATATCCATCCCAGTAATCATGAATCTATTCCATTAACCATTAATCATCCCATACAACCCCATTCATGTGTTTTCTCATTGAAATACAAAAGGTTAAAATAATAATTATTTCCACTTTTCAGAGCCAAAACATTCAACTGACACGTGATTTTTCTCAAAACCGCTCACCAAAAAATCAAACACAATTTATAGCTTACAAAACTATTCAGAAAGGAAGAATAATTCAAATTAAAACTCACTTTAAATTTATTCACATAAATTTCAAAACATTCTAACCCATTTAAAAACACTTCCTGTTTTATGAAAAAAATCATTCGGTCCACACCCATTCATAGAAAAACTCACATATTCTTATTTAAAAAAAGTATCCAATGTTTAATAAAACATTTAAAATTATCACTAGTTACCAAATCAAAAAAACAATTTTAAAATCCACACAAAAATTCAAATACACTTTAGTCCATTCAAAACACTTTTTCAATAATATAGAAACATACATTTGAAAAATATTTTCAAACCCCACATTGACATAATTTATACTTTCAAAACTGTTTAAATACTCTATTTACTATTTCACAAAAAATTGAAAATTATGTTCCTCTATTTCCCAACTCAAAACATTACATAATTAATATAAAATAATTTCAAAAAAAACATTGTTCTTCTTAAAATTAAGTCATTTTTTCAATAAAACGAAACTTCCAATATTCCAAAACAAATGGACACAAGACAGTGAGAAAAGAAACAAATTTTGATAGGTGACTTGGAAATATAATTTGTGGCCATACAACAATCACTTCTCCATCATATAGTGCATTCTAGGTAAATATCCCCAGTTCCACATGGCCTTCCAGGCCCTACAAGCTCACTAAGATCATTATCCCAGCAATCTTTTCATTTCCCATAATCATAATCAGAACCAATGGACTCTAATAATAACCAACTTCGACTAACGACATAAATACCATCATGAGGTGTTCTGGCCAGGAACCCTAGTCATATTCAGAATGTCAAGCCCCGATAATCCTAACTCCGGACTATCCCAAATCTTTCCCAAATGAGATGACACAAAGAGTGAACCTGACCACTTTGATACCATTTTGTCATGAGCTATATCTCGATAACTTCTAAACTGGCTCCCGAACCCATATATAGAAAGAACCAAAGGTAATTCCAAATCCCCATGGTCTGGTACAAGTTCCATGGAATCATAAAATTAAATTTTGTAACGATTTACCCACCTTTATAAAAATAACAGAACTAATGAATCCATTAAATCAAAAATTGATTTTTCAAACAAAAAAATCTTTTACTAAATTTCAGAATTGAATTACAAAATTTTAAATAATGTTTAAAGAATATTAAAAATGACAAACCCTAAAAATTAAATACCATGAACCTCCTCATAGAAAGAGGCACATCGCTCAAGCCATCTCCAAAACATTGCATCATGAAGGACCGTTAGAAACCTGAAACATTATCACTGAACACCATACCCCATACTGCATCAAAAAACCAAGTCTACCTACACCTAAAGTTGTAAGTAGTGTCTTAGAAAAATCCAATTTGTATTCCACCAAAAAAATATTCCATATTATAATCATTAAAAACAAAAATCTTTCATGTTTTTTAAGTAAGTATTCTAGTTATAATTTCTCAAAGAGTCAACTTTAAATAAAATATAGCTTTTAAGTGGGATACTTGAAAAGAAATCATCCATTTAAAATATAATGAAAAAGGTACTGAATATTTCATTCCAATCATACTATATGCTGATAGTAAGTATAAGATAACCAATGCGCACTAGCAATAGGAAACAACCCTAGGAACTTGCCAGCTGTGGGTCTCATGCACCACAAATCATGGTGAAAGTAATCATACAAATATCAATTCTATTGCACACGAGCCACTAGTAGGTATCATAACCACAACCTTATGTATCTCCAACATAATCATCACTATATTTTAGTTAGGATTTTCATCTTAAAACATGATACGTGAAATATGGTCAATACCCCATGGGATCACTAGCATACTAGTACACATCCACCCCCTAGATACACCGTTTTTCCCTCTTGTGATTAAATAATTTACATGATCCATGAAATATAATTTTCACGTGAAAATACCACTTAAAAGTCACACACACGCACCAAATATCCCATACACATGTCACATTATCCCATTTTTAATTCAAATTCATTTTGGAAATCATACTCACTCAAAAATATCCCACAACATCTTTCACCACTTTTTCACTTTTCAACAAAAACATTAAACAATTTTGTAAAACCGTTCCAAGATAGTACACATCATATAACAGACCAATATAATTATTATAGACAATTTCAAAAATACACTCCTACCAAAATAGTTTGGAAAAATAGTTTCACCTCTTATATAAATCAAGAAACAATTTAAAACCTTAAAAAACAATTACATGAATTGTAACCAAGTATTTCACATAAAATCATTCTAAAAAACCAATTTTGAGTCCAAAAACATGAAAATATAACATAAAATCATAATTTTCAGCCCTGAAAACTTTTAGTAAAACTATTTCAAGAATCATAGAACAACCCCACTTGATACAATATCAAATACATAAGAAAAAAAAGACTGTTTTTGCACAAAATTTTCAATTAAAATACTACACCTTAATAAATGATACCAAATATAATTTTCGCACCACACACAATTGTAGAGAATCATGCTATAAATTTAAAATAAGAAAAAATAACTCATCAAATAATGCTTAAACATGGAATCACTTACCATTTGTGCTACAATATCAAAAAAAAATTTGAAACTCAACTACACCGCCATCGCACCATATGTGTGTGAAATTGTTCCTTATCCACAAGATTTCACAAAAAAGACATAGGGTTAGACCCTAGGTACGAACCCTTGCTTCTGGAAATTTGGGAAATTCAAGAAAACATATGTGATACCCTATGAAAAAGGAAAAACCAATATGAAAATGGGAGCTTGAATGAAGGAAAACCACATACCTAAGGGTTATTGAATAAATCATCCAAAATCAACCAATGGTTGACTCTTGATATAAGAGCAAGGGTTTTTGGAACGGGTCAAAATACTGACTCTTTTTTAATTTTTGACTTGTTTCTGGGAAAACTGGGAAAATCTTGGATATTCTGGAAATTTCATGATTACACGCCATGTACACCAACATACATTCCATGCATGGGGTAGGCATGTACCATCCACATTCTCATCGAGTACATGTTGTGTGAAGACCATGTAATAATTTCCTACTACACGACGTGTAGTGTTTCTTGACACTCCATGTATTCACCTTTTTGCGTACTGGCTATTTTCTAGCCTTGTGTCGACTCGTGTGGTGCATCCAAGCTGGGTGGATTCCTTTGAATAAGTCAGAGTATTTAAACGGAAACTTCACGGCATGTAGTCCATTATACACACCATGTTTTGTTATTTTTATTTTCGGAAATGAAAGGGTGTCGTGTCTAATTTTAGGAAACATCTTTTCTTCCCCAACATTAGAATAAGAAATCTCTGATATACCAAATTATATACCTTGCCTTAGAATCTTCAACTAGAGTCTATTCCTTAATATATTAGTGCATTTGGGATTGCATCAGTAAGGCTAGATTTGATAACCCTATTCTATTCGTGATTCTTTTCCTCACACACTACAAATTACATCTGAGAAGATTAGCTGGGATTTCATGGAAATGTAGATCTATGAATATCGTCTTCGAATTGGAGCTTGATATCGGGTGTGCCTTCATCTACTAGTCAAAGGTAGGTGTTACACACCTTCTTTCTTGTTTTCATGAACTTTTGGGTGACGCGCCCTTTTATGGAATATTTAGTTATTTTGAACGTGACCCTATTTTATCTCTTATTGAATATTAAAGTGCCTATTAGACATGTGGGATGCCTTTGGGTATGCCCTTTTAAATGTTTTTCATGAGCAGGGTCGGGCGAGGGGTTGTTTCTCAATTGGTGAATTTAGGCCATGTATTCCAAATTGCATTGAAGTGAATCATTCTAATTAAACTTCTACATTCCAACTATTAAGTGATGATATGAATTGTTATAGGCTTCCATGACCTTGTACTGGTATGGGACATCTCATATCTAGTGAAATTCAACTGTTTATTTTGTTTTTTCTATTTTATGTATTTATTTTGATTATAGATATGTGATGTGTGATATTTTATATGATGGAACCTTAAGGTTATTTTTGGCATGGCCCGAGTATTGTTGAGTGATGTTGATCACAGGTTGGCCTTGTACTAGGTTACCTTGGGTGGTTATGACCACGACATTGGGCATCATTGATGTCAGTTTCAGGATGTGTGAATATCAGGTTGGACATGGCCTAGGTTAAATTGGTGGAAAGGCCATCGCACATGAGTGACGTGGTCACAGGGGCACGATGTGTAATAGAGACAATATTATGAGGTCTATTGAAAACTTATGTGGGAAGAGAAACCCATTATTTGTAGTTTAGGTACTATTGGATTGGGGTTTCTTGTCCTAGGAAGTCACATGGATGGTGATGGGACTTCAGAGGATAGCATTGAGGCTATTCGGTTTGGGGAAGAGGCTCTCCATGCTTTGAGGGCATACATAGTTGTTCCTTCAGTTACTGATTTAAGGGAATACATTGTTTTTCCTCCTGTTACATTATTGAGGGAAGATATCAATGTCCCTATGATTATTTATTTTAGGGAAATCATCATTTTTATTGTGATTTATACTTCATGGGTGTGCCTTCGGAATGACGGTATTTGAGACACGTAGTGTCAGGGGGCACATGTTGTCGGGTTACATGACATGGATTCTTGCGTTGGTTGAAGCATGTGATAGTCCATAGTGGCTATTGAGACCCTATGGAGATTGTGTTTATTTTTTAATTGTTCCATTTGTTGTTTTCCTTACTAACGCATGCATGCTTAAGAACTTATATTATGTATGCACCATGGGGTGGTATCCTTCTAAGATTCACCTCATACCCTGCACAGGCCCTTCGGGACACGTGTAGACTTTATGGATTTATGTGCACGAAAGAGACTAGCTTCAGTAGCTAGACTGTTTTAACTTTTGCGCAGATATGGTAGGGACCATGAGGTCTTGCACAACTGGAGTTTACCTAGATTTTATTTCTTTCCTATACCTGCATGCTAACCTGGTTTATTGTAGATATTGTTGGTTATCCGTTGGACCCTATATATATTTACTTTCTAATGATGCATGATTTTCCTATTATAGTAGTTGTTACAAATGGTTCATCTTGTTGTTGGTTTTACATTAACCTGTTCTTGTTTATACTTTTTTCTTCTACTATTTATTGCCATGGATTGTGCTTCTGCTGTGCAGGTCTGGTTTGACACAGAAGAGTCTTCTAATTTTATATTATGCTAGGACTAGCACGCTTTTTATCCTCTGAGAGGCTATTTCCTCCCCACTATAATTATGAAACCCTCACTGCAAGTTGGCAGCCTTTGGCATTCGGGGAGCTACGCCTATGGTAATAAAACCCTACCCGTTTATCACTATTCAGTTGGATTGTTGAGTCTTGTACATTACAAAGTGGTATCATAGGAGTTGTTGATAGGTATTTAGTTGATTTTGTTTTTCTTTCTACTAATGAGATTGAGGCTTCTCCTTTTATTTTTTCTTCTTTTACTATTTATGAATTGGTAGACTAAATATATGTTGTTACAGGAACTGGGTTTCTTGCTTGTTTTTCGGTACCTTCATCCTTATGTACCAGGGATGGACCAAGTTTCCTTGGGTGAGAAATGTTGTTTTTATTTTTCTCAGATTACAGTTTTTATGATTTCCACCTTCGTGGATCACTTTGTGTGTGATGTTATTGATTATGATATATAACCCTTGACCTGGTGCGGTAATGGAGAATTGGACCTTGGCCTGGTATGGAAAGCAGAGTTTGCTTGGTTTTTGAAAGGTACATTTTAGGGTATCTCACCTTCATAACTACACGTATTCTTTGTGAAGTGATAATACCATGAGAATAATATTAATTTCTATGCATGGTATCCTATGAAATGATAATATGTAATATTTTTGATAGAATTGTTGGCTTATTTCAATGAACAGTTACATTCGTATTATATATATTCTGAATTTCTTTTGGCATGAGAATTTTGGGCCTGAATATTGTATGTGAAGGTAGGTAATATTGTTGAAGTGATTTTGATTACCAGGATTTTGAATAATGGTCGTCGGTTTGAGGCAGTTTGACTACCAGGATTGGGTGACTCAGTCATTGGTTTGAGGCAATGTTGGTTGCCATGATAGGCATGACCCGAGGCACTTTCAATACATAGCTCTGTTAAGGGGAGGGTTAGAAGGCCATGTAGTCGAGATTCCATGGGCATGGGTTGCAGTGGGGGGAGTAAGTGTAGTAGTTATGCACTTCCTTTTAATTCTTTTCTTATCTGTGGGAATATATTATGTATATATATATATATGAGTTTGTCTGACCATTTATGGTATTCAATGAGTTCATATTAAATTACTAAGATGGAGCGTCAGACAAGAGATGATATAGTCCATCAAGAGCTAGATCAGGTTCAGGATCCCGTGAAGGCAGAGCAGGAGCCGTAGGTATAGACCGAGGGATAGGATTAGGCTTAGGATCTAGTGTAGGCAGGGTTTCATCCGGTTTTGGTAGTGTTTGGATTGTGGTTTGATGAGAAGCTCTAGACTATTCTAGTATGTGACTTGTAGGGGATCAACAGAGGTGCGTAGGGTATAGATCCATCTATGGAATATTTGATGCGGGTGTTCCAATCGTAGTACCCGCCAAATTTTTAGGATGAGGGTGGTCCACAGGTGGCTGAGAACTTGATAGAGAGCATGCAGATGATCTTCGAGCAGCTGGAGACACCTCCAAGGAAGAAGGTCAAGCTGCCGACATACATGCTGTGAGGACCGGTAATGAATTAGTGGGATGTGCAAGTTCAGGCTCCCAGACATGAAGGACCGTAATGGAATGACATTGAAGACATGTTCATCAAGAAATTTTACCAAGAGAAACTAAGGGAAGAGAGAAATCAGGAGATATTATGCCTTCAGCACTGAGACATTTGAGTCATGTACAATGCACCTATATTAAATGAGTTATCTCTATTTTCAAGTGGTATGGTAAGTAGTAACTCAACAAGGGTGAGGCATTTTGAGGATGTCTTGTAAAACACAATTTGGATCCAGGAAAATATTTTCATGATGGGTAAATTCATAGAGGCAGTGAATCAGGCACTCATAGTAGAGGTAAATGAGAAAGGGATGTCTCACTTAGGCTGCACGACACCTTCATGTGACTATTTATATAGTAGGATGTGAGGATGAGATGAGTTTCATTAGGTTAGTCAGACTAATAACTCTGCTAGACCACCTCATAAGAGTTCATCAGTGTTTTTCATTCAGTGTGGAAAACCAGGGCATGTCCGGACTCAGTGCAATAGGCCTCCAATAGAGTGATGAGCATGTTGAATGCTGGGGAATCTTGAGAGGTTCTGAAGGCAGCCTTCTCAGACAGCCAACAGGAAGGGACTAGGATAGGCTGTGCCATCTAAAGATTGATTAGGATCGATACCAGGTGACGGAAACTGAGGTCCAACTAAACGCGAAGAACGTGAAAGAGATAGTGGGACCCAGGTGAGGGGTCAATGGCTCGTGAATGGAGCAGCAATGTAGGGAGGTCAGGAATGAGGATTTCCGAACTTTGTCAAAGTACAAGTTGTAGAGCTACCAAAGGGTGAGTAGGCTGGGGACCCAGAAAAGTTTATAGGTACACCGCAGGTGTGGTCGTGATTTCCATGTTTTTGTTTTGGCATGACCAGTTAAGGCATGTTTGTTTTATATTCACATGATGCATGGGATAAATGTGAACTGACTAGATGTTGGTCAGTGGGATTTTCACCATATCGAGAGCATGTTATATTTATATATATGTATGAGATTCCAGCATTACGGGCATCGAGGATGTGGGTTTTGTGAGGTGTTGTGGGCATCGGGGCATAAAGGATGTGGATTACATAAGTTGTCATGGGAATTGGGGAATCGAGGATGCGGTTTATGTGAGGATCTAGTAACCAGATTCATTTTGACCATCCATGGAATTCAGGACCATATAGTGGCACACACCGATGCTTCGATGGATACATTTTGGGTGTCGGAATTGACACGAGAGGAATAATGAAGTTCATGGGTGATGATGCATCTTGAGAGAACAATGAGTCCAAAAAACAGGTTAGATAACCTTTTCATTGTTGAGTTTTGTAGGGTTGAGACTGAGTTAAAAATTCCTAAGGTGGGGAGACCCATAAAGAATTTAGCCAGAACATTTGAGACCAGGGTAGTACGGGTTACATTTATCAGGGTGGTATGTTGGATTCCATGTTAGGGGTTTCTTTGATGGCATGAGGACGAGATATGTTAAGGTGGGGAGATAGTAAGAACCTGGGTTTCGGGAACAGGTCAAAATACTGACACTGTTTGATTTTTGGACTTGTTTCTGGGAAAAAAGGAAAAATATGGGATGTTTTGAAATTTCTAGATTACATGCCATGTAATCCAAAGTACACACCATGTATGTGTTAGGCATGTTTTGGTCGCATGCTCGCCGAGTACATGTCGTGTGAAGAACATGTAATAATTTCCCACTATAGGGTGTGTAGTGTTCCTTGACCCACGGTGTATTCTTCTTTCTGTGTACCGACTGAGTTCAGGCTATGTGTCGAATAGTGTAGCGCGCCCAAGCTGTGTGGATACCTCCTCTTAAGTTGATGTATGTACAAGGAAGCTACACGGTATGTAGTCATTTATACACGCTTTGTATTTTTCTTTTTATTCTCTAAAAATTAATTGAGTCACATCTAATTTTGGGAAACACCATCTTCTTCCCAAACATTAGAATATGTCCATTCCGATAATCCCAAATTACATAAATTTTTCTAAAATCTTCATCTGGAATCTATCCTTCAATCCATCGGTGGGTGTGGGTTCGCATCATCAAGGATAAACCCATGAACCCTATTTCATTCTTGATTCATTGCCTCACACTCCACAAATTCCATGCCAACACAGTTGATAGAATTTTACAGAAATGTAGATCTATGAAGATCAGCTTTTAATTGGAGTTCTATATTGGGCGTTCCTATGTCTATGAGTTTCAAGTAGGTGGATCATACCTTCTTTCATGTTTTCATGGACTTTGGGTGACACGACCTTTGGTGTGTATTTGGGTATTTTGAGCAAAACCCGGTCTTATCTACTATTGAATATTAAATTGTCGATTAGACCTACGAGATTCCAGTGGGTATGCCTTTTTACCTGGTTTTCTTGAGTAGGGCAGGGAGAGGTGTCATTACTCAATTGGGACATTTTGGACGGGTATTCCAAATTGCATTTAATGATTTTTTTTATTATTAAGTTCCAATTATTATGTGATGATATGAATTGTTAGAGGATTCTAAGACCTTGGTGCTGGTATGGGACACCCCATATCTAGTGAAATTAAAATGTTTATTTTTTGTCTATTTATGTATTTCATTTGATTATAGATATGTGATGTGTTATATTGTATATGCGTGAACATTTGAGTTGTGTTGGGAATGGATTTGGTATTATTGAGTGATATTGATCACTGGTTGGGCTTGGGCCAAGTTACCTTGGGTGGTTTTGACCATGAGATTGGGAGTCGTGGATGTCAGCTTGAGGAACTGCGACTGTCAGGTTGGGCATGGCCCCTGATACTTTGGTGGAGATGCCATCAGAGATGATTGACATATTCTCAGGGGCATGAGGGGTAATAGATGTTCTGTCTTTGGAACTTATTTTGGTGATTAATACCTACCTGAAACATTGAATAGAGTGCACATAGAGAGACTATGGGATGAGATGGTTTTGACCACTCATGTGGGTAGAGGCCCCTATTTGTTGTTGTTTGGGTACTATTAGTTTGGTGATTCTTGTCGTATGAAAAAACATTAAAGGTGAGAGACTTCAAGGGATAGCGTTGAATCTATCGCGTTGGGGCCATAGGCTCACCCTAGTTTGAGGGAAGACATCGTTGTCCCTCAATTTAATTTATTTGAGGGTAGACATCACTATCACTAAGGTTACATTATAGGGGGAAGACATCATTGTACCTCGGGTTATTTCTTTTTGGGCAAGAATCTTTTTTACTATAAGTTACTACTTCTTGGGTTTTTCTTCGAGATGTCGGTAATTGAGTCATGTTGTGTCAGGTAGAACATGGTTCCAAGTTACATGTTAGGGATTACTATATTGGGGAATGAAGGTGAACTCCATGGTGTCTTCTGACAACCAGGAGTGTTTGTATTTATTTATTCATCATACTGTTTAATATTTTCCTTATAAACATATTACTTCTTAATAACATATATTATTTATGAACCGTTGGGTGTTATCCTACTAAGAATCGTCTCAGACCCAACATAGGCCCTTCAGGATGTGTGTATACTTTGTGGATTTACATGCAGGAAAGAGACCAAATTCAATAGATGGACTAGATTAGCTATCACATGGAGATGTTAGGGACCATGAGGTCATTACTAGCTAGAGTTTATCGTGTTTTTAATTCCTCCATGTACTATCATGATCACCTTCTTTATTATAGATAATATTAATTAGCCATTGACGCTGTTTATATGTTTAATTGATATTGATGCATGAATTTCATGTTCTAGTAGTTTTTACAAGTGGTTTAGCAGGTTGTTGTTTTTATATTTCGTAGCCGTTGTTTATACTTATTGCTTTCGCTATTTGTTGGTATTGATTTTTCATCCTCTATGCAGGTCAGGTTTGATTCTGAAATGTCTTCTAATTTTATATTATTCTTGTAACAACTCCATTTTTGTACTCCGAAATTGTATAGCCTACCCACTATACCTAACAGACCCTCGTGGCTAGTCGGAAGCCTTTGGAATTCATGGAGCTGCACCTAAGGTACTAACACACGACCCATTTAGCACTATTTGGGTGGCTATTCAGGTTTTTTATGTTACACTTGAAGTATCCAAAACTAGTATTGAGTCTCTAATATGTCTTATTAGGTCATGTTCAGACAGAAATGGGGGAAAAGAGTATAGATTGAAGGAGTTATGAAACAAACATTTTACATCTTCAAATCTGGGTGATTTGAGAATGAATGAGAAATACTTCCATAATTGGTGGGGGGAAATGAGCTCTAAAGAGTAAAACTCGATAATGGAGGTGAGCTTTAGTTTTTTCGTTGAGTGGGAGGTGGAATCATTGAAAAAAAATTGATTGAGATATTGAAACATTAAAAAATAATTTAAAGTAGGAAATGTTTTTATAGGTAGGACCAAAACCTAATTAAAAAACCTAAATCCATCATGATTATGGATTCCTATCAGGTCCCAATAGATATTTGGTTTTAATATACCAGGGGATTCCAATTAAAAAGTGTAATGGGTGTAAAATGGTGTAAAATTAAGGAGTTATAATAAAATAATTTGATTTCAAAACATGAAATGGGCTCACGGTTTGACCCAAATCATGAAAACACACATATTCCTCCAAAAATACATCAGACCTCCAACACACAATTAAATAATAGTAATTAAATTAAAAATTCATTAAATATAATTTATGGATGTTACAATAGTTTTATATTGAAAACAAATAAATTGAGACATATCGAACACATCATGTGTTAGATTGTATTGATGTCAATTACTACACATGGAAAAAGTATTAGGGATTATGATCCTAATTTTTTTAAAAAAATTACAAAGTGTGTTCTTGGTTTTGGATATGGTACACACATTTTAAACAAAAATGGAACATTTCTATTGAATCATTATATTTTCATTATATCATTCACCTCGTGTGTCAGATAGATGTGACTTTGATTCGTACATATCAAAAATAAATTTTGTTCCATATTCCTATGGTTTTAAAACAATCAAATCATGTTTTCTCAATTTTAGATTTTTGATGTGTGTTTTAATATAAAATATATATTTTTTATTGAAAAAACGCACATCAAGTCATATCAGCTATGTTGTTTTTCAGATTTTGATGTGGTCAATCCCTACTTGTGAAAAATGAATTATTGATCACATTACTGATGATTGAAAAAAATAAAAGCTCGTTTTGTTAGACTTGGTGATGTGAAACACATTTTTAACTAAAATGGAAACTTTTTACAGAAAAATTTCACTTTGATAAATGTTAGTCACATTGTGTATTTGATTGATGTCTGGTCAATTCATACACATCACATATAAATATTGGACATTATACTAAATATTAAAAAAATCATGATTAATTTATCTCCTTCATCTATTTTATGTTTGTTATAAATAAAAATGATATTTTCATACTAAAAACATATATTTCAAGTTATATCAACCACATCATGTGCTATATTGGAATTCGATTAATTCCATTACATGAAAAATGAATTATGGATCATTTTACTAATGTGGGAAAACAATAAGATCTTGTTTTCTCAATTTTGGTTATGTAACAAGTGTTTTAAACCCAAATGAATCCTTTTTGTTAAAAACACACACATAATTTCATAACAACAACATAATTTGTAATTTTAGTGTTTGGTCAATCCCTATGAGTCAAAAGTGACTTATAGATCATTGATCTAAAGTATTAAAACAATATAAATTTTATTTATTGGTTGATCTTGTGACATGTGTGTTGAACTAATTTGTAAATTTAACAGATTAATGTATTTGATAAAAATGATTATGAAATTAACTAAAAATAATTAAATTAAAATATGATAAAGTTAACTAAATATGTTTTAGGAAGTCACATATTTATGGTGTCTGTTTACATTCCGACCCAATGTATTCTATCGATTCATTTAATAAAATGGATTTCCTCCATTATAATTCCCTATGATAAATAGATCAAAAGTAATATTTAATCATTATTCAACAAATTATTATAATCCCAATTGAATCTCTATGGTTATATTCCATACTATATATCAAACATAGTACCTATTCACCTAAATTTGAGATCTGAAAAACATTTGACACCGTGTACACTACCCACTAATTTCTAAACTAATTTACATCTATTTTTGTGTACATAGTTTTTCTAAGAAAAACGTGATAGTGTCATTGAAATTTATAAAAATGTCCCATTAATAAATATTTTGAATGAAATTTTAATTACCTTTGGAAGTTACATGTTTAGGGATGCTAGTATTTTGATGGAATATGTGTTAGAAATAATTATCAAAGGCCTCCATTAACATATTCATTCAATGAAAGGTAAATGTGGTAAATACACCTTAGGGTGGTTGTTCACTTTGGAATTAGGTGGAACTATTAATACATATGGATCTTTCTATTGGTGTTCATCAGGTATAATTATATTATAACAGACTGGGAGATCAGTTTAGGAATAGTGTGTTCTAGCCTTCAGCTAGGAGTGGAAATTCTTTAACAGGTGGTATATTAAATAAAGTGGTCTTTTAGGTTCTTATACATGTATTTTTACCATAATTTGTTTCAATTTATAAGTTATGGTACAATTTCACCTATAATAAATAATATCTAAAACACTTATATATCTGTTGATTTATAATATCTCTTATATTCTTAACATATTTTTGACTCTAATGGGGAAATTGAAACATAGAGGATAATAGATAGACTCTATGGATCAAGCGATCATGGGGAACCAAGTCTCAACCATAGAGAAAATGTAGGTAGGTGTTTTGGAAGGTGGAAGAGGCAGTACAAGATAGTATGGAGGAAATAATGCAGAGATATAATGAATATCATCATATAGCACAAGATCTAGCGTATTAATTAGAGGACCACACAACGATTTGGATACATGATATAGAGGAACATACACAGGAAAGGTTTCTGGAAATATTGGTTAAGGTGGAGAGAGGATCAGTAATTAGAAAACAAGGTTGAGTTGCACCTAAGAAACTACGAGGTGGAAGAAAAGAGAGTATAAAATCATGAAAAAAAACTATAGGGGGAAACATCCTCTGATGAAATTGTGTACACATAATCCCTGTGGAATGTAGTAAGGAATATAGAGTTACCATCATTTATAGGAGATGACCCATTCAGGTGGGCCTCAATGGTGGATATATATTTTTTAATAAATCGCATATCTAAATAAATAAGACTACATTATGCCCTAATCTATGAATAAAACATTATTGGTTCCTCTATTGGAATCACACCAACCCAGGACTAACATAGGGGATAGATAGAATCACTCTCTTGGAAAGGTATGGTAATAATCATATGGAAGATCCATTGAGATACGTAATGATTCTTCAAGAGAATAGATCAGTAGATGAATACAATGAGATGTTTGAGACATTTTCCCAAAGAAATATAGAATTTACATAACCATAGTATGTGATCATGTTCATGAGGGTATTGATAAATGAGATTGAAAACTGAATTTAAAATCTTGAACCAAAAAATAAAGTCAAAATTATTGTTATAGAAAGAAAAATTGGAATGGTGTTCATATGAGATGTGATCCTCCAGGGGAACTGCAAGATGCCTATGCCACTACCATTACCATGAGAATCTGGTACTCAGACATCATGTATACCTCTCAATTGATCCAATTTGGATAGAAATAGAAGTGAATTACATTTAGAAAGTGTATTAGAGTTTAATTGATGGAGTGGGATTCATGCAAATATTCAGTAGTAGTGTGATGTGTAAAAATAGAAAGGTCTTTGTTTCTATTGTAGCAGCCATAAAAACCAATGCATCGATTCCCAGAAAAACACATAAGATTGTTTGTATGGGAGTATGAAGATCCAAAAGTTTTGCTGTAAAATGAAATTAACTCTTGGATGGAGGAATCAGTGAAGGTGGGTGGGGAAAAACTTAAATAAGGGAAGGTAGGTGGCCATGTTTAATTCCATAGAATGGAAATTGAGAGAGCTTAATATAGGGTCTTTTCATTAATTTTAACAAGGGTTCTAGTTGGGATACTCATTGAGAGCATAGAATTCCATAATTTCATTTATATATCTCTTGAAATTCTAAATAATATGTAGGTGAGCCCAACCATTCCTTATGGAATTGTTCTTGGAGTTGGGATCTGTGTAATTTCTCAAGGGGTGCATCATTAAGTGGAAGTAAACATGGAAAATGTACTATTCAATTTAGAAGAAATTTTTGTTTGAAATAGGGGGGTTGTATTTAATGCACAGTATGAAATGGTTACGTGGTTTGGAAAATTTACTGAATATTGGATCCAAAATACTATTGAATTCACTTATAAAGGGGTGTATATAAGATTACAAGGGGTAACCATAATGCCCGGGACAACTAGTGAAATTGCAGCAGCAGGCTCAAAAAAATCAATGCTTTTAGAAGGGCGGTATTGGCATACTCAGCTAATATCTCCTATAGATGGGGAAAACCAAAGTGAATGAACAGGAGAAATACAATTAAATATGGTATTGAAAAAGTTTCAAAACATGTTAAGATGTTGAGATGACTACCACCCACTAGAAATACAAATCATATGATCATCATGGTAGTGGGGGAAACACCTGTTAATATAAGGAATTACAAATTAGAACACTTCTAAAAGGATGTGGGAGAAAAAAACAAAATTGTTGTTGAGTGGAGTGATTTTATATAACAATATTCATTTTTCTAGTCCAATTAAATTAGTTAGAAAAATGATGGATGCTTGTGGATGTGTGTGGATTATAAGGCACTAAAAACAGACGATTCTTGATAGATTCCCAACTCCTATCATATATGACCAATTTGATGAGTTACATGGATCCCTATTCATCACCATGCATGATTTGATGTTTGGATTCCACTATATTCGAGTGAGGTTGGAGGATGTTTGTAAGAAAATTTTCAAAAAACATGAAACTCACTATGAATTCCTTTTAAGGACATTTGGGCTGATAAATGCCCCTAGAAATTTCCAATATACCATGAACAAAGTATTTAAAGGGTTCCATCAAAAGTACATGTTGGTTTTTTATGGTATACTTGTTTATAGCACGAAATGGACCATGCACCAATGCTTTCTTGAACCGGACATCCAAATATTAGACGAAAATAAACATTTGGTGAACATGATTCTTTTTCACAGCTATCAGTTGAATACCATGGAAACATTATCTCCTGCGATGGGGTATCAATAGGTCCTAATAATATTTAGTGTGCTCAAACATGGATAGGTTCCAAAACCATAAAAAGAGTTTAGGGATTTTTTTACCTTACAAGGTAATATATAAAAAATATTGAATGATATGTAATGATTTTCAAACCCCACACCAAATTAACCAAAAAAACTAACATCCATTGGAATCCAATAGATGAACATGATTTTTCATCCTTTATGGAGTGTCTGATTAATTTCCCACTGTTAGATATACTAAATTTTCAGAAAACATTTTTATTGAATGTGATACAGAAATAAGAGGAATTGTTTAAATACTAATTCAAACATGTCATCTAGTTTTATATTATAGTAAGGCTTTACCTATTTACAATATATATAAATTAGTCTACAAGAAGGAGGTAATAGACCTCATCCTTTCTATATACCACTAGAAAAAATATTTAATTGGATGAAATTTTGTGATCTTCAAAGATCATAAATCCCTCAAACATCTCCCCAGATAGTTACAACACACTGTTAACCTATAATATTAGCATGAACAACATATCCGACTACATTTTTAGGTAGTTTACAATCCTAGATAAGGGAATCGAGCTACAGATTCTCTTTATCAAATGGATGAATATGAAGTGGATAGTTGTGAAGGGGAAAAATTGGGAACTATTGTTTTATAACCATTTTGGATGTATAATATGTTTTAAGGAAGAAATAAAGTAAGATCAAGAACATAATATTTTTTGAACATATTTAAAAATAGCCCGAAGCACACTGTTGATGTTGCATGGGTATGTGATGTTATTTATGAAATGTCTTCTAGTTTTGTCAATTATATTTAGTCTTAGATGAAAATTCATTCATTATTTATATTCTTCAGTAGTTGGGGACATGTGGGGTTTCCAGAGGCATATAATCCTCTATATTTAAGAATATTTTTGAAGGGTATTACATGAAATAGCATGTGGTTTGTTGAAGAATATGACACATGTCAATGAAAGCAATGTTAGGCCATGTATCCTACTAGAATCTTGCAACCACTGCCTATACAGTATCTATTTTGGAATGATATATTGATGGATTGTATTTCCAGGTTGCTTGAATAATATTGGTTTACTATTTTTAATTTCATTTTGGACTTTATTTCTAAATACACACATTTTATTCTATCAATACATCTATATAAATATAAATCATTGGATGTTGCGTTTTTAGAGAAGTGGTCTAATTAAATAGGATTCACAACACTATTTTTAGTGGTCGACACCCAATCTTCATTAGTAATTTTTTGAATGAACTATTCCATATGGAGCCCCAAATAGATGAAAAATGGAGATATTGAACAAAAGTTTAGAAACATATCTATGATTCTTTACATTGGAGTGAACTGTTTCTTGGGAACATTGGGTACCATGGGACGAATATTGTTATAACACCACATCCCTCACATCCATTCAATTGTCCCCATTGGAATAAATTTATGTAAATAATCCAAAATGGTATTACATTTTGTTGCTTGGATCAATTATGTAGATTATGTTGCTTCATCCCACATTGAGCGGGATAAAATATTATTAAATCTTTGGAATAACCATTATCACACTCAACAGGTGTTGAAAATTATGAAAAAAAAACATCATAGAGATGTATCATATGAGGTGTGAGAATAATTTTTTAGGCTTAGGCCTTATTTCTTAACATAGAAATTCTCCAAGATTAATCCCATGCTATAAACAAGATATTATGGCATGTATCAAATTCATGCTCTATTGAGAAAAACAGGCTACAAACTATCCCTTCCAAATACTATGAATATTAACCCAGAGATCCAAGTGTCATATCTGAAATAGGTGGTGGGGAAGATAAAGGTGTAGACTGGATTCATGGAAGTACAGGACAACCTAGTCATGATACGTACAAAATCGATAGTTGTACAAGCTAAAAAACTAGCAACCGGGCTACCATTGGGGTTCTAGATCATACAATGGAAGTTTATTCCACATGGTGTGGCATCTTGGGAATTTGATGACATTATTTTCTCACAATTTATTAACATACACCTTGAGTACAATGTGTTTTTTGAGGAGGGGTGAAATTATAGAAATAATGGTCCAAGACCCCCTTTAATACATTCTTATCAAAGGAAGGGTGAGGTGGTAAATGAAACTTCGGGGTCGTTAGTCTGTTTGGTAGGATATAGAACTATTAATATAGATGTAAATTTATTTTGGGGGCATCACGAATAATTATGTTGTAATACTTTGAGAGGCTAGTCCTGAGATTGAACTAGGGAAACCATCACCTTGGAGGGGGAAGAATTCTAAGGATGAGATATACAGGGGAGTGGTCTTCGAATTTCTTCTACATTTAGTTTTACACTATTTAATAGTAATTGAGCCATTTTGGTTTTTTTTTCACATACAGGAAATCCACAATAGTCATATATCTTTCAATTTCCAATTTTTTTATCCTAAAAATATAATATCATTCTGAAAATTGCAGACATAATATCAACAATCATTGAAATTATCTTACATCAAACACTATAGAAACATTAAGAAAAATATGTAAATTATTTTGAAATATGTTTTGATAGTTAAATATTGATATATATCCATTAATATATTTATAAATGAAGTAACCCATAGGATTTTTTTTTCAATCACCGAACTCATACTCTGATTTATTCAATATTTATAGATTTTCCTATGATAAAAAATTCTTGTTAAAACACAAAATGAAAACTATAATTCTATTTTTATCTATAAAATATTTATTTTAAAATATTATAAATTCATAATAGTCATCATGTGTGGTAGGTTTCTTGGGGACACATTCATTATATACAAAAAAATATTATGGGAATCCAAATTGATTAGAATAGACATCCAGAACATCATAAATGATTAGATAAATATGTAATAAAAAAATAAAAAATATAATTTTTGGGATTAGATAATTGAGTTTTAACCTTACATTGTAGGCATTAAAAATAGTATGTCATCTATTATTTTCTTCTCAAACTCCACATTTAGTGCATCTTATTTCTTATCAATTTCTTCCAACTCCTATGAAATTTCATATATATAAATGATATCATGATTAATGAATCGAAATCATGATTTACACGGTTTTAATTTAATATTGTATTAATATAAATTCTGGTTGAATATATGATTTTTTTAACATTATAGAAAGTATTAGATCATTTTTTGGACAAATGTTTTAAGAGAATGTACATTATGTTTGTATTCAAAACTGAGACTCCTACACATTAAAACATGATAATATAATTTATACATTGATACCAAACATGTATATATTAACAGATCCAAATATTTATTCACTATATTGAATGTTGGAAATATATTCATCATTGAATGTGTTTTATATGTGATGTATTGATGAAAATATATGATGTAATGGAACTAGCGGAGAGAAGGTACTCTAAGAAGGTCCGTTTTTTTCTTAGATGATTCGCTATATTTTCATGATATAACCTTCTATTTCCCCATGGTTTTATCCATATCCAATACCATACCTCACTCCATATCTTTATTCATCAACTATTATAATTTTTTATCTGACTTTTTAGGGACGTACTTTATATGTCATTATATGATTAAATTTATATGATACAAAAGTTACAATAGAATCATTGACCATTGTAATCTCCAGATCATCATGTACAACATGAAACTGAATGCTTATATCTCAGGCTATATTGATCCCCAATCTCATGTAATCATTTTTGAGTTCTTTTTTGTGTGTTTTGATTCCTGCTATGTTATACACCATACACTTCAAAACAAGGTAGTGCATGGGTTTTGATACAAAGAAATAATATATAATTTTTTTCCTAAAAAATAATTCTATTATAAAGTTATCAGATTTAGTTTGATTCATATGTAGGTGAAAAAGTAATGACAAAATTGATTACCTTAGGAATGGTATATGGTTGAGGGGAATGACTACCCAAAAATCTAGTGGGTTCATTTGGATGTTCATGTGACGATATTTATTCCACTACTAATTCACTTGTATCATTTTACATTTATTGGTCTTACAGACCATAACAGACCAAAATATGTATCAAAGAATCTATTTGTGTCTAAAATTATTTCATCATTTGATATGTACTTATGGTCATTTTTTCTTCTCGATATATATTTAAGGAGACACTTCAAACCTATACCTCTAACATGACCATATTGTTATAACCACATCCACACTACAATAAGTTGTTTTTTCTGTAATGACCAATGATGAATCATATGTCTAAACATTATAAAAAATATGAACATAAAAATATATTTTTTTATAATACTATTATAAATTATAATGAATTACTATTATGGAATACAAACACTTTTTTACCATACTTTTGTTTTTTCATCAATTACGTTACCCTTATTATTTATATGGGAATGATAGTATAGCACATGACATGGTATATAAGTGGATTTGGATTTTGATTCATCAATATGAATATAAACAAGGGACATATGTTGCTTCATAGAACCTAACAAATTTATTGTCCATTTAAATTACATACCAATTTCTTCACACATGAAATGAAACCCATAATTTCATTGAGATGGGGATACACTAGTTTTGATGCACATTTATTATTTTCATCACTCCTCATTTATTTCACAAATTTATAATTTTGAATAAAAGCAGATAAAATAAACAATTTTAAATTCTATATTATCGAATAAAACTCACTAGAAACGATTTTTCTTTATGAAGGATGATGAAATTATTCCTTGTTTTCATATTAATAATGTATTCATAAGTAACTCGTGGGTAATGATTTATATTACCCTAGACATCCCTAATAAAAAAAATGTAAATAAGAGTCCTGAGGCCTCTATAAAATTTCCTAGTGGAATTTAAGATAAATTTCTTTTGAAAAATTTCTAAATAAAAATAGACTCTACAAGGAATAATCAAAACTAAATCATTATTTCATTGTATAATTTTTCAGTTAAAAAGATAAAGTATAAATTAAAGTTACCTTAAAATATTCATGAATAGTCTCCTTTATTTTACTCTAGACATCGCACAGAAATTCTATATCAATTGGCACATTCATTCTTGTAGGGAACCCAACATTACTAAGGAGCATCAGATTTTTTGGGTTAAAAGGTTAGATTTTTTGATTCTTGGAAACCAAAAATTTTTTATCCTATTGTTCCAAGAAAATTTTAGTCAACAGGATTATTCCATGTCATTATTATTTTTTCATTAACATTTTGGTGACCCCCATATATTTTTTTAGTTTCCGCATCAACTATATTTTCTGCCCAGAGATTTGTCGCGTCATCTTGTTGAAAATACCTTGTCTTGGTAAGAAGTCGAACATTTAATTTTGATTATGCTAATTCATTATAGCACACATAATATTAATATGAAATTCATATTATATTAAAAAAAATTATCATCCTAGTGAAATATTTTATTTTTTTAGTAATGAATGGATTTGGATCCTCTATCATGAATCCAAATTCCAACATTATGTCCCACTCTAATGTGTACCTAATTATCTAAATTTGTCTCATCCTAAACTGATTTTGATATCCTAATAAAATGGTTATCCAAAATTTAATTTTCATCTGATTCTAATGTTTTTTAGTTTCCATTAGGATAATTTACCAGTTCATATTTTTTGGATCTATGAAAAATAATATTTTTATTGATTGTTATATCATTATGAATGGATCTTCCTCTTACCATTCCACACTAAAATTGTCCTTCAGAAAACCTATTCCATAAAAATTCACTACACTCTTATTTTACACCAATTATATATGAAAAATAGGTACTTAAATATTGTATAATATGACTCATATATCTGTTTGATAATGCCAAAATATGACGTATTTTCATAAATTGGAATTATATACACAGAACCAAATATATATATCTATTTTTCCAAAAAACTACTTCATTATAATTCCAAAAAAAATTCATCTTGTGATTTTTTGTAGATTATATATCAATTAATTACAAAACATAATTTAATAAATAAAAATTAAATTTCATCCTCCATCTATATATCAAATTCATTCAGTAATTAATTTTTTAATTTCAAAAAAATCCATATAAATATGATTACATAACCATCTTATATAATTGTGATTATGTGTATTTGATATCCATCCATCAACAAATGATTGGTTGATATCACTATGAATTTATTTGTGGGATTAAATGTACAGATCAACATATTTACTATTATTTAAAATGTTATAGTGACAGTGATCCCACTATTTTATGGTAATTGTTACAACATATCTTCTAGAAATCCCTTCACCCATATGGTTTTTACTATGATGAGACACTAGGAGACTAATGTAATCATCATATGAGAGTTAATTGTTACAAAATTAAATATATTCCTCAAAAATACATCATTCTTCAATACAACATTGTTTCCAAAATCAATTGTTAACGTAACCTTTCAAAATAATCATACAGTATTCAATGGGGCACATCCATCTTTAATAGACATGACAATATAGTAGAACCACATTATCCACATTAAAAACTAGTCAGACCACTATATTAAATAATTGTGGTGGTAAGAACATATCTAATTCTAATAATAATACGAAAAACTCTTTATTAATGATTTTCAACTTTTATTGGTCTATAATTTTAATACATATTTATTTGAAAAAGATACAGAGTCTAGTCAATGTATGTCATACATTATTAGGCCAAAATAAGTGTACTGTGACGAGCATCAAATCACGCATAAAAAATTGATTGTAGAATTATTTCCCCCCAATAAATTCAAATTATTCATCGATACAACATTCTTGGTATTTGATGAATATCTATTTGGTTATTTTATTCCATTAAATAAAATAAATATTTTGAATTATTCTTGTTTGGATAGAGTGAAAGCTAATGGAAGAAGAAAATTATACCATTTACACATTACTTGTTCTAATTATTCCTTTATCCCAATGTCAATCATGTCTACGCTAGCCTTGATTCCACATTTTTTTGTGAGGAACTTTTAGTAACATTCAATTTACACTATCAAATACTTTTTTTCTATATAGATGACATCGATAAAATTTCTGGTGTTCCAACAATTCCATTATTCTAATTCAAAAAAATGATCTCATTTTCCAACATAATTTCATTTGGTTTTTTAAAATGGTTTTATTAAAATGGTTTTAATATATTTTATTTTATCGAATAGTTTATCACACATTAATAAATATGATGTTGTAGCTTTTTTGGTACTCCCATTTAATACTATCATTCATAGTCGGTATTTATTCCCTCGAGGTAAATTTTATTTGATATCATTAAAACGTAGTCCTTGTGAAATGATTCTACTGAACTGAGTGTGTGGATTCTTCAAAAATGGGATGACCCAGGGTTATATTAATTCTATATCCTAAAAAATTTTCATATTCTGATAATTCAACAATCGTCCCATGTAACACATCCCTCAAATTGAATTCTTCACTTCAATGAGAATCATACATTATAGAACATGTATCCTAAAACAATTTATTTTACTCAATTAATAGAGACAAATATACAATAATATTATTACCACTTTCTTTTGGTGTAGATATATGAAGAGAAAACATTCTGTATTTTCCTTCATGCATAACCATAGAGGAAAGTTACAATTTACTAACATAACAGATCATGTAATGTGAGTACTATGCTACACAGAAATTATTTATTCTATCTATACATAATTAAAGATAGATAATTTTTGTATCATTTCTATATTCTAGATACTCAAAATCAATTTTCATTCATTGAGTATAGTTTTTGGATGACATAGTTTTCAATCATTATTTATATGATCTGCATGCTAGGTTAATTTTCTCATGATTTATTAAAATCTATATAGTCTTATAAACTATGGAATAATAGTAAATCAGCATGTAAATGAAAAATGAATTGATTAATATTTCGTGTATTGATCCACGTAACATTTAGAGATTTTTTTGAGTGGTTTATTTTCCATTAAAAATAATATGATATCATTTGGACAAACATGTATTTTTTTAGAAATCATTCCCATTATGCATAGAATGAACATATCATCATATGTATTATAAGTAAGTGTATATTATTTAGTTAAGATTTCATTCAAGACACAACATAGTTCTGCAAATATGGTGTTACTCAATCTGATGCAGCTTTAAAATTATATTATATCAATAATGTTGATTGTGTTGAAAATTTTGTATAACATGTATTCATTGTTCTCTCATCATATCTATTAAACCTCTCAAAATCATTGGGTAATTTTTAAGGCCATCATCAATTTTCTTTTGAATTTCATCTTTACGATCTCTGTCATCATTTACACTTGTATTCAAAAAAAATTCCATAAACCACAATATCATCCTAATCGGTGAGAAATTCTATTTTTTCCTATGTTTAAAATAACATTTATATATTTTTTCTATTCGGTGACCAATAAAAGTTTCTTCCAACTCTTTTAACATAATTTTTTATGAATAAGAAAAATGTTAATATAGATGAATGATTTTATAAGCGTCATATGCGTGCTCTATCAGAAACATGATGAACTTTATAACTCAATATTCATTATCATTTTTCATATGATTATCATGCATCCATTTTTGATTTATATTCATCTTATTATGTTTATAAAGTATTCATTTTTTATAAAAAAAATAAATAAATGAACATAATATATTCATAATCAATGATTAAATATATATATAATTGTAATAAGGGAAAACCATCATTTGAATGTTATCAGTGATGATTAAAAAAATTATCATTTTACGTAATGGTGGCATGAAATGAAAAAACATAGAGTAAACATGTTGTTTTTCATACATGTTCTAGATTTTATGTTATATAGGATAAAAAGGTGGTTATATTTTGATGGTTTCTAAAACATTTCTAGATGGGAGTACAAAAAAGGGGTAGGAGTTTATGTTAATTCCATTAAATACCTGGAACGTGGTTGTCCGGGTGGCGTTTTATTTATTGTATAAGTGTATCTTTAAAAGAGTGGAAGAGCGTAGGTTAATATCACATGTTAGCTGAAAAATGTCACATATGATAAATTTTAAGATTAAAAAAATTAACTATAAATTAAAGCTATAAGTACCCTTTACTTTTAAACATATTTTTACATGATTCTAAAAATTATTAAGCATAAATACAAACCAAATATCATAATGTCTATTTTATTTTAAAGATTAGGTACATAATTTGTAATCATGAAACCTAAATAAAGACATAATTTATTTAATCTCAACAATGATAACCTAACATCATTTTGGACCTTAAATAATCATAGGATATCCTTTTGTAATACATGAACAAAATGGATGAGCTGAAAATCCCAATAAGTGGATAAACATATCAGTTAAGCATAGAACATGGGTTAGAAGGTATAAAATGATGACATAAAAAGTCATGGATTATTAATAAACATATGAAAACATAACATGAAGAAAATTTTATCATGTAATCATAGAATCATATTAATGAGGAAGCAATATATAACATGTCTTAATCATGATTCTGGGATAAAATCAGAGACTACATCACACGGCAGACAAAGTCCCATAAAGGAATTAGGGTTACTCCTTCTCCCTACATGTTGTCTCATTAGACTAAATATTACCCAAAAAATTTTAGCTCTATATGGGTTCAGCAATCAAAACATATTTATTCATATTTTTTCCAAATTAATAATCAAACATAAGGAATAAACAGAAGGGATAACCATGGAATCAAATGGATTTCATATTTATGTCATGATGGATAATAAATGGGCGTATCATAAAGGAATCCATGAAATAATGGATTTAAAAATATATGGAAATTAATAATGTAAATTTGTCTTATATCATGATAAAAGGGGTTAAACTAGTGTTAAAACATCAAAATGGGGTGTTTAAGGAACTATAGAAATGAGAACCATTAGTATGGTTTAAGAAAATATTAAAGATTATTTGATGTGGGCAGATGCCTAATTGTTTTCATAAAATGAAAATTAATGAACATAGTATTTAATGAAAAAAAATTATAATCATTTTTCCCTAAAATATATTATGTCTTTAACATGAAAATGTGCAATAAATTGATAAGTTCCCTTTAATTGGGTTTTCTTATTAGGAAGAATCCAGAATGGAATGTTATAATATATGATTTTCCCCATAAAAGAAGGATGAATGGATATATAACCATAATTTATGAACATATAGTAATAATATATAATATTTATATAAGAGGAAAATAGGTTTAAATTGTTTTAAATGGATAAAAATCATAACCCAAATTTATTTTGGATGTTCAAAGGGAATCCCTTACCTAATGTCCGAAACTATTCTACACTTCCACTTAATGTCTTGGATAATCAAATTATATCAACTAATTAATTATTTAAGAACCTTTTATACATTTATTTGATTTATTATAATTTATATTGTGTATTTATGACCTTTTTTGAGTTATAATATTCAATTTCATCATTCTAGTGGTGTTAGATTCATGATTTTATTATTGATTCCGCTGAGTTAAATTATGGGGGAATTGTTTCAAATAGAATAAAAACTCTAGAAGTGGAATAATATTAAATTGATTTACCTACATAATTTTAAATGGTTTCATATATCATTTTTTCACTATAATTAGAATGATTCATCAGATAAAATGATAATAATGATGGTTAGTTTATTTTGGTGGATTTTTGATCATCATAAACTAGTTTTTTATTATTTAATATTATGAATATAAAATGGTAACAAAACAATAAATTAGTCATAATATATATATTTTAATATTTTTCAACCATAAAAAATTGTTTATGACCATTCTTGATGGTGGTAATGGAAAATGGAAACACGTGATCCACGATGATAGTAAATCAATACAACAGAGATTATATTATAATTTTTAGAATAAATGGTATAGTAGAGGAGATTTCATTATAGATATTACATTAAACCAATACAATTAAATTATATATAATATAACAGAGTTACCACGTCACTTTGATAAAGGGAGGTGAAAAGAGGACAAGAAAATTAAAATAAATTAAAATAAATTCCAAGGAAACAAATGAGGATTTTACATCTTGAAAATATTCTCATTGAGAACATCCTTAGGGAAATTGGTTTTTGTATTTTTTTGAGACAAAATGATCCAATAAAAAGAGGACATACATGGGAAGAGGATTGCTAATTTGGAAAATCGTCAGGGCTTGGAAGTTTTGAAGAGAATAGGTGGTGAGGGTAGTATTTATGGGGGATGAGAGGGGTATTTTATATTATTATATTAATTATTTTTTTATATTTGATCAATAATATCAATTGTGGTTATTCTAAGAACTAAATATATAAAATAATGAAGGTTAATTTGACATTTTGGTCTTACATCATACATACTTCATCCATAACACAACAATTCATGTATTTATTAAACACTGTAATCTATAATATTTAATTATTCACCACAAATTATACCATTGTAGAAGAATCCAAAAAATTCACCCGAAAACATTAATTGATACATGAAAGTAAAAATAGGAATCTATTTTGAGGAATTAATTTATAAATATGATAAATTTAATTTTTAATTTAAAATTTTATCTATTCGCAATATACCAATTTTATAAAAATAACTCAACTAATGACACATTGAAAAGAAAACCAATGTATCATAAAACTATCCTTTAATCATAAGAAAAAAAATTATTTACGAATATATTTTTTGAAAATAAATTTTAATTTAAATATTAAATAAATATTTTTGTTTTACAAAAATAACAATACTTAATTCATCATTTTTAAAACATTTATTTACTTATAATATAACATAATTATATATTATTTTCTTCCATAAGATACATAAATTTTATTTAAAATTTCATAGGTGGGGATGCTATTTTATTGTATGGTCTACATAACCTAATGATCATATTACTATTATAACCGTAAAATTAATATTCCATTAGAATATTTTCCGTAATTTATGGAAATACCTCTTATTTCATTCATTCATCATTTATAATGTCCGTATTCTGCTATCAATGTGATTTTATGTGGATTATACTATATGAAATTATTATAACAATAGAAATACATTGATATAATTGTAGGTTGTTACATTCTTCTCCCTAATGAAATTTTGCCCTCAAAATTTCATTTTTTATTTATTTGGTCAAAAAAGGTGAGGGAACTTATCCTTCATCAGTTCATCTAGTTCTCATTCCGCCACATCATACTTATGGTTCCACTATATTACTTTGACTAGGTGAGTATTCTTGTTGGGTATAGCTTTGTCTCTATGGTCCATGATCATTTACGACATCCATTTATACCAGAGGTCATTCTCTAATTGTACCACCTCTAAAATAAGTTCATGTTAGGGTTATGGTATATAATTTCTCAAGAAGGATATATGGAATAAATCATGTACTTGAGACATGGTAGGTGGAAGTTCTATTCGATAATCGATAACATATACCAATTCTAGAATATGGAAGTGGCTGCTTACCTGAGACATAGCCTTCCTTTCTTCCCAAATATTATTATCTTCTTCCATGGGGATATCTGTTGGAATACCAATTCTACATAATTAAACTCTAGGTCTCATCAAATATTGTCCGCATAGATTTTATGTCAACTTTGGGCTACCGTGATGCTTTACTAAATGGGTTTCACCATTTCTAAAAAAATATAGACCATCTCAGGTCCCATTACATTATGTTCACCAACATCACCCCAACTTTCTATTGGTCTTCACATTTTCCCATAAATTAATTAATATGATCTATTTGGATGCTTGAAAAAAAACTGTTGTTTTAAGAGAACTCAACCATAGGTAGATATTTTTTCGATCCTCTTTTGGAGTTCATATAACATGTTGTCAACATGAATTCTCTTGTCTAAAAAGTCCACTAAGACTGGCCATTAGTTTGATGATGATAGGTCATACTAAATTTCAGCATAGTGTTTATAGCATGTTGGAGACTTTTCTAGAACATAGAGAGAAATCATGGTTCTCGATCAAATTCAATCGATAGTGGTACTCTATGAGGCCTTAAAACATATTTGATGCGTATTTTTGTAAATTTATCCATTGAAAACTCCTCTCAAATATCGATAATGTGATTTGTAATTATTTTATGATCCATAAAAACCCATATAACATTGTTTCTGATGGATTTAATCATAAGTCAGGTGAAAATTCTATGGTGATGTTTTCCGATTTCAATAATGGTATGGGTAATGGTTTCATCATCCCCTTATACTTTTTGTTTCATCATTCACTTGCTGACATACCAGTTATATTGTTTTATACTCAATGCTATACTTCTTCATATTGTCCCATTAAATGTAATGTCAGACATCTCAATACATTTTAGTTCTCCATGGGTGAATAGAGAATGAAGAGTTAAGTGCATTATTCAGAATATATTTCAATATTTCTAGATTAAATGGAACGCATAATTTTGAACCAAATTTTAAAACTCCTTCCTCATCAATTTTTAAAATACATGATTTACTATTTTTTTTATAGCTTCCACTTTTTCTAGATTTTACACATCATTCTTTTGAGAGCCCTTTATATTTTCCAATAGAGATGGTTGTGCAATCATTTTAGAAATTATTGATGACGTTTCTTCCTTAATGATTCCCTCGTCTATCCTTTTCATATATATGAATATTGGTTCCTTCTCAATTCTCATCATTGATAATGTTGTATAATCCTTTCTACTTAGAGAATATACCGCTTTATTTTCCTTACCAGGATGGTAGTGGATTGGGATGTCTTAATCCTTGGAGAGATATATCCATATTCACTGGTGCATATTAATCTCATTCTATGTGAATATAAATTTGAGGCTCTTATTATCAGAATATATTTCACACTTATCCCCTTCGAGATAATGCCTCTTGATTTTTAGTTCGAAGATCACTGCCGTCACCTCTAGATCATGCATAAGATAGTTTTTTCTTGTGAATTTTCAACTACCTTGGAGGCGTAGGCTATCACATTATCATTTCTCATCATCATCCAACCTAATTCAATATTTGATGCATCTTATTATAAAAAAAATTCCATGATTATAGAAAGTGTGATTAATGATATAGTAATAAGGCAATTATAGAAGGCTTTGAAGATGACTTCACATTCACTGGTCTAGAAAAACAATTCTCCCTTCCATGTCATCATGTTGATGGGGTTTTAAAATAATAATATTTTCTTCTAAAATCCTCATTAATACCCAAATGGACCCAGATAATTATAGATCTCTGTTATAGATGATGGTATAGGCCACTCTCCGATTACCATTGTCTTGGAAGGGTCCATAGATAATATTTTTTTTATTGATAACATTCCCCATGAATGATAGCATGTCCATCCAAAAATCACATTTATTGTAATTCTCATAAAGTTTCTCCTTTAAAAAAATCTTTATCAGAGTATTAAAATTATCCTTTTGTTACTCCATGATCTTAGAGTATATAAGAATACCATCAATAAAGACTACCACCAATTTATTGAAGTAATATCTAAGGAATATATTCATTAAATCAATGAATATTTATGGAGATTTAGTGTTTTTTTAGGAATCAAAATGAACTCATGGTGCCTATACATCATTCTAATGATATTATTCAAAATATATTCCTTTCATACTTTTAATTGATGATATCCCAACTGAAGTTCCACCCTGTATAAATACTTGGAACAATTAGTTGATAGAATATGTAATATATTTTCTAAAGGAGATACTTGTTATTTATCATTATTTTTTTGAGATCATGAAAACCAATACAACAGAACATCGATCCATAATTATTGTTAATGAAGAGGATTGGTGCACCCCCTGGTGAAGAACTCAGGCATATAAAACCTTTTACCATTTTCTACTGTAACTCCTTTAGTTACTTCAAATCAATTATTTACATTCTATAAGATTTCATTGATATAGATGGAGATCCATGAATATGTTCATTAAGAACTAAACCTCCCAGTCAAAAGGAATCCCATACAATTATTTGGGGAACAAGTCACTATAATCTTTCAAAATGGACATGTATTTAAGTCAGATCCTCTCATTTGTCTCAATAATTTGAGCTAGATAAGATTTCTCATATAAGTAATATAAATAATTGTGATGATTGTTCTGAATGAGATTCATCTTCTTTTTACAATTGTATTGAAATGGATGATGCTTTAGGATGTGGAGGGTGATATGCCATTTAAAAAAGTCTATGTTGGGTTTATATACATATATCCTATCAATTCCCAATATAATATGAAACCCACAAAAGGACATAAGAAATGATTATTTGGTTTGTTTATTCCAAAAACATTAACTAAGGGAGTTATATACATTGGATGAAATAATTTCATTATTTTTTGTTTTCAAATATAACTCAACCTCTCTTATTTTTGGTGGTGTTCGACTGGTTCTAATAAAATTACATGATATGAGTGGATGTGTATAACTGAAATCAAATGATATATTTTCTATTCTTGAATGAATATTTTTCATAACTATCACTAAAATATTATTAGTTTCTACATTAGTAGTAGTGAGAGCATATTCTCTTCAATATTTCCATAGATATTGTTGTTGTGGATTGCCTCTATCAACTCTTGGATTAGGGAAAATGTTTGTATAATGATCATGTTACTTATAATTGAAACACTACACTACATGATCATTATTAATATGAATCTTCCTTTATTCCATCACATTTCTGTGATTTTTTATATACCTTAGACAATTATTATCTAGTTTCCCATCTCTTCCACATTTGATGTATCTCATGGTTTCTCATAGATATTTTGTAGAATTCTTCATCCCAAACTTTTGACACATTAGATGTCGAGTTTTCATTCCATCATGGTATTTATCTATTGATCCTACCATATTGAACACCATTTTATTCTTCTTATCTATAGTCCCATAAGAACAGTAAAATATTTGATATAAATTTCAACCTTAAGGGCATAACGGAAAATCATTTAATAGCTATAAAATTCATGAATCACCAATGATTTTCAATGTCTTAGAATTAGTATACTAAATAATATATCAACCATTCATTTTTTGTTCAGGGAAAAGATTTTGTGTAAAGACCCAAATTTTCCATTTATTTTTTTAATTATATTGAATTTTTCTGAGTCTGCAAAATTTGACAGCACGTGATTCTGAGGCCTGATGTGGCCGAAATTAATTTCAAAAACTTTTTTGAAGGTACATCCAGTAAACGAGAAAGATGGATTTTCTATCTTTTGAATCGGTGCACAGATTAGAAACCTGAGGGCATCATTGAACATGTAGCACCAAGATTCTCTTAAGGGAGGCTTTACATTAACCACAGTAGGTCTCGAGATAGTGTTAGATTTTTGAGTTTTTAAAAGAATAATAAAATAACAATTTTATTTTATTTATTTCATTATTTTCTTCCATCATAAATGTAGCAGTGTGGGAACAATTATGGGTCAATCCATTAAATGGATTGAGCCTTTAAATCAATTATAACCGTGTCATTGGAATAAGGTAGGTTCCTATTAAATGAACCCACATTAATTCCATGAGAATTACTCACCCTCTCTCTCTACTATTTATATAGAGAATATGAGGGGTATTAACATGGATTCATCAAGCAATGAAGTTCTGATAACGTGTCGTGAGTCCAATCACATGGAGGACAATGTCGGTTCCATCAAGTGGTGATGAGCGAAACTGAATCCTGAACCGAAGAATGACAATTGACCGGCATCGTTGTTAGCTTACAGTGAGGTAGAAAAATACCGACACTACCTCAATTATGGGTGTTCTCCATCATTATTGAGGAAGGGTTTTGTATTGTTTATTTTCAAGATATTTCTGAATTATAAATCCTCTTTCCTTTAAACACGATAACGCAGAGGGCATGGGCCAAATGGACAAGGCCCAGTCCCTCCTCTATTTGTTCCACCTTTGCGTTCTCTGTGAAAGAACGATGGCACGACACCAGTGACCGATGCCAGTAGGTGGTGGTGGTGGTCGAAACTAGCTGGCAGCGATGGAGGTGGTGCGACATCACACGCTTTAGGAGGAGGTAATAGCACTATGCCGCAATAGTCAGCGGAATGGATGGAACCAGCCAATCGCAGGTCCCACGGGTGACCGACAACGAGTGGTCAGAGGATGGGTGGACGTAGGAGGAGGCAATAGAGGGACCTACAGCTGGTCACATAGGTGACCGGGTAGTGCCAAAGGGGCGCTGCCGCTCTGCCTTCCAAATTGGAACCCCCCTCACCCGCGCCAGCTCGGGCAGTCCACGATCCGTCGTGCTGCGTGAGCCCAACGGGCCGCACCACCGCGGTCCGGGCCACGTGATCCTAGATGTGTAGGCTCTGTGAGCCAAAATGGTCATGCCCATGTAGGTCAGGCTGTGCGAGCCTAGTGGGTCGCGCCCAAGTGGTTCGGGTCACGCCCCCTTACGGGCCAAGACGAACCATGACCCAGCGGGCTGAGCCCTCTGTCGCCCCGCCCAGTCGGGTCAGACCTTGACCTGGTTGGGTCCACCTGAATCTGGTCAGGTTGGTTGAGACTGGGTTGGGCCGGGTTGATTCGGCCGGGTCGGACAAGACCCCAGACCCCACCAGGCCCAGTTTCGTTGAAATAGACATAACATATGAACCATACGTCTATTTGACGAACTGTCTATGGTGTTGGGATCCTTGGAGTAAGATGCAACATTTGGTATACTCAAAACGTGGTTTAGAGATAGTAGGAGTACAGCGGGGTTGCATCAAACCCAAATCCAACCAGGTCCTTGGAACTAAAACGCGTATAACTCACAGATCGGGTGTCTGATAGACGCACCCTCTCTCGCGATGGAACCCTTATAACATGGAGGTCCTTTGGGTTACTTATTTTTGGAGCATAGTTGATGTCAAGGTATGACCAGTATCTTGAGGGGTAGAATGTATGAAGCACGAGTGAACCAGGTGTGAGGAATCCTATGGCTGGATGTAACGGGAAGAAAGAACATTGATCCTAAGTGGTTTAGCATCTATCGATCCTTTGTGGGTAAAAATTTATCAGATCCTCTATGGGTCAGCGCCCTGCGATCTTGTGTGGGTCCACACATACCGATCATGTATTGGTCAGATTCTATGTGGGTCAGCAGTGGTTATTACCTGTTGATATTGTGTGGGTCCGCAGCAGTGCCTCTTAAAAAAATAAGAGGATTTAGACTACGAGTAATCATCTATACTTCTGTACATAAGTTAAAACTGGTATGAAATTAGTCTTTTACCATCATGGGGTTATCTTCATGGGTTTACCTGTGTGGTACTTCACGCTACGCGGTTTTATCTTCATGGTTATACCTATGTGGTACTTCTATTTTCATGGTATTACAGGTGTGGTACTTCAACCTTCGTGGTTTTATGTTCATGGTGTTACCTATGTGGTACTTCTATCTTCGTGGTGTTATCTTCGTGGTGTTACATGTGTGGTACTTATATCCTCGTGGTGTTACCTTTTTGGTAATTCTAACTTCATAGTGTTACCTTTGTGGTATTCGTACATCATGTATTAGATGAGTGAATATTGATAACATTGTTATTTTTATGGGAATATACCTATGTAGAGTTGGTGTCTATCACTTAATGCTTTGAGTATGAGGTATTTCTTTGTGGATTTTCTATTTTGGAACCTTGGGAGACCTATGGGGGTCTCGGGGGTCCCAAATGAGTATCATTATACTCACCCCTACATGGGCTACACCCGCACCTTGTTGTGTCTTGTCCAGACGACGTACAACGTTCATCCAGTGTGAGGGAGCCAGGACTAGACGGTGCTCAGAGGTGGAAAATTTGGTGTGATGTGACGCAGGGACTAATGATCGTGATATATACGTACCCTTCAGGTTGGATCCTTGGTGGATGGTCCAGGAGCTGTTTTTACTTTTCAGTTGTATTTTTACTTTTCAGTCATACATATACATTTCATTTGGGCTTTAGTTACGACCCCCTTTACATTCATCAATCTTTTTACTACAACAATTTACTTCATTATTGCTTCTTGTTGTGTTGTTGGACTATTTGTTTGTAAAAGTTTAATAAAATGCCTTCCCATGTTAGGGTTATGCCTTTCCGGTGCTAGTCGCTAGCCCCTAGACTATGGACGGTGGGCTTAGGGTTAGTCACGACATGGGCCTCCGGGGACTGGTCGTGATAGAGTGGTATCAAAGGATTAGTTTCTAGAAATGAACTAAAACTCATGTCATTTTTATATGGAAATATTCTTATGTGTTATGAGTGTGGTTTTCAGTTTGGGGAATCCACTATTGGTGTGGCGGTCAACGTATCCATATACCAGGTCCCTGAATTCTGATTTCCGACTCAGTGCACAGAAACACTAATTGCATGTGTTTTTAATATTTTATCCTTATAATCTCTTTGAGTCATCTCTCCTGATATAACTTATTGACATTGAAAAACATATTTTTTAGGATTCCACCACGTAGACATCCATCCAAGATTCCTAAGAGAGTATGCATTGACAGACTACCAAGTTATGATGCCTCAGTGTAGGGCCATCTTATGGTGTTAGATCCTTTGGGTGGTGTACCTGCGGCACCCCTACCCGCTGGGCAGTCGTCGCCTCCAGCCCCACAAGCAGAGGTTGAATGTCGACTTAGTGCAATTTAAGATTTTCATTAGTCCAGGGCTCTAAGGATCTGATTTGATATGGACCTGCAAGCAGCTAAGGACTGGCTAGAGGTTGTGGCTAGAGTTTTTCACTTAGTTGGGACACCAGCTGATGTGATGGTGAACCTATCTTCTAGTCTCTTCTAGGGAACAACTAGTAGATGTTGAAGTCTGAAACTCTAGATACACGATGAGGTGATCCTCACTTGAGAGGATATTGAGGACCTTTTCATGGTAGTGTTCGTCCAAACAACTCTATTTTCATTGTGTATATAGGAGTAGCTACACTTACAATAGGACATCATAACTGTGGTTTAGTACTCGACGAGGTTCATTCATCTCTCCAACTACTCCATCAACATGGTACAAGACACTTTATTCCGGGACCATACCTTTGGGAAGGGACTCCTACGGGAGACTAGAGCATCGATGATATCGCTCAGAATTTCGATGCAGGTTGGGGTGTTAGTGTGAGAACTTTAGGTGGAGATCTTCCTAGTTGAGCAGGAACCAACAGTGAGAGACACCACACAATGTCAGGCTGCAGTGTCATCCTTTGCAGGTAGTAGATGGATGATGTAGGGGCCAAAGTGAGCCATACCTTCTTGGTGAACTACCTATGGATACATGGTCGGTGGGGTGGTGATCACAGGACAGAGGAGACCATATTATGAGAACGTAGTGCTACTCATTCGGCAGCCAGGGTCAAATGGCTCGTGACTGCCCGACCCGCTATACGGATGACCAATAAATAGATGAGGGACAACCGAGGAAGAGGTAGAGATTCAATCACGGAGGTATGCATGCAGTAGGAGGGCATGGCAGAGGAGTTGTCCGTTTAGCAGGCGGTGGGAGGCGATTCGAGGTTCTACCACCATTACCTCCATGTGGTCCACCCTGACCATAGAAATCAGGTGGATAGGGAAAACCTCAGCTCCAAGAAACTGAGACCTATGACCACATTGCTCCGGAGATGATTGGAGGTACAATATGTGTCTTCTCCACCATAGTTTTTATTCTTTTAGACACAGGTTCAAGTCAATATTTAATTTCCACTAACCTCGTTCGGAGCTCGGAGATTCCTGTGGAACTGTTGGCTAGATCCTTACGACTAAATACTCTTATGGAAGGGGATTCGATGATTACACAATGGTGCCAGAAGTGTTATATTACTCTAGTAGGTGAGAGATTCGTATGGGATATTTGAGTAGATGCTTCGAGGCCTTATGATGTGATATTGGGAATGGACTAGTTATCCACTGTCCATGCTCAGATTGACTGTATAAGGCTCAAAATGCAGTGTGTCGGCAAGGATGGCACCGGGTTTTCCTTTAATGGAGAGAAGGAAACCATTGCAGCAATGATGGACATACCTAGAAAAGGGTGCAACTGATCTCACATCAGTTGGCCCGCTTTACCCTCAAGATAGGTTATGTTGAGAGTTCGAGCTATAATGTAGTGGTGGACCAATATGCCAATGTCATTCCTAATAATGTTCTAGGACTACCTCCATGCAGATAGTTAGACATTTACATTGACCTTTACCCCTGTAAGACACTGATATCTATGTCATCATATTGGATGGCTCTCATAGATCTTCATGAGTTATAGATACAGTTAAAGGACTAGTAGAATAAGGGGTCCATAAGGCCAAGTGTTTATCTATGGGCAACCCCGGTTTTGATTTTGAAGACGGCAGATGGGAGATTGAGACACTTTGTAGACTATCGGTGCCTGAACCAAGTGACCGTGAAGAACATGTATCCACTTCTGAGGAATGATGATCATTTTTATCAACTGATGGGAGCTTGTTGGTTTTCGAAGATATAACATAGATTAGGGTATCATTAGCTCAGGGTACGAGATGAGGATGTGCAAAAGATGACCTTCATATGACAGTATGACCACTATGAGTTCTTGGTTATGCCATTTGGCCTGACCAATGCCTCTGTAGTGTTCATTGGTCTCATGAAGAGGATCAACCAGCAACACCTTTATTACTTTGTGGTGGTCTTCATCAATGAAATTTTGATATACTCGGTGTCAGAGGAAGATCATGCCTATCGTCTGTAGATTTTTATGGATATACAACAAGAGAACCAGCATTATAGTAAGCTCATGAAGTGCCAGTTCTATATACGAGAGCTCCACATTCTGGAAAACATTATCTTGGAGTCTGGAGTTGCAGTAGACCTGGTGATGATAGAGGCTATTATTTCTTGGGAGCCACCCAGGAGTGTGACCAAGGTGTAGAGTTTCCTGGGGTTGGCTGGATACAATTGGAGATTCGTGCATGAATCTTCCAGAGTTACGGCGCCCTTATCATCATTTAAAAATAAGTTGAACCCCTTAGTTTGTATGGAGAGATCCAAGGAGAGTTTTTAGGAGTTGAGGGAATGACTGACGAGTGCCACCATCCTGAGGCTACTAGAATAGGGTGTTGGGTATACAGTCTATTGTGATGTAGCAGGGACCAGACATGGGTTTTTTCTGATGCAGGAGCGAGTAGTGGACTTTTTTGTGAAGATGTGGAGACTCTAATTGATGTTCGAACATTTTACATTATACTCTCATCATAAGAGTCTTGGGTATATATTCTCTTAGCAGACATGGACCTGATACAACAGTGATGGATATAGTTCCTCCAGGACGAGGACATTGAGATAGTCTATATTCCTAGGAAGGGGAACATGGTAGAAGATGCACTCAGCTGGAGTTCTGGTCTACAGATGATGAGTGTGGTGATAGTGCAGCTTTCCACTTTTCATATATCATCTTTCTATTGAGATTGACGAACTTACCTTCAGACTATGACTGTCACTCCCACATTTCTCAGAGATTTCGGGAGGCACAGCTTTGGGACATTCACTGTGAGGCTCGACATGAAATGATATAATCATGATATGATCCTGAAGTATTTTATGAATGCTTGGATAACTCCATCCTCTTTAGAGGAAGAACCATGGTTATGGTGGCCCTACGGGAGGAGTTGATGAGGGAGTTCCATATGTCTCTTTTGGAGGTACATCTTTTTATTTGGAAGATGTACCAAGACCTCTGGGGTCAACACTGGTGGCTAGTGATGAATAAAGCAGTGGCATAGTTTTTTTTATGATTCCTCACTTGTCAGCAAGTGAAGGTCAAGCATCATCTTCCAGTAGGCTTAACTTAGCCAATAGAGGTGATGGAGTGAATGTGGGATGAAATCTCCATGGACTTTGTTAAAAGGCTTCCACGTACATCTAGGGGACATGATTCCCTCTAGGTGATCATTGACCGTCACATCAAGTCGGACCACTTCTGACACATCCGAGAGTTGGGATCAGTAAAGGTCTTGAGATGCCTTTATGTACATGAGATTTTATGGCATCATGGGGTGCCATTGATGATCATCTCTGACCATGACACCTGTTTTACTTTTTTGTTGTTGAAGGTATTACCTTAGGCGTTGGGGACATATCTATGATTGAGAACTGCCTTTAATACATGGATGGATAGTCAGATAGAGAAGACCATTCCGATATTGGAGGACATGTTTCGAGCATGCATCCTAGATTTTCGCCATTGTTGGGAGGATAACTTTCCCTTGGTGGAGTTCTCATACAACAATAGCTATAACTCCACCATCGGAATGGAACCGTTTAAGGCCTTGTATGGTCAAACATGAAGATCACATAAATGCTGTATAGAGGGAGTCAGCACTTATCGGTATAGAGCTGGTACGAGATACCATCTAGAAGGGGCAGATCATCCAGGAGTGAATGATGATTGCACATAGCAGACAGAAGTATTATGGTGACAAGAGATGGAGAACTCTGGAATTCTAGGAGGGTGAACATGTATTCTTTTGAGTATCCCCTCGAAGGGGACTACAGAGGATTGGATGAGGTGGAAAACTCGCTCCAAGGTATATTGGACCATTTCTTATACATCTGTGGATTGGTGAGGTGGCATACTACTTGGAGGTTCCATCGCCATGGGAGAGGGTGAACGCCGTCTTCCATGTATCCCATATAAGGAGACACATGCATGACCCATCTCACATCATCGACAAAAGAGATATTGAAATTAATGATGGGGTGATTTTTTCGAAGGTTCTAGTGGATATTGAGGATTGATAGGAGTGAGTCCTTCATAGACGATTGATACCTATGGTGCACGTTTTCTAGCAGCATGTGAACCTCCAAGAGGGAACTTGGGAGCGGGAGGCTCAGATTCATGCTTAGTACCCCCATTAGTTTTTATAGTCTACATTGTAGCTTTTGGGGATGAAAGTCCTTAAGGTGTTCATATTGTAAGCACCATGATTTTCCATGTATTTTTTTAATTATATGGAATTTTTACGAGTCTGGAAAAATTGGGTTCACGTTATTCCAAGGCTCAGTGTGCCAAAATGAATTTATGATTTTTTTAATGGTATGTTAAGTAAACACACCAGTGGAATTTTCTAACTTTTAAACTGGTTCTCATATTAGAAATCTGAGGGCACCATTGAATCCACATCGCCGAGATTCTCTTAAGGGAGGATTCACTTTTACCGTAGTAGGTTTGGAGAATAAGTTATATTCTGGAATTTTTAATGAATAAAAAAAATAACATTGTTATTTTATTTCATTCATTCATTACCTAATATGGACAATTGGTAGTGTGGGACCAATAATGTGGCAAGACAATAAATTAATTTACCCTTCAAATCCATTGTAACTGCATCGTTGGAATTATAAAGGTTTATATTAAATAAAACCCCATTAATTCCATGAAAAATAGTCACCCTCCCATCTCCTATTTATATGGAGTTTGGGGAGGGGTATTGGCTCATCTTCATCAAGAGAAAAAGTTCGGATGAAGTGCAGTGACGTGAGTCACATGGAGGAAAAATCTAGTTCCATCCAGTAGTGACGAGCGACACTGAATCTCGAACTGAAAAACAACGATTGAGTAGCATTTTTGGTGGCTTGTTTTAGGGGATATGAATACAATCACTTCCTCAATCGCAAGCATTCTCCATCATTCATGAGGTATGGTTTTGTCTCATTTATTTTCAAGAGTTTATTGAATCATAAATTATCTTTCTTGTTTAGATGATAACATTTAGGGCACGGTCCAAACGAATAAGGCCCGACCCATCTGCTATTTTCCATACCTTTGCATTATCTGCAGAAGACCGCTGGTGTGGCACTGGTGAACAGTGCCAGCAGATTAAGGTGGTGACTAGAACTGGCCGACCGTGATGGAGGTGGTGTGCCATCATGGGCTGTAGGAGGAGGCCACGACACTATGCATCGACGGTCAGTGGAGCGTCCGATGCCGGCCGACCATGGTGGTGATGGGCGCACTGTCAAATTCCTCTGGAAGAGAAGTGCCCCACCTTTTAAGCCACAGTGGGGTTGAACAGGGCGGTTTTCAACAGCCGACCATAGGAGGAGGCAGCGGTGGGACACACAGCGGGTCACGCGGGTGACCTGTAAATACTAAAGGGGTGTTGCCACTTCTCCTTCGGATGGGGAACACCCCCCCCCCCATGCAAGCATGGGTGGACCCTCCTCCTCCAGACCACACGATCTCAGTAGGTCTCGCCTTCTTTGGCCATGTCGTGTGATCTGAGCGGGTTGTTCCCTTGCGGGCTGGGTCGGACCATGACATAGTGGGAGAAGGTTGTCAATGCCTAGCCCAGTCGTTTTGGACCTAGACCTAGTCTGGGTGACCCAAATCGAGTTGGGTCGGCCCATACTGGGTCGGTCCAGGTCAGACTGGACCCTACTAGACCCAATTTCTCTATAAGAGCCATAACATGTGTACCAGATGTCCGTTTGACGAACTGTCTATGACATTGGGGTCCTTGAAACGAGACACATCTTTTAGTGTACTACACATGTGTTTTGTAGATTCTTGGAGTATGGACGGGTTGGATCGAAATTGAATCCTACCAGGCCCTCACAACTAAAATGATAATAACTCATATACCAAGCATCTGAGTTATATGACATGGAGGTCCTTTGGGTTACTCGTTTGTGGTGCATAGTGGTGTTCAAGGTATAACGTGTATCTCTAGATGTAGATTCTAAGGAGAAAAACCACAACATATGCGAGGAATCCTATGTATTTCTATAACGTGAAGAAAGAACAGTGATCCTATGTGAGTCAACATATATCGATAATGTGTGGGTCAGCATCTTTCAGATCATGTGTCTATTAGTGCTCAGCAATCCGGTGTGGGTTAGTTCATACTGATCTTGTGTGGGTCAGATCCTCTGTGGGTCATCATGGGTTATTACCAATCGATCCTCTGTGGGTCAATAGCAGTGCCTCTTAACCGAACAAGATAATCTAGCTTACAGATAAACATTTTTATTTCTATACATAAGTTAACCTAATGGGATATGGGTCTTTTACCTTCTTTGTATTATCATCATAGTGTTACTTATATTGTACTTCTATCATTGTGGTGTTATCTTCATGGTGTTACCTATGTGGAATTTCTATCTTCGCAGTGTTACCTGTGTTGTACTTCTTCCATCGTGCTGTTATCTTTGTGGTGTTACCTTTGTGGTACTTCCATCGTTGTGGTGTAATCTTCATTGTGTTACCAGTGTGGTACTTCTATCTTTGTGGTGTTACCTGTGTGGTACTTCTACCATCATGTTCATACCTTTGTGGTATTCTTACCTCATGTATGATATGAGTATATCTTGATAACATAGTATATATATGTTCCTATACCTAAGTAGAGTTGATGTCTATCGCTTTGTGCTTTGAGTTTGAGGTCTTTCTTTGTAGATTTTCATTTGTGGAAATCCATCAGAACTATAGGGGTCTCGGGGTACCTACTGAGTATCGTTATGCTCACCCATGCATGGGCTACACCAAAACCATGTTCTGTCTTGTGCAGATGACTTACAATGTTGATCGAGGCGAAGGGAGTCGGGACTGGATGGTGCTCGGAGGTGGACAAATTGGCATGACATGATGTGGGGACTACTGATCATGAGCTGCACCTACCCATCAGGTAGGATCCTACGTGGATGATCTAGGAGCTATTTTTCACTTTTTAGTTATATTTTTACATTTGAGTAATACATGTACTTTTCATTTGGGATTGTATTCTCTCCCCCTTTACATTCATCATACTTTTTACTAAAACACTTTACATCATGGTTACTACTTGTAGTATTATTCAACTGTGTGTTTGTAATGGAATAAAAGTCAATGTCTTCCCATGTTAGGGATATGCCATTCTGGTGCTAGTCTCCAGCCCATGGGCTATGGAAGGCAGGATTGGGGTTAGTCACGACATGGGCCCCTGGGGATGGGTCATGACATGGTGGATCACAATGAATAACTTTTGATGTAAGATTCATATTCCCCTATAGACTCGCCATTATATTGCTTCAGCTGAAGGATATCCCTTTTCATCATAAGATGGTGTGTTTAGGGAAAATATTTATTGAAAAACATTTTCATGAAATCTGATTATCCCATTAAATCAACTTCTTCCTTGGAATTTGTGATCTTGATCTGTATCCACCACTGATCAGCTTCCCCATCAAAATGATAGATCATTGTCACAAATTTCACTTCCTCAGGTCACTAGAGGATATCAAATATCTTCTCTAAAGATTTAATCCATTTTTTTTAATTATGGGATTAGAAGATCCTATAAATATGGGATGCCTTTTTCATATAAGGATTCAACTAAAAATTTCTCTTTCAGAGGAGAATGATATAATTCTAGATGATTCATGTTATTATTCATAACATCATCTATTTAAGCATGTACAGTCATGAAGTTTGGATCTCCCATTCCCGTTGGATTTGCATGTTCATTAGGGAAATCATTAAATTTCATATCTGATTGACTGTGATAACAAGATCTAAAAATTCCATCCACTAACTAAGAAAAATAAAGAAACACTAGGAGGTCGTCATTACTTATCTAATAAAAATATATAAAAAGGGAACATTGAACATATAAGGGTAAATATGTGTAGAATACTAGGGTTTTTATAGATAGTATCATACAAATAACTAGTTATTTTTAGGTATTAAAATTCTAAAACATTAATAATGTCCCCACAAATTATATTATGACATTTTATTCTCTATTTTTTAATCATGGATATACATGGTTATAGAATTATATCTAGGGCCATTATTAATGTTTTAGAATTTTAATACCTAAAAATAACTAGTTCTTTCACTGATACCATCTTTAATAACCCTAGTCTTGTACACATATTTTGACATGATACTGAGCATAATTAACTATTAATTTCAAACAAATGATCGTAATTTCGAGTGTCTTTGGATGATTAGGAACATAATTAGAAAAAATGTAACCAAAATAAAAAAATCTTCTAATTAATTTTATTAAATACTTCCTAACATAATTTTATCCCTTACATCTACATAGGTTATCCTTGGGAATACTTGATGAAAATGGATGAGCTAAAAAACTAGTAATGGAATAAAAATTGATGTAATGCATATCAGATGGGTCAGAAGGCTGAACTGGATGAAACACAAATAAATGGAACATGAATAAAAATAATTAATCTTAACATGTAAAACGTGGGTTAATGTAATAATTTTCTCATAGGAATGTGGAAACAATATTAAATATGCAAAAATCATGAGACCCAACTAATTACCAAGACTGTTGCACATAGCAGACAAGGTCCCATAAGGAAATCATGTTTACTCCCTATCCCAACATGACATCTTATGAGACTAAACATAACTCATTGAATTGGAGTTCTATATAGGTTCAACCATCATAACATGTTCATGGATATGTGTTCCGTTGAATGGTCAAACAAAATGAAGAAACATAAGGGTTACCCATGGAATGAAATGGGTATCATAATCATGGAATAAGGAACAATAAATCGGTGAATGATAAAGGCATCCATGGATGAATATATTTAAATCATACATGGGAATTAATAACTAAATAAGGAATATATCATGATAAATTATGTTAAACAGAATTTAAAACACGTAAAAGGAGTTTTTATGAAATGTTATAAATGATACACTTTAGTGCGACTTATGAAAAATATTAATGATTCATTCAAGAGAGAAAAAGAATAATTGTTTACATATAACATGAAATTAAAAAATATATTTTTTAATGATAAAATTATTATTTTTATAAAAAAATTTATGGATTAAAATATATTTTGCACTATACATGAAAATGGGTAATAAATTGTGATGTTCTATTTAATTGTGTTTTCTAATAGGGAAGAACCAAAAGGGGAACATTATAAAACTTATATTTACCCATAATTTTTTTTGAACAGATATGGATAAGTAATTTTAAAACATATACATATAATATGGATTAATTATATTATAATAAATTATTATTAAATTTTTGTAAATAGATATAAAGTATAACCCGATGATAATTGGGAGGTTCAGAGAGAATCCCATACCCTATGTCTGAAAATGCTATTCACTTGTATTTAATGTCTATGATAAAAAAATAAGGTACATTAATCATTAATTAATAACTTATTATACATGTATTTAATTTATTATAATTTTATTAAGTTCTTTTGAGACCTTTTTATGAGCTATAAGATTATATTTTATCATTTCAGAAGTGTGAGTTTCTTGATTTTATGATTGGTTCTCTTGAATTTAATTATGCGATTTTTTTTCAAATGGATGAAAAACTAAATAAGTGGAATTATATGACAGTTATTCTAATAAATAATTTTATATGGTTCAATATTTCATTTTCATTGCATAATTGAGTATGAATAATTAGTTAAAATATTAATGATGAAGGTTTGTTTATTTTGGTCAATTTTCGATGAACACAAAATTTTTTATTTTTATTATTTAATATTATGCATATATACTAGTTCAAAAACATTAAACAAGGAAAAATAAATTTATTATAAAACATTTTAAGAAAATGGTTTTATAACCAACCTTACATGTGTAATGGAAAATTTATATGCATTGTCCATGATGGGTGTAAATCGACACATCATGGATGATGATTTCATTTTTATAATAAAAGTGATAAGAGAAGTTTTTTGACGATGGATATTAAATTAACTCAATAAAATTATTTTATAAATAAAATAATAGAGTTATCATGATAGTTGTATAATTTCACATGATGATAGGATAATAAAAGAAAAGAAATTGAAAAGAAATTAAAATAAAATGTTTAAGGATTTTACCTCTTGAAATTCATCTCCTTTATAACCTCCTTAGGGGAATTTTTTTTGGTATTTTGTAGAGAACAAAGGATCTTGGATGTGGGATACTTACATGGGAAGAGTATTTGGAAGAATTTGGCCATTCTTCAAGGAATGGAATGTGTGAGGGGAAGAGGTGGTGAGGGTGGTATTTATAGGTGGAGAGGGGTATTTTTTATATTTACCCATAAATATCAATAGTTTTTATCCTAATCACTAAATATATTACATAATGATTTATATGTAGATAATATGGTCTGATCTCATCCATACTTCATCCATCAATCAATAATTTATGTATTTTTTAAATACCATAAATTACCATATTTTACTATTCACCAAAAATTCAACTATTTTAGAAAAAATCCAAAAAATTCATCCTAATTTTTTTTGATGTGTATAATGAAATAATTGAATCCATTTTATGAAATTAATTTTATAAATATGCAAAATTTAATTTTTAATTGAAATCTATATTTATTAAAATAATAACAATTTTATAAGAATAATATATTTTATGATGCTTTGAAAAATTAATTAAAGTCTCATAAAATTATCATGTAATCATAAGGGAATAAAATGTCTCTTTATAAATTTATTTCATGAAAAAAAATATTCTTTCAAATAATTATAAAATTTTATATAAACATTGGTGTATCACAGAAATACATATACTTAATTTATCAATTTTAAAACATATCTTTACTTATAATATGTTATAATTATGTGTTATTTTATTTTATAAGAAAACTAATTTTTATGTATAATTGAAATTTTATGTTTACTATTATATTGGCCTATTTACTAATGGTAATGGTCATAATACTATTATAATTTTAAAATTTCTGTTACATTTGTATAGATTTCTTAATTAGCATAAATACCACTAACTTCATTCATTCTTAATTTAAAAAGTTTTTATTGTGTTATCAATGTGAATTTATGTAACACCCTGACCCTAGATACCGGGAATCGGTGCAGTATTACATAACATTGGAATGATCATAAGAGGCCAAGTCACGATATACAGGTAAGTTTATTAGGATTAGAAGTACTAGATATATACAAGAGTTGTACAGTACATTATCAAATGAAAAAAACAACAACATTTTGTATCCTTTGAACACACTCATATCCATTATTATCCCCAAAATTCAGTCATTATATATTTTTTTGCATCCTAGAAAAAATAAAACATATAATGGGGTGAGCCTAGATGCTCAGTAAGGATAAAAATATAGCATAAAATTTCATACAAAAGCATAAACATTTAAGGAATTGTATAAAAAACCCAAGGCCATTAAAACGTAAAATTCAGCATAAAATGGAAAAAATAAATCAAATAATGAAATTTAATAATTCACATGGATATTATACTATTCTAATAATCACATTTAATATCATTATCTAATTTCATAATGATGGAATGAATAATTTCGGACATCATAACCACATAGTTAAGGACTCATTCCAAGAATAAAAATATAAATATTATCAATGACATGTGCCAAGAAACTAGTTTGTCTTCTGAAACCTATCGATGAATCTAAGAGATATAGTGGGACCCAACCATATCATACTAATTCCAATGAATTTCTCAAATGAAAAGAGTTAAATATAATCCAAACATTCATATTAAAACTAGAATATGAATTTTCAATAATTTAACAACAATCCATTAATGTTATAAAAATAAAAAATCCGTAGTCAAACAAAACTCATTCAATAAAATGTGGAAGATTGTATTATAATAAATCAACCTCAATGATGAATAAAATACAATGAAGGATATTGACATAAATGAAAATAATCAGTGAAACTATTTGATAGAGATATCTCATTCTTCTTGAAAACATTTTAATGTCACACTGCTTATCAAAGAATTCATTTAAAAGATATTTTTGAATCAAAGTGTCCCAAACCACTTTGAAAATATTCAATTGAATTTAAATTCGAAAACACGCATGTCCATGTGAATAAATTCTTAAAACCATTTTTATAACACAGATTTTAATTAGAAATAATTAGAAATAATTAGAAGAATTAATCATTAAAACATTTAAAATGATATTTTAGTTAATAAATTGCTAACCAAATGAGAGACTCTCGAATAAAATTAATTGAGGAATAAAATTAATCAAACATTATAATATCATGATAATAAAGAGATTCATGATATAAAATGTTAATGGATAGTAAATATTCACCATATAAAAGTGAATTGGTGAATAACAACAAAAATGTCTCAATGAAATGTAAATTGATATGAAATTACTTATAAAGACTGTATGATTAGATCAATGATAAATCAATGAACTAATAATTTTTGAAAAATATAAATAAACTCAATATTAAGTAATATTTCGTGTAAATAAATCATAGGAAATTCACACATATTCTTGTAAAAACCAATGAGTTGGATGTTTAACTCAATGAATAGAAATTTAGTAAAGATTACCGTTACCAATATCATATCAATGACATGAGAATTTATCAATGGAGTGATTATGTCTAGAAAAATTATATCCACACAAAGGGGTGTCTAAATTTCTACATAAATAAATAAATAGTGATTCCACAAATAATCTTGGAGTAAAATAATCAATAAATAATGCTTAAAACCCAATGACTGGAAATTAAAATTAGAAATTTCTTTACCGATGTGGAAACTTATGAAACATACACCCCATAGAAGAAGGATCATAAAATTAAGATTTAAATAACCAAAAATTAATGTATATTACACAATGAATACAGTCATGTGCAATACATACACCACGCAAAAGGAAATAGTGGAAAAATAGCCTGAATCTCACATGAATAAGAAGTGATATGAACACCCCTTACCTTGTACTTTTCAATAGTTGAGGTTATGTTAACCACCTATATATTGGTTTAATAATTGTTATTAAATTATTTAAGAA